>OX420931.1:0-711025 GCA_949091785.1 Polymixis lichenea
TAGATACATACCTGCCTTACCTGCAATCCGGTGCGCGTTCCGCGAGTCCGAGACGTGTAGGGTAGTTAATATTCCTGGTTTTGTTCAAATTTTCAGTGAAAATTCACGTTTTTCGGCTGAAATTCAAAATTTTTGTTCAGCACAACTTTCAGTAACGCCATAGTTAGCTAGTTCGCGCGGAGACGCGTCTTTCGACACCTCGCCCGTGCGCCTAGCATACATAGCCACCTTAATACTTAGAATTTTCATTGTTCTACGTAACTAGTAGGTACCAAAAATCTACCTGACCGAACCAAGTTTTCATACATTGGTCAATATCTTCGCATCCAGGTGACGCATTTTGACGCTGTTTTCAGCTAATTCGTTCCTAGTTAGGCTACCTGAGACTATCTGACTGAGAAAATTGACGAAAACGCGAAAAAATTTTCTTTCGCCCCATAGACTTTGAAAATTCTTACAAACTGTATGTACTGGATACATAATTCAATTATATTTCAAAATTCTTTCAGCCAATCCTGTTTAAATTAGTTTCAATAGATACATACCTGCCTTACCTGCAATCCGGTGCGCGTTCCGCGAGTCCGAGACGTGTAGGGTAGTTAATATTCCTGGTTTTGTTCAAATTTTCAGTGAAAATTCACGTTTTTCGGCTGAAATTCAAAATTTTTGTTCAGCACAACTTTCAGTAACGCCATAGTTAGCTAGTTCGCGCGGAGACGCGTCTTTCGACACCTCGCCCGTGCGCCTAGCATACATAGCCACCTTAATACTTAGAATTTTCATTGTTCTACGTAACTCGGCACATAATTAAAAGTACCTATTACATATAAATATGTATCACTATACCTTATACTTTACTATATCTATTTATTACTATATTATTTATTACCACTATATCTTATATCACCAATGCGAAAAGCCTCAACAAAAAGACAGTGTCCGTATCCAATCGCAGACACTGTCTAAAAATAAAACACAAACATGTTCTTAATCTAAAACAAACAAAACCCAAAAGTGAAACAACAAATAAGACAAAAAAAAAAAAAAAAAAACTAGTAGGTACCAAAAATCTACCTGACCGAACCAAGTTTTCATACATTGGTCAATATCTTCGCATCCAGGTGACGCATTTTGACGCTGTTTTCAGCTAATTCGTTCCTAGTTAGGCTACCTGAGACTATCTGACTGAGAAAATTGACGAAAACGCGAAAAAATTTTCTTTCGCCCCATAGACTTTGAAAATTCTTACAAACTGTATGTACTGGATACATAATTCAATTATATTTCAAAATTCTTTCAGCCAATCCTGTTTAAATTAGTTTCAATAGATACATACCTGCCTTACCTGCAATCCGGTGCGCGTTCCGCGAGTCCGAGACGTGTAGGGTAGTTAATATTCCTGGTTTTGTTCAAATTTTCAGTGAAAATTCACGTTTTTCGGCTGAAATTCAAAATTTTTGTTCAGCACAACTTTCAGTAACGCCATAGTTAGCTAGTTCGCGCGGAGACGCGTCTTTCGACACCTCGCCCGTGCGCCTAGCATACATAGCCACCTTAATACTTAGAATTTTCATTGTTCTACGTAACTAGTAGGTACCAAAAATCTACCTGACCGAACCAAGTTTTCATACATTGGTCAATATCTTCGCATCCAGGTGACGCATTTTGACGCTGTTTTCAGCTAATTCGTTCCTAGTTAGGCTACCTGAGACTATCTGACTGAGAAAATTGACGAAAACGCGAAAAAATTTTCTTTCGCCCCATAGACTTTGAAAATTCTTACAAACTGTATGTACTGGATACATAATTCAATTATATTTCAAAATTCTTTCAGCCAATCCTGTTTAAATTAGTTTCAATAGATACATACCTGCCTTACCTGCAATCCGGTGCGCGTTCCGCGAGTCCGAGACGTGTAGGGTAGTTAATATTCCTGGTTTTGTTCAAATTTTCAGTGAAAATTCACGTTTTTCGGCTGAAATTCAAAATTTTTGTTCAGCACAACTTTCAGTAACGCCATAGTTAGCTAGTTCGCGCGGAGACGCGTCTTTCGACACCTCGCCCGTGCGCCTAGCATACATAGCCACCTTAATACTTAGAATTTTCATTGTTCTACGTAACTAGTAGGTACCAAAAATCTACCTGACCGAACCAAGTTTTCATACATTGGTCAATATCTTCGCATCCAGGTGACGCATTTTGACGCTGTTTTCAGCTAATTCGTTCCTAGTTAGGCTACCTGAGACTATCTGACTGAGAAAATTGACGAAAACGCGAAAAAATTTTCTTTCGCCCCATAGACTTTGAAAATTCTTACAAACTGTATGTACTGGATACATAATTCAATTATATTTCAAAATTCTTTCAGCCAATCCTGTTTAAATTAGTTTCAATAGATACATACCTGCCTTACCTGCAATCCGGTGCGCGTTCCGCGAGTCCGAGACGTGTAGGGTAGTTAATATTCCTGGTTTTGTTCAAATTTTCAGTGAAAATTCACGTTTTTCGGCTGAAATTCAAAATTTTTGTTCAGCACAACTTTCAGTAACGCCATAGTTAGCTAGTTCGCGCGGAGACGCGTCTTTCGACACCTCGCCCGTGCGCCTAGCATACATAGCCACCTTAATACTTAGAATTTTCATTGTTCTACGTAACTCGGCACATAATTAAAAGTACCTATTACATATAAATATGTATCACTATACCTTATACTTTACTATATCTATTTATTACTATATTATTTATTACCACTATATCTTATATCACCAATGCGAAAAGCCTCAACAAAAAGACAGTGTCCGTATCCAATCGCAGACACTGTCTAAAAATAAAACACAAACATGTTCTTAATCTAAAACAAACAAAACCCAAAAGTGAAACAACAAATAAGACAAAAAAAAAAAAAAAAAAACTAGTAGGTACCAAAAATCTACCTGACCGAACCAAGTTTTCATACATTGGTCAATATCTTCGCATCCAGGTGACGCATTTTGACGCTGTTTTCAGCTAATTCGTTCCTAGTTAGGCTACCTGAGACTATCTGACTGAGAAAATTGACGAAAACGCGAAAAAATTTTCTTTCGCCCCATAGACTTTGAAAATTCTTACAAACTGTATGTACTGGATACATAATTCAATTATATTTCAAAATTCTTTCAGCCAATCCTGTTTAAATTAGTTTCAATAGATACATACCTGCCTTACCTGCAATCCGGTGCGCGTTCCGCGAGTCCGAGACGTGTAGGGTAGTTAATATTCCTGGTTTTGTTCAAATTTTCAGTGAAAATTCACGTTTTTCGGCTGAAATTCAAAATTTTTGTTCAGCACAACTTTCAGTAACGCCATAGTTAGCTAGTTCGCGCGGAGACGCGTCTTTCGACACCTCGCCCGTGCGCCTAGCATACATAGCCACCTTAATACTTAGAATTTTCATTGTTCTACGTAACTAGTAGGTACCAAAAATCTACCTGACCGAACCAAGTTTTCATACATTGGTCAATATCTTCGCATCCAGGTGACGCATTTTGACGCTGTTTTCAGCTAATTCGTTCCTAGTTAGGCTACCTGAGACTATCTGACTGAGAAAATTGACGAAAACGCGAAAAAATTTTCTTTCGCCCCATAGACTTTGAAAATTCTTACAAACTGTATGTACTGGATACATAATTCAATTATATTTCAAAATTCTTTCAGCCAATCCTGTTTAAATTAGTTTCAATAGATACATACCTGCCTTACCTGCAATCCGGTGCGCGTTCCGCGAGTCCGAGACGTGTAGGGTAGTTAATATTCCTGGTTTTGTTCAAATTTTCAGTGAAAATTCACGTTTTTCGGCTGAAATTCAAAATTTTTGTTCAGCACAACTTTCAGTAACGCCATAGTTAGCTAGTTCGCGCGGAGACGCGTCTTTCGACACCTCGCCCGTGCGCCTAGCATACATAGCCACCTTAATACTTAGAATTTTCATTGTTCTACGTAACTAGTAGGTACCAAAAATCTACCTGACCGAACCAAGTTTTCATACATTGGTCAATATCTTCGCATCCAGGTGACGCATTTTGACGCTGTTTTCAGCTAATTCGTTCCTAGTTAGGCTACCTGAGACTATCTGACTGAGAAAATTGACGAAAACGCGAAAAAATTTTCTTTCGCCCCATAGACTTTGAAAATTCTTACAAACTGTATGTACTGGATACATAATTCAATTATATTTCAAAATTCTTTCAGCCAATCCTGTTTAAATTAGTTTCAATAGATACATACCTGCCTTACCTGCAATCCGGTGCGCGTTCCGCGAGTCCGAGACGTGTAGGGTAGTTAATATTCCTGGTTTTGTTCAAATTTTCAGTGAAAATTCACGTTTTTCGGCTGAAATTCAAAATTTTTGTTCAGCACAACTTTCAGTAACGCCATAGTTAGCTAGTTCGCGCGGAGACGCGTCTTTCGACACCTCGCCCGTGCGCCTAGCATACATAGCCACCTTAATACTTAGAATTTTCATTGTTCTACGTAACTCGGCACATAATTAAAAGTACCTATTACATATAAATATGTATCACTATACCTTATACTTTACTATATCTATTTATTACTATATTATTTATTACCACTATATCTTATATCACCAATGCGAAAAGCCTCAACAAAAAGACAGTGTCCGTATCCAATCGCAGACACTGTCTAAAAATAAAACACAAACATGTTCTTAATCTAAAACAAACAAAACCCAAAAGTGAAACAACAAATAAGACAAAAAAAAAAAAAAAAAAACTAGTAGGTACCAAAAATCTACCTGACCGAACCAAGTTTTCATACATTGGTCAATATCTTCGCATCCAGGTGACGCATTTTGACGCTGTTTTCAGCTAATTCGTTCCTAGTTAGGCTACCTGAGACTATCTGACTGAGAAAATTGACGAAAACGCGAAAAAATTTTCTTTCGCCCCATAGACTTTGAAAATTCTTACAAACTGTATGTACTGGATACATAATTCAATTATATTTCAAAATTCTTTCAGCCAATCCTGTTTAAATTAGTTTCAATAGATACATACCTGCCTTACCTGCAATCCGGTGCGCGTTCCGCGAGTCCGAGACGTGTAGGGTAGTTAATATTCCTGGTTTTGTTCAAATTTTCAGTGAAAATTCACGTTTTTCGGCTGAAATTCAAAATTTTTGTTCAGCACAACTTTCAGTAACGCCATAGTTAGCTAGTTCGCGCGGAGACGCGTCTTTCGACACCTCGCCCGTGCGCCTAGCATACATAGCCACCTTAATACTTAGAATTTTCATTGTTCTACGTAACTCGGCACATAATTAAAAGTACCTATTACATATAAATATGTATCACTATACCTTATACTTTACTATATCTATTTATTACTATATTATTTATTACCACTATATCTTATATCACCAATGCGAAAAGCCTCAACAAAAAGACAGTGTCCGTATCCAATCGCAGACACTGTCTAAAAATAAAACACAAACATGTTCTTAATCTAAAACAAACAAAACCCAAAAGTGAAACAACAAATAAGACAAAAAAAAAAAAAAAAAAACTAGTAGGTACCAAAAATCTACCTGACCGAACCAAGTTTTCATACATTGGTCAATATCTTCGCATCCAGGTGACGCATTTTGACGCTGTTTTCAGCTAATTCGTTCCTAGTTAGGCTACCTGAGACTATCTGACTGAGAAAATTGACGAAAACGCGAAAAAATTTTCTTTCGCCCCATAGACTTTGAAAATTCTTACAAACTGTATGTACTGGATACATAATTCAATTATATTTCAAAATTCTTTCAGCCAATCCTGTTTAAATTAGTTTCAATAGATACATACCTGCCTTACCTGCAATCCGGTGCGCGTTCCGCGAGTCCGAGACGTGTAGGGTAGTTAATATTCCTGGTTTTGTTCAAATTTTCAGTGAAAATTCACGTTTTTCGGCTGAAATTCAAAATTTTTGTTCAGCACAACTTTCAGTAACGCCATAGTTAGCTAGTTCGCGCGGAGACGCGTCTTTCGACACCTCGCCCGTGCGCCTAGCATACATAGCCACCTTAATACTTAGAATTTTCATTGTTCTACGTAACTAGTAGGTACCAAAAATCTACCTGACCGAACCAAGTTTTCATACATTGGTCAATATCTTCGCATCCAGGTGACGCATTTTGACGCTGTTTTCAGCTAATTCGTTCCTAGTTAGGCTACCTGAGACTATCTGACTGAGAAAATTGACGAAAACGCGAAAAAATTTTCTTTCGCCCCATAGACTTTGAAAATTCTTACAAACTGTATGTACTGGATACATAATTCAATTATATTTCAAAATTCTTTCAGCCAATCCTGTTTAAATTAGTTTCAATAGATACATACCTGCCTTACCTGCAATCCGGTGCGCGTTCCGCGAGTCCGAGACGTGTAGGGTAGTTAATATTCCTGGTTTTGTTCAAATTTTCAGTGAAAATTCACGTTTTTCGGCTGAAATTCAAAATTTTTGTTCAGCACAACTTTCAGTAACGCCATAGTTAGCTAGTTCGCGCGGAGACGCGTCTTTCGACACCTCGCCCGTGCGCCTAGCATACATAGCCACCTTAATACTTAGAATTTTCATTGTTCTACGTAACTCGGCACATAATTAAAAGTACCTATTACATATAAATATGTATCACTATACCTTATACTTTACTATATCTATTTATTACTATATTATTTATTACCACTATATCTTATATCACCAATGCGAAAAGCCTCAACAAAAAGACAGTGTCCGTATCCAATCGCAGACACTGTCTAAAAATAAAACACAAACATGTTCTTAATCTAAAACAAACAAAACCCAAAAGTGAAACAACAAATAAGACAAAAAAAAAAAAAAAAAAACTAGTAGGTACCAAAAATCTACCTGACCGAACCAAGTTTTCATACATTGGTCAATATCTTCGCATCCAGGTGACGCATTTTGACGCTGTTTTCAGCTAATTCGTTCCTAGTTAGGCTACCTGAGACTATCTGACTGAGAAAATTGACGAAAACGCGAAAAAATTTTCTTTCGCCCCATAGACTTTGAAAATTCTTACAAACTGTATGTACTGGATACATAATTCAATTATATTTCAAAATTCTTTCAGCCAATCCTGTTTAAATTAGTTTCAATAGATACATACCTGCCTTACCTGCAATCCGGTGCGCGTTCCGCGAGTCCGAGACGTGTAGGGTAGTTAATATTCCTGGTTTTGTTCAAATTTTCAGTGAAAATTCACGTTTTTCGGCTGAAATTCAAAATTTTTGTTCAGCACAACTTTCAGTAACGCCATAGTTAGCTAGTTCGCGCGGAGACGCGTCTTTCGACACCTCGCCCGTGCGCCTAGCATACATAGCCACCTTAATACTTAGAATTTTCATTGTTCTACGTAACTAGTAGGTACCAAAAATCTACCTGACCGAACCAAGTTTTCATACATTGGTCAATATCTTCGCATCCAGGTGACGCATTTTGACGCTGTTTTCAGCTAATTCGTTCCTAGTTAGGCTACCTGAGACTATCTGACTGAGAAAATTGACGAAAACGCGAAAAAATTTTCTTTCGCCCCATAGACTTTGAAAATTCTTACAAACTGTATGTACTGGATACATAATTCAATTATATTTCAAAATTCTTTCAGCCAATCCTGTTTAAATTAGTTTCAATAGATACATACCTGCCTTACCTGCAATCCGGTGCGCGTTCCGCGAGTCCGAGACGTGTAGGGTAGTTAATATTCCTGGTTTTGTTCAAATTTTCAGTGAAAATTCACGTTTTTCGGCTGAAATTCAAAATTTTTGTTCAGCACAACTTTCAGTAACGCCATAGTTAGCTAGTTCGCGCGGAGACGCGTCTTTCGACACCTCGCCCGTGCGCCTAGCATACATAGCCACCTTAATACTTAGAATTTTCATTGTTCTACGTAACTAGTAGGTACCAAAAATCTACCTGACCGAACCAAGTTTTCATACATTGGTCAATATCTTCGCATCCAGGTGACGCATTTTGACGCTGTTTTCAGCTAATTCGTTCCTAGTTAGGCTACCTGAGACTATCTGACTGAGAAAATTGACGAAAACGCGAAAAAATTTTCTTTCGCCCCATAGACTTTGAAAATTCTTACAAACTGTATGTACTGGATACATAATTCAATTATATTTCAAAATTCTTTCAGCCAATCCTGTTTAAATTAGTTTCAATAGATACATACCTGCCTTACCTGCAATCCGGTGCGCGTTCCGCGAGTCCGAGACGTGTAGGGTAGTTAATATTCCTGGTTTTGTTCAAATTTTCAGTGAAAATTCACGTTTTTCGGCTGAAATTCAAAATTTTTGTTCAGCACAACTTTCAGTAACGCCATAGTTAGCTAGTTCGCGCGGAGACGCGTCTTTCGACACCTCGCCCGTGCGCCTAGCATACATAGCCACCTTAATACTTAGAATTTTCATTGTTCTACGTAACTCGGCACATAATTAAAAGTACCTATTACATATAAATATGTATCACTATACCTTATACTTTACTATATCTATTTATTACTATATTATTTATTACCACTATATCTTATATCACCAATGCGAAAAGCCTCAACAAAAAGACAGTGTCCGTATCCAATCGCAGACACTGTCTAAAAATAAAACACAAACATGTTCTTAATCTAAAACAAACAAAACCCAAAAGTGAAACAACAAATAAGACAAAAAAAAAAAAAAAAAAACTAGTAGGTACCAAAAATCTACCTGACCGAACCAAGTTTTCATACATTGGTCAATATCTTCGCATCCAGGTGACGCATTTTGACGCTGTTTTCAGCTAATTCGTTCCTAGTTAGGCTACCTGAGACTATCTGACTGAGAAAATTGACGAAAACGCGAAAAAATTTTCTTTCGCCCCATAGACTTTGAAAATTCTTACAAACTGTATGTACTGGATACATAATTCAATTATATTTCAAAATTCTTTCAGCCAATCCTGTTTAAATTAGTTTCAATAGATACATACCTGCCTTACCTGCAATCCGGTGCGCGTTCCGCGAGTCCGAGACGTGTAGGGTAGTTAATATTCCTGGTTTTGTTCAAATTTTCAGTGAAAATTCACGTTTTTCGGCTGAAATTCAAAATTTTTGTTCAGCACAACTTTCAGTAACGCCATAGTTAGCTAGTTCGCGCGGAGACGCGTCTTTCGACACCTCGCCCGTGCGCCTAGCATACATAGCCACCTTAATACTTAGAATTTTCATTGTTCTACGTAACTAGTAGGTACCAAAAATCTACCTGACCGAACCAAGTTTTCATACATTGGTCAATATCTTCGCATCCAGGTGACGCATTTTGACGCTGTTTTCAGCTAATTCGTTCCTAGTTAGGCTACCTGAGACTATCTGACTGAGAAAATTGACGAAAACGCGAAAAAATTTTCTTTCGCCCCATAGACTTTGAAAATTCTTACAAACTGTATGTACTGGATACATAATTCAATTATATTTCAAAATTCTTTCAGCCAATCCTGTTTAAATTAGTTTCAATAGATACATACCTGCCTTACCTGCAATCCGGTGCGCGTTCCGCGAGTCCGAGACGTGTAGGGTAGTTAATATTCCTGGTTTTGTTCAAATTTTCAGTGAAAATTCACGTTTTTCGGCTGAAATTCAAAATTTTTGTTCAGCACAACTTTCAGTAACGCCATAGTTAGCTAGTTCGCGCGGAGACGCGTCTTTCGACACCTCGCCCGTGCGCCTAGCATACATAGCCACCTTAATACTTAGAATTTTCATTGTTCTACGTAACTAGTAGGTACCAAAAATCTACCTGACCGAACCAAGTTTTCATACATTGGTCAATATCTTCGCATCCAGGTGACGCATTTTGACGCTGTTTTCAGCTAATTCGTTCCTAGTTAGGCTACCTGAGACTATCTGACTGAGAAAATTGACGAAAACGCGAAAAAATTTTCTTTCGCCCCATAGACTTTGAAAATTCTTACAAACTGTATGTACTGGATACATAATTCAATTATATTTCAAAATTCTTTCAGCCAATCCTGTTTAAATTAGTTTCAATAGATACATACCTGCCTTACCTGCAATCCGGTGCGCGTTCCGCGAGTCCGAGACGTGTAGGGTAGTTAATATTCCTGGTTTTGTTCAAATTTTCAGTGAAAATTCACGTTTTTCGGCTGAAATTCAAAATTTTTGTTCAGCACAACTTTCAGTAACGCCATAGTTAGCTAGTTCGCGCGGAGACGCGTCTTTCGACACCTCGCCCGTGCGCCTAGCATACATAGCCACCTTAATACTTAGAATTTTCATTGTTCTACGTAACTCGGCACATAATTAAAAGTACCTATTACATATAAATATGTATCACTATACCTTATACTTTACTATATCTATTTATTACTATATTATTTATTACCACTATATCTTATATCACCAATGCGAAAAGCCTCAACAAAAAGACAGTGTCCGTATCCAATCGCAGACACTGTCTAAAAATAAAACACAAACATGTTCTTAATCTAAAACAAACAAAACCCAAAAGTGAAACAACAAATAAGACAAAAAAAAAAAAAAAAAAACTAGTAGGTACCAAAAATCTACCTGACCGAACCAAGTTTTCATACATTGGTCAATATCTTCGCATCCAGGTGACGCATTTTGACGCTGTTTTCAGCTAATTCGTTCCTAGTTAGGCTACCTGAGACTATCTGACTGAGAAAATTGACGAAAACGCGAAAAAATTTTCTTTCGCCCCATAGACTTTGAAAATTCTTACAAACTGTATGTACTGGATACATAATTCAATTATATTTCAAAATTCTTTCAGCCAATCCTGTTTAAATTAGTTTCAATAGATACATACCTGCCTTACCTGCAATCCGGTGCGCGTTCCGCGAGTCCGAGACGTGTAGGGTAGTTAATATTCCTGGTTTTGTTCAAATTTTCAGTGAAAATTCACGTTTTTCGGCTGAAATTCAAAATTTTTGTTCAGCACAACTTTCAGTAACGCCATAGTTAGCTAGTTCGCGCGGAGACGCGTCTTTCGACACCTCGCCCGTGCGCCTAGCATACATAGCCACCTTAATACTTAGAATTTTCATTGTTCTACGTAACTAGTAGGTACCAAAAATCTACCTGACCGAACCAAGTTTTCATACATTGGTCAATATCTTCGCATCCAGGTGACGCATTTTGACGCTGTTTTCAGCTAATTCGTTCCTAGTTAGGCTACCTGAGACTATCTGACTGAGAAAATTGACGAAAACGCGAAAAAATTTTCTTTCGCCCCATAGACTTTGAAAATTCTTACAAACTGTATGTACTGGATACATAATTCAATTATATTTCAAAATTCTTTCAGCCAATCCTGTTTAAATTAGTTTCAATAGATACATACCTGCCTTACCTGCAATCCGGTGCGCGTTCCGCGAGTCCGAGACGTGTAGGGTAGTTAATATTCCTGGTTTTGTTCAAATTTTCAGTGAAAATTCACGTTTTTCGGCTGAAATTCAAAATTTTTGTTCAGCACAACTTTCAGTAACGCCATAGTTAGCTAGTTCGCGCGGAGACGCGTCTTTCGACACCTCGCCCGTGCGCCTAGCATACATAGCCACCTTAATACTTAGAATTTTCATTGTTCTACGTAACTAGTAGGTACCAAAAATCTACCTGACCGAACCAAGTTTTCATACATTGGTCAATATCTTCGCATCCAGGTGACGCATTTTGACGCTGTTTTCAGCTAATTCGTTCCTAGTTAGGCTACCTGAGACTATCTGACTGAGAAAATTGACGAAAACGCGAAAAAATTTTCTTTCGCCCCATAGACTTTGAAAATTCTTACAAACTGTATGTACTGGATACATAATTCAATTATATTTCAAAATTCTTTCAGCCAATCCTGTTTAAATTAGTTTCAATAGATACATACCTGCCTTACCTGCAATCCGGTGCGCGTTCCGCGAGTCCGAGACGTGTAGGGTAGTTAATATTCCTGGTTTTGTTCAAATTTTCAGTGAAAATTCACGTTTTTCGGCTGAAATTCAAAATTTTTGTTCAGCACAACTTTCAGTAACGCCATAGTTAGCTAGTTCGCGCGGAGACGCGTCTTTCGACACCTCGCCCGTGCGCCTAGCATACATAGCCACCTTAATACTTAGAATTTTCATTGTTCTACGTAACTAGTAGGTACCAAAAATCTACCTGACCGAACCAAGTTTTCATACATTGGTCAATATCTTCGCATCCAGGTGACGCATTTTGACGCTGTTTTCAGCTAATTCGTTCCTAGTTAGGCTACCTGAGACTATCTGACTGAGAAAATTGACGAAAACGCGAAAAAATTTTCTTTCGCCCCATAGACTTTGAAAATTCTTACAAACTGTATGTACTGGATACATAATTCAATTATATTTCAAAATTCTTTCAGCCAATCCTGTTTAAATTAGTTTCAATAGATACATACCTGCCTTACCTGCAATCCGGTGCGCGTTCCGCGAGTCCGAGACGTGTAGGGTAGTTAATATTCCTGGTTTTGTTCAAATTTTCAGTGAAAATTCACGTTTTTCGGCTGAAATTCAAAATTTTTGTTCAGCACAACTTTCAGTAACGCCATAGTTAGCTAGTTCGCGCGGAGACGCGTCTTTCGACACCTCGCCCGTGCGCCTAGCATACATAGCCACCTTAATACTTAGAATTTTCATTGTTCTACGTAACTAGTAGGTACCAAAAATCTACCTGACCGAACCAAGTTTTCATACATTGGTCAATATCTTCGCATCCAGGTGACGCATTTTGACGCTGTTTTCAGCTAATTCGTTCCTAGTTAGGCTACCTGAGACTATCTGACTGAGAAAATTGACGAAAACGCGAAAAAATTTTCTTTCGCCCCATAGACTTTGAAAATTCTTACAAACTGTATGTACTGGATACATAATTCAATTATATTTCAAAATTCTTTCAGCCAATCCTGTTTAAATTAGTTTCAATAGATACATACCTGCCTTACCTGCAATCCGGTGCGCGTTCCGCGAGTCCGAGACGTGTAGGGTAGTTAATATTCCTGGTTTTGTTCAAATTTTCAGTGAAAATTCACGTTTTTCGGCTGAAATTCAAAATTTTTGTTCAGCACAACTTTCAGTAACGCCATAGTTAGCTAGTTCGCGCGGAGACGCGTCTTTCGACACCTCGCCCGTGCGCCTAGCATACATAGCCACCTTAATACTTAGAATTTTCATTGTTCTACGTAACTCGGCACATAATTAAAAGTACCTATTACATATAAATATGTATCACTATACCTTATACTTTACTATATCTATTTATTACTATATTATTTATTACCACTATATCTTATATCACCAATGCGAAAAGCCTCAACAAAAAGACAGTGTCCGTATCCAATCGCAGACACTGTCTAAAAATAAAACACAAACATGTTCTTAATCTAAAACAAACAAAACCCAAAAGTGAAACAACAAATAAGACAAAAAAAAAAAAAAAAAAACTAGTAGGTACCAAAAATCTACCTGACCGAACCAAGTTTTCATACATTGGTCAATATCTTCGCATCCAGGTGACGCATTTTGACGCTGTTTTCAGCTAATTCGTTCCTAGTTAGGCTACCTGAGACTATCTGACTGAGAAAATTGACGAAAACGCGAAAAAATTTTCTTTCGCCCCATAGACTTTGAAAATTCTTACAAACTGTATGTACTGGATACATAATTCAATTATATTTCAAAATTCTTTCAGCCAATCCTGTTTAAATTAGTTTCAATAGATACATACCTGCCTTACCTGCAATCCGGTGCGCGTTCCGCGAGTCCGAGACGTGTAGGGTAGTTAATATTCCTGGTTTTGTTCAAATTTTCAGTGAAAATTCACGTTTTTCGGCTGAAATTCAAAATTTTTGTTCAGCACAACTTTCAGTAACGCCATAGTTAGCTAGTTCGCGCGGAGACGCGTCTTTCGACACCTCGCCCGTGCGCCTAGCATACATAGCCACCTTAATACTTAGAATTTTCATTGTTCTACGTAACTAGTAGGTACCAAAAATCTACCTGACCGAACCAAGTTTTCATACATTGGTCAATATCTTCGCATCCAGGTGACGCATTTTGACGCTGTTTTCAGCTAATTCGTTCCTAGTTAGGCTACCTGAGACTATCTGACTGAGAAAATTGACGAAAACGCGAAAAAATTTTCTTTCGCCCCATAGACTTTGAAAATTCTTACAAACTGTATGTACTGGATACATAATTCAATTATATTTCAAAATTCTTTCAGCCAATCCTGTTTAAATTAGTTTCAATAGATACATACCTGCCTTACCTGCAATCCGGTGCGCGTTCCGCGAGTCCGAGACGTGTAGGGTAGTTAATATTCCTGGTTTTGTTCAAATTTTCAGTGAAAATTCACGTTTTTCGGCTGAAATTCAAAATTTTTGTTCAGCACAACTTTCAGTAACGCCATAGTTAGCTAGTTCGCGCGGAGACGCGTCTTTCGACACCTCGCCCGTGCGCCTAGCATACATAGCCACCTTAATACTTAGAATTTTCATTGTTCTACGTAACTAGTAGGTACCAAAAATCTACCTGACCGAACCAAGTTTTCATACATTGGTCAATATCTTCGCATCCAGGTGACGCATTTTGACGCTGTTTTCAGCTAATTCGTTCCTAGTTAGGCTACCTGAGACTATCTGACTGAGAAAATTGACGAAAACGCGAAAAAATTTTCTTTCGCCCCATAGACTTTGAAAATTCTTACAAACTGTATGTACTGGATACATAATTCAATTATATTTCAAAATTCTTTCAGCCAATCCTGTTTAAATTAGTTTCAATAGATACATACCTGCCTTACCTGCAATCCGGTGCGCGTTCCGCGAGTCCGAGACGTGTAGGGTAGTTAATATTCCTGGTTTTGTTCAAATTTTCAGTGAAAATTCACGTTTTTCGGCTGAAATTCAAAATTTTTGTTCAGCACAACTTTCAGTAACGCCATAGTTAGCTAGTTCGCGCGGAGACGCGTCTTTCGACACCTCGCCCGTGCGCCTAGCATACATAGCCACCTTAATACTTAGAATTTTCATTGTTCTACGTAACTCGGCACATAATTAAAAGTACCTATTACATATAAATATGTATCACTATACCTTATACTTTACTATATCTATTTATTACTATATTATTTATTACCACTATATCTTATATCACCAATGCGAAAAGCCTCAACAAAAAGACAGTGTCCGTATCCAATCGCAGACACTGTCTAAAAATAAAACACAAACATGTTCTTAATCTAAAACAAACAAAACCCAAAAGTGAAACAACAAATAAGACAAAAAAAAAAAAAAAAAAACTAGTAGGTACCAAAAATCTACCTGACCGAACCAAGTTTTCATACATTGGTCAATATCTTCGCATCCAGGTGACGCATTTTGACGCTGTTTTCAGCTAATTCGTTCCTAGTTAGGCTACCTGAGACTATCTGACTGAGAAAATTGACGAAAACGCGAAAAAATTTTCTTTCGCCCCATAGACTTTGAAAATTCTTACAAACTGTATGTACTGGATACATAATTCAATTATATTTCAAAATTCTTTCAGCCAATCCTGTTTAAATTAGTTTCAATAGATACATACCTGCCTTACCTGCAATCCGGTGCGCGTTCCGCGAGTCCGAGACGTGTAGGGTAGTTAATATTCCTGGTTTTGTTCAAATTTTCAGTGAAAATTCACGTTTTTCGGCTGAAATTCAAAATTTTTGTTCAGCACAACTTTCAGTAACGCCATAGTTAGCTAGTTCGCGCGGAGACGCGTCTTTCGACACCTCGCCCGTGCGCCTAGCATACATAGCCACCTTAATACTTAGAATTTTCATTGTTCTACGTAACTAGTAGGTACCAAAAATCTACCTGACCGAACCAAGTTTTCATACATTGGTCAATATCTTCGCATCCAGGTGACGCATTTTGACGCTGTTTTCAGCTAATTCGTTCCTAGTTAGGCTACCTGAGACTATCTGACTGAGAAAATTGACGAAAACGCGAAAAAATTTTCTTTCGCCCCATAGACTTTGAAAATTCTTACAAACTGTATGTACTGGATACATAATTCAATTATATTTCAAAATTCTTTCAGCCAATCCTGTTTAAATTAGTTTCAATAGATACATACCTGCCTTACCTGCAATCCGGTGCGCGTTCCGCGAGTCCGAGACGTGTAGGGTAGTTAATATTCCTGGTTTTGTTCAAATTTTCAGTGAAAATTCACGTTTTTCGGCTGAAATTCAAAATTTTTGTTCAGCACAACTTTCAGTAACGCCATAGTTAGCTAGTTCGCGCGGAGACGCGTCTTTCGACACCTCGCCCGTGCGCCTAGCATACATAGCCACCTTAATACTTAGAATTTTCATTGTTCTACGTAACTAGTAGGTACCAAAAATCTACCTGACCGAACCAAGTTTTCATACATTGGTCAATATCTTCGCATCCAGGTGACGCATTTTGACGCTGTTTTCAGCTAATTCGTTCCTAGTTAGGCTACCTGAGACTATCTGACTGAGAAAATTGACGAAAACGCGAAAAAATTTTCTTTCGCCCCATAGACTTTGAAAATTCTTACAAACTGTATGTACTGGATACATAATTCAATTATATTTCAAAATTCTTTCAGCCAATCCTGTTTAAATTAGTTTCAATAGATACATACCTGCCTTACCTGCAATCCGGTGCGCGTTCCGCGAGTCCGAGACGTGTAGGGTAGTTAATATTCCTGGTTTTGTTCAAATTTTCAGTGAAAATTCACGTTTTTCGGCTGAAATTCAAAATTTTTGTTCAGCACAACTTTCAGTAACGCCATAGTTAGCTAGTTCGCGCGGAGACGCGTCTTTCGACACCTCGCCCGTGCGCCTAGCATACATAGCCACCTTAATACTTAGAATTTTCATTGTTCTACGTAACTAGTAGGTACCAAAAATCTACCTGACCGAACCAAGTTTTCATACATTGGTCAATATCTTCGCATCCAGGTGACGCATTTTGACGCTGTTTTCAGCTAATTCGTTCCTAGTTAGGCTACCTGAGACTATCTGACTGAGAAAATTGACGAAAACGCGAAAAAATTTTCTTTCGCCCCATAGACTTTGAAAATTCTTACAAACTGTATGTACTGGATACATAATTCAATTATATTTCAAAATTCTTTCAGCCAATCCTGTTTAAATTAGTTTCAATAGATACATACCTGCCTTACCTGCAATCCGGTGCGCGTTCCGCGAGTCCGAGACGTGTAGGGTAGTTAATATTCCTGGTTTTGTTCAAATTTTCAGTGAAAATTCACGTTTTTCGGCTGAAATTCAAAATTTTTGTTCAGCACAACTTTCAGTAACGCCATAGTTAGCTAGTTCGCGCGGAGACGCGTCTTTCGACACCTCGCCCGTGCGCCTAGCATACATAGCCACCTTAATACTTAGAATTTTCATTGTTCTACGTAACTAGTAGGTACCAAAAATCTACCTGACCGAACCAAGTTGGGGTGCTTGGACAGGAAACCTCCTCGTGTGCCCGTGGGCTGGAGTTTCCCTTGGATGCGTCTGGGGGAAAGGCCAGTCTCCGGGACGGTGCACCCTGGGATGCGGGCAATGTCCCCCCATTAGGTACGCGTGCCTAAGGGGTGTCGTTGCCCGTATGCCAATATCCTGTCGGAGGAACGCTCCAACGCGTGTCTCTCTGCGACTATGCAGAGACGCACAGCGGCGGAGTAAGAGCGGGCTCGGTGTGCACTTACCCTGCCACCGGGCAGGCAAGAAGGAGTCCTCTCCTTCTGCCACCGTTAATCTCGTAGCCCCGAAGATTGTCACGGTCATGTCTCTGACTTTTGACGGGGGTCGAGGGTCTTGGCTTAACCGCCCGGGCCGCGAGGAAGAAATCCTCTATAAAAAATTACCCCAAACCTCCAAGCGGCGGCGCACCGTGAGGGAGGTTGTTAGCTTGACTAATGGGTAGCTAAATTAGTCTCTAGTGCGAACCACTAGTTTTTGGGAAATAAATTGTATCTACTCGTGGGAACAACTATGGAAAAAATTAATAAAAAACAAAACCAACAGGAGGAGGGGAGCGATTCGGGGTCGGAGTCCGACGCCGCATCGAGCGCGAAGGGCTCTTTCAAGAGTCCGGAGCGTGTAGTGGGCGCTTCGAAGAGGACCAATGAGTTCCTCAAGGAGCGCTCAAAACCGAAGGATGGCCAGGGGTCATCCTCGGACGGTGGCATGACCTCGGCCCGAAAACTCGGGAAGGTCTGTCGCCAGGGTGGGATCCGGCTGGGCAAGGGGCTGACCACCAAGGAGACCGGCGTACTGAGCCAAGCCGGCCCAGTGGAGGCGGCCCAGCGAGCCGAGGCGCTAACCATGGAGGGGCAGCTCTCTGGGGGGACCAGCAGCAGGGCCCTCTCGGAGTCGTCTGACGGGGAGTCGGACGCTGCCGGCGGCTCCAAGTCGGAGCGAATGGCGAGGTTCGCGGAGGCGGTGGCTACGGCAGTCAGGGCTTTGGCCTTGAAGAGGACGTACGCCTCTAAGGACAAGGCCGTGCCCGCAGCCATAGCCTCCATTATGGCGGCAGCGGAGGGCATCCACACCGGACCTCCGTCGGACACCATGTCCGGGATGCGGGCGGAGGTCGCCCGCTTGGCAGCCGCTACGGAGCTTCTCCGAAAGGAGAACGAGGAGCTCCGAGCGGACCTGGCAGCGCTCCGAGGAGCTGGCCCCAGGGTGGTGCCTCAGAAGGGGGCGCGACATGGGCAGGGTGGACCCGTGCCAGAGGAGGACCGGCTGCTGAACCTGGTGCGGCAGGAGCTGGCTGCCTTCAGCAGCCGGTTTTCCGTCCTGGAGGCAATAGTCCTGCGGCCCCCGCTAGCAGCGAGTCGGTCGGCCTCGGGACAGCAGCAGAGGGGGGGCACGTATGCCGCAACCACAGCTGCCACGGCCAAATCGGCACCGCAGCCGGGACGGACTCCGGCGAAACCGGTGCCGACAAAGCCTAAGAAGGGCAGTGTGGCTGCGCAGGCGGTGACGGCCCCAGCTGTGGTGGTGCCAGGAGGGACGGCCCCGCCTCCCAAATCTCCTCCGGCCGACGCCGAATGGCAAGTGGCCGGGGAGAAGAGGAAGGCGGGCAAGGCTGCGAGGGCGGCCAAAAAAAAGGAGAGGCGGCAGCGTGCCAAAAAGCGAAGCGCCGCGGCTAGGTTACGCGCCCCGAAGTCCGCAGCTGTAGTGATCACACTACAGCCGGAAGCGGTACAGAAGGGCGTGTCCTACCGCGACGTGATCGCGAAGGCGAGGGCGGCGGTGGACCTGGCGGAAATAGGAGTCGCCAACGGCCTCCGCATAAGGGTCACTGCGACCGGGGCCCGGATGTTGCAGGTCCCTGGTGCGGCCAGTGGCCCGACCGCAGACGCTCTGGCCGAAAGGCTAAGGGCGTCCATAAGTGCGGACGAGGCCCGAGTGTCCAGGCCCACCAAGTGCGCTGACATGCGCATCTTGGGCCTGGACGACTCCGTGACGGAGAGCGAGGTGGTGGCCGCCATAGTCAGGACTGGGGGGTGCTCTGCTGAGCAGGTGAAGGCAGGCACCATTCGTCCTGACAACACGGGCATGCGAACCGTTACGGTGAGCTGCCCCGTGTCGGCGGCCCGAAAAATCACTGAGGAGGGCCGAAGGCTCCTGGTGGGCTGGGTATCCGCGCAGGTCAAGCTGCTGGAGCCCAGACCTCTGAGGTGCTTCCGCTGTCAGGTGGGTCACCACGTCGGAGTCCAATGCACTTCGGAGGTGGACCGCAGCGGTCACTGCTTCCGCTGCGGTCAGCCCGGTCACAAGGCCGGCTCATGCAATGCCGCGCCGCACTGCTATTTATGTGCGGCAGCTGGCAAGCCGGCCGAACACCGGGCTGGGAGCAAGGCCTGCGTTCCACCCACTGAAACCAGGAGCCGGGGCAGGGGCAAGCCCTCCGCCACCGCCGTCACCGCCGTAGCTGCCGCCACCGCCGCCGCCGCTGCCGCCCCTACCATCGCCGTCGCCGCCGCTACCACCGCGGCAGGGCCCTCTCAGGGGGCTCCGGAGGGGGCTGAAATGGAATGCCAATAACGGCTCCATTTCGCCTCCTCCAGGCGAACATCAACCACTGCGCCACCGCTCAGGATCTGTTGCTCCAGAGCATGGCGCAGTGGTCGATTAACATCGCCGTGGTCGCTGAGCCGTACTTTGTCCCGCCCAGGGATTACTGGGTGGAGGACCTGAGCGGCTCAGTGACCATAATTTCGTCGGCCGCCGCCGGCACCCCGGCTCTCGAGGGTATCCAGAGAGGAAGGGGTTGCGTAGCAGCACGGTTCGGGGAGATTGCAGTGGTAGGGGTGTACTTCTCCCCGAGCCGAACTCTCGCCGAGTTCCACAACTCCCTTGAGGAGTTGAGAGACGTCGTCGTCGGGTTTCGTTCCCTCCCCGTGCTCGTCCTCGGGGACTTCAATGCCAAGAACTTGGCTTGGGGTTCCCGGTTGACGGATGTGCGGGGTAGGATGGTGGAGGACTGGGCTCTAGAGGTGGGCCTGGTCGTCCTAAACCGGGGTTCTGTCGCCACGTGTGTGCGGATGCGGGGTGAGTCGGTGGTGGACATTTCGTTCGCCAGCCCCGCTCTGTCACCGCGTGTCGTCGACTGGCGCGTCATGGAGGGGGTGGAGACGTATTCCGACCACCGGTATATCCGGTTTGACGTCTCCGCCCAGGCCTCGAGCGCGCCGGTCCAACAGGCCCCGTGTGGTCCGCGGTGGGCGCTGAAGCGGCTGGACCGGGAGCTCCTCCTGGAAGCCTCGATCGTGCAGGCCTGGGTGTCACCACCGGACAGGCCTGCCGACATCAACGACGAGGCGGAGTGGTTCCGGGAGGCCATGTCCGAGGTATGCGACGTGGCAATGCCCCGGGTCCAGCCAGGACGTGCTCCACGCCAGGTGTACTGGTGGTCGCCGGAGCTCACAGCTCTGCGCGAGGCGTGCGTTGCTGCGCGGCATCGGTACACCAGGCACCGCAGGCTCCGTATCCGCCCTCCGGATACGGAAGCCATTCAGGCGGAGCTATACGAGGGGTACAGAGTGGCGAAGACCACCCTCCGAGCGGAGATCCTGCGGGCCAGGTCACTGGCCCGCGAGGAGTCGCTGGAGACTCTGAACAGAGACCCGTGGGGACGCCCTTACAAAACGGTGCGGGAGAAAATCCGCCCGTGGGCTCCCCCGCTGACCCAGAGTCTCCGGCCTCAGCTCGTGCAGGACGTGGTGAGCGCTCTGTTTCCCTCGCGAGGGGAGCATGCTCCCCCGGCCATGGCTCCGCCACCTGCGGTGCCCGACGCGGACCACACCGACGACGACGACGATGCTCCAGAGGTGACCGAGGTAGAATTGAGAGTGGCGGTACGTAGGCTGAATGCCAAGAATACCGCCCCAGGACCCGACGGCTTGCCTGGAAAAGCCTGGGTCCTGGCCTTGGAGGCTCTCGGGCCTCGACTAAGAGGGCTCCTAAGCGCATGCTTGGAGGAGGGCCAGTTCCCACGTCACTGGAAGACGGGGAAACTGGTCCTCATCAAGAAGCAGGGGCGCCCCGCGGACTCTCCGTCCGCTTACCGGCCCATCGTGCTGCTCGACGAGGTGGGCAAGCTCTTTGAAAGAGTCATTGCAGACCGCCTCGTCGGGCGGCTGGTGCGGGTGGGGCCGGATTTGGCGGAGAGCCAGTTCGGTTTCCGCAGGGGGCGCTCCACGGTGGACGCCATCATGCGCGTGCGAGCCCTCACGACGGGGGATGCTGTGGCCCGGGGTGGGGTCGTCTTGGCGGTGTCTCTGGACATCGCCAATGCCTTCAACACCCTGCCCTGGAGTTGCATAAGGGAGGCACTCCGGTATCACCGGATGCCGACCTACCTCTGTCGTGTGGTCGAGGCCTACTTGACGGACAGGGCCGTCATCTACCCCGGTCACCTAGGAGAGTGGAACCGGCGAGAGATGTCGTGCGGTGTCCCACAGGGATCGGTCCTGGGGCCGCATCTGTGGGACATCGGATACGACTGGGTGCTGCGCGCCGACCTCCCTAGTGGCGTCAGCGTAGTTTGCTACGCTGACGACACGCTGGTCCTGGCGCAAGGGAGGTCGTATCAGGCGGCGGCCGACTTAGCGACACACGGAGTTGCGACAATCGTCGATAGGATCCGGCAACTGGGACTCGAGGTGGCCTTGCACAAATCCGAGGCCATGTGGTTTCATGGTCTTCGGAATGCGCCACTGACGGGTTCCCAGATAACGGTGGGAGGGGTTCACATCGGCGTCGAGTCGACGATGAAGTACCTAGGACTCGTCCTCGACAGCCGGTGGAACTTCGGGGAACATTTCCGACGTTTGGCTCCCAGACTGGAGCGGGCCGGGGCTACCTTGAAGCGGCTCCTGCCCAATCTAGGGGGGCCAAACGCCTCCTGCCGGAGGCTCTACGCGGGGGTCGTGCGGGCCATGGCCCTATACGGGGCGCCGGTGTGGGCGCCTACATTGAGGCGCCAACCAGCGCGCCGGTTGAAGGCGGCCCATAGGGTCATGGCCATCCGGATGATCCGGGGATACCGCACGATCTCCGGTGAGGCGGCGGGCCTCCTTGCCGGATTACCGCCATGGGATCTGGAGGCAAACGTCCTCGCGCTCACTTGGGAGTGGCGCGAGGAGGCCAAACGCCGGGGCGAAACTCCGCTGCCGCGGGAAATCGCGGCACGGCGGACAGAGCTCCGGCAGGATCTCATGGCGACGTGGAAAGTGCGATTGTCGCAACCCAGTGCTGGGCACGCCGCGATTGCGGCGGTAAGTCCCCTCTTTGAGGAGTGGCTTGAGAGGCAGCATGGCGTCCTCACCTTCCGCCTGACACAGGTCCTCACCGGACATGGCTGTTTCGGGAGGTTCCTGTTTCGGATAGGGCGGGAGGAAACGCCCGGGTGTTTCCATTGCGAAGATCGCCCAGAGGACACGGTGGAGCATACGGTGGAGGTCTGCCCAGCTTGGGCGGAGCAACGCCGTGTCCTCGTGCAGGTGATCGGCGGCGGCGATCTCTCGCGTCCGACCCTGGTCCAGGCCATGGTACGGAGCGAGAGGGCATGGCTGGCAGTCGCCTCCTTCAGCGAAGCAGTTATGCTCGCAAAGAGGGAGGCGGCGCACGTGAGGGAGATGCAATACATGCGCCCTCACAGCCGTGGCCTTCGCAGGAGACGCCCTGGGCGTCGGGAATCCCAGGCTGATTCCCGGCCACCGTAGGCACGGGCTTGCGGACGGCGAGTAATGGGTAGCTCGCTGTCCGGTAAGGACCAAGCCCGGGTCGACGGCGCGTTGTGTTCCACGCGCGCCTCAAAGAGATGTCAGCAGCAACAGAGGGGCCCGCAAGGGCCGATGCCTGCCGGGGGTGCGGGTTGTTCGAAAGAGATACCGCCGCCCCTGGCACACAGGCAACTGAGGGAACACGGGTGGGTTTTAGTCAGTAAAAGTCTGACACGCCCTCCCGCTCCACCCAGAGCGGGAGAAGTTATTTGATGATTTCCCACCCAGAAAAAAAAAAAAAAAAAAAAAAAAAAAACCGAACCAAGTTTTCATACATTGGTCAATATCTTCGCATCCAGGTGACGCATTTTGACGCTGTTTTCAGCTAATTCGTTCCTAGTTAGGCTACCTGAGACTATCTGACTGAGAAAATTGACGAAAACGCGAAAAAATTTTCTTTCGCTCCATAGACTTTGAAAATTCTTACAAACTGTATGTACTGGAGACATAATTTAATAATATTTCAAAATTCTTTCAGCCAATCCTGTTTAAATTAGTTTCAATAGATACTTACCTGCCTTACCTGCAATCCGGTGCGCGTTCCGCGAGTCCGAGACGTGTAGGGTAGTTAATATTCCTGGTTTTGTTTAAATTTTCAGTGAAAATTCACGTTTTTCGGCTGAAATTCAAAATTTTTGTTCAGCACAACTTTCAGTAACGCCATAGTTAGCTAGTTCGCGCGGAGACGCGTCTTTTGACACCTCGCCCGTGTGCCTAGCATATATAGCCACCTTAATACTTAGAATTTTCATTGTTCTACGTAACTAGTAGGTACCAAAAATCTACCTGACCGAACCAAGTTTTCATACATTGGTCAATATCTTCGCATCCAGGTGACGCATTTTGACGCTGTTTTCAGCTAATTCGTTCCTAGTTAGGCTACCTGAGACTATCTGACTGAGAAAATTGACGAAAACGCGAAAAAATTTTCTTTCGCTCCATAGACTTTGAAAATTCTTACAAACTGTATGTACTGGAGACATAATTTAATAATATTTCAAAATTCTTTCAGCCAATCCTGTTTAAATTAGTTTCAATAGATACTTACCTGCCTTACCTGCAATCCGGTGCGCGTTCCGCGAGTCCGAGACGTGTAGGGTAGTTAATATTCCTGGTTTTGTTTAAATTTTCAGTGAAAATTCACGTTTTTCGGCTGAAATTCAAAATTTTTGTTCAGCACAACTTTCAGTAACGCCATAGTTAGCTAGTTCGCGCGGAGACGCGTCTTTTGACACCTCGCCCGTGTGCCTAGCATATATAGCCACCTTAATACTTAGAATTTTCATTGTTCTACGTAACTAGTAGGTACCGACTAGAATTTGAAATTTTTATCTCGGATTTCTAGGCGGTTTTCGACACTATTAATTTTGATTAGGCTCTGTCCTACCTTTTTACCTATTACAATCCATCTGTCTTCATAAAAAGTGCTAAAATGCAATTTTCTTAATTTTCATTTATTTTTAACACAATAATCTCGTTTTCTTATAATTCCTTGTATCTAATTAGTTTCTTTTCGCACTATAAATTACTTACCTGCCATACCTCGGGGCTGGTACGTGTATCGCGTTCAGTTTTGCCGGTTGGAGGCCCAAAATAATAGATTTTCGTATTTTCACAGTACAAAATCGTGTTTTTTTACCTTAAATTCAAAATTTTGTACCGGACCTACCGTCCATTTCACCGTCGTTAGTTAGGCCGCGCGCGGGCGCGTGTTTTGACACCACACACGCGTGTCTAGCTGCAAAAAAGTGAAAAATTTTATTATTACTGGTCTCAAAAATCTACGTAACTGATACATTCAAATACATACGTTACTAGAATTTGAAATTTTTATCTCGGATTTCTAGGCGGTTTTCGACACTATTAATTTTGATTAGGCTCTGTCCTACCTTTTTACCTATTACAATCCATCTGTCTTCATAAAAAGTGCTAAAATGCAATTTTCTTAATTTTCATTTATTTTTAACACAATAATCTCGTTTTCTTATAATTCCTTGTATCTAATTAGTTTCTTTTCGCACTATAAATTACTTACCTGCCATACCTCGGGGCTGGTACGTGTATCGCGTTCAGTTTTGCCGGTTGGAGGCCCAAAATAATAGATTTTCGTATTTTCACAGTACAAAATCGTGTTTTTTTACCTTAAATTCAAAATTTTGTACCGGACCTACCGTCCATTTCACCGTCGTTAGTTAGGCCGCGCGCGGGCGCGTGTTTTGACACCACACACGCGTGTCTAGCTGCAAAAAAGTGAAAAATTTTATTATTACTGGTCTCAAAAATCTACGTAACTGATACATTCAAATACATACGTTACTAGAATTTGAAATTTTTATCTCGGATTTCTAGGCGGTTTTCGACACTATTAATTTTGATTAGGCTCTGTCCTACCTTTTTACCTATTACAATCCATCTGTCTTCATAAAAAGTGCTAAAATGCAATTTTCTTAATTTTCATTTATTTTTAACACAATAATCTCGTTTTCTTATAATTCCTTGTATCTAATTAGTTTCTTTTCGCACTATAAATTACTTACCTGCCATACCTCGGGGCTGGTACGTGTATCGCGTTCAGTTTTGCCGGTTGGAGGCCCAAAATAATAGATTTTCGTATTTTCACAGTACAAAATCGTGTTTTTTTACCTTAAATTCAAAATTTTGTACCGGACCTACCGTCCATTTCACCGTCGTTAGTTAGGCCGCGCGCGGGCGCGTGTTTTGACACCACACACGCGTGTCTAGCTGCAAAAAAGTGAAAAATTTTATTATTACTGGTCTCAAAAATCTACGTAACTGATACATTCAAATACATACGTTACTAGAATTTGAAATTTTTATCTCGGATTTCTAGGCGGTTTTCGACACTATTAATTTTGATTAGGCTCTGTCCTACCTTTTTACCTATTACAATCCATCTGTCTTCATAAAAAGTGCTAAAATGCAATTTTCTTAATTTTCATTTATTTTTAACACAATAATCTCGTTTTCTTATAATTCCTTGTATCTAATTAGTTTCTTTTCGCACTATAAATTACTTACCTGCCATACCTCGGGGCTGGTACGTGTATCGCGTTCAGTTTTGCCGGTTGGAGGCCCAAAATAATAGATTTTCGTATTTTCACAGTACAAAATCGTGTTTTTTTACCTTAAATTCAAAATTTTGTACCGGACCTACCGTCCATTTCACCGTCGTTAGTTAGGCCGCGCGCGGGCGCGTGTTTTGACACCACACACGCGTGTCTAGCTGCAAAAAAGTGAAAAATTTTATTATTACTGGTCTCAAAAATCTACGTAACTGATACATTCAAATACATACGTTACTAGAATTTGAAATTTTTATCTCGGATTTCTAGGCGGTTTTCGACACTATTAATTTTGATTAGGCTCTGTCCTACCTTTTTACCTATTACAATCCATCTGTCTTCATAAAAAGTGCTAAAATGCAATTTTCTTAATTTTCATTTATTTTTAACACAATAATCTCGTTTTCTTATAATTCCTTGTATCTAATTAGTTTCTTTTCGCACTATAAATTACTTACCTGCCATACCTCGGGGCTGGTACGTGTATCGCGTTCAGTTTTGCCGGTTGGAGGCCCAAAATAATAGATTTTCGTATTTTCACAGTACAAAATCGTGTTTTTTTACCTTAAATTCAAAATTTTGTACCGGACCTACCGTCCATTTCACCGTCGTTAGTTAGGCCGCGCGCGGGCGCGTGTTTTGACACCACACACGCGTGTCTAGCTGCAAAAAAGTGAAAAATTTTATTATTACTGGTCTCAAAAATCTACGTAACTGATACATTCAAATACATACGTTACTAGAATTTGAAATTTTTATCTCGGATTTCTAGGCGGTTTTCGACACTATTAATTTTGATTAGGCTCTGTCCTACCTTTTTACCTATTACAATCCATCTGTCTTCATAAAAAGTGCTAAAATGCAATTTTCTTAATTTTCATTTATTTTTAACACAATAATCTCGTTTTCTTATAATTCCTTGTATCTAATTAGTTTCTTTTCGCACTATAAATTACTTACCTGCCATACCTCGGGGCTGGTACGTGTATCGCGTTCAGTTTTGCCGGTTGGAGGCCCAAAATAATAGATTTTCGTATTTTCACAGTACAAAATCGTGTTTTTTTACCTTAAATTCAAAATTTTGTACCGGACCTACCGTCCATTTCACCGTCGTTAGTTAGGCCGCGCGCGGGCGCGTGTTTTGACACCACACACGCGTGTCTAGCTGCAAAAAAGTGAAAAATTTTATTATTACTGGTCTCAAAAATCTACGTAACTGATACATTCAAATACATACGTTACTAGAATTTGAAATTTTTATCTCGGATTTCTAGGCGGTTTTCGACACTATTAATTTTGATTAGGCTCTGTCCTACCTTTTTACCTATTACAATCCATCTGTCTTCATAAAAAGTGCTAAAATGCAATTTTCTTAATTTTCATTTATTTTTAACACAATAATCTCGTTTTCTTATAATTCCTTGTATCTAATTAGTTTCTTTTCGCACTATAAATTACTTACCTGCCATACCTCGGGGCTGGTACGTGTATCGCGTTCAGTTTTGCCGGTTGGAGGCCCAAAATAATAGATTTTCGTATTTTCACAGTACAAAATCGTGTTTTTTTACCTTAAATTCAAAATTTTGTACCGGACCTACCGTCCATTTCACCGTCGTTAGTTAGGCCGCGCGCGGGCGCGTGTTTTGACACCACACACGCGTGTCTAGCTGCAAAAAAGTGAAAAATTTTATTATTACTGGTCTCAAAAATCTACGTAACTGATACATTCAAATACATACGTTACTAGAATTTGAAATTTTTATCTCGGATTTCTAGGCGGTTTTCGACACTATTAATTTTGATTAGGCTCTGTCCTACCTTTTTACCTATTACAATCCATCTGTCTTCATAAAAAGTGCTAAAATGCAATTTTCTTAATTTTCATTTATTTTTAACACAATAATCTCGTTTTCTTATAATTCCTTGTATCTAATTAGTTTCTTTTCGCACTATAAATTACTTACCTGCCATACCTCGGGGCTGGTACGTGTATCGCGTTCAGTTTTGCCGGTTGGAGGCCCAAAATAATAGATTTTCGTATTTTCACAGTACAAAATCGTGTTTTTTTACCTTAAATTCAAAATTTTGTACCGGACCTACCGTCCATTTCACCGTCGTTAGTTAGGCCGCGCGCGGGCGCGTGTTTTGACACCACACACGCGTGTCTAGCTGCAAAAAAGTGAAAAATTTTATTATTACTGGTCTCAAAAATCTACGTAACTGATACATTCAAATACATACGTTACTAGAATTTGAAATTTTTATCTCGGATTTCTAGGCGGTTTTCGACACTATTAATTTTGATTAGGCTCTGTCCTACCTTTTTACCTATTACAATCCATCTGTCTTCATAAAAAGTGCTAAAATGCAATTTTCTTAATTTTCATTTATTTTTAACACAATAATCTCGTTTTCTTATAATTCCTTGTATCTAATTAGTTTCTTTTCGCACTATAAATTACTTACCTGCCATACCTCGGGGCTGGTACGTGTATCGCGTTCAGTTTTGCCGGTTGGAGGCCCAAAATAATAGATTTTCGTATTTTCACAGTACAAAATCGTGTTTTTTTACCTTAAATTCAAAATTTTGTACCGGACCTACCGTCCATTTCACCGTCGTTAGTTAGGCCGCGCGCGGGCGCGTGTTTTGACACCACACACGCGTGTCTAGCTGCAAAAAAGTGAAAAATTTTATTATTACTGGTCTCAAAAATCTACGTAACTGATACATTCAAATACATACGTTACTAGAATTTGAAATTTTTATCTCGGATTTCTAGGCGGTTTTCGACACTATTAATTTTGATTAGGCTCTGTCCTACCTTTTTACCTATTACAATCCATCTGTCTTCATAAAAAGTGCTAAAATGCAATTTTCTTAATTTTCATTTATTTTTAACACAATAATCTCGTTTTCTTATAATTCCTTGTATCTAATTAGTTTCTTTTCGCACTATAAATTACTTACCTGCCATACCTCGGGGCTGGTACGTGTATCGCGTTCAGTTTTGCCGGTTGGAGGCCCAAAATAATAGATTTTCGTATTTTCACAGTACAAAATCGTGTTTTTTTACCTTAAATTCAAAATTTTGTACCGGACCTACCGTCCATTTCACCGTCGTTAGTTAGGCCGCGCGCGGGCGCGTGTTTTGACACCACACACGCGTGTCTAGCTGCAAAAAAGTGAAAAAATTTTGCCCGCCCACCCGCCCTATAGCAGCAGGGTAGTGAAACGTGGACATTTTTGCAAAATTTTTTTTATTGCTTTTAATTGCTTTCTGTGGATTCTAAACCTGTCTGTAGTCAATCACGATGAAAACACCCATCCCTTAGCCATTAGAGACCTATTTCCTACTTCTGAATTCAATTGAACTGATAGAAAATGGCCTTAGTCCATTCTCCACCCCGTCCTATCATTCCTCCTGCCCCGATCAAAGTTTCTCTCCTCCCTGCTGACTCGTCAGAAGTCGTCAGCGTGGAATCATGCATCTCCGTCATAACCAGACTTGCTGAATGCATTAAAACCACTGTTAACGAGAATAAAAGCGTCACTGGTGGCAATAAGAGGACTATTGCACTGGCGACGGATGAAATACGCATAGCGATATCAAAGCTCCCTAACTTTGCTCGCTCTCTTAGCGATGAACTCGGCCAGGAAGGCCAACCACCATCTTACATCGGCGACCTGAAAAACGAAATCATCGCGAGTGTTAAGGCAGAGGTCCAAGACATGAAAAACCTTGTCAGAACTGATGATGCTAACGAAGCACTCAAAACAGAAATAGCAACTTGCGTACGAGAGGAGTTGACTAGACACCTCACTGCTATCTCGAGTCCACCTACTGCATCCGGTGCTACTACACCAGCGACACCAACTTACGCGTCGGCTGCCAGCGTGCCGGCAGCCCGGCACCAAATTAGAGAGCCACCACAAACCAGACCTGCCCTCATCGTCGCGGCTAAAGGTGACACACAAACGCGCCAGGAAGTCGTACAGTCCTTCAGAAACACTATCAATTTCCGCACTACCACCTATGCGCCTTCAAGAATTCAGTCCGTGTCGAACAATAAACTCAGGGTCGAGTTCGAAACCGAGAAACAGCGGGACGAGATCCTTAAGAAGTTGGAAACTTCCACCCAGCTTACCGCTGAACCGGCAAGGAAGCTACAACCCATGCTTATCCTCAAGGGAATCTCCACTGACACGCCCTCGGAGGAGCTAATAGACATCATATGTGGTCAGAATGAAGAGCTATCGCCTCTCATTGAGAAGAAGGAGGACCTGCGACTTGCTTTCAAAAGGAACAATAGAAACCCGAACCTCTACAATGCCATCCTAATCGCGCAACCCACCCTTTGGCGCAAAATGGTCGAAATGGGAAGGCTTTGTATCGACTATCAACGCGTCCATTGCGAAGACTTCTCGCCATTTATCCAGTGCAAAAAGTGCCTGCAGTTCGGGCATATTAAGACCAAATGCACTGCGAAGCAATTCCCTTGCGCCTACTGCTCTGTAGAAGGCCACGACATTGAAAGCTGCCCGCTTCGAGAGAAGAAAGGCACACCCAAATGTTACAACTGCCACCAACACAATCACAAATTTAACACCAGCTACGACGCTGGGCACATGGCCACCGCAAATAATTGCCCCAGAGTGAAATCACTCAAACTTAAAATTACTAGCCGCACTGATTATGGATAACAAAGTTATTAAAATAGTACAGTGTAACATCGATCGCTCAAAAAACAGTTTCCACGAATTCCTAACATATTTTTGCAATGGCCAATACGACATAGCTTTGTTATCCGAACCCTATATAGGATCTGGCAAGGAGGTCAAGCCTATATCGGGTATCGACATCTTCCAATACTCGAATGGACGTAATGTTAAGGCATGCATCCTCGTCAAACCTGGATGTGGTGCGGTGTTGGGGGAGTCTGGAATGTCTTCAGCGAACTTAAGTGTGATTCAGCTGCAAACCGATCACCAGAAATGGTACCTGGGCTCAGTTTACGTCGAACCAAGCGATGACACCATTTGCACGCTTGAAGCAGTCGACTGCTTCCTCAAAGCCACATCGCAATACAAGTGCTTAGTGGGGGGAGATTTTAATGGCTGGCACCCTACGTGGGGCAGCGCAAAATCTAACCCCAGAGGAACCAGCGTCTTGGAACTCGCCTACGCTAACGACATGTACATCTGTAATACTGGAACCACCCCGACTTTTGAGACAGTAGCGTATGGGCTCTACCGATCATCTATCATTGACCTGACGCTGGCATCTGCCACAATGTACGACTCGGTGCGGGATTGGAGAGTCAACCTGGACTGCTGCGCGTCATCGCAACACAACGCCATCGATTTCAGTATCGCTACCCAAAAACCCACAGCAAAAGGAAACGACAACAACTCCACTTTCCTATTTAACACCAAAAGGGCGGACTGGGCAGCCTTTAAAGATGCTGTGCTGCACAGAATGACTACCTCAGACGTGCTCGAGAGGGATGTGCCCAACCTCGATGTCGATCAGCTGGAGCATCTCGTCAAAGAAATCACCGGATTGATACGCGACAGCTGCAACGAAACCATGCCTACCAAAGGTCAGAACCGTAGGTACAAACCCCCATGGTGGACCGAGAACCTCGAAACACAAAAGAGAGACATAATCGATCTCCACAGACGCATTCACACCGCAAAACGGCAAGGCCTACCGCTCGAAACCCTGTTGGAGGAGAAACAAAACAAGAAAGCTGTCTACTCGGAGGAACTCAGAAAGGAGTCCACTAAAAATTTTCGAAAGTTCTGCGAGCTTCAGCAGAAAGAGAACGTCTGGTCGTTAACAAACCGACTTCTGAAAGAGACTGCGCCCAGAAGACCACCCATCACCCTCAAAGTAGGCGACAAATTCACCACCGATGGAGAGGAGACAGCCACTGCCCTTCTTAATCACTTCTACCCTGACGATACCCGCGATCTCATGCCTACACAAGAGCAACTCCGTCTTGAGTACCAAAGCCCTACGACCAACACAATAGACGACCTTCCGTTCACAGAAGAAGAGGTTCTCGAGCAACTGAAACAGATACGCCCCGGTAAAGCTCCTGGCCTCGACAACCTCACCTCCGATATCTGCCTCCAATTCACCGTTCATTACCCGCACTTGGTAACCGACATCATGAACAGATGCCTTACATTACAGTACTTCCCCCGAATATGGAAAGAGGCTTATGTCAAGATCATACCCAAACCGGGAAAGGATGATCCAACGGATCTCAAATCCTTCCGCCCCATAGGTCTCATTCCAGTATTCGGGAAACTCTTAGAAAAGCTCTTTATTAAAAGGGTAGCCCACCACGCTGAGGTGGGGAACCAACTTAACCCTCAACAATTCGGTTTCCGTCAGCAAAAAAGCACCACCCAAGCCATCCATTCAGCTGTGAATCACGTACGCAACGCCAAACAAAACCGCAAACTCGCAATAGCTATTTCACTTGACATTAGGGCGGCGTTTGATAACGCTTGGTGGCCTGCCCTATTCCACCGCCTGAAACATATCGGAACGCCGCAAAATATCTATGGGCTGATCAAGAACTACGTAGAGGATAGAACCGCCACGTTGGACCACGCGGGAGTTCGAGTGTGTAAAACCCTGACAAAGGGCTGCATTCAAGGTTCCGCGTGCGGTCCGGTCTTATGGAACCTAATCCTGGACGAGCTCCTGGACATGCAACTCCCACCGGGCTGCCACATGCAAGCCTTCGCGGATGACGTCCTGCTCGTGGTTACGGCCGCTACTCCTGAAACATTGGAACAACTGGCCAACAGCACCCTCGCTAACATCAGCGAATGGGGCAAACGCGTGAAACTGACCTTTGGTCCGGCAAAAACACAAGTCATCGCCTTCACGCCTAAAGCGAAAACCGCGCAGCTCCGAATGGACGGCACTGACCTTGTGTTTGTGCCCGAGATAAAACTCCTTGGCGTCATCTTAGACGAATATCTGCGTTTTAATAGCCACCTGAAATATGTGCTAGGCAAAGCGACTCGCATATTTAACAAATTAAGAATGTACACTAGGTGCACATGGGGCGCACACCCAGAAAACGCCCGCACGATTTATCTACACGTCATAGAACCAACAATCACATATGCTGCTGGTATATGGGGGCACATAGTAAGAAGAAAGTGTATACAAAAGCAAATCGCAAGTCTTCAGCGGTGTTTCGCACTGAAGGCCATCCGTGCCTTCCGGACCGTATCTACAACTGCCGCTCTTGCACTCGCAGAGCTCATGCCACTCGATCTCAGGATCCAAGAAGTCCACCATGTCGAGACGATCCGCCTCACAGGCACTAGTCATCTTCTGCCAGCGGGCATCATCCCCGAGCGCCCCATACCCGTACGTGAGCTATTACACCCAGCAATAAGACTTCCAAAATCTGTTACCAGCACCCGGAAACATGATGAACAAGCGACCCAATTAACACCGGCATCGCAGCACAATATTTACACCGACGGCAGCAAACAGGACGACGGCACCGTTGGAGCGGCCTTCATCTGTTATGATCCGGGAGGAAAGGCAAAAACTAAAAAATTTAAACTCCACAAAGTCTGCACAGTCTTCCAGGCTGAACTGTTTGCCATCCTGGAAGCTTGCAAATGGGCCTCCACAAAGAGACAAACCAGCACCATCATCTTCTCAGACTCCCAGGCGGCCATACAGGCTATCGCAGACCGAAGCAACACTCACCCACTAGTCGCAAAAATCCATAAAATAATCCATAATCACACACAGACAACCACGGATACACCACCAAGCATCAAAATCAAGTGGGTGAAAGGGCACAGCGGCATTGCAGGCAACGAAGCTGTAGATGCTGCCGCGAAAATGGCTACTCGGCTTCGTCAAGCGCCGGACTATAGTGCATACCCGATGTCATATGTGAAAAACGAACTCCGAAAAACCAACCTGGCTAAGTGGCAAGCCAGGTATACATCAAGCGAGCAGGGGCAACACACCAAAACCATATTCCCAACATTATTAGAAATCCACAAATTCCGTAAAAAACTAGACCAAAATTTCTTCGTAACCCAAATTCTGACAGGTCACGGCTTCCACAAACAATACCTCCACCGCTTTAAAATAACCAACGATGACAATTGTCCCTGCCATGACAACACTATACAAACCCTCGACCACCTCCTCAGGGATTGCCCCAGATTCGCCATGGATCGCATGCAGTATGAGGCAGTCTCCGAGAGATTTGGTATCACGGCATATGACATCGGGATGCTAACGCGAAACAAGGATGTCTTTGACGCCTACGTCAAATACGTATCAAAAATAATGAGCCAACTCAAGAGCTTCAACGGCACATAATTAAAAGTACCTATTACATATAAATATGTATCGCTATACCTTATACTTTACTATATCTATTTATTACTATATTATTTATTACCACTATATCTTATATTACCAATGCGAAAAGCCTCAACAAAAAGACAGTGTCCGTATCCAATCGCAGACACTGTCTAAAACTAAAACACAAACACGTTCTTAATCTAAGACAAACAAAACCCAAAAGTGAAACAACAAATAAGCCAAAAAAAAAAAAAAAAAACTAGTAGGTACCAAAAATCTACCTAAGCGAACCAAGTTTTCATACATTGGTCAATATCTTCGCATCCAGGTGACGCATTTTGACGCTGTTTTCAGCTAATTCGTTCCTAGTTAGGCTACCTGAGACTATCTGACTGAGAAAATTGACGAAAACGCGAAAAAATTTTCTTTCGCTTCATAGACTTTGAAAATTCTTACAATTTTATGTACTGGAGACATAATTCAATAATATTTCAAAATTCCTTCAGCCAATCCCGTTTAAATTAGTTTCAATAGATACTTACCTGCCTTACCTGCAATTCGGTGCGCGTTCCGCGAGTCCGAGACGTGTAGGGTAGTTAATATTCCTGGTTTTGTTAAAATTTTCAGTGAAAATTCACGTTTTTCGGCTGAAATTCAAAATTTTTGTTCAGCACGCTTTTCAGTAACGCCATAGTTAGCTAGTTCGCGCGGAGACGCGTCTTCCGACACCTCGCCCGTGCGCCTAGCATACATAGCCATCTTAATACTTAGAATTTTCATTGTTCTACGTAACTAGTAGGTACCAAAAATCTACCTAAGCGAACCAAGTTTTCATACATTGGTCAATATCTTCGCATCCAGGTGACGCATTTTGACGCTGTTTTCAGCTAATTCGTTCCTAGTTAGGCTACCTGAGACTATCTGACTGAGAAAATTGACGAAAACGCGAAAAAATTTTCTTTCGCTTCATAGACTTTGAAAATTCTTACAATTTTATGTACTGGAGACATAATTCAATAATATTTCAAAATTCCTTCAGCCAATCCCGTTTAAATTAGTTTCAATAGATACTTACCTGCCTTACCTGCAATTCGGTGCGCGTTCCGCGAGTCCGAGACGTGTAGGGTAGTTAATATTCCTGGTTTTGTTAAAATTTTCAGTGAAAATTCACGTTTTTCGGCTGAAATTCAAAATTTTTGTTCAGCACGCTTTTCAGTAACGCCATAGTTAGCTAGTTCGCGCGGAGACGCGTCTTCCGACACCTCGCCCGTGCGCCTAGCATACATAGCCATCTTAATACTTAGAATTTTCATTGTTCTACGTAACTAGTAGGTACCAAAAATCTACCTAAGCGAACCAAGTTTTCATACATTGGTCAATATCTTCGCATCCAGGTGACGCATTTTGACGCTGTTTTCAGCTAATTCGTTCCTAGTTAGGCTACCTGAGACTATCTGACTGAGAAAATTGACGAAAACGCGAAAAAATTTTCTTTCGCTTCATAGACTTTGAAAATTCTTACAATTTTATGTACTGGAGACATAATTCAATAATATTTCAAAATTCCTTCAGCCAATCCCGTTTAAATTAGTTTCAATAGATACTTACCTGCCTTACCTGCAATTCGGTGCGCGTTCCGCGAGTCCGAGACGTGTAGGGTAGTTAATATTCCTGGTTTTGTTAAAATTTTCAGTGAAAATTCACGTTTTTCGGCTGAAATTCAAAATTTTTGTTCAGCACGCTTTTCAGTAACGCCATAGTTAGCTAGTTCGCGCGGAGACGCGTCTTCCGACACCTCGCCCGTGCGCCTAGCATACATAGCCATCTTAATACTTAGAATTTTCATTGTTCTACGTAACTAGTAGGTACCAAAAATCTACCTAAGCGAACCAAGTTTTCATACATTGGTCAATATCTTCGCATCCAGGTGACGCATTTTGACGCTGTTTTCAGCTAATTCGTTCCTAGTTAGGCTACCTGAGACTATCTGACTGAGAAAATTGACGAAAACGCGAAAAAATTTTCTTTCGCTTCATAGACTTTGAAAATTCTTACAATTTTATGTACTGGAGACATAATTCAATAATATTTCAAAATTCCTTCAGCCAATCCCGTTTAAATTAGTTTCAATAGATACTTACCTGCCTTACCTGCAATTCGGTGCGCGTTCCGCGAGTCCGAGACGTGTAGGGTAGTTAATATTCCTGGTTTTGTTAAAATTTTCAGTGAAAATTCACGTTTTTCGGCTGAAATTCAAAATTTTTGTTCAGCACGCTTTTCAGTAACGCCATAGTTAGCTAGTTCGCGCGGAGACGCGTCTTCCGACACCTCGCCCGTGCGCCTAGCATACATAGCCATCTTAATACTTAGAATTTTCATTGTTCTACGTAACTAGTAGGTACCAAAAATCTACCTAAGCGAACCAAGTTTTCATACATTGGTCAATATCTTCGCATCCAGGTGACGCATTTTGACGCTGTTTTCAGCTAATTCGTTCCTAGTTAGGCTACCTGAGACTATCTGACTGAGAAAATTGACGAAAACGCGAAAAAATTTTCTTTCGCTTCATAGACTTTGAAAATTCTTACAATTTTATGTACTGGAGACATAATTCAATAATATTTCAAAATTCCTTCAGCCAATCCCGTTTAAATTAGTTTCAATAGATACTTACCTGCCTTACCTGCAATTCGGTGCGCGTTCCGCGAGTCCGAGACGTGTAGGGTAGTTAATATTCCTGGTTTTGTTAAAATTTTCAGTGAAAATTCACGTTTTTCGGCTGAAATTCAAAATTTTTGTTCAGCACGCTTTTCAGTAACGCCATAGTTAGCTAGTTCGCGCGGAGACGCGTCTTCCGACACCTCGCCCGTGCGCCTAGCATACATAGCCATCTTAATACTTAGAATTTTCATTGTTCTACGTAACTAGTAGGTACCAAAAATCTACCTAAGCGAACCAAGTTTTCATACATTGGTCAATATCTTCGCATCCAGGTGACGCATTTTGACGCTGTTTTCAGCTAATTCGTTCCTAGTTAGGCTACCTGAGACTATCTGACTGAGAAAATTGACGAAAACGCGAAAAAATTTTCTTTCGCTTCATAGACTTTGAAAATTCTTACAATTTTATGTACTGGAGACATAATTCAATAATATTTCAAAATTCCTTCAGCCAATCCCGTTTAAATTAGTTTCAATAGATACTTACCTGCCTTACCTGCAATTCGGTGCGCGTTCCGCGAGTCCGAGACGTGTAGGGTAGTTAATATTCCTGGTTTTGTTAAAATTTTCAGTGAAAATTCACGTTTTTCGGCTGAAATTCAAAATTTTTGTTCAGCACGCTTTTCAGTAACGCCATAGTTAGCTAGTTCGCGCGGAGACGCGTCTTCCGACACCTCGCCCGTGCGCCTAGCATACATAGCCATCTTAATACTTAGAATTTTCATTGTTCTACGTAACTAGTAGGTACCAAAAATCTACCTAAGCGAACCAAGTTTTCATACATTGGTCAATATCTTCGCATCCAGGTGACGCATTTTGACGCTGTTTTCAGCTAATTCGTTCCTAGTTAGGCTACCTGAGACTATCTGACTGAGAAAATTGACGAAAACGCGAAAAAATTTTCTTTCGCTTCATAGACTTTGAAAATTCTTACAATTTTATGTACTGGAGACATAATTCAATAATATTTCAAAATTCCTTCAGCCAATCCCGTTTAAATTAGTTTCAATAGATACTTACCTGCCTTACCTGCAATTCGGTGCGCGTTCCGCGAGTCCGAGACGTGTAGGGTAGTTAATATTCCTGGTTTTGTTAAAATTTTCAGTGAAAATTCACGTTTTTCGGCTGAAATTCAAAATTTTTGTTCAGCACGCTTTTCAGTAACGCCATAGTTAGCTAGTTCGCGCGGAGACGCGTCTTCCGACACCTCGCCCGTGCGCCTAGCATACATAGCCATCTTAATACTTAGAATTTTCATTGTTCTACGTAACTAGTAGGTACCAAAAATCTACCTAAGCGAACCAAGTTTTCATACATTGGTCAATATCTTCGCATCCAGGTGACGCATTTTGACGCTGTTTTCAGCTAATTCGTTCCTAGTTAGGCTACCTGAGACTATCTGACTGAGAAAATTGACGAAAACGCGAAAAAATTTTCTTTCGCTTCATAGACTTTGAAAATTCTTACAATTTTATGTACTGGAGACATAATTCAATAATATTTCAAAATTCCTTCAGCCAATCCCGTTTAAATTAGTTTCAATAGATACTTACCTGCCTTACCTGCAATTCGGTGCGCGTTCCGCGAGTCCGAGACGTGTAGGGTAGTTAATATTCCTGGTTTTGTTAAAATTTTCAGTGAAAATTCACGTTTTTCGGCTGAAATTCAAAATTTTTGTTCAGCACGCTTTTCAGTAACGCCATAGTTAGCTAGTTCGCGCGGAGACGCGTCTTCCGACACCTCGCCCGTGCGCCTAGCATACATAGCCATCTTAATACTTAGAATTTTCATTGTTCTACGTAACTAGTAGGTACCAAAAATCTACCTAAGCGAACCAAGTTTTCATACATTGGTCAATATCTTCGCATCCAGGTGACGCATTTTGACGCTGTTTTCAGCTAATTCGTTCCTAGTTAGGCTACCTGAGACTATCTGACTGAGAAAATTGACGAAAACGCGAAAAAATTTTCTTTCGCTTCATAGACTTTGAAAATTCTTACAATTTTATGTACTGGAGACATAATTCAATAATATTTCAAAATTCCTTCAGCCAATCCCGTTTAAATTAGTTTCAATAGATACTTACCTGCCTTACCTGCAATTCGGTGCGCGTTCCGCGAGTCCGAGACGTGTAGGGTAGTTAATATTCCTGGTTTTGTTAAAATTTTCAGTGAAAATTCACGTTTTTCGGCTGAAATTCAAAATTTTTGTTCAGCACGCTTTTCAGTAACGCCATAGTTAGCTAGTTCGCGCGGAGACGCGTCTTCCGACACCTCGCCCGTGCGCCTAGCATACATAGCCATCTTAATACTTAGAATTTTCATTGTTCTACGTAACTAGTAGGTACCAAAAATCTACCTAAGCGAACCAAGTTTTCATACATTGGTCAATATCTTCGCATCCAGGTGACGCATTTTGACGCTGTTTTCAGCTAATTCGTTCCTAGTTAGGCTACCTGAGACTATCTGACTGAGAAAATTGACGAAAACGCGAAAAAATTTTCTTTCGCTTCATAGACTTTGAAAATTCTTACAATTTTATGTACTGGAGACATAATTCAATAATATTTCAAAATTCCTTCAGCCAATCCCGTTTAAATTAGTTTCAATAGATACTTACCTGCCTTACCTGCAATTCGGTGCGCGTTCCGCGAGTCCGAGACGTGTAGGGTAGTTAATATTCCTGGTTTTGTTAAAATTTTCAGTGAAAATTCACGTTTTTCGGCTGAAATTCAAAATTTTTGTTCAGCACGCTTTTCAGTAACGCCATAGTTAGCTAGTTCGCGCGGAGACGCGTCTTCCGACACCTCGCCCGTGCGCCTAGCATACATAGCCATCTTAATACTTAGAATTTTCATTGTTCTACGTAACTAGTAGGTACCAAAAATCTACCTAAGCGAACCAAGTTTTCATACATTGGTCAATATCTTCGCATCCAGGTGACGCATTTTGACGCTGTTTTCAGCTAATTCGTTCCTAGTTAGGCTACCTGAGACTATCTGACTGAGAAAATTGACGAAAACGCGAAAAAATTTTCTTTCGCTTCATAGACTTTGAAAATTCTTACAATTTTATGTACTGGAGACATAATTCAATAATATTTCAAAATTCCTTCAGCCAATCCCGTTTAAATTAGTTTCAATAGATACTTACCTGCCTTACCTGCAATTCGGTGCGCGTTCCGCGAGTCCGAGACGTGTAGGGTAGTTAATATTCCTGGTTTTGTTAAAATTTTCAGTGAAAATTCACGTTTTTCGGCTGAAATTCAAAATTTTTGTTCAGCACGCTTTTCAGTAACGCCATAGTTAGCTAGTTCGCGCGGAGACGCGTCTTCCGACACCTCGCCCGTGCGCCTAGCATACATAGCCATCTTAATACTTAGAATTTTCATTGTTCTACGTAACTAGTAGGTACCAAAAATCTACCTAAGCGAACCAAGTTTTCATACATTGGTCAATATCTTCGCATCCAGGTGACGCATTTTGACGCTGTTTTCAGCTAATTCGTTCCTAGTTAGGCTACCTGAGACTATCTGACTGAGAAAATTGACGAAAACGCGAAAAAATTTTCTTTCGCTTCATAGACTTTGAAAATTCTTACAATTTTATGTACTGGAGACATAATTCAATAATATTTCAAAATTCCTTCAGCCAATCCCGTTTAAATTAGTTTCAATAGATACTTACCTGCCTTACCTGCAATTCGGTGCGCGTTCCGCGAGTCCGAGACGTGTAGGGTAGTTAATATTCCTGGTTTTGTTAAAATTTTCAGTGAAAATTCACGTTTTTCGGCTGAAATTCAAAATTTTTGTTCAGCACGCTTTTCAGTAACGCCATAGTTAGCTAGTTCGCGCGGAGACGCGTCTTCCGACACCTCGCCCGTGCGCCTAGCATACATAGCCATCTTAATACTTAGAATTTTCATTGTTCTACGTAACTAGTAGGTACCAAAAATCTACCTAAGCGAACCAAGTTTTCATACATTGGTCAATATCTTCGCATCCAGGTGACGCATTTTGACGCTGTTTTCAGCTAATTCGTTCCTAGTTAGGCTACCTGAGACTATCTGACTGAGAAAATTGACGAAAACGCGAAAAAATTTTCTTTCGCTTCATAGACTTTGAAAATTCTTACAATTTTATGTACTGGAGACATAATTCAATAATATTTCAAAATTCCTTCAGCCAATCCCGTTTAAATTAGTTTCAATAGATACTTACCTGCCTTACCTGCAATTCGGTGCGCGTTCCGCGAGTCCGAGACGTGTAGGGTAGTTAATATTCCTGGTTTTGTTAAAATTTTCAGTGAAAATTCACGTTTTTCGGCTGAAATTCAAAATTTTTGTTCAGCACGCTTTTCAGTAACGCCATAGTTAGCTAGTTCGCGCGGAGACGCGTCTTCCGACACCTCGCCCGTGCGCCTAGCATACATAGCCATCTTAATACTTAGAATTTTCATTGTTCTACGTAACTAGTAGGTACCAAAAATCTACCTAAGCGAACCAAGTTTTCATACATTGGTCAATATCTTCGCATCCAGGTGACGCATTTTGACGCTGTTTTCAGCTAATTCGTTCCTAGTTAGGCTACCTGAGACTATCTGACTGAGAAAATTGACGAAAACGCGAAAAAATTTTCTTTCGCTTCATAGACTTTGAAAATTCTTACAATTTTATGTACTGGAGACATAATTCAATAATATTTCAAAATTCCTTCAGCCAATCCCGTTTAAATTAGTTTCAATAGATACTTACCTGCCTTACCTGCAATTCGGTGCGCGTTCCGCGAGTCCGAGACGTGTAGGGTAGTTAATATTCCTGGTTTTGTTAAAATTTTCAGTGAAAATTCACGTTTTTCGGCTGAAATTCAAAATTTTTGTTCAGCACGCTTTTCAGTAACGCCATAGTTAGCTAGTTCGCGCGGAGACGCGTCTTCCGACACCTCGCCCGTGCGCCTAGCATACATAGCCATCTTAATACTTAGAATTTTCATTGTTCTACGTAACTAGTAGGTACCAAAAATCTACCTAAGCGAACCAAGTTTTCATACATTGGTCAATATCTTCGCATCCAGGTGACGCATTTTGACGCTGTTTTCAGCTAATTCGTTCCTAGTTAGGCTACCTGAGACTATCTGACTGAGAAAATTGACGAAAACGCGAAAAAATTTTCTTTCGCTTCATAGACTTTGAAAATTCTTACAATTTTATGTACTGGAGACATAATTCAATAATATTTCAAAATTCCTTCAGCCAATCCCGTTTAAATTAGTTTCAATAGATACTTACCTGCCTTACCTGCAATTCGGTGCGCGTTCCGCGAGTCCGAGACGTGTAGGGTAGTTAATATTCCTGGTTTTGTTAAAATTTTCAGTGAAAATTCACGTTTTTCGGCTGAAATTCAAAATTTTTGTTCAGCACGCTTTTCAGTAACGCCATAGTTAGCTAGTTCGCGCGGAGACGCGTCTTCCGACACCTCGCCCGTGCGCCTAGCATACATAGCCATCTTAATACTTAGAATTTTCATTGTTCTACGTAACTAGTAGGTACCAAAAATCTACCTAAGCGAACCAAGTTTTCATACATTGGTCAATATCTTCGCATCCAGGTGACGCATTTTGACGCTGTTTTCAGCTAATTCGTTCCTAGTTAGGCTACCTGAGACTATCTGACTGAGAAAATTGACGAAAACGCGAAAAAATTTTCTTTCGCTTCATAGACTTTGAAAATTCTTACAATTTTATGTACTGGAGACATAATTCAATAATATTTCAAAATTCCTTCAGCCAATCCCGTTTAAATTAGTTTCAATAGATACTTACCTGCCTTACCTGCAATTCGGTGCGCGTTCCGCGAGTCCGAGACGTGTAGGGTAGTTAATATTCCTGGTTTTGTTAAAATTTTCAGTGAAAATTCACGTTTTTCGGCTGAAATTCAAAATTTTTGTTCAGCACGCTTTTCAGTAACGCCATAGTTAGCTAGTTCGCGCGGAGACGCGTCTTCCGACACCTCGCCCGTGCGCCTAGCATACATAGCCATCTTAATACTTAGAATTTTCATTGTTCTACGTAACTAGTAGGTACCAAAAATCTACCTAAGCGAACCAAGTTTTCATACATTGGTCAATATCTTCGCATCCAGGTGACGCATTTTGACGCTGTTTTCAGCTAATTCGTTCCTAGTTAGGCTACCTGAGACTATCTGACTGAGAAAATTGACGAAAACGCGAAAAAATTTTCTTTCGCTTCATAGACTTTGAAAATTCTTACAATTTTATGTACTGGAGACATAATTCAATAATATTTCAAAATTCCTTCAGCCAATCCCGTTTAAATTAGTTTCAATAGATACTTACCTGCCTTACCTGCAATTCGGTGCGCGTTCCGCGAGTCCGAGACGTGTAGGGTAGTTAATATTCCTGGTTTTGTTAAAATTTTCAGTGAAAATTCACGTTTTTCGGCTGAAATTCAAAATTTTTGTTCAGCACGCTTTTCAGTAACGCCATAGTTAGCTAGTTCGCGCGGAGACGCGTCTTCCGACACCTCGCCCGTGCGCCTAGCATACATAGCCATCTTAATACTTAGAATTTTCATTGTTCTACGTAACTAGTAGGTACCAAAAATCTACCTAAGCGAACCAAGTTTTCATACATTGGTCAATATCTTCGCATCCAGGTGACGCATTTTGACGCTGTTTTCAGCTAATTCGTTCCTAGTTAGGCTACCTGAGACTATCTGACTGAGAAAATTGACGAAAACGCGAAAAAATTTTCTTTCGCTTCATAGACTTTGAAAATTCTTACAATTTTATGTACTGGAGACATAATTCAATAATATTTCAAAATTCCTTCAGCCAATCCCGTTTAAATTAGTTTCAATAGATACTTACCTGCCTTACCTGCAATTCGGTGCGCGTTCCGCGAGTCCGAGACGTGTAGGGTAGTTAATATTCCTGGTTTTGTTAAAATTTTCAGTGAAAATTCACGTTTTTCGGCTGAAATTCAAAATTTTTGTTCAGCACGCTTTTCAGTAACGCCATAGTTAGCTAGTTCGCGCGGAGACGCGTCTTCCGACACCTCGCCCGTGCGCCTAGCATACATAGCCATCTTAATACTTAGAATTTTCATTGTTCTACGTAACTAGTAGGTACCATCTCGGATTTCTAGGCGGTTTTCGACACTATTAATTTTGATTAGGCTCTGTCCTACCTTTTTACCTATTACAATCCATCTGTCTTCATAAAAAGTGCTAAAATGCAATTTTCTTAATTTTCATTTATTTTTAACACAATAATCTCGTTTTCTTATAATTCCTTGTATCTAATTAGTTTCTTTTCGCACTATAAATTACTTACCTGCCATACCTCGGGGCTGGTACGTGTATCGCGTTCAGTTTTGCCGGTTGGAGGCCCAAAATAATAGATTTTCGTATTTTCACAGTACAAAATCGTGTTTTTTTACCTTAAATTCAAAATTTTGTACCGGACCTACCGTCCATTTCACCGTCGTTAGTTAGGCCGCGCGCGGGCGCGTGTTTTGACACCACACACGCGTGTCTAGCTGCAAAAAAGTGAAAATTTTTATTATTACTGGTCTCAAAAATCTACGTAACTGATACATTCAAATACATACGTTACTAGAATTTGAAATTTTTATCTCGGATTTCTAGGCGGTTTTCGACACTATTAATTTTGATTAGGCTCTGTCCTACCTTTTTACCTATTACAATCCATCTGTCTTCATAAAAAGTGCTAAAATGCAATTTTCTTAATTTTCATTTATTTTTAACACAATAATCTCGTTTTCTTATAATTCCTTGTATCTAATTAGTTTCTTTTCGCACTATAAATTACTTACCTGCCATACCTCGGGGCTGGTACGTGTATCGCGTTCAGTTTTGCCGGTTGGAGGCCCAAAATAATAGATTTTCGTATTTTCACAGTACAAAATCGTGTTTTTTTACCTTAAATTCAAAATTTTGTACCGGACCTACCGTCCATTTCACCGTCGTTAGTTAGGCCGCGCGCGGGCGCGTGTTTTGACACCACACACGCGTGTCTAGCTGCAAAAAAGTGAAAATTTTTATTATTACTGGTCTCAAAAATCTACGTAACTGATACATTCAAATACATACGTTACTAGAATTTGAAATTTTTATCTCGGATTTCTAGGCGGTTTTCGACACTATTAATTTTGATTAGGCTCTGTCCTACCTTTTTACCTATTACAATCCATCTGTCTTCATAAAAAGTGCTAAAATGCAATTTTCTTAATTTTCATTTATTTTTAACACAATAATCTCGTTTTCTTATAATTCCTTGTATCTAATTAGTTTCTTTTCGCACTATAAATTACTTACCTGCCATACCTCGGGGCTGGTACGTGTATCGCGTTCAGTTTTGCCGGTTGGAGGCCCAAAATAATAGATTTTCGTATTTTCACAGTACAAAATCGTGTTTTTTTACCTTAAATTCAAAATTTTGTACCGGACCTACCGTCCATTTCACCGTCGTTAGTTAGGCCGCGCGCGGGCGCGTGTTTTGACACCACACACGCGTGTCTAGCTGCAAAAAAGTGAAAATTTTTATTATTACTGGTCTCAAAAATCTACGTAACTGATACATTCAAATACATACGTTACTAGAATTTGAAATTTTTATCTCGGATTTCTAGGCGGTTTTCGACACTATTAATTTTGATTAGGCTCTGTCCTACCTTTTTACCTATTACAATCCATCTGTCTTCATAAAAAGTGCTAAAATGCAATTTTCTTAATTTTCATTTATTTTTAACACAATAATCTCGTTTTCTTATAATTCCTTGTATCTAATTAGTTTCTTTTCGCACTATAAATTACTTACCTGCCATACCTCGGGGCTGGTACGTGTATCGCGTTCAGTTTTGCCGGTTGGAGGCCCAAAATAATAGATTTTCGTATTTTCACAGTACAAAATCGTGTTTTTTTACCTTAAATTCAAAATTTTGTACCGGACCTACCGTCCATTTCACCGTCGTTAGTTAGGCCGCGCGCGGGCGCGTGTTTTGACACCACACACGCGTGTCTAGCTGCAAAAAAGTGAAAATTTTTATTATTACTGGTCTCAAAAATCTACGTAACTGATACATTCAAATACATACGTTACTAGAATTTGAAATTTTTATCTCGGATTTCTAGGCGGTTTTCGACACTATTAATTTTGATTAGGCTCTGTCCTACCTTTTTACCTATTACAATCCATCTGTCTTCATAAAAAGTGCTAAAATGCAATTTTCTTAATTTTCATTTATTTTTAACACAATAATCTCGTTTTCTTATAATTCCTTGTATCTAATTAGTTTCTTTTCGCACTATAAATTACTTACCTGCCATACCTCGGGGCTGGTACGTGTATCGCGTTCAGTTTTGCCGGTTGGAGGCCCAAAATAATAGATTTTCGTATTTTCACAGTACAAAATCGTGTTTTTTTACCTTAAATTCAAAATTTTGTACCGGACCTACCGTCCATTTCACCGTCGTTAGTTAGGCCGCGCGCGGGCGCGTGTTTTGACACCACACACGCGTGTCTAGCTGCAAAAAAGTGAAAATTTTTATTATTACTGGTCTCAAAAATCTACGTAACTGATACATTCAAATACATACGTTACTAGAATTTGAAATTTTTATCTCGGATTTCTAGGCGGTTTTCGACACTATTAATTTTGATTAGGCTCTGTCCTACCTTTTTACCTATTACAATCCATCTGTCTTCATAAAAAGTGCTAAAATGCAATTTTCTTAATTTTCATTTATTTTTAACACAATAATCTCGTTTTCTTATAATTCCTTGTATCTAATTAGTTTCTTTTCGCACTATAAATTACTTACCTGCCATACCTCGGGGCTGGTACGTGTATCGCGTTCAGTTTTGCCGGTTGGAGGCCCAAAATAATAGATTTTCGTATTTTCACAGTACAAAATCGTGTTTTTTTACCTTAAATTCAAAATTTTGTACCGGACCTACCGTCCATTTCACCGTCGTTAGTTAGGCCGCGCGCGGGCGCGTGTTTTGACACCACACACGCGTGTCTAGCTGCAAAAAAGTGAAAATTTTTATTATTACTGGTCTCAAAAATCTACGTAACTGATACATTCAAATACATACGTTACTAGAATTTGAAATTTTTATCTCGGATTTCTAGGCGGTTTTCGACACTATTAATTTTGATTAGGCTCTGTCCTACCTTTTTACCTATTACAATCCATCTGTCTTCATAAAAAGTGCTAAAATGCAATTTTCTTAATTTTCATTTATTTTTAACACAATAATCTCGTTTTCTTATAATTCCTTGTATCTAATTAGTTTCTTTTCGCACTATAAATTACTTACCTGCCATACCTCGGGGCTGGTACGTGTATCGCGTTCAGTTTTGCCGGTTGGAGGCCCAAAATAATAGATTTTCGTATTTTCACAGTACAAAATCGTGTTTTTTTACCTTAAATTCAAAATTTTGTACCGGACCTACCGTCCATTTCACCGTCGTTAGTTAGGCCGCGCGCGGGCGCGTGTTTTGACACCACACACGCGTGTCTAGCTGCAAAAAAGTGAAAATTTTTATTATTACTGGTCTCAAAAATCTACGTAACTGATACATTCAAATACATACGTTACTAGAATTTGAAATTTTTATCTCGGATTTCTAGGCGGTTTTCGACACTATTAATTTTGATTAGGCTCTGTCCTACCTTTTTACCTATTACAATCCATCTGTCTTCATAAAAAGTGCTAAAATGCAATTTTCTTAATTTTCATTTATTTTTAACACAATAATCTCGTTTTCTTATAATTCCTTGTATCTAATTAGTTTCTTTTCGCACTATAAATTACTTACCTGCCATACCTCGGGGCTGGTACGTGTATCGCGTTCAGTTTTGCCGGTTGGAGGCCCAAAATAATAGATTTTCGTATTTTCACAGTACAAAATCGTGTTTTTTTTACCTTAAATTCAAAATTTTGTACCGGACCTACCGTCCATTTCACCGTCGTTAGTTAGGCCGCGCGCGGGCGCGTGTTTTGACACCACACACGCGTGTCTAGCTGCAAAAAAGTGAAAATTTTTATTATTACTGGTCTCAAAAATCTACGTAACTGATACATTCAAATACATACGTTACTAGAATTTGAAATTTTTATCTCGGATTTCTAGGCGGTTTTCGACACTATTAATTTTGATTAGGCTCTGTCCTACCTTTTTACCTATTACAATCCATCTGTCTTCATAAAAAGTGCTAAAATGCAATTTTCTTAATTTTCATTTATTTTTAACACAATAATCTCGTTTTCTTATAATTCCTTGTATCTAATTAGTTTCTTTTCGCACTATAAATTACTTACCTGCCATACCTCGGGGCTGGTACGTGTATCGCGTTCAGTTTTGCCGGTTGGAGGCCCAAAATAATAGATTTTCGTATTTTCACAGTACAAAATCGTGTTTTTTTACCTTAAATTCAAAATTTTGTACCGGACCTACCGTCCATTCACCGTCGTTAGTTAGGCCGCGCGCGGGCGCGTGTTTTGACACCACACACGCGTGTCTAGCTGCAAAAAAGTGAAAAATTTTATTATTACTGGTCTCAAAAATCTACGTAACTGATACATTCAAATACATACGTTACTAGAATTTGAAATTTTTATCTCGGATTTCTAGGCGGTTTTCGACACTATTAATTTTGATTAGGCTCTGTCCTACCTTTTTACCTATTACAATCCATCTGTCTTCATAAAAAGTGCTAAAATGCAATTTTCTTAATTTTCATTTATTTTTAACACAATAATCTCGTTTTCTTATAATTCCTTGTATCTAATTAGTTTCTTTTCGCACTATAAATTACTTACCTGCCATACCTCGGGGCTGGTACGTGTATCGCGTTCAGTTTTGCCGGTTGGAGGCCCAAAATAATAGATTTTCGTATTTTCACAGTACAAAATCGTGTTTTTTTACCTTAAATTCAAAATTTTGTACCGGACCTACCGTCCATTTCACCGTCGTTAGTTAGGCCGCGCGCGGGCGCGTGTTTTGACACCACACACGCGTGTCTAGCTGCAAAAAAGTGAAAAAATTTTGCCCGCCCACCCGCCCTATAGCAGCAGGGTAGTGAAACGTGGACATTTTTGCAAAATTTTTTTTATTGCTTTTAATTGCTTTCTGTGGATTCTAAACCTGTCTGTAGTCAATCACGATGAAAACACCCATCCCTTAGCCATTAGAGACCTATTTCCTACTTCTGAATTCAATTGAACTGATAGAAAATGGCCTTAGTCCATTCTCCACCCCGTCCTATCATTCCTCCTGCCCCGATCAAAGTTTCTCTCCTCCCTGCTGACTCGTCAGAAGTCGTCAGCGTGGAATCATGCATCTCCGTCATAACCAGACTTGCTGAATGCATTAAAACCACTGTTAACGAGAATAAAAGCGTCACTGGTGGCAATAAGAGGACTATTGCACTGGCGACGGATGAAATACGCATAGCGATATCAAAGCTCCCTAACTTTGCTCGCTCTCTTAGCGATGAACTCGGCCAGGAAGGCCAACCACCATCTTACATCGGCGACCTGAAAAACGAAATCATCGCGAGTGTTAAGGCAGAGGTCCAAGACATGAAAAACCTTGTCAGAACTGATGATGCTAACGAAGCACTCAAAACAGAAATAGCAACTTGCGTACGAGAGGAGTTGACTAGACACCTCACTGCTATCTCGAGTCCACCTACTGCATCCGGTGCTACTACACCAGCGACACCAACTTACGCGTCGGCTGCCAGCGTGCCGGCAGCCCGGCACCAAATTAGAGAGCCACCACAAACCAGACCTGCCCTCATCGTCGCGGCTAAAGGTGACACACAAACGCGCCAGGAAGTCGTACAGTCCTTCAGAAACACTATCAATTTCCGCACTACCACCTATGCGCCTTCAAGAATTCAGTCCGTGTCGAACAATAAACTCAGGGTCGAGTTCGAAACCGAGAAACAGCGGGACGAGATCCTTAAGAAGTTGGAAACTTCCACCCAGCTTACCGCTGAACCGGCAAGGAAGCTACAACCCATGCTTATCCTCAAGGGAATCTCCACTGACACGCCCTCGGAGGAGCTAATAGACATCATATGTGGTCAGAATGAAGAGCTATCGCCTCTCATTGAGAAGAAGGAGGACCTGCGACTTGCTTTCAAAAGGAACAATAGAAACCCGAACCTCTACAATGCCATCCTAATCGCGCAACCCACCCTTTGGCGCAAAATGGTCGAAATGGGAAGGCTTTGTATCGACTATCAACGCGTCCATTGCGAAGACTTCTCGCCATTTATCCAGTGCAAAAAGTGCCTGCAGTTCGGGCATATTAAGACCAAATGCACTGCGAAGCAATTCCCTTGCGCCTACTGCTCTGTAGAAGGCCACGACATTGAAAGCTGCCCGCTTCGAGAGAAGAAAGGCACACCCAAATGTTACAACTGCCACCAACACAATCACAAATTTAACACCAGCTACGACGCTGGGCACATGGCCACCGCAAATAATTGCCCCAGAGTGAAATCACTCAAACTTAAAATTACTAGCCGCACTGATTATGGATAACAAAGTTATTAAAATAGTACAGTGTAACATCGATCGCTCAAAAAACAGTTTCCACGAATTCCTAACATATTTTTGCAATGGCCAATACGACATAGCTTTGTTATCCGAACCCTATATAGGATCTGGCAAGGAGGTCAAGCCTATATCGGGTATCGACATCTTCCAATACTCGAATGGACGTAATGTTAAGGCATGCATCCTCGTCAAACCTGGATGTGGTGCGGTGTTGGGGGAGTCTGGAATGTCTTCAGCGAACTTAAGTGTGATTCAGCTGCAAACCGATCACCAGAAATGGTACCTGGGCTCAGTTTACGTCGAACCAAGCGATGACACCATTTGCACGCTTGAAGCAGTCGACTGCTTCCTCAAAGCCACATCGCAATACAAGTGCTTAGTGGGGGGAGATTTTAATGGCTGGCACCCTACGTGGGGCAGCGCAAAATCTAACCCCAGAGGAACCAGCGTCTTGGAACTCGCCTACGCTAACGACATGTACATCTGTAATACTGGAACCACCCCGACTTTTGAGACAGTAGCGTATGGGCTCTACCGATCATCTATCATTGACCTGACGCTGGCATCTGCCACAATGTACGACTCGGTGCGGGATTGGAGAGTCAACCTGGACTGCTGCGCGTCATCGCAACACAACGCCATCGATTTCAGTATCGCTACCCAAAAACCCACAGCAAAAGGAAACGACAACAACTCCACTTTCCTATTTAACACCAAAAGGGCGGACTGGGCAGCCTTTAAAGATGCTGTGCTGCACAGAATGACTACCTCAGACGTGCTCGAGAGGGATGTGCCCAACCTCGATGTCGATCAGCTGGAGCATCTCGTCAAAGAAATCACCGGATTGATACGCGACAGCTGCAACGAAACCATGCCTACCAAAGGTCAGAACCGTAGGTACAAACCCCCATGGTGGACCGAGAACCTCGAAACACAAAAGAGAGACATAATCGATCTCCACAGACGCATTCACACCGCAAAACGGCAAGGCCTACCGCTCGAAACCCTGTTGGAGGAGAAACAAAACAAGAAAGCTGTCTACTCGGAGGAACTCAGAAAGGAGTCCACTAAAAATTTTCGAAAGTTCTGCGAGCTTCAGCAGAAAGAGAACGTCTGGTCGTTAACAAACCGACTTCTGAAAGAGACTGCGCCCAGAAGACCACCCATCACCCTCAAAGTAGGCGACAAATTCACCACCGATGGAGAGGAGACAGCCACTGCCCTTCTTAATCACTTCTACCCTGACGATACCCGCGATCTCATGCCTACACAAGAGCAACTCCGTCTTGAGTACCAAAGCCCTACGACCAACACAATAGACGACCTTCCGTTCACAGAAGAAGAGGTTCTCGAGCAACTGAAACAGATACGCCCCGGTAAAGCTCCTGGCCTCGACAACCTCACCTCCGATATCTGCCTCCAATTCACCGTTCATTACCCGCACTTGGTAACCGACATCATGAACAGATGCCTTACATTACAGTACTTCCCCCGAATATGGAAAGAGGCTTATGTCAAGATCATACCCAAACCGGGAAAGGATGATCCAACGGATCTCAAATCCTTCCGCCCCATAGGTCTCATTCCAGTATTCGGGAAACTCTTAGAAAAGCTCTTTATTAAAAGGGTAGCCCACCACGCTGAGGTGGGGAACCAACTTAACCCTCAACAATTCGGTTTCCGTCAGCAAAAAAGCACCACCCAAGCCATCCATTCAGCTGTGAATCACGTACGCAACGCCAAACAAAACCGCAAACTCGCAATAGCTATTTCACTTGACATTAGGGCGGCGTTTGATAACGCTTGGTGGCCTGCCCTATTCCACCGCCTGAAACATATCGGAACGCCGCAAAATATCTATGGGCTGATCAAGAACTACGTAGAGGATAGAACCGCCACGTTGGACCACGCGGGAGTTCGAGTGTGTAAAACCCTGACAAAGGGCTGCATTCAAGGTTCCGCGTGCGGTCCGGTCTTATGGAACCTAATCCTGGACGAGCTCCTGGACATGCAACTCCCACCGGGCTGCCACATGCAAGCCTTCGCGGATGACGTCCTGCTCGTGGTTACGGCCGCTACTCCTGAAACATTGGAACAACTGGCCAACAGCACCCTCGCTAACATCAGCGAATGGGGCAAACGCGTGAAACTGACCTTTGGTCCGGCAAAAACACAAGTCATCGCCTTCACGCCTAAAGCGAAAACCGCGCAGCTCCGAATGGACGGCACTGACCTTGTGTTTGTGCCCGAGATAAAACTCCTTGGCGTCATCTTAGACGAATATCTGCGTTTTAATAGCCACCTGAAATATGTGCTAGGCAAAGCGACTCGCATATTTAACAAATTAAGAATGTACACTAGGTGCACATGGGGCGCACACCCAGAAAACGCCCGCACGATTTATCTACACGTCATAGAACCAACAATCACATATGCTGCTGGTATATGGGGGCACATAGTAAGAAGAAAGTGTATACAAAAGCAAATCGCAAGTCTTCAGCGGTGTTTCGCACTGAAGGCCATCCGTGCCTTCCGGACCGTATCTACAACTGCCGCTCTTGCACTCGCAGAGCTCATGCCACTCGATCTCAGGATCCAAGAAGTCCACCATGTCGAGACGATCCGCCTCACAGGCACTAGTCATCTTCTGCCAGCGGGCATCATCCCCGAGCGCCCCATACCCGTACGTGAGCTATTACACCCAGCAATAAGACTTCCAAAATCTGTTACCAGCACCCGGAAACATGATGAACAAGCGACCCAATTAACACCGGCATCGCAGCACAATATTTACACCGACGGCAGCAAACAGGACGACGGCACCGTTGGAGCGGCCTTCATCTGTTATGATCCGGGAGGAAAGGCAAAAACTAAAAAATTTAAACTCCACAAAGTCTGCACAGTCTTCCAGGCTGAACTGTTTGCCATCCTGGAAGCTTGCAAATGGGCCTCCACAAAGAGACAAACCAGCACCATCATCTTCTCAGACTCCCAGGCGGCCATACAGGCTATCGCAGACCGAAGCAACACTCACCCACTAGTCGCAAAAATCCATAAAATAATCCATAATCACACACAGACAACCACGGATACACCACCAAGCATCAAAATCAAGTGGGTGAAAGGGCACAGCGGCATTGCAGGCAACGAAGCTGTAGATGCTGCCGCGAAAATGGCTACTCGGCTTCGTCAAGCGCCGGACTATAGTGCATACCCGATGTCATATGTGAAAAACGAACTCCGAAAAACCAACCTGGCTAAGTGGCAAGCCAGGTATACATCAAGCGAGCAGGGGCAACACACCAAAACCATATTCCCAACATTATTAGAAATCCACAAATTCCGTAAAAAACTAGACCAAAATTTCTTCGTAACCCAAATTCTGACAGGTCACGGCTTCCACAAACAATACCTCCACCGCTTTAAAATAACCAACGATGACAATTGTCCCTGCCATGACAACACTATACAAACCCTCGACCACCTCCTCAGGGATTGCCCCAGATTCGCCATGGATCGCATGCAGTATGAGGCAGTCTCCGAGAGATTTGGTATCACGGCATATGACATCGGGATGCTAACGCGAAACAAGGATGTCTTTGACGCCTACGTCAAATACGTATCAAAAATAATGAGCCAACTCAAGAGCTTCAACGGCACATAATTAAAAGTACCTATTACATATAAATATGTATCGCTATACCTTATACTTTACTATATCTATTTATTACTATATTATTTATTACCACTATATCTTATATTACCAATGCGAAAAGCCTCAACAAAAAGACAGTGTCCGTATCCAATCGCAGACACTGTCTAAAACTAAAACACAAACACGTTCTTAATCTAAGACAAACAAAACCCAAAAGTGAAACAACAAATAAGCCAAAAAAAAAAAAAAAAAACTAGTAGGTACCAAAAATCTACCTAAGCGAACCAAGTTTTCATACATTGGTCAATATCTTCGCATCCAGGTGACGCATTTTGACGCTGTTTTCAGCTAATTCGTTCCTAGTTAGGCTACCTGAGACTATCTGACTGAGAAAATTGACGAAAACGCGAAAAAATTTTCTTTCGCTTCATAGACTTTGAAAATTCTTACAATTTTATGTACTGGAGACATAATTCAATAATATTTCAAAATTCCTTCAGCCAATCCCGTTTAAATTAGTTTCAATAGATACTTACCTGCCTTACCTGCAATTCGGTGCGCGTTCCGCGAGTCCGAGACGTGTAGGGTAGTTAATATTCCTGGTTTTGTTAAAATTTTCAGTGAAAATTCACGTTTTTCGGCTGAAATTCAAAATTTTTGTTCAGCACGCTTTTCAGTAACGCCATAGTTAGCTAGTTCGCGCGGAGACGCGTCTTCCGACACCTCGCCCGTGCGCCTAGCATACATAGCCATCTTAATACTTAGAATTTTCATTGTTCTACGTAACTAGTAGGTACCAAAAATCTACCTAAGCGAACCAAGTTTTCATACATTGGTCAATATCTTCGCATCCAGGTGACGCATTTTGACGCTGTTTTCAGCTAATTCGTTCCTAGTTAGGCTACCTGAGACTATCTGACTGAGAAAATTGACGAAAACGCGAAAAAATTTTCTTTCGCTTCATAGACTTTGAAAATTCTTACAATTTTATGTACTGGAGACATAATTCAATAATATTTCAAAATTCCTTCAGCCAATCCCGTTTAAATTAGTTTCAATAGATACTTACCTGCCTTACCTGCAATTCGGTGCGCGTTCCGCGAGTCCGAGACGTGTAGGGTAGTTAATATTCCTGGTTTTGTTAAAATTTTCAGTGAAAATTCACGTTTTTCGGCTGAAATTCAAAATTTTTGTTCAGCACGCTTTTCAGTAACGCCATAGTTAGCTAGTTCGCGCGGAGACGCGTCTTCCGACACCTCGCCCGTGCGCCTAGCATACATAGCCATCTTAATACTTAGAATTTTCATTGTTCTACGTAACTAGTAGGTACCAAAAATCTACCTAAGCGAACCAAGTTTTCATACATTGGTCAATATCTTCGCATCCAGGTGACGCATTTTGACGCTGTTTTCAGCTAATTCGTTCCTAGTTAGGCTACCTGAGACTATCTGACTGAGAAAATTGACGAAAACGCGAAAAAATTTTCTTTCGCTTCATAGACTTTGAAAATTCTTACAATTTTATGTACTGGAGACATAATTCAATAATATTTCAAAATTCCTTCAGCCAATCCCGTTTAAATTAGTTTCAATAGATACTTACCTGCCTTACCTGCAATTCGGTGCGCGTTCCGCGAGTCCGAGACGTGTAGGGTAGTTAATATTCCTGGTTTTGTTAAAATTTTCAGTGAAAATTCACGTTTTTCGGCTGAAATTCAAAATTTTTGTTCAGCACGCTTTTCAGTAACGCCATAGTTAGCTAGTTCGCGCGGAGACGCGTCTTCCGACACCTCGCCCGTGCGCCTAGCATACATAGCCATCTTAATACTTAGAATTTTCATTGTTCTACGTAACTAGTAGGTACCAAAAATCTACCTAAGCGAACCAAGTTTTCATACATTGGTCAATATCTTCGCATCCAGGTGACGCATTTTGACGCTGTTTTCAGCTAATTCGTTCCTAGTTAGGCTACCTGAGACTATCTGACTGAGAAAATTGACGAAAACGCGAAAAAATTTTCTTTCGCTTCATAGACTTTGAAAATTCTTACAATTTTATGTACTGGAGACATAATTCAATAATATTTCAAAATTCCTTCAGCCAATCCCGTTTAAATTAGTTTCAATAGATACTTACCTGCCTTACCTGCAATTCGGTGCGCGTTCCGCGAGTCCGAGACGTGTAGGGTAGTTAATATTCCTGGTTTTGTTAAAATTTTCAGTGAAAATTCACGTTTTTCGGCTGAAATTCAAAATTTTTGTTCAGCACGCTTTTCAGTAACGCCATAGTTAGCTAGTTCGCGCGGAGACGCGTCTTCCGACACCTCGCCCGTGCGCCTAGCATACATAGCCATCTTAATACTTAGAATTTTCATTGTTCTACGTAACTAGTAGGTACCAAAAATCTACCTAAGCGAACCAAGTTTTCATACATTGGTCAATATCTTCGCATCCAGGTGACGCATTTTGACGCTGTTTTCAGCTAATTCGTTCCTAGTTAGGCTACCTGAGACTATCTGACTGAGAAAATTGACGAAAACGCGAAAAAATTTTCTTTCGCTTCATAGACTTTGAAAATTCTTACAATTTTATGTACTGGAGACATAATTCAATAATATTTCAAAATTCCTTCAGCCAATCCCGTTTAAATTAGTTTCAATAGATACTTACCTGCCTTACCTGCAATTCGGTGCGCGTTCCGCGAGTCCGAGACGTGTAGGGTAGTTAATATTCCTGGTTTTGTTAAAATTTTCAGTGAAAATTCACGTTTTTCGGCTGAAATTCAAAATTTTTGTTCAGCACGCTTTTCAGTAACGCCATAGTTAGCTAGTTCGCGCGGAGACGCGTCTTCCGACACCTCGCCCGTGCGCCTAGCATACATAGCCATCTTAATACTTAGAATTTTCATTGTTCTACGTAACTAGTAGGTACCAAAAATCTACCTAAGCGAACCAAGTTTTCATACATTGGTCAATATCTTCGCATCCAGGTGACGCATTTTGACGCTGTTTTCAGCTAATTCGTTCCTAGTTAGGCTACCTGAGACTATCTGACTGAGAAAATTGACGAAAACGCGAAAAAATTTTCTTTCGCTTCATAGACTTTGAAAATTCTTACAATTTTATGTACTGGAGACATAATTCAATAATATTTCAAAATTCCTTCAGCCAATCCCGTTTAAATTAGTTTCAATAGATACTTACCTGCCTTACCTGCAATTCGGTGCGCGTTCCGCGAGTCCGAGACGTGTAGGGTAGTTAATATTCCTGGTTTTGTTAAAATTTTCAGTGAAAATTCACGTTTTTCGGCTGAAATTCAAAATTTTTGTTCAGCACGCTTTTCAGTAACGCCATAGTTAGCTAGTTCGCGCGGAGACGCGTCTTCCGACACCTCGCCCGTGCGCCTAGCATACATAGCCATCTTAATACTTAGAATTTTCATTGTTCTACGTAACTAGTAGGTACCAAAAATCTACCTAAGCGAACCAAGTTTTCATACATTGGTCAATATCTTCGCATCCAGGTGACGCATTTTGACGCTGTTTTCAGCTAATTCGTTCCTAGTTAGGCTACCTGAGACTATCTGACTGAGAAAATTGACGAAAACGCGAAAAAATTTTCTTTCGCTTCATAGACTTTGAAAATTCTTACAATTTTATGTACTGGAGACATAATTCAATAATATTTCAAAATTCCTTCAGCCAATCCCGTTTAAATTAGTTTCAATAGATACTTACCTGCCTTACCTGCAATTCGGTGCGCGTTCCGCGAGTCCGAGACGTGTAGGGTAGTTAATATTCCTGGTTTTGTTAAAATTTTCAGTGAAAATTCACGTTTTTCGGCTGAAATTCAAAATTTTTGTTCAGCACGCTTTTCAGTAACGCCATAGTTAGCTAGTTCGCGCGGAGACGCGTCTTCCGACACCTCGCCCGTGCGCCTAGCATACATAGCCATCTTAATACTTAGAATTTTCATTGTTCTACGTAACTAGTAGGTACCAAAAATCTACCTAAGCGAACCAAGTTTTCATACATTGGTCAATATCTTCGCATCCAGGTGACGCATTTTGACGCTGTTTTCAGCTAATTCGTTCCTAGTTAGGCTACCTGAGACTATCTGACTGAGAAAATTGACGAAAACGCGAAAAAATTTTCTTTCGCTTCATAGACTTTGAAAATTCTTACAATTTTATGTACTGGAGACATAATTCAATAATATTTCAAAATTCCTTCAGCCAATCCCGTTTAAATTAGTTTCAATAGATACTTACCTGCCTTACCTGCAATTCGGTGCGCGTTCCGCGAGTCCGAGACGTGTAGGGTAGTTAATATTCCTGGTTTTGTTAAAATTTTCAGTGAAAATTCACGTTTTTCGGCTGAAATTCAAAATTTTTGTTCAGCACGCTTTTCAGTAACGCCATAGTTAGCTAGTTCGCGCGGAGACGCGTCTTCCGACACCTCGCCCGTGCGCCTAGCATACATAGCCATCTTAATACTTAGAATTTTCATTGTTCTACGTAACTAGTAGGTACCAAAAATCTACCTAAGCGAACCAAGTTTTCATACATTGGTCAATATCTTCGCATCCAGGTGACGCATTTTGACGCTGTTTTCAGCTAATTCGTTCCTAGTTAGGCTACCTGAGACTATCTGACTGAGAAAATTGACGAAAACGCGAAAAAATTTTCTTTCGCTTCATAGACTTTGAAAATTCTTACAATTTTATGTACTGGAGACATAATTCAATAATATTTCAAAATTCCTTCAGCCAATCCCGTTTAAATTAGTTTCAATAGATACTTACCTGCCTTACCTGCAATTCGGTGCGCGTTCCGCGAGTCCGAGACGTGTAGGGTAGTTAATATTCCTGGTTTTGTTAAAATTTTCAGTGAAAATTCACGTTTTTCGGCTGAAATTCAAAATTTTTGTTCAGCACGCTTTTCAGTAACGCCATAGTTAGCTAGTTCGCGCGGAGACGCGTCTTCCGACACCTCGCCCGTGCGCCTAGCATACATAGCCATCTTAATACTTAGAATTTTCATTGTTCTACGTAACTAGTAGGTACCAAAAATCTACCTAAGCGAACCAAGTTTTCATACATTGGTCAATATCTTCGCATCCAGGTGACGCATTTTGACGCTGTTTTCAGCTAATTCGTTCCTAGTTAGGCTACCTGAGACTATCTGACTGAGAAAATTGACGAAAACGCGAAAAAATTTTCTTTCGCTTCATAGACTTTGAAAATTCTTACAATTTTATGTACTGGAGACATAATTCAATAATATTTCAAAATTCCTTCAGCCAATCCCGTTTAAATTAGTTTCAATAGATACTTACCTGCCTTACCTGCAATTCGGTGCGCGTTCCGCGAGTCCGAGACGTGTAGGGTAGTTAATATTCCTGGTTTTGTTAAAATTTTCAGTGAAAATTCACGTTTTTCGGCTGAAATTCAAAATTTTTGTTCAGCACGCTTTTCAGTAACGCCATAGTTAGCTAGTTCGCGCGGAGACGCGTCTTCCGACACCTCGCCCGTGCGCCTAGCATACATAGCCATCTTAATACTTAGAATTTTCATTGTTCTACGTAACTAGTAGGTACCAAAAATCTACCTAAGCGAACCAAGTTTTCATACATTGGTCAATATCTTCGCATCCAGGTGACGCATTTTGACGCTGTTTTCAGCTAATTCGTTCCTAGTTAGGCTACCTGAGACTATCTGACTGAGAAAATTGACGAAAACGCGAAAAAATTTTCTTTCGCTTCATAGACTTTGAAAATTCTTACAATTTTATGTACTGGAGACATAATTCAATAATATTTCAAAATTCCTTCAGCCAATCCCGTTTAAATTAGTTTCAATAGATACTTACCTGCCTTACCTGCAATTCGGTGCGCGTTCCGCGAGTCCGAGACGTGTAGGGTAGTTAATATTCCTGGTTTTGTTAAAATTTTCAGTGAAAATTCACGTTTTTCGGCTGAAATTCAAAATTTTTGTTCAGCACGCTTTTCAGTAACGCCATAGTTAGCTAGTTCGCGCGGAGACGCGTCTTCCGACACCTCGCCCGTGCGCCTAGCATACATAGCCATCTTAATACTTAGAATTTTCATTGTTCTACGTAACTAGTAGGTACCAAAAATCTACCTAAGCGAACCAAGTTTTCATACATTGGTCAATATCTTCGCATCCAGGTGACGCATTTTGACGCTGTTTTCAGCTAATTCGTTCCTAGTTAGGCTACCTGAGACTATCTGACTGAGAAAATTGACGAAAACGCGAAAAAATTTTCTTTCGCTTCATAGACTTTGAAAATTCTTACAATTTTATGTACTGGAGACATAATTCAATAATATTTCAAAATTCCTTCAGCCAATCCCGTTTAAATTAGTTTCAATAGATACTTACCTGCCTTACCTGCAATTCGGTGCGCGTTCCGCGAGTCCGAGACGTGTAGGGTAGTTAATATTCCTGGTTTTGTTAAAATTTTCAGTGAAAATTCACGTTTTTCGGCTGAAATTCAAAATTTTTGTTCAGCACGCTTTTCAGTAACGCCATAGTTAGCTAGTTCGCGCGGAGACGCGTCTTCCGACACCTCGCCCGTGCGCCTAGCATACATAGCCATCTTAATACTTAGAATTTTCATTGTTCTACGTAACTAGTAGGTACCAAAAATCTACCTAAGCGAACCAAGTTTTCATACATTGGTCAATATCTTCGCATCCAGGTGACGCATTTTGACGCTGTTTTCAGCTAATTCGTTCCTAGTTAGGCTACCTGAGACTATCTGACTGAGAAAATTGACGAAAACGCGAAAAAATTTTCTTTCGCTTCATAGACTTTGAAAATTCTTACAATTTTATGTACTGGAGACATAATTCAATAATATTTCAAAATTCCTTCAGCCAATCCCGTTTAAATTAGTTTCAATAGATACTTACCTGCCTTACCTGCAATTCGGTGCGCGTTCCGCGAGTCCGAGACGTGTAGGGTAGTTAATATTCCTGGTTTTGTTAAAATTTTCAGTGAAAATTCACGTTTTTCGGCTGAAATTCAAAATTTTTGTTCAGCACGCTTTTCAGTAACGCCATAGTTAGCTAGTTCGCGCGGAGACGCGTCTTCCGACACCTCGCCCGTGCGCCTAGCATACATAGCCATCTTAATACTTAGAATTTTCATTGTTCTACGTAACTAGTAGGTACCAAAAATCTACCTAAGCGAACCAAGTTTTCATACATTGGTCAATATCTTCGCATCCAGGTGACGCATTTTGACGCTGTTTTCAGCTAATTCGTTCCTAGTTAGGCTACCTGAGACTATCTGACTGAGAAAATTGACGAAAACGCGAAAAAATTTTCTTTCGCTTCATAGACTTTGAAAATTCTTACAATTTTATGTACTGGAGACATAATTCAATAATATTTCAAAATTCCTTCAGCCAATCCCGTTTAAATTAGTTTCAATAGATACTTACCTGCCTTACCTGCAATTCGGTGCGCGTTCCGCGAGTCCGAGACGTGTAGGGTAGTTAATATTCCTGGTTTTGTTAAAATTTTCAGTGAAAATTCACGTTTTTCGGCTGAAATTCAAAATTTTTGTTCAGCACGCTTTTCAGTAACGCCATAGTTAGCTAGTTCGCGCGGAGACGCGTCTTCCGACACCTCGCCCGTGCGCCTAGCATACATAGCCATCTTAATACTTAGAATTTTCATTGTTCTACGTAACTAGTAGGTACCAAAAATCTACCTAAGCGAACCAAGTTTTCATACATTGGTCAATATCTTCGCATCCAGGTGACGCATTTTGACGCTGTTTTCAGCTAATTCGTTCCTAGTTAGGCTACCTGAGACTATCTGACTGAGAAAATTGACGAAAACGCGAAAAAATTTTCTTTCGCTTCATAGACTTTGAAAATTCTTACAATTTTATGTACTGGAGACATAATTCAATAATATTTCAAAATTCCTTCAGCCAATCCCGTTTAAATTAGTTTCAATAGATACTTACCTGCCTTACCTGCAATTCGGTGCGCGTTCCGCGAGTCCGAGACGTGTAGGGTAGTTAATATTCCTGGTTTTGTTAAAATTTTCAGTGAAAATTCACGTTTTTCGGCTGAAATTCAAAATTTTTGTTCAGCACGCTTTTCAGTAACGCCATAGTTAGCTAGTTCGCGCGGAGACGCGTCTTCCGACACCTCGCCCGTGCGCCTAGCATACATAGCCATCTTAATACTTAGAATTTTCATTGTTCTACGTAACTAGTAGGTACCAAAAATCTACCTAAGCGAACCAAGTTTTCATACATTGGTCAATATCTTCGCATCCAGGTGACGCATTTTGACGCTGTTTTCAGCTAATTCGTTCCTAGTTAGGCTACCTGAGACTATCTGACTGAGAAAATTGACGAAAACGCGAAAAAATTTTCTTTCGCTTCATAGACTTTGAAAATTCTTACAATTTTATGTACTGGAGACATAATTCAATAATATTTCAAAATTCCTTCAGCCAATCCCGTTTAAATTAGTTTCAATAGATACTTACCTGCCTTACCTGCAATTCGGTGCGCGTTCCGCGAGTCCGAGACGTGTAGGGTAGTTAATATTCCTGGTTTTGTTAAAATTTTCAGTGAAAATTCACGTTTTTCGGCTGAAATTCAAAATTTTTGTTCAGCACGCTTTTCAGTAACGCCATAGTTAGCTAGTTCGCGCGGAGACGCGTCTTCCGACACCTCGCCCGTGCGCCTAGCATACATAGCCATCTTAATACTTAGAATTTTCATTGTTCTACGTAACTAGTAGGTACCAAAAATCTACCTAAGCGAACCAAGTTTTCATACATTGGTCAATATCTTCGCATCCAGGTGACGCATTTTGACGCTGTTTTCAGCTAATTCGTTCCTAGTTAGGCTACCTGAGACTATCTGACTGAGAAAATTGACGAAAACGCGAAAAAATTTTCTTTCGCTTCATAGACTTTGAAAATTCTTACAATTTTATGTACTGGAGACATAATTCAATAATATTTCAAAATTCCTTCAGCCAATCCCGTTTAAATTAGTTTCAATAGATACTTACCTGCCTTACCTGCAATTCGGTGCGCGTTCCGCGAGTCCGAGACGTGTAGGGTAGTTAATATTCCTGGTTTTGTTAAAATTTTCAGTGAAAATTCACGTTTTTCGGCTGAAATTCAAAATTTTTGTTCAGCACGCTTTTCAGTAACGCCATAGTTAGCTAGTTCGCGCGGAGACGCGTCTTCCGACACCTCGCCCGTGCGCCTAGCATACATAGCCATCTTAATACTTAGAATTTTCATTGTTCTACGTAACTAGTAGGTACCAAAAATCTACCTAAGCGAACCAAGTTTTCATACATTGGTCAATATCTTCGCATCCAGGTGACGCATTTTGACGCTGTTTTCAGCTAATTCGTTCCTAGTTAGGCTACCTGAGACTATCTGACTGAGAAAATTGACGAAAACGCGAAAAAATTTTCTTTCGCTTCATAGACTTTGAAAATTCTTACAATTTTATGTACTGGAGACATAATTCAATAATATTTCAAAATTCCTTCAGCCAATCCCGTTTAAATTAGTTTCAATAGATACTTACCTGCCTTACCTGCAATTCGGTGCGCGTTCCGCGAGTCCGAGACGTGTAGGGTAGTTAATATTCCTGGTTTTGTTAAAATTTTCAGTGAAAATTCACGTTTTTCGGCTGAAATTCAAAATTTTTGTTCAGCACGCTTTTCAGTAACGCCATAGTTAGCTAGTTCGCGCGGAGACGCGTCTTCCGACACCTCGCCCGTGCGCCTAGCATACATAGCCATCTTAATACTTAGAATTTTCATTGTTCTACGTAACTAGTAGGTACCAAAAATCTACCTAAGCGAACCAAGTTTTCATACATTGGTCAATATCTTCGCATCCAGGTGACGCATTTTGACGCTGTTTTCAGCTAATTCGTTCCTAGTTAGGCTACCTGAGACTATCTGACTGAGAAAATTGACGAAAACGCGAAAAAATTTTCTTTCGCTTCATAGACTTTGAAAATTCTTACAATTTTATGTACTGGAGACATAATTCAATAATATTTCAAAATTCCTTCAGCCAATCCCGTTTAAATTAGTTTCAATAGATACTTACCTGCCTTACCTGCAATTCGGTGCGCGTTCCGCGAGTCCGAGACGTGTAGGGTAGTTAATATTCCTGGTTTTGTTAAAATTTTCAGTGAAAATTCACGTTTTTCGGCTGAAATTCAAAATTTTTGTTCAGCACGCTTTTCAGTAACGCCATAGTTAGCTAGTTCGCGCGGAGACGCGTCTTCCGACACCTCGCCCGTGCGCCTAGCATACATAGCCATCTTAATACTTAGAATTTTCATTGTTCTACGTAACTAGTAGGTACCAAAAATCTACCTAAGCGAACCAAGTTTTCATACATTGGTCAATATCTTCGCATCCAGGTGACGCATTTTGACGCTGTTTTCAGCTAATTCGTTCCTAGTTAGGCTACCTGAGACTATCTGACTGAGAAAATTGACGAAAACGCGAAAAAATTTTCTTTCGCTTCATAGACTTTGAAAATTCGGCCAGGAGGAGGGTTTTGATTTTGCCAAAAGGTTTGAATTTTCTTTTTAATTGTTGTCCACAGATTTTTCGCGAATAGATATTGTGTTAGGTTATAGTATTACATATAGTATTTAGTATAAGTTAATTAATTTGTGTCTTGACGTCATTTGCTGTGCAAGTGACAGAGGTTTTATAGTGTTAGGACCTATTGACCTGACGGACGTTCGTCATTAGGACAACGTACAAATCTTTGATTGTGTAATTTGTTAGTTTATCTGTATCCCCCCTTTACAGGGACACAGAATTATCGCCAGTGACCTCTGACTTGGCTTTTTATGAATTTAACTTTTACACTTACCAGCGCAATGTTCCGCACACCGGCCAAGAAGCCCGCAAGCCTGCCAAGCTCCGGGGCCTCGCCAAGTTTGGTAGAGATTGCTGGAGTGTCGCTCCCCAGTGTTGGGCGTAACATTGAGGAATGCGAGGCTGGTAAACCATCTGCACAGCCTCTCAGAACACCAACACCTCCGAAAAAGGCCCCACTGTTTACCCCTCCCAAACTTAGGTCTAAATCAACTCTCGCTCATCAAAGCAAGTTGGATGGACCAAAGCAGCCAGAAGGGAGCGGAGAAGGTTCGACGCGAGACACGCCACCCGTGAGGTACCTAAACCGAACCACGGAGGCAAAGGCGTGCCTCCAAAAGGCCAAAATGCAACTCCTCAGCTCACGCAATCTCAAAAAAGAAATTAAGGATGAGATAACAAAAGCGGTTGAGCGACTATATCAGCTCGTAAAAGATGCAGAGAGGGAAAATGAAAGCGGAACAGAGTCGGGAGAAAAGCCCAACACCCAAACGGAGCCTAGGCCGACCTTAGAACAGCCAACAGAGCTGATGAAGAGCCTTGTGGAAGGCCTCCAACAGCACAAACAGGTGCTGCAGGAGTGCCAAAAACAAACACTGGCTCTGTCGGAGCAATTACAGGTGGCCCCTCCCTTTGTCGCCAACCAAGGCCCAACTTTCGCCGAAATCGCTGCCGGCCCAAAGCAGAACATCCAAGGGCCTCTTCACTCGATAGTTGTATCATCTGTGAATGATCAGGACACGAGTGAAGAGGTCATTGAGAAGCTCAGGACGGCGGTCGATGCCCGTAATGAGGGCACCAGAGTCGAACGGTTGCGTAAGGCAAGGGACCAAAAGGTGGTGGTGGGTTTTAGGAGTAGGGAGGAGCTTACTGCGGTGACTGAGAGGATTCGGAGGGTTGGCAATCTGGTGGCGGAGGAGGTTAAAAATAAGGACCCTCTCATTATTGTTAAAGACGTCCTTTCCTGCCACTCGGATGTGGAGCTTACGGAGGCCTTGCAGCGGCAGAACACCCACCTAGTCGGGGACATTCCTGCGGGTGATATGAGGTTGGGGGTGAAGTACCGTCGTAAGACGAGAAACCCCCACATGTGCCACGTCATCCTTCAGGTGTCCCCGACCGTGTGGCAGAGGCTGACTACGGCGGGTCGCGTGCACATTGACCTGCAGCGGGTGCGAGTGCAGGACCAGTCTCCACTGGTGCAGTGCACTCGCTGCCTGTGCTTCGGCCACGGCAGGAAACTGATTTTTGCATGTTGATAAGTGCCCTGGGAGTGAAGATATAAATTTTTCAAATTTTTTCAAGAAACACCATTTTTGTGACAGCCCTAGCTTGAAGGAACGATCTTTTACCCCTAGTTTTTAATTTATTTTTAGAGTATTTAGTTTATAGACAATATTTGTGCAAATTTTTAGAATTTTATCTCACATACTTGTTGAGTTATTTGTATTCCGAAAATACCTATTGAAATACCTAACTTTTACCTAATCTTACTTTTTGATTTTCCAGAAGGGGGTCAAGTGCCATTTGACGCATTATTAGTCCCTTATAGCATAATTAAATTTTTTATTACCATATTTTTATATTTTCATTTATAATTTTTTGAAAAACTATGTTTTGCAGTTGTTGGTTTCGGTAGTTGGGTTTTCAAATAGGTATTTCCCAAAAAATTTGTATGTCTCCTAATATATTTTTTAACATATTTAAATAGTACGGTTCATCATCATCCTTAATACATTTCTTTTTTAAAATTTTTTGACGGGTCGTTACCGTTTTGTGATTTTATAGCTTGAACGCGGGCCGTCCTGAAAACCGCACGATAACTGTGTTTTCAGTTTACAGGAAAACTAAGCGTCCTAGACCAATTCTGACCATTTTTGTCGGGTACCCCCCCCTAACCCCCCCCACGGTTTGTACAGAAGACAAACCCTTCGAGACCCCTCCGATCATTTGGACCAAGTTTCATCCCCCTACCCCAATTTTTGTATTTCGACTTAGTCTCTGGGGATGAAATTGCCTCCTTGGACATTTCTAGCCATAACTTCGAGACCCGTGGTCCAAATCACTTGGGGTTTTCAGCTTGGGATAGAGCAGACACTAGGCTCTTAAAAAAGAGGGAGCGTCTCTAGGTAGAGTCTCCGGGAGGGTTGACAGTATAAAATAGTTGTATATTTGACCTGGTTTTTCTCTGCATAGCCGGACTATCGTGTTTTATAGTAGCTGAGAGTGGACTCTAGGTAGAGCTTAATTTAATAGACTTTTGTTTATTTTAATTTTACCTATTTATTTCGACTACATGCTTTTCATATTTGACAACAAATTGCATTTTATAAATGCTTAGAGCGGACTCTAGGTAGAGTGTACAATAATATTTTTGCTTTGCTTTATTTTTAGTTTTTACATTTATATTTGACAAATAACTGCAATTTACCATCGGAATAGCGGACTCTATGTAGAGCATATTAAATTAACTTATATCATTTTAATTTATTCTAATTTTCACGTTTGTCACTTGACAATAAACCTTTTACGGACTTACTGACGCATACCAGCGGTCAATCAAAATGTTTGGATTCAGAACTCCGGCCAAGAAAGTGACAAACACCTTTAGATCTCCCAGTGATGACGAGAGGGCTGGTCCCTCGACGGCACCGACGCAGTCCTCTAATGTGAGAAGGAGCATAGGAGAATGGGAGGCTTCAAAAACTTCGCAGAAATCCCCAAACTTCTCGTCGAAAACAATACCGCCAGCACCAACTAAGCCAAAGATGAAGGTAGTTGCAACCGAGGACAAGCCACAGGGACGCCGAATGTCCACAGACGCGTCAATCAGCCCTCCGAAACAAAAGAGGGAATACCCTGATAGAGTTTCGGAAGCACGCGTCTGTATCAAGAGGGCTAAAACGGCTCTGGGAGAATCCCGGAATTTACGAGCCGACATCAAAACTGATGTCACACAGGCGGTGGAGCGACTGTTCCAACTAGTGAAGGAGTCCGAGGCTGCAAAATCATTCTCCAAAACTGCTGACAACAGCAAAAAAGCAGAAAAGACACAGACAGAACAGACAGTACAGGAAAACAACGGTTTAAGTAAGCAAGGCCATCTCACTCAAATAATAGAACAGCATACTAAGCTCATACAAGAAAGTAACCTGAAAATGGAGGAATTACAGAAAGAGCTTGAGACTAGTAGACAAATTCTCGAAAACAGATCCACGTATGCAAATGTTGTAGCCGCTGCTCCTATGAATATAACGCCAGAGCACACAGCTCTCCACTCAATAGTGGTAGCCTCGACTGACCAGTTAGAAACTGGAGACGAGGTAATTGAAAAAATCCGGAAAGCTGTGAACGCAAAAGACGGATTTATAACAGTGGACAGAGTAAGAAAGGCCAAAGACCGTAAAGTAATAGTGGGTTGCAGAACAAGGGAAGACAGGCAAAAAGTGAAGGAAAGGCTGCGTGTTGGAGGGGACCTCCTGGTGGAGGAAGTTAAAAACAAAGACCCGCTGATAGTTCTAAAGAATGTCTTTAATTACAACACCGATGAGGAAGTACTAAAAGCTTTCAAAAACCAGAATGCAGACCTCTTCAAAGACCTGAAGAGTGAAGATAACAGAGTCGAAATAGCCTTCAGGAAGAAGAATAGAAATCCCCACACAAACCACGTAATTCTGAGAGTGTCGCCGCAACTGTGGAATAGAACACTGCACAAAGGGGCCATTCACATTGACATCCAGCGCATTAAAGTAGAAGACCAGTCTCCACTGGTCCAATGCACATGCTGCTTAGCGTATGGCCATAGCAAGCGTTTCTGTACAGAAACCATAGATAAGTGCAGTCACTGCGGCGGCCCTCACACCAGAACACAGTGCCCTGACTGGCTCGCCGGAGGAGTCCCATCATGCGTGAATTGCTTGCAAGCAAAACACGCCAGTACTGACCACAGTGCATTCAGTAATGAGTGTACCGTGCGCAGAAGATGGGAGGCAATGGCGAGAGCGAGAGTAGCATACTGCTAACGTGGAGGGCAGTCATAATCAAAATAGGGCAGGCAACCCCACCGGAGGATACGCAGTGGCCCAGGCCAATCTCCAAAGAAAGAGGCTGGCAACAACAGAGCTCATGGTAGAAGCCACGGACAGAAAAATCGCCTTTGCCTTGGTCCAGGAGCCGTATGTTGGTGGGATTCGAAGGATGAAGAGCTACCAAGGTGTGCGGGTGTACCAGTGCGAGGACGATGGAAGAGGGACTGTTAAAGCGGCCGTGATCGTTTTCGATCATGACTTAGACGTCATCCAGTGCCCAGAACTCACAACGAACAACATTGCAGTGGTGAGGATCCGGTCCAAAGCCTGGGAAATTGGTGTAGTCTCTTTTTACTTCGAACCGGATCAGTCTATAGAACCATACGTGGACCAAATACGAAGGACGATAGAGAAACTTGGGCCAACAAAACTGCTGATTGGAGGCGATGCTAATGCTAAGAATACCTGGTGGGGCAGCATCGTAAATGACACCAGGGGCATAGAAATGTCCGGGACCCTGGAAGAGTCGGAAATGCAGGTACTCAATGTAGGGGACATACCCACATTCGACACAGTAAGGGGCAACAAGAGATACAGCAGTTTCGTCGATTTAACAGCTTGCTCTGCAGATATGCTGGGTCTCGTGGAAGACTGGAGAGTTGACCAAGGGTTGACGAGCTCGGACCACAACACCATCTTGTTTCAGCTGCGCTTACAGAAGGAAAAAGGGTTCAACATCCAAAGGACCACTCGACTCTACAATACAAAGAAGGCAAATTGGGACATTTTCATTGAGAAAATGGAACAATTTCATGCGGAACATAACATCAACGCAATTGCAATAGGTAGAGTCGAGCTCAAGCAGCAGCTGCAAGATATAGTAGAGACAATAACTAGAGGCATAACTTTAGCTTGTAGAGACAGCATGCCACTTAAGTCGCGGAACACGACATTCACTTTGCCATGGAGAACACAGGAGCTCTCACTCTTGAAAAACGAGGTCACCACTAAAAAGCGGAGGATTCGCAATGCAGCGAAGGACCGCAAAGAGAAAGTCTTCAAAGAGTACCTGCAAGCAAAAGAGAGTTACGAATGCCAAGCCAAGAAAGCCCAAATAGCAAGCTGGAAGACCTTTTGCCAAAAACAAGACAAAGAAGGAGTATGGGAAGGTATATACAGAGTGATCGGTAAGACCGCCAAACGTCAAGAGGATCTGACCCTTAAAAAGGACGATGTGTTCCTAAACCCAAGAGAATCGGCAACCCTATTAGCCGAAACATTCTACCCTGAGGCTGAGGAAAAGTGCCCGGTCAATGTAAGGAGGCTACTGGATAGCTATCTCGACTGTAGAAAAATTAGGTTGAGGTATGCCGGGGAGGAACACACTAGGAACACCCAGAAAGGATGCGTCCAGGGATCCATTGGCGGCCCAATACTTTGGAACGTGCTCCTGGACCCTCTATTACACGGTCTGGAAAAAGAAGGTGTGTACTGTCAGGCGTATGCGGATGACGTGGTGATGGTTTTTAGCGGGAATACAGGGTTGGAGATCTCCGGGCAATCCAATGCCGCTCTCGCCTTTGTTCGGGAGTGGGGAGTCCTGAACAAGCTGAAGTTTGCACCGCACAAAACCTGTGCAATGGTGCTGACGCGTAAGCTCAAGTACGATAACCCTATCCTGAGGATGGGAGGGGCGGACATTGGAATGTCGAGGGAGATTAAGATTCTGGGACTGACTCTTGACGACAAGATGACCTTCAATACCCACGTTGCAAGAGTGTGTAAAAAGGCTACAAACCTGTATAAACTGCTCTCTAGAGCCGCAAAAGTTAGTTGGGGACTACACCCTGACGTAATCAGAACGATTTACACGGCAGTGGTGGAACCGGTCATCTTGTACGCCGCAAGCGCATGGGCACCAGCTGCCAAGAAAATCGGAATGCAGAAGGCGCTGAATGCAGTGCAGAGGGGTTTCGCACAGAAACTGTGCAAGTCTTACCGCACGGTATCTCTGAACTCGGCACTGGTACTGGCCGGGATACTGCCTTTTGACCTTCGAATACAGGAGGCAGCCGCCCTGTACAAGGCAAGGAGAGGGTCATCCCGCTTGGTGCTGGGAGACAGGGAGACCGAACGTGTGGTGGGATTTGCAGAGATTCCACATCCAGCCCTGCACGTAGAGCTGGTCTTCGAAAGCTTAACTACCCAAGAACAGATAGACAATAGCCATGGGCAGGCAGTGAAAATTTACACCGACGGCAGCAAGCTTGAGGGCAAGGTTGGGGCAGCGGTATCCATATGGGATGGTGAGACAGAGACCAAGGCCATCAAGCTTAGTTTAGCCGCATACTGTACCGTGTACCAAGCGGAGATCCTTGCTATATGCAGGGCCACGAAAGAAGCCTTGAAGCGCAAAGAGAGGGTATTCTGCATTTACAGTGACTCGAAGTCAGCCCTAGAGACCATCACCAACTACAACGCTCTGCATCCATTGGCGGTTGAGACGCGCGAAAACCTGAAGGAGGCTTTAAACCAGGGGAAAGCTGTGAATTTCTTCTGGGTGAAAGCGCATGCGGGATGTATAGGCAATGAACGCGCGGATCAGCTCGCGAAAGAGGCTGCACTCTCGAGCCGGAGGAGTCCCGACTATGACCAGGTTCCGGTTTCATTCGTCAAACGGATAATCCGGAAGGACTCCCTTGACGAATGGAACGGGAGGTACAAGTCGGGTGACACAGCCTCCGTAACGAAAGTGTTCCTCCCGGATGCAATTGATGCCTATAGAATAATTAGAAGCACGAGACCGGCAGGCTTATTGACGCAGGTATTCACGGGACATGGGGGGCTCTCCCAGTACCTGCATCGTTTCAAGTGTAAGGAGAGTCCTGCATGTGTTTGTGATCCGGACGCTACTGAAACGATATTCCATTTATTGCTTGAATGCCCGGTACACAGTAGGGACAGGTACGACTTAGAGCAGAAAATTGCCAAACAAATAAAAAAGGAAAACCTGGAGACTCTACTTAGGGATAAACTTACTCGTCAAACTTTCTTAGAGTACTGTATTAAAATAATAAGTATTGTAATTAATAGAAATAAGGTGTAACAAGTATTTACTACAACATATATATTGTAAAAATATGTCACTGTAGTAGAGATAAGACAAAATAGTATATAATAAGTTTTTAGAGTTTAAGCACTATTATGTTTGGGTGTTATCAAAATAAGAAAATTAATGTAGCAAATAGTAATATGAAATGTAGAATAAGTAAATATAAGTATATTAAGAAGTATAGAATAAGATAGTAGGCACAACCTGGGTTGTAAAGAAAATGGAAATTGATAGACGTACAGATAGGCACAAGGATTGTATGAATTGTTGTGTAAAAGATACACCTTGTAAAGAAAATGTAGACGGAAAGAAGAGTTCAGACAGAAGCGGTTCCAGAAGGTTCATGAAAGAAGAACCGCCTGTAGAGATGGTAGTGTCGTAAATAATAAGTGTAGGACCCTACTAGGGTAGACTGTTTGTATTATCTAAATGATAGCTTTATATGTAGAGGGATAAGATCTGTGAAATCTGATAAAGTCACAGGGAACAGTGTATAAAAAAAAAAAAAAATTAAAAAAAAAAAAAAAAAAACCTAACCTAACCTTTTTTTTTTTTTTTTTTTTTTTATTAGGCTGAGAAAATGCTTTACGCATACCCGCTCGCGGGGGACGAGACGGGGTATGTGGGACTCCTGTCAGAATGACAGTCTACCCACTAAAAACTCAGCGGTGTTCCCGCATCGCCGTGATGGGAGGGCCATGGGAAACCGGCTCAGCCTTTACTTCCACAACCCTCCCGGCGCATGCCCGCCAAAATGGCAGGCCCCGCATGCCCCCCAGACGGGGGTCCGGGAGTGGCCAGAACACATGACCATTCCCGTCCGACACTGGTGGAGGCCTGTGCAATGCAGGCTAGGGTGCCCCCGCAACCGTTGCCTGCTAGCTTCCACCTGTCAGAAGTGGAGACACGTCCCACGCCCACTCAGCTCACCCTCTGTAAGCAGAGGGGTGAGTAGGCGACCGCCGGGCGGGTCAGGTCGACCGACCCAGAAGCACAAGGCTCCCCCACCCACGCGCCGGAGCGCATCTCCGACAGGATATTGGCATACGGACAACGACACCCCTTAGGTACACGTACCTAATGGGGGGAAATTGCCCGCACCCCAGGGCGCACCGTCCCGCAGACTGGCCTTTCCCCCGGACGCATCCAAGGGAAACTCCAGCCCACGGGCACACGAGGAGGTTTCCTGTCCAAGCACCCCAACCTAACCTTTTTTTTTTTTTTTTTTTATTACGCTGAGAAAATGCTTTACGCATACCCGCTCGCGGGGGACGAGACGGGGTATGTGGGACTCCTGTCAGAATGACAGTCTACCCACTAAAAACTCAGCGGTGTTCCCGCATCGCCGTGATGGGAGGGCCATGGGAAACCGGCTCAGCCTTTACTTCCACAACCCTCCCGGCGCATGCCCCACAACCCCAACCTAACCTTTTTTTTTTTTTTTTTTTCTCGCTGGTAAAATGCGTTACGCATGCCCGCTCGCGGGGGACGAGACGGGGTATGTGGGACTCCTGTCAGAATAGCAGTCTACCCACTAAAAACCCAGCGGTGTTCCCGCATCGCCGTGATGGGAGGGTCATGGGAAACCGGCTCAGCCTTTACTTCCACAACCCTCCCGGCACCCCAACCTAACCTTTTTTTTTTTTTTTTTTTATTAGGCTGAGAAAATGCTTTACGCATACCCGCTCGCGGGGGACGAGACGGGGTATGTGGGACTCCTGTCAGAATGACAGTCTACCCACTAAAAACTCAGCGGTGTTCCCGCATCGCCGTGATGGGAGGGCCATGGGAAACCGGCTCAGCCTTTACTTCCACAACCCTCCCGGCGCATGCCCGCCAAAATGGCAGGCCCCGCATGCCCCCCAGACGGGGGTCCGGGAGTGGCCAGAACACATGACCATTCCCGTCCGACACTGGTGGAGGCCTGTGCAATGCAGGCTAGGGTGCCCCCGCAACCGTTGCCTGCTAGCTTCCACCTGTCAGAAGTGGAGACACGTCCCACGCCCACTCAGCTCACCCTCTGTAAGCAGAGGGGTGAGTAGGCGACCGCCGGGCGGGTCAGGTCGACCGACCCAGAAGCACAAGGCTCCCCCACCCACGCGCCGGAGCGCATCTCCGACAGGATATTGGCATACGGACAACGACACCCCTTAGGTACACGTACCTAATGGGGGGAAATTGCCCGCACCCCAGGGCGCACCGTCCCGCAGACTGGCCTTTCCCCCGGACGCATCCAAGGGAAACTCCAGCCCACGGGCACACGAGGAGGTTTCCTGTCCAAGCACCCCAACCTAACCTTTTTTTTTTTTTTTTTTTATTACGCTGAGAAAATGCTTTACGCATACCCGCTCGCGGGGGACGAGACGGGGTATGTGGGACTCCTGTCAGAATGACAGTCTACCCACTAAAAACTCAGCGGTGTTCCCGCATCGCCGTGATGGGAGGGCCATGGGAAACCGGCTCAGCCTTTACTTCCACAACCCTCCCGGCGCATGCCCCACAACCCCAACCTAACCTTTTTTTTTTTTTTTTTTTCTCGCTGGGAAAATGCGTTACGCATGCCCGCTCGCGGGGGACGAGACGGGGTATGTGGGACTCCTGTCAGAATAGCAGTCTACCCACTAAAAACCCAGCGGTGTTCCCGCATCGCCGTGATGGGAGGGTCATGGGAAACCGGCTCAGCCTTTACTTCCACAACCCTCCCGGCACCCCAACCTAACCTTTTTTTTTTTTTTTTTTTATTAGGCTGAGAAAATGCTTTACGCATACCCGCTCGCGGGGGGCGAGACGGGGTATGTGGGACTCCTGTCAAAAAGACAGTCTACCCACTAAAAACTCAGCGGTGTTCCCGCATCGCCGTGATGGGAGGGCCATGGGAAACCGGCTCAGCCTTTACTTCCACAACCCTCCCGGCGCATGCCCGCCTAAATGGCAGGCCCCGCATGCCCCCCAGACGGGGGTCCGGGAATGGCCAGAACACATGACCATTCCCGTCCGACACTGGTGGAGGCCTGTGCAATGCAGGCTAGGGTGCCCCCGCAACCGTTGCCTGCTAGCCTCCACCTGTCAGAAGTGGAGACACGTCCCACGCCCACTCAGCTCACCCTCTGTACACAGAGGGGTGAGTAGGCGACCGCCGGGCGGGTCAGGTCGACCGACCCAGAAGCACAAGGCTCCCCCGCCCACGCGCCGGAGCGCATCTCCGACAGGATATTGGCATACGGACAACGACACCCCTTAGGTACACGTACCTAATGGGGGGAAATTGCCCGCACCCCAGGGCGCACCGTCCCGCAGACTGGCCTTTCCGCCGGACGCATCCAAGGGAAACTCCAGCCCACGGGCACACGAGGAGGTTTCCTGTCCAAGCACCCCACCCCAACCTAACCTTTTTTTTTTTTTTTTTTTTTTTATTAGGCTGAGAAAATGCTTTACGCATACCCGCTCGCGGGGGACGAGACGGGGTATGTGGGACTCCTGTCAGAGTGACAGTCTACCCACTAAAAACTCAGCGGTGTTCCCGCATCGCCGTGTTGGGAGGGCCATGGGAAACCGGCTCAGCCTTTACTTCCACAACCCTCCCGGCGCATGCCCGCCTAAATGGCAGGCCCCGCATGCCCCCCAGACGGGGGTCCGGGAATGGCCAGAACACATGGCCATTCCCGTCCGACACTGGTGGAGGCCTGTGCAATGCAGGCTAGGGTGCCCCCGCAACCGTTGCCTGCTAGCCTCCACCTGTCAGAAGTGGAGACACGTCCCACGCCCACTCAACTCACCCTCTGTAAGCAGAGGGGTGAGTAGGCGACCGCCGGGCGGTCCAGGTCGAACGACCCAGGAGCACAAGGCTCCCCGCCCACGCGCCGGAGCGCGTCTCCGACAGGATATTGGCATACGGACAACGACACCCCTTAGGCACACGTACCTAATGGGGGGAAATTGCCCGTACCCCAGAGTGCACCGTCCCGCAGACTGGCCTTTCCCCCGGACGCATCCAAGGGAAACTCCAGCCCACGGGCACACGAGGAGGTTTCCTGTCCAAGCACCCCACCCCAACCTTTTTTTTTTTTTTTTTTTTTTTGATCACGGGGGGAAATCCTCATGGATGTCCTCCGCCCCGGGGAGGGCGGAGGGGTCTGTCAGACTCTTACTGACTAAAACCACCCCGGTGTTCCGTCTCTCACTTGCACCGGGGATCACGGGAACTAGTGTGACTTCCGCGATCCCCGGCTAGTGCCGGCCCGCCTCTGCGGGCCACCTCGCGATAGGGGGGGAGTGAGGTGTTAAACTTCCCCCTTACGTCATAGAGAGGCGCGCGTGGAACACTACGCGCCGCCATCTCGGGTCCTAACAAGTAGGGGGCAACGAATTTCCCCAGATCCGTTGCCCCTGGACCCATTTAGGGGGGCTGGAAGAGGGCGTTATCTGCCCTCCGCCGACGCCCGGTGCGTCTGCTGCGGATTGGGTTAGCGGAAGCAATCTCCCGCTCCCTCTCCGCAGCCTCCTTCTGCGACATGACTGTTTCGCAGAAGGATACCACCGCGTCCCAGGACTCCTCGCTGCCGACCATCGAGTCGACAACGGCCGGCAGCGACAGGTCACTGCCGACTCCTGAGATGAGGGCACGGCGCGGCTCCTCCCAAGCGGCACACTCTGCCAGCGTGTGCCACGCCGTGTCCTCCCGACAGTCGACGCAGTGGTGACACCGAGCGTCCGGCTCCCTGTTTATGCGACACAGGTATTTCCCGAAGCAACCATGCCCCGAGAGCACCTGTGTCACCCGAAACGACAGGGAGCCGTGCCTCCTCCCGAGCCAGCGCTCGAGTACTGGCCGGACCGCCCCGATGGTAGCGGGGCCGGCGGTAGGGCGTGAAAGCCTGTCCCGCCATTCCGCCACCAGGGCTGCGCGAAGCTGTGACCGACGCAACTCCAAATGTCGCTGCGTCAGCCACTCGCCCCGCGCCCTCGAGTCCTCGCGCCACCGATACAGTGACGCGAGTACCTTCGCCTCGAGGTCCCAGGGCGGGGATCCAGCCAGTACACAAGCCGCCTCGTAGGAGATCGTGCGATACCCCCTAATGACTCTGACGGCCATCGCTCGCTGTGGCCTTCGCAGGACAGCGATGCTGCCGGCCGTCAGGTCAGCCGCCCAGATCGGGGCCCCATACAGGGCCATCGATCGCACGATCCCCACGTAGAGCCGCCTACAGGCGGCGCTCGGGCCCCCCAGATTGGGAAGCAGCGTTGACAGCGCCCCAGCCGCGCCCATCAACCCCACCCCAACCTAACCTTTTTTTTTTTTTTTTTTTTTTTTTTTTTTTTCTCGCTGGGAAAATGCGTTACGCATGCCCGCTCGCGGGGGACGAGACGGGGTATGTGGGACTCCTGTCAGAATAGCAGTCTACCCACTAAAAACCCAGCGGTGTTCCCGCATCGCCGTGATGGGAGGGTCATGGGAAACCGGCTCAGCCTTTACTTCCACGACCCTCCCGGCGCATGCCCGCCTTGTTGGCGGGCCCCGCATGCCCCCCAGGCTGGGGGGCTACGGGAATGGCCGGAACACCTGGCCATTCCCGTCCGACACTGGTGGAGGCCTGTGCAAGACAGGCTAGGGTGCCCCCGCAACCGTTGCCTGCTGGCCTCCACCTGGGAGGAGTCGAAGATGACTGTCATACTGACGTCTTCTTCGGCCCCTCCTCCGCCTTCGGAGCGGCGCCGCTTGAGGATCGTCCTCTCGCGCGCGCTCCGCCGCCTCCTTCTGGGACATGACGTGTTCGCAGAAGGAGGCGACTGCCGCCCAGGACCTCTCGTCTCCCAGCATGGTGTTGACCAAACCGGGGAGTGAGAGGTCCGGTCCGATCACTGCAATGAGACTGCGGCGCGGCTCAGACCACGACGGGCACACCTCGAGGGTGTGCTGTGCCGTGTCCTCCGCCGCGCCACAGCCGTGGCACGACGGTGTCTCCTCCCGTCCGATTCGGTGCAGGTACGATCCGAAGCAGCCGTGTCCGGACAGCACCTGCACGAGACGGAAGGAGAGGAACCCATGCAACCGCTCGAGCCAGTCTCGCAGGACCGGCCCAATCGCGTCGAGGATTCGGCGGCCGAAGGCTGCGGTGGCAAGGTCCCCCATCCAATGGACGACGATGGCGTCCCTCGCCTCCCGCCGGACGGCCTCCCGCTCTTCCGGGACTGGGCGTTCTCCTCTCGCCCTCCGCCCCGCCGTCCATTCATATACTCTGGCGAGCACCCACGCCTCGAGCTCCCATGGAGGGGTGCTGGCCAGAGCACATGCTGCCGCAAAGCCCACCGTGCGGTAGGCCCGCGCCACCCGCTGGGCTATGGCCCTTTGGGGTGCCCGCAAGGCGGCGGCGTTCTCCCTCCTGTGGAGGGAGTCCTCCCAGATGGGGGCCCCATAGAGGGCCATACTCTTCAAGATGCCGGCATAAAGTTGCCGGCATCGTGCGCTGGGCCCCCCCAAGTTGGGAAGCAGCCATGACAGCGCGCCCGCGGCCTTCAGCAGGCGCGACGACAGCCCGCTAAAATGCGGACCGAAGCGCCACCTGCTGTCAATGACAAGCCCCAGATATTTCATCTGGGCCTTCACCTCAATCCTGACGCCCTCCACGAAGATGTGGGCGTCAGGTGGGGGGCGCTGCCGTGGTCCGTGGAAGAACACGGCCTCGGTCTTGTGCAGCGCCACCGTTAAACCTAGGCGGCGGATCCTCCCCGCGACCAAGGATCCGCCCGCCGAGGCCAGGCTGGCCGCCTCCCTGAAACTCCCCCCTCGGGCGGTGAGGAGAGTGTCATCCGCGTAGCAAATGACACTCGTGCCTCGGAGGAGAGTTCCCCGTAGGAGCCAATCATAGCCGATGTTCCACAGGAGAGGTCCTACGACTGACCCCTGCGGAACACCGGCTTCAACGGCGTACCGCCGGACTTGGCCAGTCCTATTTACCAGGACGATCGCCCGGTCCTCCAGGTAGCTGGCCAGCAGACTGCGCAGGTATCGAGGCACTCCGTGGAATCGGAGCGCCTCTAGGATGGTGGAGTGGGGAACGGAGTTGAAGGCATTGGCTATGTCGAACGACACAGCCAACACTCCGTCCCCCGCCTCCATCGCTTCCTTCACCTGGCCCTTAAGGCAGGCCAGCGCGTCCACTGTGGAACGCTCAGCCCGAAAACCGAACTGAGCATCCGACAAGTCCGGCCCGACATCCCGCAGATGGCCCTTTAGGCGAGCAGCGATTATCCCCTCGAACATTTTGCCGACCTCATCGAGCAGAACGATGGGCCGGTATGCCGAGGGGGAGTCTGCTGGGCGGCCCTCCTTGCGAAGGAGGCACAACTGCCCCTCCTTCCACGGTTTCGGAAACCTCCCAGACGCAAGGCATGCGCTGAAGAGGTCCCGAAACCTCTCCGCCATTTGAGTGGCAGCGATCGCCACCACTCTTGCAGGAACACCGTCGGGGCCTGGAGCTGTCTTCTTGGCGCGGATATGGAAAATCGCCGCGCCAAGTTCTGACTCCGTGACAGGAGGGGCCTCCTCCTCTTCCTCGTCTGGCAGAGCTATGCCTTGTGGTGGGACCATCACTGGCGGGGTGAAGTTGCCCCTGCACGGGAACAGGGACTGAACCACCCCATCCAGAAATGAGGGCTCCAGGGTCTCGGCAACCGGGGGACCAAAGGGGCGCAATTTGTTGCGTGCAGCCTTGTACGGTCTCCCGTAGGGGTCATTGTCAAGACCCTCCAGCAGCTCGGCTCTCGCCGAGTCCCTGGCGGCGGCGATGGCCCGACTGAGGACCATTTTTGCCTCCATGTATACCTCATAGAGGTGGTCCTCGTCGGACAGATCCCGTCGACGCCGCCGCCGGCTACGCGTATAGGCCCTCTTGGCCTCCACACACGCTGCTCGAAGCCCCGCCAGCTCCACCGACCACCAGTACACGGCACGTTTGGGGTGTGGTCGGCGAGACCGAGGCATGCTAGAGTTGCATACCTCGGTCAGAGACTCCCTCAGCTGCCCCGCTACGGTGTCCACATCCAGGCCGGCGGTTGGCGGCGAAAGCCAGTCCTGGATGAACGCCGCCTCCCCCGCTGCCTCCCTGTCCAGGCGGGTTAGAGCCCACCGTGGGAACGGTGACCGCCCCGAGAGGGGCCGCCTCTCTCCGGGACCACTGGTGGAGATATCGAACCGCACGTAGCGGTGGTCCGACATAGTCTCCACCAGGTCCACCCGCCAGTTCAACACGCGCGCGGCTAACGCAGGGGTGGCGAAGGTGACGTCCACTATGGAGCCACCCCCACGCCGCACGCATGTCTGGACGCTTCCTCTGTTCAAGAGGGAGAGTCCGGAGGAGGCTGCCCACATCTCAACCGCCCGCCCGCGTGCGTCGGTGGCCGGGTTGCCCCAGGTCACCGACTTGGCATTCAGGTCTCCCAGTACGGAGACCTGACGCGGCGCCGCCCTGCCGACCACGGCGGCCAGGACTCCGAGATAGTTCTCGAAGTCCTGAAGAGGGCGGTTTGGGGAGAAATATACGCCCACAAGGGCTAAGTCTCCCCACGCGGCGGCCACGTACCCCGGTCCCCTCTCTAATAGCGAGAGGGGAGGTGAGTCTGTGGACGACCGCGCCGCGAGTGCCACCAAGTCTTCCTCGTCACCCAGCCAGCTTCCGGGGATCGAGTAGGGCTCGGCGACCACCGCTACGTTCACCAACCATTCGGCCATGACCTGCACTACCAGGTCCTGGGCCGCTCTGCAGTGGTTGGTGTTCGCCTGGATGATGCGATAGTCGTAACCCATTATTCCGACATCGCACCATCCTCCTCAGCTACCGCCGCTGGAGCTGCAGCGGCGACGACGGCGGCGGTGGTGGCAACAGGGCGAACCTGCGCCGGCACTATGCCCTTCCTCACGGGCGGCTTACAGCTCCTGCCCGTCATCCTGTGGTCCGCAGGGCGGCCACTGGCGGCACACGCCGTGCAGTGTGGCGTGGTGGCGCGGCAGGTGACACTCTTGTGTCCTTTTTGCCCGCATTGGTAACACGTGTCTCCCCAGTCGAATTTGGAGGGACACGTGACCCGGGTGTGGCCGAACGCGAAGCACTTGAAGCAGCGCATTGGCTGGTCTTCAAGTGCCTTGACCACAGCTGAGCTGAGTCCCACGAGCAGCCGTCCCTTGGTCGCAGCAAGGACGGCCCCAGCCGCGGCTACTGGGCACTCGACGCGGATGATGCCCATACCGCGGCGGCCGAGCCTGATGGCTCCACCTTTCACCGCGCCAGCGTCACAGCCTCCAGCCGCCGCGACGGCCGCCAACACATCCTCCTTGGTGACTGAATCCTCCAGATCAGCCACCTCCAAGGCTGCGGTCTTAACCGGTCTGACGACCGTCGCCACATCCGCGATGGCCTCTTGCAACTTTGTTGCAAAGAGGTCCGCATTTGTGCCGCGCTGTTCCCCCGAGAACTCGAAGATTCGAGCCCCGGTTAGGGTTCGGCGGCACGCGACTTTGCTGATCCCCAGCCGGGAGGGATCAGCATTGGTACGAGCCCGTCGTAGGACGGACTCGTACGTCTCGCCCCTCTCCACGGCCTCCGGGGTGATGGTCACCACGACGGCCGCGGTTTTGGGAGGAACTAGCTTCTTCCCGCTGGCTGGAGCCCTTTTGGCTACAGAAGCAGGCTTGGGGGCCGACTTTTCCGGTTTCTTCCCTCCCTTCCCCTTTCCTCTCTTGACCACTTCCGTCCACGGCTGGTTGGATGGGGTGGTGGAGGGAAGAAGGGCGTCTTCCTCTTGCGAGTTCTTGGGGGCTGCTGCAGCGGCAGACGACCCAGACGCTCCCTCCGCACTTGTGGTGCGGATCTGAGGAGCCTGCTTGGTCCTCTTGCCCTTGCCTTTGCCCTTAGAGGCCTTCTGGGCCTGGGGCTGCGCACCCGATGCCGGGCCTGCTAGAGGCGCAAGTTCTGGCTCCCTCGGTGGTGGACTCTGATCCGCCGCTAGCGGCGGGCGGAGCCGCTTTTCCGGCAAGAGCCGGTCCTCGATGCCTGCGAAGCAGGCTCTGGTGAAGGCCCTCTCCTCCATTACAACCTTTCGGATTACATCCTCAAGGTTGGGAGGGGAGGAGGAGGAGCCTCCTACCACTGGACCTGGGGCAGGTTGGGCAGGCCGGGCCGTGACCTCAGCCAGCTTCTGATGTAGCTGGCTGACCTCCACCTGCAAGCGATCCACCTTCGCCTGCAGCTGCCGCGTCTCGTCCGTGGCCGTCCGCTTCACCAGCTCCAGGACAATACCATGCAAACTGGCGGCCCGGCATTTGAGGGCCTTTTGAAAGGTCCCCTTCAAGTTGGAGGACTTTGCGGCGACCTCGAAGACCTCCTCCTTGTCCTCCTGTGCCATGCGCTCCAGTTCCGCCAGGGAGTGGTCAGCATAGAGTACACTGGATGCACCATAGCCAGCCCTCGACCGGGCGGTTTGCACCTGGTGCTCCTTGGCAGCGACCCTCTCCTCCAGGTCTTGCTGGAGTTGCACCCTTTTTGCCAGGTTTAGCTGGCGTTCAGCGTCCACTAAGCCCACATCGTGGGTCGAAGCTTTAAAAAACTTCGACCCCTTCTTCGGCTTACTTACGGCCGGATCGTCGGCCCCAGAGGCCACGCTCTCCACGCTCTCCGCGTGTTCGACCGGAGCAGACGTAGTGCTTCCCTCAGGTAGACGAGAAGGTCCGCCACCAACTGCGCGACCTCGCCTACTCCTGCCCGTTGCCACCTTAGCGGCTGGCAGGTTCTCCTCGCTGCGGGAGCGTGGCGAACGCTTCCTCCTTCCCTTGGAGAGACGCCCAGCCATCCCTTCCTCAGCCCGCGAGCGCTCCGAGCAAACGCTCGTCACGCTCGCCCTCCTCTCGGATGCGGTGTCGGAGTCCGACATTGCACCCTTGCTCATCCGCTCGACCAACACGATCGGCAACTTCTCAAAAATTTTGTTTTTATAATCCATAAGATTCCCACGAGTATGGGGGATATAAACGGTCCACCTAGGTTCACCCCCTGTCCCTAGGTAAGTGTAAATTTGTGACCCAACCAGGGGGTCCACTAATCCCTGGCTGGGGGTGCGCTTGTGACTGATGCGCCACCTACAACTAAGAAGCTGCAGATGACACTACTCCTCAGCCATTCATACCCTCGCCGCACACCAAAACTTGGTATTAGAGGAATTTTTTATAGAGGTTATCTTCCTCGCGATCCGGGCGATCAAGCCACGATCCTCGTCCCGTTCCGAGTCATAAAACATGACCATGATCTCGTTACGGATTACGATTTCGACGGTTGCAGTCGGGAGAATCAGATCCCCCGCTGCTAGCCCGTTGGCAGGGTGAGTGCACAACGAGCGCCGCCCATGTTTCTCCACATTTCTGTCTGTATGAAACAGACAGAAATGTGGAGAAACGTCCCACGCCCACTCAACTCACCCTCTGCAAGCAGAGGGGTGAGTAAGCGACCGTTGGGTGGTCTAAGTCGACCGACCCCGGAGCATACAGCTCCCCCACCCACGCGCCGGAGCGCACCTCCGACAGGATATTGGCATACGGACAACGACACCCCTTAGGCACACGTACCTAATGGGGGGAAATTGCCCGCACCCCAGGGTGCACCGTCCCGCAGACTGGCCTTTCCCCCGGACGCATCCAAGAGAAACTCCAGCCCACGGGCACACGAGGAGGTTTCCTGTCCTAGCACCCCACCCCAACCTTTTTTTTTTTTTTTTTTTTTTTTTTCTCGCTGGGAAAATGCATTACGCATGCCCGCTCGCGGGGGACGAGACGGGGTATGTGGGACTCCTGCCAGAATGGCAGTCTACCCACTAAAAACCCAGCGGTGTTCCCGCATCGCCGTGATGGGAGGGTCATGGGAAACCGGCTCAGCCTTTACTTCCACAACCCTCCCGGCGCATGCCCGCCTTGTTGGTGGGCCCCGCATGCCCCCCAGGCTGGGGGGCTACGGGAATGGCCGGAACACCTGGCCATTCCCGTCCGACACTGGTGGAGGCCTGTGCAATACAGGCTAGGGTGCCCCCGCAACCGTTACCTGCTGGCCTCCACCTGGGAGGAGTCGAAGATGACTGTCATACTGACGTCTTCTTCGGCCCCTCCTCCGCCTTCGGAGCGGCGCCGCTTGAGGATCGTCCTCTCGCGCGCGCTCCGCCGCCTCCTTCTGGGACATGACGTGTTCGCAGAAGGAGGCGACTGCCGCCCAGGACCTCTCATCTCCCAGCATGGTGTTGACCAAACCGGGAAGTGAGAGGTCCGGTCCGATCACCGCAATGAGACTGCGGCGCGGCTCAGACCACGACGGGCACACCTCGAGGGTGTGCTGTGCCGTGTCCTCCGCCGCGCCACAGCCGTGGCACGACGGTGTCTCCTCCCGTCCGATTCGGTGCAGGTACGATCCGAAGCAACCGTGTCCGGAGAGCACCTGCACGAGACGGAAGGAGAGGAACCCATGCGACCGCTCGAGCCAGTCTCGCAGGACCGGCCCAATCGCGTCGAGGGTTCGGCGGCCGAAGACTGCGGTGGCAAGGTCCCCCATCCAATGGACGACGATGGCGTCCCTCGCCTCCCGCCGGACGGCCTCCCGCTCTTCCGGGACTGGGCGCTCTCCTCTCGCCCTCCGCCCCGCCGTCCATTCATATACTCTGGCGAGCACCCACGCCTCGAGCTCCCAAGGAGGGGTGCTGGCCAGAGCACATGCTGCCGCAAAGCCCACCGTGCGGTAGGCCCGCGCCACCCGCTGGGCTATGGCCCTTTGGGGTGCCCGCAAGGCTGTGGCGTTCTCCCTCCTGTGGAGGGAGTCCTCCCAGATGGGGGCCCCATAGAGGGCCATACTCCTCAAGATGCCGGCATAAAGTTGCCGGCATCGTGCGCTGGGCCCCCCCAAGTTGGGAAGCAGCCACGATAGCGCACTTGCGGCCTTTAGCAGGCGCGACGACAGCCCGCTGAAATGCGGACCGAAGCGCCACCTGCTGTCAATGACAAGGCCCAGATATTTCATCTGGGCCTTAACCTCAATCCTGACGCCCTCCACGAAGATGTGGGCGTCAGGTGGGGGGCGCTGCCGTGGTCCGTGGAAGAACACGGCCTCGGTCTTGTGCAGCGCCACCGTTAAACCTAGGCGGCGGATCCTCCCCGCGACCAAGGATCCGCCCGCCGAGGCCAGGCTGGCCGCCTCCCTGAAACTCCCCCCCCGGGCGGTGAGGAGAGTGTCATCCGCGTAGCAAATGACACTCGTGCCTCGGAGGAGAGTTCCCCGTAGGAGCCAATCATAGCCGATGTTCCACAGGAGAGGTCCTACGACTGACCCCTGTGGAACACCGGCTTCAACGGCGTACCGCCGGACTTGGCCAGTCCTATTTACCAGGAGGATCGCCCGATCCTCCAGGTAGCTGGCCAGCAGACTGCGCAGGTATCGAGGCACTCCGTGGAATCGGAGCGCCTCTAGGATGGTGGAGTGGGGAACGGAGTTGAAGGCATTGGCTATGTCGAATGACACAGCCAACAATCCGTCCCCCACCTCCGTCGCTTCCTTCACCTGGCCCTTAAGGCAGGCCAGCGCGTCCACCGTGGAACGCTCAGCCCGAAAACCGAACTGAGCGTCCGACAAGTCCGGCCCGACATCCCGCAGATGGCCCTTTAGGCGAGCAGCGATTATCCCCTCGAACATTTTGCCGACCTCATCGAGCAGAACGATGGGCCGGTATGCCGAGGGGGAGTCTGCTGGGCGGCCCTCCTTGCGAAGGAGGCACAACTGCCCCTCCTTCCACGGTTTCGGAAACCTCCCAGACGCAAAGCATGCGCTGAAGAGGTCCCGAAACCTCTCCGCCATTTGAGTGGCAGCGATTGCCACCACTCTTGCGGGAACACCGTCGGGGCCTGGAGCTGTCTTCTTGGCGCGGATATGGAAAATCGCCGCGCCAAGTTCTGACTCCGTGACAGGAGGGGCCTCCTCCTCTTCCTCGTCTGGCAGAGCTATGCCTTGTGGTGGGACCATCACTGGCGGGGTGAAGTTGCCCCTGCACGGGAACAGGGACTGAACCACCCCGTCCAGGAATGAGGGCTCCAGGGTCTCGGCAACCGGGGGACCAAAGGGGCGCAATTTGTTGCGCGCAGCCTTGTACGGTCTCCCGTAGGGGTCGCTGTCAAGACCCTCCAGCAGCTCGGCTCTCGCCGAGTCCCTGGCGGCGGCGATGGCCCGACTGAGGACCATTTTTGCCTCCATGTATACCTCATAGAGGTGGTCCTCGTCGGACAGATCCCGTCGACGCCGCCGCCGGCTACGCGTATAGGCCCTCTTAGCCTCCACACACGCTGCTCGAAGCCCCGCCAGCTCCACCGACCACCAGTACACGGCACGTTTGGGGTGTGGTCGGCGAGACCGAGGCATGCTAGAGTTGCATACCTCGGTCAGAGACTCCCTCAGCTGCCCCGCTACGGTGTCCACATCCAGGCCGGCGGTTGGCGGCGAAAGCCAGTCCTGCATGAACGCCGCCTCCCCCGCTGCCTCCCTGTCCAGGCGGGTTAGAGCCCACCGCGGGAACGGTGACCGCCCCGAGAGGGGCCGCCTCTCTCCGGGACCACTGGTGGAGATGTCGAACCGCACGTAGCGGTGGTCCGACATAGTCTCCACCAGGTCCACCCGCCAGTTCAACACGCGCGCGGCTAAAGCAGGGGTGGCGAAGGTGACGTCCACTATTGAGCCACCCCCACGCCGCACGCATGTCTGGACGCTTCCTCTGTTCAGGAGGGAGAGTCCGGAGGAGGCTGCCCACATCTCAACCGCCCGCCCGCGTGCGTCGGTGGCCGGGTTGCCCCAGGTCACCGACTTGGCATTCAGGTCTCCCAGTACGGAGACCTGACGCGGCGCCGCCCTGCCGACTACGGCGGCCAGGACTCCGAGATAGTTCTCGAAGTCCTGAAGAGGGCGGTTTGGGGAGAAATATACGCCCACAAGGGCTAAGTCTCCCCACGCGGCGGCCACGTATCCCGGTCCCCTCTCTAATAGCGAGAGGGGAGGTGAGTCTGTGGACGACCGCGCCGCGAGTGCCACCGAGTCTTCCTCGTCACCCAGCCAGCTGCCGGGGATCGAGTAGGGCTCGGCGACCACCGCTACGTTCACCAACCATTCGGCCATGACCTGCACTACCAGGTCCTGGGCCGCTCTGCAGTGGTTGGTGTTCGCCTGGATGATGCGATAGTCGTAACCCATTATTCCGACATCGCACCATCCTCCTCAGCTACCGCCGCTGGAGCTGCAGCGGCGACGACGGCGGCGGTGGTGGCAACAGGGCGAACCTGCGCCGGCACTATGCCCTTCCGCACGGGGGGCTTACAGCTCCTGCCCGTCATCCTGTGGTCCGCGGGGCGGCCACTGGCGGCACACGCCGTGCAGTGTGGCGTGGTGGCGCGGCAGGTGACACTCTTGTGTCCCTCTTTCCCGCATTGGTAGCACGTGTCTCCCCAGTCGAATTTGGAGGGACACGTGACCCGGGTGTGGCCGAACGCGAAGCACTTGAAGCAGCGCATTGGCTGGTCTTCAAGTGCCTTGACCACAGCCGAGCTGAGCCCCACGAGCAGCCGTCTCTTGGTCGCAGCAAGGACGGCCCCAGCCGCGGCTACTGGGCACTCGATGCGGATGATGCCCATACCGCGGCGGCCGAGCCTGATGGCGCCACCTTTCACCGCGCCAGCGTCACAGCCTCCAGCCGCCGCGACGGCCGCCACCACATCCTCCTTGGTGACCGAATCCTCCAGATACCCCACCCCAACCTAACCTAACCTAACCTAACCTAACCTAACCTTTTGATCACGGGGGGAAATCCTCATGGATGTCCTCCGCCCCGGGGAGGGCGGAGGGGTCTGTCAGACTCTTACTGACTAAAACCACCCCGGTGTTCCATCTCTCACTTGCACCGGGGATCACGGGAACTAGTGTGACTTCCGCGATCCCCGGCTAGTGCCGGCCCGCCTCTGCGGGCCACCTCGCGATAGGGGGGGAGTGAGGTGTTAAACTCCCCCCTTACGTCATAGAGAGGCGCGCGTGGAACACTACGCGCCGCCATCTCGGGTCCTAACAAGTAGGGGGCAACGAATTTCCCCAGATCCGTTGCCCCTGGACCCATTTAGGGGGGCTGGAAGAGGGCGTTATCTGCCCTCCGCCGACGCCCGTTGCGTCTGCTGCGGATCGGGTTAGCGGAAGCAATCTCCCGCTCCCTCTCCGCAGCCTCCTTCTGCGACATGACTGTTTCGCAGAAGGATACCACCGCGTCCCAGGACTCCTCGCTGCCGACCATCGAGTCGACAACGGCCGGCAGCGACAGGTCACTGCCGACTCCTGAGATGAGGGCACGGCGCGGCTCCTCCCAAGCGGCACACTCTGCCAGCGTGTGCCACGCCGTGTCCTCCCGACAGTCGACGCAGTGGTGACACCGAGCGTCCGGCTCCCTGTTTATGCGACACAGGTACTTCCCGAAGCAACCATGCCCCGAGAGCACCTGTGTCACCCGAAACGACAGGGAGCCGTGCCTCCTCCCGAGCCAGCGCTCGAGTACCGGCCGGACCGCCCCGATGGTAGCGGGGCCGGCGGTAGGGCGTGAAAGCCTGTCCCGCCATTCCGCCACCAGGGCTGCGCGAAGCTGTGACCGACGCAACTCCAAATGTCGCTGCGTCAGCCACTCGCCCCGCGCCCTCGAGTCCTCGCGCCACCGATACAGTGACGCGAGTACCTTCGCCTCGAGGTCCCAGGGCGGGGATCCAGCCAGTACACAAGCCGCCTCGTAGGAGATCGTGCGATACCCCCTAATGACTCTGACGGCCATCGCTCGCTGTGGCCTTCGCAGGACAGCGATGCTGCCGGCCGTCAGGTCAGCCGCCCAGATCGGGGCCCCATACAGGGCCATCGATCGCACGATCCCCACGTAGAGCCGCCTACAGGCGGCGCTCGGGCCCCCCAGATTGGGAAGCAGCGTTGACAGCGCCCCAGCCGCGCCCATCAACTTGGGCACCAGCCGCTGGAAGTGGGGGCCGAAATCCCACCGGCTGTCGAGCACCAATCCAAGATACTTCATGGTTGACTCGACAGCAATTCGGGACCCCCCGACCACGATGTGTGATCCCAGCGGTGGCGCCCGCCGGGGGCCATGAAAGACCATGGCCTCCGACTTATTGAGGGCCACCTCCAGGCCTAGGCGCCGTATGCGGGTCACGACCTGTGACACCGCAGCCGTCGCCAGCAACGCTGCCTCCCTGTACGAGCTCCCCCGGGCCGTGACCAACGTGTCATCCGCATAACACGTCAAGTCCACGCCCGGCTGGAGCTCGCCCCTCAGCACCCAGTCGTACCCGATGTTCCACAGGAGCGGTCCCACGACCGAACCCTGTGGAACACCGCACGACATGCGGCGCTGATTTCCGCCATCACGTCCCGTGTAGGTGACACACCTTTCCGCCAAATAAGCCCCAACGATGCGGCGGAGGTAGGAAGGCACCCGATGATACTGCAGTGCCTCCCGAATGCAGCTCCAGGGCAGGGTGTTGAAAGCGTTGGAGATGTCCAAGGACACCGCCAACATCACCCCGCCCCGGGACACCGCTTCCTCCGCCAGGACTCTCACCCGCGATATCGCGTGGATGGTGGAGCGCCCGTGCCGAAAGCCGAACTGGCTCTCGGCTAGGTCAGGCCCCTCCCTGCTTAAGTGGCCGACGAGGCGGGCAGCGATTATCCGCTCAAACATCTTGCCCACCTCGTCGAGCAGCACTATGGGCCTGTATGCGGACGGCGAGTCCGCGGGGCGCCCCACCTTCTTGAGCAGGACCAGACGACCAGATTTCCACAAAGTGGGAAACTGGCCCTGCTCAAGGCACGCGGTGTAGAGTCCTCTCAGTTGGGGCTCTAGCTCCTTCAGAGCGAGGGCTAGCACTATGCCGTGTATACCATCGGGCCCCGGAGCCACGTTCTTGGCCCGGAGCCGCATCACGGCCGCCCTCATCTCTGCCTGTGTCACCTCCGGGACGCTGATGGCGCTCTCTTCTGCAGGCTCTGCGGCCGTGGGCAATGCCATCGGCGGCGGAGTGTGCTCCGCTCTTGCCGGAAAGAGGGCTGCGACGACCTCCTCTAGCAGCTCAGGTTGGAGACTCTCCGTGAGTGGAGGCGCCGCGGCTCGAAGTTTCCCTCGAACCGCACGATACGGGCGCCCCCACGGATCTCTGTCGAGAGTCTCCAACATCTCCTCCCTGGCTCGCGTCCTCGCTTCGCCGATGGCCAGCCACAGAGCCTCCTTAGCCGCGCGGTACACCTCATACCGCGCGGCTTCTTCGTCAGGGACCCGACGACGTCTCCTCCGGTATCGGGTGTACTGGCGTCTGACCGCCACGCACTCGACACGTAGTCGCGCGATCTCGGCAGACCACCAGTACACCTGGCGCCTTCCTGAATGCGTGTGGACGCGGGGCATCGACGCGTCGCTGATTTGCGTCATCGCCCCGCGGAACCACAGCGCCTCCTCTTCGACGTCGACGGGTCCGATCGTCGCCGACTCCCGGGTCCAGGCCTGGACAACAGCGGCCTCCTCGAGAACCTCCCTGTCAACGCGCTTACGCGCCCAGCGCAGGCCGTCCGTTCGCGGGGCCGATGGACTGCGGTCGCCGGTGGTCTGGGTGGAGACGCTGAAGCGGATATATCTGTGATCCGACAACGTCTCCACCTCCACGGCGACACGCCAGTCGCGGACACGGCTCGCGACAGCGGGGCTAGCGAACGATACGTCTACGATCGAACCGCCCCGCTGCCGCACGCACGTGTGTACCGAGCCCCGATTCAGGACGACCAGGCCAGTCGCGACCGCCCACTCCTCCAACGCCTCACCCCGAGCATCGGTCACCGGGGATCCCCACGCCGAAGACTTGGCGTTGAGATCCCCTAGTAACAGCACGGGGTGAGGGTGGAGTTGGCCTACAACGGCCCCCAACTCGACAAGGAAGTTCTCGAAGTCGGCGAGACTCTTGTTGGGCGAGAAGTACGCCCCAACAGTGCCAAAGCCGTTCGCGAGGGCGGCCACCCAGCCGTGACCTCGCGACGGGTTGACGAGAGCCCCGCCAATGATGGCCACCGAGCCGTCCAAATCTCCCTCCCAGTTACCCCTGGGGGGGACAAAATACGGCTCGGCGACCACAGCCACGTCAATCGACCACTCTGCCATGCTCTGGATCAATAAATCCTGAGCTCTGGCAGCGTGGTTGATGTTGCCCTGGAGGAAATGGTAAGGCGCCATTAAGCGCAGTCCATTCCCTCCGTCACACCATCCGTAGGCCGGGAGTCGGCCGTAGGGCACTTAGGCTGAGGGGGGGGTAACGAGCCCCTTGCAGCCTTGGTGCCCCTCTTCTTCTTTTTCTGGGTGGGCGCGCCACAGGCTCTTCCACCCGCCCTGTGCCCGGCGGGCCTCCCTGCAGCTGTACAGAGGCTGCAGTTTGGCGCCGCTGAGCACTGGGAGGACTTATGGCCGGGCTGACCGCAGCGAAAGCATTGCTCGCTGCGGTCTATTGCGGCGGTGCAACCCGCCCGGACATGCCCAATGTCCAGGCAACGGTAGCACCTCAAAGCCCTGGGTTGCAGCAACTTAACTCTTGCTGCAACCCAGCCCACCAATAGCCGCCCAGCGTCGGCGACCTTATTGGCCGCCGCCACCGGGCAACGCAACCATACCACACCGAGCCCGGATGCGCCAGTGCGGATTTCGCCCACCCGTATGTCATCGGGCGGACATCCACCGACTCGGGCGATGGCCGCCATAACCTCGGCCGGGGTGATCGAGTCGTCCAGGCCGTCGACTCGCAGCTCAGCGGTCTTTATCGGCCTGGACACTCGAACGTCCTCCGGGTTAAGGACCTCCCTTAGCTTGGCGGCCAGGATATCCGCCTTCTCGCCGCTAGAGGCACCCGGCACCTCCAGCAGCCGCGCCCCCGTAATCGCCGACCTAAAGCCTAAGCCGGATGGTATGCCGAGGTCGGGGAACGCGACCTTTGCTTTCGCCTCCGTCAGGACCGTCTTGTAGGAGACGCCCCTCTCGACGGCTCCGGGCTGCAGTGTAATAACCACAGCCGCGGAGCGTGGGGCCCTCACCCTAGGCGGCCTCTTGTTCTTTTGCTTGGCCGGTGCAGGTGCCTTAGCGGGTGCAGGTGGCGCTGCCTTCTTCTTGCGGCCCTTCTTGACGACCGTTGTCCAGGCCTCCGTGGAGGGCCCGGGAGCGGTCGCCGGGGGACCGGCCGTCCGGAAAGTGGAAACGGACTCCGTCGCCGGGAGAGTGGCCGACCCGGAAGTGGGCGCAGACTTCGCCTTTGCCGACTTACTGGCCCTCTTCCCAGACCCGCTCGGCACAGCTTCCGTCACCAATGACCCCGCTTTGGTGGAGCCACTCAAACTCCGCTTGTCAGCAGCGAGTGGTGGGCGTAAGGTTTCGGCCGGGAGCAGCCTCGGCTCGATAGCCTCCAGCCGAGCCCCTACCATTTGCCCGCACTGCATCATGCAGATGCGAGCGATCTTCTCAACCTCCGCATCCGCAAGTGCAGGGGCTGATGACAGGGTAGAAGATGGAGGCGAAGGTGGGACCGGCGATCCGGTGACCGCTGGAACTGCCCTCTGGGCGGCAAACTGCCGCTTGAGGTCCTCCAATTCGGAGTGGAGACGGCGGTTCTCCTCCCATAACTTCGCCGTCTCCTCCGTACTCGAACGGCTGAGGAGGACCTCGACAGCCTCCTTGATGCCGTCAGCCGCCTCCTTAAGAGCGCGCGTAAAGGTGCCTTTCAGGTTGCCCGATTCGGTGGCAACCTTCAGGACGACATCTACGCCGTCCAAAGCTTGGCGACTGAGTGCCACCGCCGAAACGCTCCCCCCAGCAGCCATCCTGGTTGAGCGCCGCTCCCGCGCTTGGCGTGCCAACTCGCTGACCTTGTCAGCCGCTACAGCCTTCCGCTGCACCCGCTTTGCAGCATTAGCCTCCGCCTTGTTGGACCCCAGCAATAAACCCTCGCTGAGGTCCGACATTGTAGCCCTGGAGTCCACACTCTCCACGCTCTCCGCGTGCTCCACCGGAGCAGGCGTGTCGGGCCGGGATACCGGCACGGAACGATCCCGCTCCGGCAAACGAGCACTCGCCACCACGCGACCTCGCCGGCTCCTGCCCGTTGGCACTTTTGCAGCCGGCAGGTTCTCTTCACTATGGGAGCGTGGCGAGCGCTTCCTCCTCTCTTTGGAAGAACGCCCAGCAATCCTCCCTTCAGCTCGCGAGCGCTCCGAGCTCACGCTCGCCACGCTCGCCATCTTCTCCGATGCAATGTCGGAATCCGACATTGCACCTACACTCATCCGCTCGACCAACACGATCGGCAAACTTTCCACATTTTTTTTAAATTTGGTATCCATATGATTCCCACGAGTATGGGGGATATAAAAAGTCCACCTAGGGTAACCCCCTGTCCCTAGGTAAGTGTACATTTGTAACCCAACCAGGGGGTCCACTAATCCCTGGCTGGGGGTGCGCTTGGGACTGATGCGCCAGCTACAACTAAGAAGCTGCAGATGACACTACTCCTCAGCCATTCATACCCTCGCCGCACACCAAAACTTGGTATTAGAGGAATTTTTTATAGAGGTTATCTTCCTCGCGATCCGGGCGGTCAAGCCAAGATCCTCGTCCCGTTCCGAGTCATAAAACATGACCATGATCTCGTTACGGATTACGATTTCGACGGTTGCAGTCGGGAGAATCAGATCCCCCGCTGCTAGCCCGTTGGCAGGGTGAGTGCACAACGAGCGCCGCCCATGTTTCTCCACATGTCTGTCTGTTTGAAACAGACAGAAATGTGGAGAAACGTCCTACGCCCACTCAACCCACCCTCTGTAAGCAGAGGGGTGAGTGAGCGACCGTCGGGTAGTCTAAAAGGACCGACCCAGGAGCATAACGCTCCCCTCCCTACGCAGAAATTCGCCACAGTCAATACCCTCTCCTACATGGAGAGAATATTGGCCGTACCCAGGATGCACCGGCCCAACGACTGCCCTTTCCCCCAAACGTATTCGAAAGGAACGAGCAGCAATCAGGCACACGAGGAGGTTTTCTGCACGCACCCCAACCTAACCTTTTTTTTTTTTTTTTTTGATCACGGGGGGAAATCCTCATGGATGTCCTCCGCCCCGGGGAGGGCGGAGGGGTCTGTCAGACTCTTACTGACTAAAACCACCCCGGTGTTCCGTCTCTCACTTGCACCGGGGATCACGGGAACTGATGTGACTTCCGCGATCCCCGGCTTGTGCCGGCCCGCCTCTGCGGGCCACCTCGCGATAGGGGGGGAGTGAGGTGTTAAACTCCCCCCTTACGTCATAGAGAGGCGCGCGTGGAACACTACGCGCCGCCATCTCGGGTCCTAAGAAGTAGGGGGCAACGAATTTCCCCAGATCCGTTGCCCCTGGACCCATTTAGGGGGGCTGGAAGAGGGCGTTGTCCGCCCTCCGCCGACGCCCGGTGCGTCTGCTGCGGATCGGGTTAGCGGAAGCAATCTCCCGCTCCCTCTCCGCAGCCTCCTTCTGCGACATGACTCTTTCGCAGAAGGATACCACCGCATCCCAGGACTCCTCGCTGCCGACCATCGAGTCGACAACGGCCGGCAGCGACAGGTCACTGCCGACTCCTGAGATGAGGGCACGGCGCGGCTCCTCCCAAGCGGCACACTCTACCAGCGTGTGCCACGCCGTGTCCTCCCGACAGTCGACGCAGTGGTGAAACCGAGCGTCCGGCTCCCTGTTTATGCGACACAGGTACTTCCCGAAGCAACCATGCCCCGAGAGCACCTGTGTCACCCGAAACGACAGGGAGCCGTGCCTCCTCCCGAGCCAGCGCTCGAGTACTGGCCGGACCGCCCCAATGGTAGCGGGGCCGGCGGTAGGGCGTGAAAGCCTGTCCCGCCATTCCGCCACCAGGGCTGCGCGAAGCTGTGACCGACGCAACTCCAAATGTCGCTGCGTCAGCCACTCGCCCCGCGCCCTCGAGTCCTCGCGCCACCGATACAGTGACGCGAGTACCTTCGCCTCGAGGTCCCAGGGCGGGGATCCAGCCAGTACACAAGCCGCCTCGTAGGAGATCGTGCGATACCCCCTAATGACTCTGACGGCCATCGCTCGCTGTGGCCTTCGCAGGACAGCGATGCTGCCGGCCGTCAGGTCAGCCGCCCAGATCGGGGCCCCATACAGGGCCATCGATCGCACGATCCCCACGTAGAGCCGCCTACAGGCGGCGCTCGGGCCCCCCAGATTGGGAAGCAGCGTTGACAGCGCCCCAGCCGCGCCCATCAACTTGGGCACCAGCCGCTGGAAGTGGGGGCCGAAATCCCACCGGCTGTCGAGCACCAATCCAAGATACTTCATGGTTGACTCGACAGCAATTCGGGACCCCCCGACCACGATGTGTGATCCCAGCGGTGGCGCCCGCCGGGGGCCATGAAAGACCATGGCCTCCGACTTGTTGAGGGCCACCTCCAGGCCTAGGCGCCGTATGCGGGTCACGACCTGTGACACCGCAGCCGTCGCCAGCAACGCTGCCTCCCTGTACGAGCTCCCCCGGGCCGTGACCAGCGTGTCATCCGCATAACACGTCAAGTCCACGCCCGGCTGGAGCTCGCCCCTCAGCACCCAGTCGTACCCGATGTTCCACAGGAGCGGTCCCACAACCGAACCCTGTGGAACACCGCACGACATGCGGCGCTGGTTTCCGCCATCACGTCCCGTGTAGGTGACACACCTTTCCGCCAAATAAGCCCCAACGATGCGGCGGAGGTAGGAAGGCACCCGATGATACTGCAGTGCCTCCCGAATGCAGCTCCAGGGCAGGGTGTTGAAGGCGTTGGAGATATCCAAAGACACCGCCAACATCACCCCGCCCCGGGACACCGCTTCCTCCGCCAGGACTCTCACCCGCGATATCGCGTGGATGGTGGAGCGCCCGTGCCGAAAGCCGAACTGGCTCTCGGCTAGGTCAGGCCCCTCCCTGCTTAAGTGGCCGACGAGGCGGGCAGCGATTATCCGCTCAAACATCTTGCCCACCTCGTCGAGCAGCACTATGGGCCTGTATGCGGACGGCGAGTCCGCCGGGCGCCCCACCTTCTTGAGCAGGACCAGACGACCAGATTTCCACAAAGTGGGAAACTGGCCCTGCTCAAGGCACGCGGTGTAGAGTCCTCTCAGTTGGGGCTCTAGCTCCTTCAGAGCGAGGGCTAGCACTATGCCGTGAATACCATCGGGCCCCGGAGCCACGTTCTTGGCCCGGAGCCGCATCACGGCCGCCCTCATCTCTGCCTGTGTCACCTCCGGGACGCTGATGGCGCTCTCTTCGGCAGGCTCTGCGGCTGTGGGCAATGCCATCGGCGGCGGAGTGTGCTCCGCTCTTGCCGGGAAGAGGGCTGCGACGACCTCCTCTAGCAGCTCAGGTTGGAGACTCTCCGTGAGTGGAGGCGCCGCGGCTCGAAGTTTCCCTCGAACCGCACGATACGGGCGCCCCCACGGATCTCCGTCGAGAGTCTCCAACATCTCCTCCCTGGCTCGCGTTCTCGCTTCGCCGATGGCCAGCCACAGAGCCTCCTTAGCCGCGCGGTACACCTCATACCGCGCGGCTTCTTCGTCAGGGACCCGACGACGTCTCCTCCGGTATCGGGTGTACTGGCGTCTGACCGCCACGCACTTGACACGTAGTCGCGCGATCTCGGCAGACCACCAGTACACCTGGCGCCTTCCTGAATGCGTGTGGACGCGGGGCATGGACGCGTCGCTGATTTGCGTCATCGCCCCGCGGAACCACAGCGCCTCCTCTTCGACGTCGACGGGTCCGATCGTCGCCGACTCCCGGGTCCAGGCCTGGACAACAGCGGCCTCCTCGAGAACCTCCCTGTCAATGCGCTTACGCGCCCAGCGCGGGCCGTCCGTTCGCGGGGCCGATGGACTGCGGTCGCCGGTGGTCTGGGTGGAGACGCTGAAGCGGATATATCTGTGATCCGACAACGTCTCCACCTCCACGGCGACACGCCAGTCGCGGACACGGCTCGCAACAGCGGGGCTAGCGAACGATACGTCTACGATCGAACCGCCCCGCTGCCGCACGCACGTGTGTACCGAGCCCCGATTCAGGACGACCAGGCCAGTCGCGACCGCCCACTCCTCCAGCGCCTCACCCCGAGCATCGGTCACCGGGGATCCCCACGCCGAAGACTTGGCGTTGAGATCCCCTAGTAACAGCACGGGGTGAGGGTGGAGTTGGCCTACAACGGCCCCCAACTCGACAAGGAAGTTCTCGAAGTCGGCGAGACTCTTGTTGGGCGAGAAGTACGCCCCAACAGTGCCAAAGCCGTTCGCGAGGGCGGCCACCCAGCCGTGACCTCGCGACGGGTTGACGAGAGCCCCGCCAATGATGGCCACCGAGCCGTCCAAATCTCCCTCCCAGTTACCCCTGGGGGGGACAAAATACGGCTCGGCGACCACAGCCACGTCAATCGACCACTCTGCCATGCTCTGGATCAATAAATCCTGAGCTCTGGCAGCGTGGTTGATGTTGCCCTGGAGGAAATGGTAAGGCGCCATTAAACGCAGTCCATTCCCTCCGTCACACCATCCGTAGGCCGGGAGTCGGCCGTAGGGCACTTAGGCTGAGGGGGGGGTAACGAGCCCCTTGCAGCCTTGGTGCCCCTCTTCTTCTTTTTCTGGGTGGGCGCGCCACAGGCTCTTCCACCCGCCCTGTGCCCGGCGGGCCTCCCTGCAGCTGTACAGAGGCTGCAGTTTGGCGCCGCTGAGCACTGGGAGGACTTATGGCCGGGCTGACCGCAGCGAAAGCATTGCTCGCTGCGGTCTATTGCGGCGGTGCAACCCGCCCGGACATGCCCAATGTCCAGGCAACGGTAGCACCTCAAAGCCCTGGGTTGCAGCAACTTAACTCTTGCTGCAACCCAGCCCACCAATAGCCGCCCAGCGTCGGCGACCTTATTGGCCGCCGCCACCGGGCAACGCAACCATACCACACCGAGCCCGGATGCGCCAGTGCGGATTTCGCCCACCCGTATGTCATCGGGCGGACATCCACCGACTCGGGCGATGGCCGCCATAACCTCGGCCGGGGTGATCGAGTCGTCCAGGCCGTCGACTCGCAGCTCAGCGGTCTTTATCGGCCTGGACACTCGAACGTCCTCCGGGTTAAGGACCTCCCTTAGCTTGGCGGCCAGGATATCCGCCTTCTCGCCGCTAGAGGCACCCGGCACCTCCAGCAGCCGCGCCCCCGTAATCGCCGACCTAAAGCCTAAGCCGGATGGTATGCCGAGGTCGGGGAACGCGACCTTTGCTTTCGCCTCCGTCAGGACCGTCTTGTAGGAGACGCCCCTCTCGACGGCTCCGGGCTGCAGTGTAATAACCACAGCCGCGGAGCGTGGGGCCCTCACCCTAGGCGGCCTCTTGTTCTTTTGCTTGGCCGGTGCAGGTGCCTTAGCGGGTGCAGGTGTCGCTGCCTTCTTCTTGCGGCCCTTCTTGACGACCGTTGTCCAGGCCTCCGTGGAGGGCCCGGGAGCGGTCGCCGGGGGACCGGCCGTCCGGAAAGTGGAAACGGACTCCGTCGCCGGGAGAGTGGCCGACCCGGAAGTGGGCGCAGACTTCGCCTTTGCCGACTTACTGGCCCTCTTCCCAGACCCGCTCGGCACAGCTTCCGTCACCAATGACCCTGCTTTGGTGGAGCCACTCAAACTCCGCTTGTCAGCAGCGAGTGGTGGGCGTAAGGTTTCGGCCGGGAGCAGCCTCGGCTCGATAGCCTCCAGCCGAGCCCCTACCATTTGCCCGCACTGCATCATGCAGATGCGAGCGATCTTCTCAACCTCCGCATCCGCAAGTGCAGGGGCTGATGACAGGGTAGAAGATGGAGGCGAAGGTGGGACCGGCGATCCGGTGACCGCTGGAACTGCCCTCTGGGCGGCAAACTGCCGCTTGAGGTCCTCCAATTCGGAGTGGAGACGGCGGTTCTCCTCCCATAACTTCGCCGTCTCCTCCGTACTCGAACGGCTGAGGAGGACCTCGACAGCCTCCTTGATGCCGTCAGCCGCCTCCTTAAGAGCGCGCGTAAAGGTGCCTTTCAGGTTGCCCGATTCGGTGGCAACCTTCAGGACGACATCTACGCCGTCCAAAGCTTGGCGACTGAGTGCCACCGCCGAAACGCTCCCCCCAGCAGCCATCCTGGTTGAGCGCCGCTCCCGCGCTTGGCGTGCCAGCTCGCTGACCTTGTCAGCCGCTATAGCCTTCCGCTGCGCCCGCTTTGCAGCATTAGCCTCCGCCTTGTTGGACCCCAGCAATAAACCCTCGCTGAGGTCCGACATTGTAGCCCTGGAGTCCACACTCTCCACGCTCTCCGCGTGCTCCACCGGAGCAGGCGTGTCGGGCCGGGATACCGGCACGGAACGATCCCGCTCCGGCAAACGAGCACTCGCCACCACGCGACCTCGCCGGCTCCTGCCCGTTGGCACTTTTGCAGCCGGCAGGTTCTCTTCACTATGGGAGCGTGGCGAGCGCTTCCTCCTCTCTTTGGAAGAACGCCCAGCAATCCTCCCTTCAGCTCGCGAGCGCTCCGAGCTCACGCTCGCCACGCTCGCCATCTTCTCCGATGCAATGTCGGAATCCGACATTGCACCTACACTCATCCGCTCGACCAACACGATCGGCAAACTTTCCACATTTTTTTTAAATTTGGTATCCATATGATTCCCACGAGTATGGGGGATATAAAAAGTCCACCTAGGGTAACCCCCTGTCCCTAGGTAAGTGTACATTTGTAACCCAACCAGGGGGTCCACTAATCCCTGGCTGGGGGTGCGCTTGGGACTGATGCGCCACCTACAACTAAGAAGCTGCAGATGACACTACTCCTCAGCCATTCATACCCTCGCCGCACACCAAAACTTGGTATTGGAGGAATTTTTTATAGAGGTTATCTTCCTCGCGATCCGGGCGGTCAAGCCAAGATCCTCGTCCCGTTCCGAGTCATAAAACATGACCATGATCTCGTTACGGATTACGATTTCGACGGTTGCAGTCGGGAGAATCAGATCCCCCGCTGCTAGCCCGTTGGCAGGGTGAGTGCACAACGAGCGCCGCCCATGTTTCTCCACATGTCTGTCTGTTTGAAACAGACAGAAATGTGGAGAAACGTCCTACGCCCACTCAACCCACCCTCTGTAAGCAGAGGGGTGAGTGAGCGACCGTCGGGTAGTCTAAAAGGACCGACCCAGGAGCATAACGCTCCCCTCCCTACGCAGAAATTCGCCACAGTCAATACCCTCTCCTACATGGAGAGAATATTGGCCGTACCCAGGATGCACCGGCCCAACGACTGCCCTTTCCCCCAAACGTATTCGAAAGGAACGAGCAGCAATCAGGCACACGAGGAGGTTTTCTGCACGCACCCCACCCCAACCTAACCTAACCTAACCTAACCGGTCAATATCTTCGCATCCAGGTGACGCATTTTGACGCTGTTTTCAGCTAATTCGTTCCTAGTTAGGCTACCTGAGACTATCTGACTGAGAAAATTTACGAAAACGCGAAAAAATTTTCTTTCGCTCCATAGACTTTGAAAATTCTTACAAACTGTATGTACTGGATACATAATTCAATTATATTTCAAAATTCTTTCAGCCAATCCTGTTTAAATTAGTTTCAATAGATACTTACCTGCCTTACCTGCAATCCGGTGCGCGTTCCGCGAGTCCGAGACGTGTAGGGTAGTTAATATTCCCGGTTTTGTTCAAATTTTCAGTGAAAATTCACGTTTTTCGGCTGAAATTCAAAATTTTTGTTCAGCACGCTTTTCAGTAACGCCATAGTCAGCTAGTTCGCGCGGAGACGCGTCTTTTGACACCTCGCCCGTGTGCCTGGCATATATAGCCACCTTAATAATTAGAATTTTACCCCCACCCCCACCTGCGTGCCGACTGCCCGTCGCGGCTGGCAGAGGAGGTACCAAAGTGCCACAATTGCCTGTCAGCCAAACTGGACAGAACTGATCACAACGCCTTCGACAGTGCGTGCCCGATTCGCGTGAAGTGGGACGCATTGGCGCGCCTGTCAGTGGCGTACTGCTAAGGTGCAGTCGGCGTCTCCCGGAAATCACAACCACAACGGTAATGGCAGAAAAGTTAAAATACGACTCCAACATGTAAACCATCATAAGACCAAGGGTATATTGAATCCGAAAAGTGCAAATTGGCTCCAATTTCGTAAGAAATTGGTCCAATTACAAGCAGGTACCAAATTTAAATCACCCAATATGTCTAGAAATAAACTTACCTTACCGTTGTGGTCGGAAAGCCGCATCCCAAGCGCTGCACCAGGCCCAAAAGCGCAGGTTGCCCAGCAGTACCTGAAAAAGAAGAAAACATTATCTAAGGTTGTATTTGGTATAGCAGCAGTAAGTCTGCCTGGACACTTGAGTTATGTTAAATCTATGGTAATCATTGATAGAATAGGTAATAAAAATAAAATTTAGAATAAGAAATTATGTCTATGTGATATATTGTATATATATTAGAATAGTCATATAAATATGTAATAGATTAAGGTTCAGTTAAAGGTATTATTATAATTAGCATAGAAGACTAAACAAAAAAAAAAAAAAAAAAAAAAAAAAAAAAAAAAGTGGTAAAAAAAAAAGAAAAATACTAAATAATATAGGGAAATAGTTGAATAGGAAATAAGTTTTATATGTATGTAACATACAAGAGCTGATTCTAAAACAATCCATTATAAATAAAAAATTACGCTTAAGATTAGTGCAAAATTTGGTTGATGTGAGGCATAAAACTGCTTCCAGGAATTCCACATCCTAAATCAGGACTGTCCAAAACACAAAACCTAAAGGCCGAAAATAATCAGAAAACCGTTTACCAAGGTCTCTGATAATGTCAGAGGGACACTGAGCAAGGGCAGGAGTGGGTTTTAGCCGGTAAGAGTCCGGCACTGCCCAGACTGCGTCACTAGTGAGGCAGTCTGGGCGTCCATGAGGATTTCCCACTCCTGCCAAAAAAAAAAAAAAAAAAAAAAAAAAAAAAAAAAAAAAAAAAAAAAAAAAAAAAAAAAAACCTAACCTAACCTAACCTAACCCCAGTACGGATTCATGCCACAGAGGAGCACCGAAGACTCTCTCTATGCTCTTATGCAGCACATCCGCAACAAAATTGATGAAAAGAAAATTGTTATACTTATATCGCTAGACATAGAGGGAGCCTTCGACAGCGCCTGGTGGCCGGCTATCAGAGTCCGACTGGCTGAGGAAGAGTGTCCGGTCAACCTGAGGAGGGTCATCGACAGCTACTTGACGGACAGAAGGGTCAGAGTCCGGTATGGTGGAGAGGAATATACTAAGGGAACAAGCAAAGGCTGTGTGCAAGGCTCCATCGGAGGCCCCTTCTTTTGGAACCTGCTCCTGGACCCTCTTTTAAAGACTTTGCAGAGTAGGGGGGATTACTCCCAGGCTTTCGCGGACGATGTTGTTCTTGTCTTCGATGGTGACACAGCAATAGAAATCGAGCGGAAAGCCAACGCCGCCCTCGACCATGTTCGGGCGTGGGGTGTTAAAAACAAACTAAGATTTGCACCACAGAAGACGAATGCGATGGTCATCACAAGGAGATTAAAATATGATACCCCACGCCTGAGCATGGGCGGGATTGACATTACTATTTCGAGAGAAATCAAGATTCTGGGTGTCACCATCGACGACAAGTTGACATTTAACACTCATGTCTCTAATGTTTGCCGCAGGGCTATAGGTGTATACAAGCAATTGTGTAGGGCGGCAAGGGTGAGTTGGGGACTTAGTCCAGCGGTAATCAAAATTATATATACAGCCACCATAGAGCCGATCGTTCTGTACGCCGCCAGTGTATGGGCCCAAGCGGCGAATAAAAGTGGGAATTAAAAAGCAGCTGGCTGCCGTGCAACGTGGAATTGCCCAGAAAATGTGCAAAGCCTACCGCACTGTCTCCCTGAACTCGGCACTGGTTCTGACTGGGATGCTCCCTCTAGATCTCCGGGTCCGCGAGGCAGCCTCACTTTATGAGACCAGGAGAGGCGTATCTCAGGCAGTGCTGGCTGGTAGGGAGGTGGAGCGGGTGGCATCCGCAATGGAATCCCCGCATCCAGCTAGGCGTATCGACCTGGAGTTCGTGAGCCTGGCGAACCGTGAACAAGTCAATGCCAGCGCCGACTTGGAGGTTAAAATCTTCACAGATGGCAGCAAAATTGGCGGGCGCGTCGGGGCCGCACTTTCTATATGGAAGGGCGACGCCGAGGCGCGTGCTATTAAGCTGGCGCTGTCGGACTACTGCACGGTCTACCAGGCGGAACTCCTTGCGATATGCCGGGCAACAAGGGAAATCCAGAAACACTCGGCATCCAGTTTCGGAGTGTACAGCGACTCCATGGCGGCCCTCCAGACAGTGAAAAACCACAGCTGCCTTCACCCCCTGGCAGTGGAAGCTAGGGATAATTTAACATTAATATCCCACCAAAACAAGGTGGTTAACTTGTTTTGGATAAAAGCCCACGCAGGGTTAGAGGGCAACGAAAGAGCGGATCAGCTGGCAAAGGAGGCCGCCCTGAATAGCAAGAGGAAGCCTGACTACGACCTATGCCCGGTTTCTTTCATCAAGCGTAACATTCGTATGGCGACGCTTGATGAATGGAACCAAAGGTATACGGTGGGTCAGACCGCCTCTATTACTAAAATGTTTTTCCCGGACGCAGTGGCGGCGTACAGGACGGTCAAAAAGTTTCAGATTAAACCGCAGCTAACTCAAATCATGACGGGGCATGGTGGGTTCTCCGAATACTTGCATCGCTTCAAGTGTAAGGGGAACCCATCGTGCATCTGTGATTCTGCAATTGATGAGACTGTCCCACACTTACTTTTGGACTGCCCAGTGTACGCGATGGAAAGGTATGAGTTGGAACACAAAATAGATGTAAAACTAGAGAGAGGTAACATATCGGAAATAATAGCAGGAAAAGAGAGACAAGAATTTTTAGACTATTGCATTAAAATTTGTAGTAAAGTGATTGAGCGAAACAAAAACATTTAAGATAATTAAACTATGTTTCAAATATATTGTTACATATATTAAATGCAAACATAGAAATTTAAGAATTAAAAATAGACTATATAAGAATAAGTAGAAATAAGAATAAAAATTGTATATTATAAGTAACATGTAAAAAATTAGTAATAAAGTAGGTAGTGTAATAGTTTAAGAAGGAAATGTTTTAAGTCCGTTGCACTGATTGTTTCCCTAGCACTACTTAGAATGGGTAGATTGTATAATAATAAGTAGAAATAAGAACAAAAATAGTAATTAAGATGAAATAAGCTGTAATAAGTTAAGAAGAAAAAGGTTATTAAAGACTATTGCACTGATTTACTTTCCCTAGCAGTAAATGCAAAAGATAAAAAATAATGTAGAGCAGAGTAGAGTATTTAGAATGGGAATCCCACCCATTGAATGAATGAATGTGGATGGATGCGAGAAAGAACCAGTATGCGGCATGCAAGTGCGAGAGGCAAAACTGCGAGAAATGGAATGAAAGATATAACAGATTAATAAGGCCTCCGAGAAATCTCGTTGGAGGAACTAGGCAAAAAAAAAAAAAAAAAACTAGAAACTAGAACTAGTGTGACTTCCACGATCCCCGGCTAGTGCCGGCCCGCCTCTGGGATTTGGAACCAGGGAGGAACTTACAAAAGTATCGGAAAGGATACGGAGGGCTGGCAATCTAGTGGCGGAGGAGATGAGAAATAAAGACCCACTCGTCATCCTCAAAGACGTCCTCTCCTGCCATTCGGATGTGGAACTTACGGAGGCCCTGCAGCGGCAAAACAGTCACCTGATCGGGGACATTCCTGCGGGTGATGTGAGGTTGGGGTTGAAGTACCGTCGCAAGACGAGGAACCCCCACATGTGCCACGTCATCCTTCAGGTGTCCCCGACTGTGTGGCAGAGGTTGACTACGGCGGGTCGCGTGCACATTGACCTGCAGCGGTTGCGGGTGCAGGACCAGTCTCCACTGGTGCAGTGCACTCGCTGCCTGTGTTTCGGCCACGGCAGGAAACTGTGCACGAAGCTCGCTGATCTCTGCGTCCACTGCGGTGACCCCCACCTGCGTGCCGACTGCCCGTCGCGGCTGGCAGAGGAGGTACCAAAGTGCCACAATTGCCTGTCAGCCAAACTGGACAGAACTGATCACAACGCCTTCGACAGTGCGTGCCCGATTCGCGTGAAGTGGGACGCATTGGCGCGCCTGTCGGTGGCGTACTGCTAAGGTGCAGTCGGCGTCTCCCGGAAATCACAACCACAACGGTAATGGCAGCAAAGTTACAATTCGACTCCAAAATGTAAATCTTCATAAGATCAAGGGTATATTGAATCCGAAAAATGCGAATTGTCTCCAATTTCGTAAGAAATTGGTCCAATTACAAGCAGGAACCAAATTTAAATCACCCAAAATGTCTAGAAATAAACTTACCTTATCGTTGTGGTCAGAAAGCCGCATCCCAAGCGCTGCACCAGGCCCAAGAGCGCAGGTTGCCCAGCAGTACCTGAAAAAGAAGAAAACATTATTTAAAATTGTATTTGGTATAGCAACAGTAAGTCTGCCTGGACACTTATGTAAAATTAAATCTATAGTTATCATTGATAGGATAGGTAATAAAAATAAAGATTAGAATAAGAAATTATGTCTATGTGATATATTGTATATATATTAGAATAGTCATATAAATATATTATAGATTAAGGTTCAGTTAAATGTTATAATTAATACAATTAGCATAAAAGACTCAAAAAAAAAAAATACAAATAAAAACATAAAAAGTGGGAAAAGAAAAATACAAAATAATATAGGGAAATAGTTGAATAGGAAATAAGTTTTATACGTATGTATAATATAAGAGCTGGTTCTATAACAATCCATTATAAATAAAAAAATTGGTTGCCTGTAAAGTCGGTATACGGGCGAAAGTTTTACGTGACAACGACTTTGAGTGGTAAAATAATTTTAATGTGAATATTCATTCGTATAGTAGGAAGAAGGATGAAATAATAGTAACAATTTAAAACATTTATTTATACAAAGAATTATATTTAAAACATTAATTTATACAAAGAATCTCGCACTGTATTTCATATTAACAAAATTTTATTTTTACCTTTACACATACATACGTATTTATATACAAATATACATACAATAACTTGCACTTTTTATGTCTGTCTCTCTCGCTCTTAGGCGGGCTAACCATGCCCGAGTGGAAGGGACGCGTGCCTCTCACTCGCTCTCATTGTGAGCGCATAACGTGAGCGGAGCGTAACGCAGTTTCTTGAAGTGTCACCCGGCAAACCAATTTATAAGACGTTGTCACGTCAAAATTATGCTTAAGATAAGTGCAAAAATTTGGTTGATGTGAGGCATAAAACTGCTTCCAGGAATTCCACATCCTAAAACAGGACTGTCCAAAACACAAAACCTAAAGGCCGAAAATAATCAGAAAACCGTCTACCAAGGTCTCTGATAATGTCAGAGGGACACTGAGCAAGGGCAGGAGTGGGTTTTAGCCGGTAAGAGTCCGGCACTGCCCAGACTGCGTCACAAGTGAGGCAGTCTGGGCGTCCATGAGGATTTCCCACTCCTGCCAAAACAAAAAAAAAACAAAAAAACCTAACCTAACCTAACCTAACCACCTCAGCAAAATGGAGTCGTTGCGAGATGCCTTAGCAACAATAAACTTTGTCGAGGAGAGGACATACGCGACTGTGGCTGCTGCGCACGACAGCCAGACCAAGGCTCAGGCCCTGGGGCTGGCAACGCTGCACTCCGTTGTCGTATCCTCGACAAAAGAAACAGAAACAGGAGAAGAGGTTCTGGAAAGGGTGAGGAAGGCAGTTGACGCTAAGGAGGGCTGGGTGAAGGTGGAAAGGGTCAGAAAAGCCAAGGATAGGAAAATTATTATGGGGTGTTGCTCAAAAGAGGAGAGGGCTAAAATAAAGCAAAAGATCGAAGCAGCTGGGCAGGGCCTCGTCGTCGAAGAGGTGACAAACCGGGACCCGCTTCTGATTATGAGGGAAGTGTTGCTTATTCAAAAGTGACGAGGAAGTCGCGAAGGCCCTCAGAAGTCAGAATCGGGAACTCTTCCACGGCCTCAGAGACGAAGATCAGAGGATCGTAATAAAATTCCGAAGGAAAACGCGCAACCCCCACCTGAACCACATTGTGATCAGTGTTTCCCCATTAATCTGGAGGAGGGCCATCGAAGTTGGCAAACTTAGAATCGACCTCCAGATTGTGCGCGTCGAAGATCAGACGCCACTGGTGCAGTGTACCCGCTGCTTGGGCTACGGACACAGTAAGCGATTCTGCAAGCAGCCAGCCGATCTGTGCAGCCACTGTGGCGGCCCGCACTTTAGAGTGGACTGCCCGGACAGGCAAATCCGCGAAGCAGCGGTGTGCGTAAACTGCACCAAGGCGAATTTGGGGAACACTGAGCACAATGCGTTCAGTACTGAATGTCCGGTAAGGCGAAGGTGGGATGCCCTCGCTCGGGCCTCAATAGCGTATTGCTAAAGGTGCCCCTGATATCCACCAGTACAAATTGGTCCAGGCCAACCTGCAACGAAGTCAACTGGCCACAAACGAGCTGTTGCTGGAGGCCGGCAACCGCAAACTTGCTGTAGCACTGCTCCAAGAGCCCTATGTGGGTGGGGTGAGAAGGATGAAGGGCTACCGGGGCGTAAGGGTCTTCCAGAGCTCTGAGGGAGGAGAAGGGACTGTAAAGGCAGCGGTAGCTGTCTTTGATCAAAGCTTGGACATAATACAGTACCCGCAACTCACCACAAATAACATCGTTGTGGTGGGAGTCCGAACCAGAGCCTGGACGATCACGCTGGTGTCCTTCTACTTCGAGCCCGACAAGTCCATAGAGCCATACTTGGAGCAGCTCAAACGAGTAGAGCAAGAGGTGGGCCCTAACAGGTGGGTTATTGGAGGGGACACTAACGCGAAAAGCACTTGGTGGGGCAGTGGCAACGAGGACTCGAGAGGGGAGCATATGTGTGGAGCGCTTGGGGAAATGGGTCTGCACATCCTAAACACGGGTGATGTCCCAACCTTCGACACGATTAGGGGAGGCATTAGGTACAGCAGCCACGTGGATGTAACGGCCTGTTCAGCGGACATGCTGAACCTAGTGGACGGCTGGCGAGTCGTAGAGGGACTCACGGGCTCCGACCATAACGGCATTTCTTTCAGCATTCATCTTACTAAATCAAAAGGATTAGGTATCGAGCGCACTACCAGAAAATATAACACAAAGAAGGCGAATTGGAGACAGTTTCATGAGAAACTGTCCCAAATTATGCTGGAAAATAATTTAACAGTTACGGAGCTCACAAACATAAACACCACAGATAAATTAGAAAACACAATAAACACATACACACAAGCCGTAACTGACACATGTTCTCACACTCTACGAACAAAAATGAAAAACGAAACACTTACCTTGCCGTGGTGGTCCGAGGAGCTCGCGGGGATGAAAATGCTGGTCGCCACTAGGAAACGCAGAGTCAGGAACCCAGCTTCGGTCCGGAGAGAGATGGTGGTCAGGCTGTACCTGGAAGAAAAAGAAAGGTATGAGGAGGCTGTCAGGAGAGCAACCGAGGAGAGTTGGAGGCAGTTTTGCGGAAAGCAGGATAAGGAGGGTGTCTGGGAAGGGATTTACAGAGTCATGGGAAAGGTCGCAAAAAGAGAGGAGGATCCGCCGCTGTGGTCGGGAGGTGAAGTGTTGGATGCAAAGGGTTCGGTGAGGCTGTTGGCCGACACATTCTACCCCGAGGACCGTGAGGAAGACGACACTTTGGACCATCGCCAAACCCGGCTACTGGCAGAAAGGGTAAACGAGTGGTGCCATGATGAACAGCATGACCCACCGTTTACCCAGAGTGAGCTAGATAGGTCCATTGGGTCGTTCAACCCGAAAAAGGCCCCGGGAGCTGACGGCCTCACTGCCGACATCTGCTCTCAGGCCATTTCCTGCAACCCTGAATTCTTCCTGTCGCTGTTGAACAAATGCCTGGCACATCAATACTTCCCAAAGTCCTGGAAGAAAGCAACGGTGGTTGTGCTCAGGAAGCCAGGCAAAGACTCGTACACCGTCCCGAAATCCTACAGGCCAATTGGGCTTTTGCCTGTACTAGGGAAGGTGTACGAGAGGATGCTGGTTGCTCGTCTCAAGTTTTACCTGCTCCCCAGGATTAGTACTCGCCAATACGGCTTTATGCCTCAAAAAAGCACCGAAGACTCCCTCTATACTCTCGTGCATTACATCCGTACACAGCTGGCACACAAGAAAATCATTACACTTGTGTCACTGGATATAGAGGGAGCATTTGACAGTGCGTGGTGGCCCGCTATCAAAGTACGGTTGGCTGAGGAAAAGTGTCCTGTAAACTTGAGACGAGTAGTCAGCAGCTATGTCAGCGACAGGGAGGTCAGCGTGAGATATGCCGGGGAAGAGAGCAGAAAGTCGACAAGCAAAGGGTGCGTCCAGGGTTCTATAGGTGGTCCTATCTTCTGGAATCTGCTGCTGGACCCACTACTGAAGCAGCTTGAGGATAGAGGCCACTACTGCCAGGCATTCGTCGACGACGTCGTTATGGTGTTCGTCGGCGAATCGGCAAGGGAAATCGAGGGACAGGCCGGTGCCGCTCTCGAACATGTCCGAGCGTGGGGTGTCAGAAACAAGCTCAAATTCGCACCGCACAAAACCTGTGCGATGGTGCTAACGCGGAGGCTGAAATACGACACACCACGCTTGAGCATGGGAGGGATCGACATCGGTATGTCCCAAGATATAAAAATCCTGGGTGTCATCATAGATAGCAAGCTCACCTTCAACAGGCATATAACTATCGCCTGTAAGAAGGCGATAGGTATTTACAAGCAGCTGGCCAGAGCGGCCCGGGTGAGCTGGGGTTTAAGCCCGGAGGTAATCCGGGTCATTTACACCGCAGCGGTTGAGCCTACGCTTTTGTACGCTGCGAGTGCGTGGGCGCCAGCCGCAAACAAGCTAGGGGTCATAAAGCAGCTAAACGTGGTCCAAAGAGGGTTTGCGCAAAAGCTGTGTAGAGCCTACCGCACAGTCTCCCTAAACTCGGCACTGGTGCTGGCTGGGATACTCCCAATCGATCTGCGCATCCGCGAAGCGGCAGCGCTGTACGAGGCCAAGAGGGGAGTGCCCCAGTCAGTACTAGGAGACAGAGAGATTGAGCGGATGGCTCCACTGTTGAAGTTCCCGCACCCCGCGGAGCAGACCACACTGCAGTTAAGCAGCCTGATAGACGAGGAACAATATCGGGACCACAGCAATTTTGCTGTGCGTATTTTCACAGACGGCAGCAAAATTGAGGGCAAAGTCGGGGCGGCGCTGTCTTTGTGGAAAAGCGCCGCTGAAATAAAGGCCCTCAAACTTGCCTTGCCGTCTTTCTGCACCGTCTATCAGGCGGAGCTATTGGCCCTACAAAGAGCGGCTGGCAAGGCGCTCAAGCGAAGGGAAGACACGTTCGGCATCTTCAGCGACTCCATGGCGGCTCTCCAGTCGGTGGTCAGTGCGAGTTGCCCCCATCCCCTGGCAGTGGAAACAAGAGACACCCTTCGCCGCTGTGAGCTACAGAACAAGAGGGTGTCCTTGTTCTGGATAAAAGCTCACGCAGGATTGGAGGGAAACGAGCGAGCCGACAAACTCGCAAAGGAAGCCGCCCTGGGGTTGAAGAAGAAGCCGGACTACGACCTGTGCCCTGCTTCATTCGTCAAGCGACAGATCCGTATGGGGTCGCTTGAGGAGTGGAACAGGAGATATAAGTCCGGGGAAACAGCCTCCGGCACAAAAATTTTCTTCCCCGACGCAATTGCGGCGTATAAAGTAGTGCGGAAAATAAAGCCCACAAGTTTCACGACACAAATCCTCACAGGGCACGGTGGGTTCTCCGCATACCTGAAACGCTTCAAGTGTAAGGAGAACTCATCGTGCGCCAGTGAGCCAGGCAAGGACGAAACGGTGCTGCATGTCCTGTTGGAGTGCCCGATCACAGGGAAAGCGCGGTATGAGGCCGAGCAAGACCTCGGACAGAAACTTACAGAAGATGTTTTACCCAGTATAATAAGCGGTAAAAATAGAGTAAAATTTTTAGAATATTGTGTTAGAATAGGTAATATAGTAAATAATAGAAATAAGATAGCATAAGCAACCTAAGATACTTACATATATAATAATCTATATAATTTAAGTACCTAAAACATAAGAAAGAAGAGAAAAAAAAAAAAACAATATTCTTAAGTCCAAAAAGAGAAAAAAAAATGTATATAAGGAAATAAATATGTAAAAAGCAAGTAGTATAATTTTTTATGTATTAATAACTTTAGCGAAATACGTAATATATTGTCTGTCGAGTTAGCGATCGTGAAATTGTTGAAAAAAAAGAAACCAAGAATGTAAATGGAATACATAGGAAACAATGGCTCTGATCACGTCAGAGGTAACTGGTAAGGCAGGAGTGGGTTTTAGCCGGTAAGAGTCCGGCACTGCCCAGACTGTGTCACAAGTGAGGCAGTCTGGGCGTCCATGAGGATTTCCCACTCCTGCCAAAACAAAAAAAAAACAAAAAAAAAAAAAAACCTAACCTAACTAAAATGTCATAACATTACATCAGAAACCAATATGAGTGTTATAAAATTTGAGATTTTATGTAGATATTAATTGAAATGTTAATGTCCATGAATATTGTTATAATGTCAAAATAAAAATAATAATAATAAGTAAATGTCAAATTGAAAAACAAATAAAATCTATATAAACCAAATTTATTGACATTACTTTCTTTCTTCGACATGTGACACAAAATCTTTAACAGTGTAAAACATTTTTCTTTAAGCCACTGAATCAGCTTTTTTTTAAACATAAGCAAAGGTAGTTCTTTAAAGGCGTTTGGTAATTTATTGTACACCTTAATAGCCATTATAAACGAGTTTCTCTTATATAAATCGAGCTTGCATTGTGGCATGCAGAGCCTATGATTATCTCTAGAGGCAACATTCATTTTGGTTACACTCTATGCTTAGTAAAATTTTCAGGATGTTGTCGTACTAATAGGCACAATTCTTTAATATACATGCATGCTAACGGTAAAATGTTGTACTTTTGAAACAGTGGCTTACAGCTATCCATGTACCCAGCTGCGCAGATTGCACGCACACATTTTATTGTATCATAAACGCTTTATAAAATAAGCGCTTGTTTAAAAAACTGATTTACCCACCTATGATTTTTAATGATTACGCTTAATTGCCTACTGCAATATTGCAGTAGTGCAATGGACCTCATCAATCGTTTTTCATTAGGCGTGATCGAGGTCAAGAGCAGGCACTTTTAGTATTAAAAAAAATTACACACGTTTTTGCAAATGCAATACGCATTTGTGTATCAGTGTGCTTGCTTTACGGGTAAGCCATAGATATCCTATCGATATCCGTGGTGTAAGCCGTTTTAAATTACCTCCGAAAAATGTCATTGTGCGCGTGCGTTTGTTTGTCTCCATTCTTGCACTCTGAGCCAGACGTATCGACACCCAAAACAAAGCAAAAGACTGGAGTGGGGCGCGGGTTGCGTCATTTAAACACATATTATCTGTGCTGCTGGTCATTATCAAAGAAGGAAACATACCAAACTGTAAGTATTCAAAATGTCTCAAAATGTTTATCAAAGATCAATTTTGGTTCCTTCTCACACTATGCACACTAAGGTTTAAGATGTCATATCAATACAAACTCTTTAAAATTTAAAGCGTCAATTATAGCAAAAAGGCTATTTACCACTTTTTGGTGTTATTAACTCCTTTGATAAATGTATTTTTTTCTCAAAAAGTTTTTATTTTCATTAGATTGTGACATTAATTTGTTGATTTATTTTTCAATGCTGCCTAAATAGTATTCGATCCTCTTGAGAATCTCTTTTTATTTCACTTAAGAAAAAACAATCTTTGTCCTGTCAATTTTTCGCGACCGACCAAGCGATCTCATGAAAAAGTAATGTGCAAACAATTCTCAATTCTTTATTGCATTCCATAACGTATTACAAATTGGTGGTCTTAAGATGGCATTAATTATGTAGGTACCCTGTCGGGCAAAGTACAGTTTAGTAGGAGAGAGGACGAAGTGCGCTAGGTATTTGAATGCGATTAGGTTTAGGTTTAAATACTTTATTCTCAAAAAGACAAAAAAGCCACTTACATGAGAACATAAGATAGCATATTGTAATAAGCTTATTCTAGGTAACGGTCACTGATACAATACAATAGGTTTAAAACCATTTAGTGTTTATTTTGGTTGGGTTACTCCTTCAGTGGTTTCATTCTCAACTACTATTCTAGTAACATTATTAGTGAGTGGTTTCCATTATGTAATTCGACAGTTTTGATTTGAAACCACTGAAAGAGCTTCCATTTTGTATGTAGGATGGTAAATTATTATAAAATTGTGCTCCTTCATAGGTGATATTTTTTCTAGCATAATTTGTACGTGTCTTTGGCAGGACAAGTAAGCTGGGTCGACGAAGACTGCGTTTACTTATTTCAGATTTTTTGATAAAAGTTATGTCTGTGTGAATGGTTCCATCCATTATTTTTCTAATCATGATACAAGTGTTATACATATAAAGTTGTTTGATATTCATCAGTTTTGTTTCTTTATAAATTTCGTTCGTTGGTGCCAAGTACGGATAGCGAAACAGTGTCTTTATGATCCTGTTCTGCATTCTTTGCAGTTCCTGTAGCTTTGTTTTACTAGCGCTACCCCAGATTTCTATGAGATATAATAAATGTGATTTTACAAGTGAATTGTAAATGTTTAAACGCAGTTTTTGGGTATACATTGACTTATTTTGCGGAGTGAGCCAATAAGTGAGGAAATTTTACTTCTAATATAATCAATTTGCTTGTTCCATGTTAAACAATTTTCGATTCTAAGGCCAAGGTATTTTTCGTAGGTTTTTTGCTCTAATGGGATGTTGTCTATAGTTAACCGGTTATGCAGCGGATTTTTTTTATTTTTAGCTTTAAAGATAATGTAACATGTCTTTGAGATGTTTACAGTTAGCAAATTTTGTTGGAACCATTCAAACAGAATTTTTAAATCGTCTTGAGCTCGTGAAATAGCATCATGAACATTCGTTCCGAAATAAAACAAGCATGTGTCATCTGCGTATAAAGTTAAATGACCTTGTAATCCTAGTTTTGTTATATTATTTGTGTATATCAAAAATAATAACGGTCCCAATATGGATCCTTGCGGGACTCCATATGTAATAGGTAGAGCACTACTTTCGACATTATCTATCTTGACTACTTGGGATCTATTTGATAAGTAAGATTTGAACATTTTAAGTGCATCGCCTTTGATACCAACGTTTTCTAGTTTCTCTAATAGCAGTTTGTGACTTACGGTATCAAAGGTTTTTTTTAAATCGATAAACACACCCAAAACAACATTTTGCTTATCTATATTATCTCTGATTTTTGTCATCAGATCAATAGTGGCTGCAGTTGTATTATTTTTAGCTCTAAAACCATATTGGCGTTCCGATATAAAATTAAAAGAGTCCAAGTAATTTAACAGACGACTGTGTATTATTTTCTCCAAAATTTTGGACATTACTGGCAGAACAGAGATCGGGCGGTAGTTTCCGGGGTCGGTTTTGGGACCTGATTTATAGATCGGTGTCACCTTTGCAATCTTTAGGGTGTCTGGGAATTTCCCGTCAGTCATGAGTTTATTAAAACAATGCGCCAAACTATTTGAGATTAAGTTTTGAAAACTTTTTATGACTTTCGTGCTTATTCTATCTAAACCGCTACTTGAATTTGGGTCGAGATCATTTATAATTTTAGTAATTTCATCAGCACAACATGGATCCAAAGACAAAAGTTCTTGTTTATAAATTTTTTGGGGTTTGAAAGCACATCGGGTTGAGGTGTCATGATATTTATTCGGTATTCTGTCCGCCAGTATAGATCCTATTGTGGAAAAATACTTGTTAAAAACCTCACAAATTTCCATTGTGTTTGTAATCAAAATCAAAATCAAAAATCAAAAAATCAAAAAGTCATTTATTCAAACTAGGCTGAGAGTCAGCACTTTTTGAACGTCAAAATTACATAAGACAGTCCCCCCAAAACGCCCGCCCTTCACCACTTCCTAGTGCTTTAGCTGGGAAGAAGAAGTGGCGCAACAAACTCCCCAGCAGCACAGCTGTCTGTTAAGTTAGAAGAACTTGATTCTATACAATAGTGGGTAATTAACATTACGAAACACAAAAACATTAAAATTTGCCATAGCTCAGCTAGCACAGGCTTATATACCAACAAAACATTGAAAACATAGTACAGGCAAATAAAATAAACCAACACATGAACTAATATAATTATATAACCTGTCAGTAGTCAAGCTAATACTGGTGAAAGAACATGAACATTGTCTTGAGTTGAGTTAATCACAGCGACCAACAATTATTATCGTTTAAGTAGTCGTTGACAGAATAGTAAGCCTTTGAACAGAGGGTGGATTTAACTTTAACTTTAAACGCATTAAAATTCAAATCTAGCAAAGAAGAGGGGAGCTTGTTATAAAAAGTTATACCAAGACCAACAAAAGAGTTATGAACCTTATGAAGCCGGTGAAAGGGAACACGTAGTTTGTCCTTATTTCTAGTATTAATAATAGGTTGGGGAAAAAGTTTCTTCGCATTTTTTAAGAAAATTCAAAACATTTTTAATAAAGTTTATTTACATTTAACTAAAGTATGTAGGTACCATTTTGTTCGATAACTTTTTGCCATCTTGTAGGTAGGGACATGATCCCATTGCTATAGAAATTTTGGGACTTTGGTCAAAATACCGCGACAAGTGGTTTTGGCAGTCCTCTCGTGATGTTAACCTGACACTGCCTAAAGAATTCTGAAGAGACCGAAACAGGTGGAAATCTGAAGGTGCAAGGTCAGGACTATACAGCGGATGCATTAACACCACCCAGCCAAACTCTCTTAATTTTTGTTGGGTGGCTAAAGATGTGTGAGGTCTAGCGTTATCATGATGAAAAACCACACCCCTTCTGTTGATTAATTCCGGCCGCTTTCTCTCAACTTCTTGCTTTAATCTCATCATTTGTTCGCAGTAGAGCTCTTTTCATCACCAGTTATCAGCTTCTTAAAAAATGGTTCGGTTTCATTACGTCGTAATAAAGAATCACAAATGAGTACACGGTTCATTAGGTTTCTTTCAGTGAGCTCGTGAGGTACCCAAATGTCGAGCTTTTTTGTGTACCCAGTTTTTTTCAAATGCGCCAAAACTGTTTTGTGGTCAATTTCCAGTTCTTCAGCTACGTCGTAACTACTGGTATGCCGATCTTGCTCCACTTTTTCAAAAATGGCATCCATTTTATCCGTAATAGGGCGACCAGAGCGACGTGCATCTTTGACATCAAAATTTCCGGATTGAAAACGCTTAAACCAAATTTGTGCTACTCTCACAGACACTACACTAGGTCCATAAACATCGCAAATTTTTTTCGCGGCTTGCGTTGCATTTTTACGTTTTTTGTAGTAAAATTTTAAAATGTATCGAATTTCTTCATTAGATTCACTCATCTTGACGGTACGAAAAACAAATGAAAATCACACATTTTCCTAATTTGAATTTGGAATTATGTTCTTTAAAATTTAAACTTTCAATGATAACAAAACCAGCCAGATACAAATAGTATAGCCAAAGAGATTTTATTACAAGTTCATACATACTATAATGCGAAAAGACTTTTTCCCCAACCTAATATTATGAATATCACTGTTTTTAGTATACAAGTGTATATTTTGCCTGATATATAAGATGTTGGCCAAGATGAATTGCGATGCGACCGTGAGAATCCCAATATCCTTAAAAAAATCTCTCATAGAAACTCTAGCACCTAGTTGGTAAATGGCTCGAACAGCTCGTTTTTGAAGAACAAAAATATTTTGAATGTCATAATTAATTTAATTATGTTAGCATCAACTAAAAGCTTAGCAGGAGCACCACTTTGTTTTATTTTATTATTAGCTAAATTATTTATAAGTGACCATGTTTTTTTGGGGTTGTTAGCACAGTTTTTAAATAGTTTGTAGTAGTATGAATTTTTCGTATTTTGTATTAATTTAGCAATTCTTTCTTTCATTTCTTTATAATTATGTTTTATTAACTCATTTTCCTGATCACTCTTGTATTGTATCCATAGATGATTTCTTTGGCTGATTCCAGTAATTATATCGTTGTTAACCCAATCTTCTTGGGGTGGATTTAAAACCTTTGTTCTGAATACTTTATTATCTTCTACGCACTGCTTTATCTTTGACTCTAGTTCACTGTAGTTGTCCGACATGCCTTCTATTCCATATGATTTCATCGCACTAAATAGTTTCTTGTAATCTATTATTTCGTAATTTAAACGTATTTTGGGAGGAAGTTTCAATTTGTTTATTTGTTGAGTTGATAATAGTCACGCTGAAATGTTCGTTTTTTAAGTTTGTACTGACATGGTCTAGGATAGATTTCTTCGTACTAAAGTCTCTTGTGCAATAAGTTTGATTGACTTTGTTTAATATTTTATGTCCTGATTCATTTATTACTCATTTGTACTTTTTTAGTGTTTTATTTTTTGTCAGAAGGTCAATGTTAAAGTCTCCAAACACTATTGCTCTCTTCCGTTGTTGTAATTGTGTGTCATACACATCCAGAAATTTTCCAAGATTTGTGTTACCAGGGTTGTAGACTACGCCAATATCTAGCGCGAGTTTATCAATTTTTAGCCACAGATAATTGTTTCCATCTTGATATATTGATTCACTGAGGCTATGCTTTAAATCGTTGTGTACATATGCAGATACTCCTCCGCCCCTTCTGTCTGTTCTATAATTGTAGTAATGTGTATAGTTATCCATCTGTAGTTGCAAGATTTGGTTTTCATTCTGTATCCAAGTTTCCGTTAACAAAATGATATGTACAGTTGTAGATATAGATTTTATAATACATTTAAGTTCGTCTAGTTTTCCTCTCTTTCGTATACTTCGTATGTTTAAATATAGTAGTGATAAGCGTGATTTTTCAGTTTTTAGTTGTTGGTAATCGTTTACTATTTGATAGGTTATAGTGCCAGCCAAGGTATCATTTATTATTGGTGGTTGGAGTTTTTTGATGCTTGTTTTATAATACTTGGCACACCATTGATGTATTTGATAGTTAAATCCCTTTCTCCAGATTCTGTTCGGCGTGTTAGTTCATCTCTAATAGCCAGAAAATATTTTTGTTGTGCTGGTGTTTGGTCCGAAAAAAAATTAATGCTATCAGGTAATTTTTTCTTATTGCGAAGTAGTAGCATTGCTGGCTCTGACTTATCGTAACAGACTTTGATTCTGCGCATTTTCCCGGCATTGTACTTCCCGATACGAAAGATTTTATTCGGCTTTGGTATGTTCTCGCTTACTTTGGAAGTGATATTCAAAACGTCAGATTCGTCTCTTAGTATTCTCTCCTGGGTAATAGTGGAGCTCTGCTCAGGTATGCCAACTATAATGATATTGTTTTCCCTTTTCTTACGATCCTGAACTTCGCAAATAATTTTTCGTTTATACATAGCTGATTTGTTTCAGTACATTGCGGGCTTAATTTCAATTCTTTATAATCGGTTTCAAGCATTTTTATTTTGTCTTCACTGTTCGATACTTTTATTTCCATCTGGGATAACTGACTTTTGATATTACCCTGTTCAGCGGCAATTTTCGCCGTTGTGGATTTGATATCTTGAATTTGTGTACTAATGTCTGCTACGTTTGAGGTAATTAAACTACTTGTTTGTTCATGCAATACTCTCAGATCAGCCATCTCGCTTTTGACCGCGATGATACTCTCGTTCATTTTATCCATCATCTGTGCGTTCTGACTAGTGGAAGTTTCTAAAAGCGAGGTAATTCGAGATAAATCATTTCTCATTTGCTTTATATCATCGGAGCATACGCATTCAGGTTGTTTACGCTTACGATAAGTGACTTGCGCCTCTTGTAGTTCCTCGCTTAATTTGCTTAATTTTGATAGACCCGGTTGCGAGCCGGTCCTCTCAATGTAACTGGTTGTCGCCTTAGAACATTTGGTTAAAAGCTGTAGGGAGGCGATAGCAGTTTTCGGTGGAGATCGCGTCACATTCATTATCTATTATTATTTGTTTGTAACGTTGTTTACAATAAACTCGCATAAAGCGTAGGTAGGTGATTTTTAAGTTGCTTCACTATTACTCACGCGCAATATTAAACACCGATACGCAGAGTCTCTGTGCGAGCGAGTCAAAAAATATAGACTGTGCTCGTTCCGCGGGGGCGAAGGGTGTCGTCCCGCTCGCTGATAAGCGCAGTGTTCACTGTCACTTTTTGTATAAAGTCACAAGTTACACAGAATAGTTCACTCCTCTCCGACCCTGATGACCCCATCACTCTTCTTCAAGAAAGCAGTAGGGCCACCAGCACAGCACACAAAAACAGACCGTGTTTCCGACCTCGCCGCCGAGGTCCTCGCGCCTCGCGAAGACCCCGAGTAAACGATTCCTCCCCCAACCGTCCCTTGCCCGCAGAAGTGCCAGCCCGCGCCGAAGCTGAGCAAGTAGAGTTAAAATCCCCATGATTAATAATAAAGAAATTATTGATCCAGCCTGTCCCCACTTGCTGCCCTCCCTAAAAGTGACTCCCTGAGCCGAGGCTCGTACCCCGCAGGGGGTGCCCTCAGTGCGCAGTTGCTGTAGGTTTTAATTTTAGTTTGTAAGCCCTGGCTGGAGGCTCTTAGCCTAAAAACTAAAAGTCCCCGCAGGAAAGCCCGGTTAAGTAGTTACGGCCTCTCAAGGTCAACTACGAGATGCCCATATCAAAAAAAAAAAAAAAAAAAAAAAAGAACAGTTCACACCCCAACCGTCCCTTGCCCGCAGAAGTGCCAGCCCGCGCCGAAGCTGAGCAAGTAGAGTTAAAATCCCCATGATTAATAATAAAGAAATTATTGATCAAGCCTGTCCCCACTTGCTGCCCTTCCTGAAAGTGACTCCCTGAGCCGAGGCTCGTACCCCGCAGGGGGTGCCCTCAGTGCGCAGTTGCTGTAGGTTTTTAATTTTAGTTTGTAAGCCCTGGCTGGTAGCTCTTAGCCTAAAAACTATGAGTCCCCACAGGAAAGCCCAGTTAAGTAGTTACGGTCTCTCAAGGTCAACTACGAGATGCCCTTCCCAAAAAAAAAAAAAAAAGGACAGTTCACACTAAAGTGGTAATTATTTCCTTTAAATGAAGTATTAGGTTTGAAGAGCACTAACTTTACAAATCTTGCAAAAACCAAAAACGCGTCTACTCCGGTCACTCCGGTTTTTACTGTATGATTCAATATGTTGTTAATACCTTAGTTCATAAAATTATTTATTTATTGTTATTTGTGTTTTATTAAATGCTTTTTCGATACTTAATTAATCAGAAAAAATAATTTTATTAAGGTGAACCTAGTCCAAATTTTTCCCATACAAACTTCGGGAGGGTATTACTCCACTGTTGGACAATGTACATCAAAAATTAAACATGGTATGGTTTTGTCTCATTATTAATATTGTCTGTACGGAAACAGAATACAAAAATAAAAAGCCGTTAAAAAGTTAGGAGCCAACAAAGATTCGTTTTTCTTGCAAATTTAACCTAACTTTGGGCGTGTTTAAGTAATAAAAGGAGTATAAAATTTGAAAAACCAAGTCGGTACCAACAAAGCTCAAATATCGAAAAATTCAGTAAACTTTTTTGGTCATTGATTTATGGAGTGGTTTTTTCATAAAACCCGATCTTCCGAAGGACTGTTCTTAATTTATTACGCGTCTGCTGTACTATAAATGATCCTGCATCTCACACAATAATGTTGTGTGTGTAGACTAGCGTCTAACTGCTCATCACTGATATTATCTCTGTCGGACACGATGCCTGGTGAGACAGCGTGCTTTTTAGCCAGGCCCATCAGTGAGTTCGAGCCCGCGACTAGGTTCCCCTTAAAATTCAACTTTCACTTCAACTCTGATACCTACACTATATGTACTTAATAATGTATATACATATACCAAAATAATTGTATAAAATCTTATGTCGCTGCATATGTACTTAATTCACATTAATATAAAAGAGTGTATGTTTACATAAGTGTTATCTTAAGCAAAATTTTAAAATTCGTATTTACGAATACGGTGTTAATTATTTCGTATAAGCACTTCACCCAATCAACCACACCTATTCCCTCATTTTAATAATAGGTAATTACGCGATATGAAAACGACGCTTTTGGAAATGTCTCATTGACGCACCATAAATCTTGGTCACCCTTCTTCTAACATGCATTACAGGTTGTATTTTCTCTAGGTCGTGAAGTCCTAACATGAGGACTATATCCATACTGTCTACATTTTCTTCGAAATCGTATCAGTCGTTAGCAAAAAGAATGGGACCTGTACTAAGCTCCGTTTTAGAGAACTGCGTGGCCGCGCGGTTCTCCGTGTTTCAACCGCGCGGCCATAGCATTTAAGTTCTGTAGATCGTGAAGTCTAAACATGAGGCCTTTATTCATATTGTCTACGTTTTCTTCGAAATCGTATCAGTGGTTAGCAAAAAGAATGGGACCTCTACTAAGCTCCGTTTTAGAGAACTGCGTGGCCGCGCGGTTCTCCATGTTTCGACCGCGCGGCCATGGTTAAACCTTTACAACTTTCTGAATATTGGATCTACGAATTTGGGACTTTCACTTTTAGTGTTTTACAAATTCCTTCGTAATGTTGACGTAGTCGTTTATCTTACCGACTTTGTGGCCGAGCAATTCTGGCGTCCGCTAAATTTAATTTAAGAAAATGGCAGTCGAATAGCCCAGAAATTTTAAAAGAATTAGGTAGTTCTTGTAACTCAAGTCATGCAATATTAGATCTTTCAGACAACAATACTCCTTCTAAAACATTAGGTGTACATTGGTTATGTGCTTCTGATAAATTTATCGAATCCAATAGCAAAATAACAAAACGACATATTTTATCTGTAATTAGTCAGGTTTTCGACCCACTAGGTTTAGTTAGTCCCTGCATTGTCGAAGTAAAAATATTAATGCAGAGACTCTGGATAGACAACTGTGAGTGGGATGACGAAGTGTCGCAGGAGGTTACAGAATCATGGTTACTATTTGCGAGTACCTTACCTTATTTAAATTACATAAAAATCCCTCGATAGATTTCATGTAACAACTCCATAACCCATGAAGTCCACGTATTTACAGATGCGTCTGAAAGGGCTTATGGTGCATGTCTATACATTCGTTCTGTAACTAGTTCAGGTACAGTTGCTGTTCACCTGTTAACTTCAAAAAGTCGTGTGGCTCCAGTCAGGCCTACTACTATTCCACGGTTAGAACTGTGTGGGGCTCTGTTAAGTTCCAGGTTGTGCACAAAGGTAAGAGATTCTCTCACGTTAGCAATCCACCGATTTCACTATTGGTGGGATTCCACAATAGTGCTGGGATGGTTGTCCACACCGGCCCAGCAACTAAAGCCTTTCGTTAGAAATCGTGTTAACGAGATTCAAGAAAGTAGCTTGGGTACCAAGTGGATACGTGCCGTCTAAGGACAATCCGGTGGATCTTGTCTCTCGTGGGCTGAAGGCTGATCTCATCAGCGATTCTTCACTTTAGTGGTCAGGCCCTATGTTTTTATTAAATAGGTAATGAAAATACTTGGCCACAACAGCCCAATAAATACGTGAAACAAGATCTACGAGTACCTGAAGTAATCTCTAACTTAGTAGATAGTCATAATAGTAGTAATTCTAGTTCTAACATAACAGGTAGTTCGACCATACAACAATTAATACACAAATATTCTAACTTTAGTTATTTACAACGCGAATAATTCGAAAATAACAGGTTTCCTTTCTGCTGATGAACTTATAAAGGCCTTGTCTCTTATACTACGTGTAGCTCAATCTGAAATGTTTCCATATGAGTACGCTGTCCTTAAATCCGGGAAGTCATTGTCACTTAAAAACAGGTTAACTTCTTTGACTCGGTTTTTAGATTGTGACAATATTATTCGTGTAGGGGGCAGGCTCACGGAGCAAATACAAAGAGGAGATGGTGTAATTAGATTTCCCGAAGGAACAACGCGTGACAATTTGCGGGGTGAGGGGGTGTTAGATCCCGCCCACTTCTTTAATTTCCTTCTACCGGTCAATGGCAAAACTACTCGCTCGTTCTGTAGATTTTACTTTGTAGTGACGTAAGTATCTCACACTAGATGTCACTAAGTGCAGGATGCAACAGGGTCGTACTCAGAATTTTCGTACCAGGGAGTAAGTTACTAACTCCGTTTTTTATATTAATTTTGCGGACCAATTAGGTACGTATTTTTTAAATTGAAATAGTGATATTAATTTTTGTAATACATTGCTGTCTTAGATTATCTTCGGAAAAAAAAACTAGTACATCATTTAGTACAAAATTTAACTAAATAAACTACTTACTACCGCGGCTTTAAGTACTTTTAATTAAGGAAACAACAACTACCATACAGTATGGTAGTTGTTTTTTACTTTCCCTCCGTGAGACAACTAGTATGCACCATAATAGTTGTCTCACGGAGGGAAAGTACTTTAAATAAATTATTTTAGATGGAATATTTAATTTATAGGAGATTGTATTTTTTATGAGTATTTCCATTTATGAGACAGCTGCGGGATATTCAGTACAATAATTGGATTCCATTACGGCCCTGTGTTTTTGTTACTTGTCAGGACGAACGCCAACAATACACTGACAAGGCCACGCCTACTTGATGACGTCAGGACTTAGTCGAGAATCACAGTGCACAGTTGTTTAGGCCGTCTCCTCTTTGTATTTACTCCGTGGGCAGGCTAGATAACTCCCCGTATGAATACGACGTAAAACATCCAATTTTAGTCTGTAGTAAACATCATTTGACGAAATTACTATTTCAAATGCATCATCAAAACCTACTACATGCAGGTCCACAATTGCTTTTATCGACTATTCGCCAAACATATTGGCCCTTGCGCGGCAGAAATCTTGCTAAGTTAACTGTAAACAAATGCCTGAAATGTTTTAGATTTAAAGCTCAAAATGTGCAGCCAATCATGGGACAACTACCCATCACTAGAAGCACTTTAGAGTTCCCTTTTCTTAATAGTAGCGTTGACTATGCTGGGCCTATACTGATATCTGACCGGAAGGGTCGGGGATCTAGATTGATCAAGTCCTACCTGTGCATTTTTGTATGCATGGCTACCAAAGCTCTGGGTGGAGCGGGAGGGCGTGTCAGACTTTTACTGACTAAAACCCACCCGTGTTCCCTCAGTTGCCTGTGTGCCAGGGGCGGCGGTATCTCTTTCGAACAACCCGCACCCCTGGCAGGCATCGGCCCTTGCGGGCCCCATCTGTTGCTGCTGACATCTCTTTGAGGCGCGCCTGGAACACAACGCGCCGTCGACCCGGGCTTGGTCCTTACCGGACAGCGAGCTACCCATTACTCGCCGTCCGCAAGCCCGTGCCTACGGTGGCCGGGAATCAGCCTGGGATTCCCGACGCCCAGGGCGTCTCCTGCGAAGGCCACGGCTGTGAGGGCGCATGTACTGCATCTCCCTCACGTGCGCCGCCTCCCTCTTTGCGAGCATAACTGCTTCGCTGAAGGAGGCGAGTGCCAGCCATGCCCTCTTGCTCCGTACCATGGCCAGGACCAGGATTTTTAGTTTAAGTGCGTATCGGTGCCAGAGCTGAGATCAGTGATAACAATATCGCACACAGTATCGCAATGCGAAAGTATTCTGAAATCAGACAAATTTATTCTATTAAAATTCAACTTTCACTTCAACTCTGATACCTACACTATAGGTACCTAATAACATATATACATTTAACAAAATAATTGTATACAAATCTTATGTCGCTGCATATGTAGGTACCTAATTAACATTAATATAAATGAGTGGTTGATTACATAAGTGTTTTCTTTAGCAAAATTTTATGAATTTGTATTTACGAATACGGTGTTAATTATTTCGTATAAGCACTTCTCCACCCAATTGACCACACCTATTCCCTCATTTTAATAATAGGTAACTACGTGTTATAAAAACGACGCTTTTGGAAATGTCTCATTGACGCACCATAAATCTTGGTCACCCTTCTTCTAACATGCATTACAGGTTGTATTTTCTGTAGGTCGTGAAGTCCTAACATGAGGACTATATCCATACTGTCTACATTTTCTTTGAAATCGTATCAGTCGTTAGCAAAAAGAATGGGACCTCTACTAAGCTCCGTTTTAGAGAACTGCGTGGCCGCGCGGTTCTCCGTGTTTCAATTGCGCGGCCATAGTTTTTAAGTTCTGTAGATCGTGAAGTCTAAACATGAGGCCTTTTTTCATATTGTCTAGGTACGTTTTCTTCCAAAATCGTATCAGTGATTAGCAAAAAGAATGAGACCTCTATTAAGCTCCGTTTTAGAGAACTGCGTGGCCGCGCATCCTTCCTTCATCCTTTTCTGTTTGTCTGGTTTTCGTTTTTAAACTTAGGTAGGTATATTTTATTATTTCAGTAATAGTTATTTATATTTTTGAAACGTCCTAATTAAGCCCTTTCATTTGATACACCACATGGCAAGATTAAAAAAAAAATTTTAGGTCATGACTTCATGTCAGCTAGATGTGGTGCCATATTTAATTTATTGGGACGTCACATAGCCTGTAACTAGCGGTTTAACGGTTAAGACGCTTCCAACGATTCCTCATTTGTCCAATTATGACAAGTAGTTTAGAAGTTATGAGAGAACAGATGGACATACATACATATCGGTCAAAATCATAATCCTGCTTTTTGCTTCGCCGTAGTCGGGTAAAAAAAGTGTTTTATAATTTGAGCGTATATGGTACTTACGTTTATTGTGAGCGAGCCTGAGCATTTTGTACTATTTATTATGACGGTTACGACAAAACCATATTTACAATACATTTTTGTAAAATTTCTGTTTACAGTATTGGTGTTGCTTATATAACAACACTTGTCCACGTTTTCTATTAATTATACAAACATCCATGGTAAGCGAATGTGTAACCAATGCACGATTTGTCCAATCGTTGGTGTTAAAATGTTCAAATTAGTTATATTGCAGTTCATCTGAGGGTATATGGTACTTACGTTTATTGTGAGCGAACCTGTTTGTGCTTTACACTGTTACGAAAGTAACAACAAAACCAGATTTGCGAAAAAAAATTGTAAACTTTCTGTTATAGTATTGGTGTTGCTTTAATAACAATACTCGTCCACGTTTTATAAGTATGAAGCATACAAAAATCCATGGTAAGCGAATGAACAATGCACGATTTGTAAAATCGTTGATGTTGAAATGTGCAAATTAGTTGTATTTTAGTTGGTCCACAGAGTACATAGTTGGTCTGTCAATTGCCTTTATCATAATCTCAAGCAATGCGTTTCCAACCGGTCAGTACTAGATAAGGTTGTATTATCATAAGAACCATTGGCCATCCACAGCTAAACATAGGCTATAGCTTGCACTTCTTACAACAAAATATAACATATTATTCCATTTTAATTAGTTTTATTTTGTTTTTACTGAGACATTAAACATTTTGTACCTTAATATGAAAAAATTGGCAGAAATATTACTCAAAGTAAAAAATCTAAATAGTCGGGAAAGAACGAAACTCGGCAAACGCCGATCAGCAGATAGACTTTATTAGAATTTGTAGGTACTGCACTAGTAATGATCGTATACATGGTGTGAAAAAATCAGTGGTGTGACAAACGATAATAAAAATCCTGTTCTCACACTGGTGTGAAAATTCTGGTGCGACTATGAGTCGGTAACGGAGTAGACGGAAGCCTTCGCCTTGGAGTGGGACAGCATTGTCTAGTAAAAAAATGAAGCATTTCCCAGTGGATTTAATCTAGCTTTGTAAGTCACCCTTTGTCTAGTGTCCCGTGGCGTTTCAAAACGATTCAATTCTTCTACGTCATTTGAAAGCCCGCTTTGCCAACCAGTTGCAATTGGCAATTGATAATATTTTAAGAGACGTTTATAAATGAATGTTTAAGAATAAAATAACTGTGTACCTTTGCATGTGCGTGACTATATGACGATGACGAGGCGTCCTTATCATTCCTTTCTTACAAAATCCACAGCAGTGAGATCCGCAATAAATTATATCAACTGACCTAATCGTAAATTAAATGGGTTGGAATTTGTCCTTCTCTGTAGTGGGTTTGGCGTCCATAGACGAGTCTATTATTCAGTAATAAAATAAAAGACAATGTTTCACCTCAAAACTTTAATCATAAACAAAAAAAAATTGTTCCCACAAACAATTCCTTCGAATTTCTCTTGCGAATTTTTTTTACCACGTTTTAAATCTGGAACAAAAAGTGGCGGTTAAAGGGAAAGCGCCGGTAGCCCATCAAATACAAATTGTAAGTACATTTTTTTTGCCGTATTGATCATTTTAATTATTATAATTCTATACACCACACACGTGTCACGGTCGCGAATCTGGGGGCACGGTAGTGCTCCCGCCAAGTCGAGCAAAAAAGCGGCGTGGCCGTACCATCCTTTTCTCGAAACAGTTAAGGCCATTTTCGACCCCCTACAACTAACATCGTTGTGGATGAAAGTAGAAGCCTGAATTTTCAGCAACCAAGTAGGCATTGTATAAACACGGTATTATTCAAATTACATTCAATTTGAATTAGCAGTTTAAGAATTATAAAAGTTTCTTAATTTGGTCACTCACTGACCATCATCAAAACTCTAAGGCACTTTTAATCAACATAGAAGCTTCAAATTTAGAATACAATTAGTGTTTAGTGTATAAATCAAGGAAAAACTAAAATATTTTGCAATTTCGGTCCAGTTTTCTAGATAGACCAGCTGCATAAATAACTTTGTTATCCTATATAAATATATAGGATTATAAAGGTATATTTGCAGTGAATGAATAAGTGTACCTGTATATGTTTAATATAATACTATCTACAAGAAGAAAGGAGATGCCATCAAAAACATGACTTGTAAAAAAAACAGGTCTCGCAACTCTGTTCTTCTACCGTAAAAAGTTGTGAGATCCATGTAATACCAATTCGGTTAATTTATTTAGTTCCTACTTAAGGGTCCTTCTGTCTTAAGAGGACTACAAGACCTAAGTGGCCTTGAAAAACGCACGCACACATTTATACAATCGACGTGAAGGCCATTTTACGACGACGGCCAAAACAATTATCATACAAAACAAATACGAAGTTGAACACTAACGGTTTAGCGAGACTACGCTCGAGTATTCTAATAGATGGCGCGGTAACGGCGCGCAAGTAAGCTAATAGACCTAAATATTAAAAATAGATAAAACAATAAATTATTTTTATTTGTTTTAATTAAGATCTTTTCGGGTTACGATTATGTGACATTAGGTTTAAGAATTTAAGTCCTGGGATTTGAACCCGAGCACTCTTCAATGCAAGTTTACACCTCTACCTAATACACTACTATAACAGTCGAATAGACTTGAAAAAACGGAAAATATGCGAACTGGATGTGCAGTCAGTTTGTACTTAGACATTCTAAAAATTTTTCATAATTGATTATAATTTCTATACACCGTGACATTTTAGTCTTACAAAGATGGTCCACTCAATGTATCCGTCATAACATACCTCTAGGCGCGATTAAAACATTTTTAACCGACTTCCAACAGGAGGAGGTTCTCAATTCGTCGGAACCTTTTTTTTTTTATGTATGTTCCCCGATTACTCGAAGATGGCTGGACCGATTTGGATAAAAAAATTTTTTTTTGAAAGGGTATACTTCCCAAGTGGTCCCATGATCATCAAGTCAGGATCTGATGATGGGATCTTGGAGAAATAGACAGAACTCTTCAAATTTTATAGGCACACTTGAAGCAATTGGTGTAGTTTTTGGAAGAGTACTTTCTCGGAGTGGTTCCATTTCAATTTGGTGAAGATCTGTTGAAGAACCTCGGAGATAGGCAACGGAACTTGTCAATAAATGATAGCAAATGGACAGGGATTGCTGAAATCTCGTGTCTGTCAATTGTTTACACCAGTTAATAACATAACATCACGCCGGTACGCTGTGAAGGGGTAAGCACATGTGAACCACTAAAAAGTGAAAAATAAAAAAACTTTTTTCAAAAAAATAAACAACCGACTTTGGATATGTATTTTAATTTTTTGTCACCGCCTTCCGAAATTAAAGTTATTTTTCACTTTTTAGTGTTTTTTTGGAAGTCGGTTGTTTTTCTTTTTTGAAAAAAGTTTTTTTACCATTAATTAAGATAATAGATACAAAGAAAAATAATGAATGCTTTAGAATTATGAAACACCCTCCCTGTTAGTAATGTTTACGTATGAAACGGTAGAAGATATCTACCTACCTACCATTACATTCCATCATGAATTCCATCTCCATAACGGTGCTTCAAACTACGTCATACGTCTTAGTGATATTTTCATGTTTTTGATGCTATGCAAATGTTCAAAAAAATTTTTTTTTGAATGAATGGTAGTAGATAGCAGTCATTGGGTAAATGAAGTGGTGGGCTGCCGTTGTAAGACGACTAAAATGTCACGGTGTATATTATAAAGAAAATCAATAAAATTAAAGTCTCACGCATTGGAATTAACTTCCGTGTTGGTATTTTCAACTTTCTTGCTCCTATAAAATCTAATTAAATTTTTAACGTTTTTGCAAGTTATTTGTAAAAGTATTTAATAAATGCACTTTCTAACGCAAGACTACCTTTACCTATTACGCTAATGTAACAATCTAATAGCTCATTGAAAAAACGGAAAGTATGCGAACCGGCTGTGCAGTCAGTTCGCTCACGGTTACTTAGACATTTCCAAATTCATAGGTTTATTGATATAAAAATAAATATTTAGTGATAATAAAATGCTCTCATCTTTTAATATTGTTCTTATGTTCGGCATTTGATTTATATGAACGTTTTTTATTCCTCGTAACTGGTTTAAATTTATTTTCCATATTTACAAATGGTAATTATTAAAAACTAAGTACCTTATTTATTACGCTATTTGTAGTAAAAGTATTTTATGTTTACAAGTGTTGGGTCTATAAGAGATTGCTTTGTGTTTATTAACTTGTACACGTCCCCACCACATTCAGTCGCAATAAAACAGTCTTAAAGCATACACGTATTTAAAATTACCAAATTCCTGCTAACCAAAAACCTACCTTAATCACAACAACATAGTGGTCAAAATCGAGCCGGACTAATTACGAAAAAAAACAAGTTATCGAAGATACCGGGCGGCCGGCGCGAACAATAGCGAGCCGCATTCCAGAGGTGATTAGTGAATAATAGGAAGTAAAAAAAAGTGCGATGAGTACTACTGCGGAGTTAATTAACGTTTTAGAAGACACAGCTGCATTATTACAAAAAACACAAGTCAATTTGAAGAAATGTCCTAAAACCAGGTTGACAAAAGGTTATGTTGAAGCAAGAATAAGATGTATAGAACAGTATTGGACAACATTCAGGGAAACTCATCAGCAATTAGTGAAGATAACACCGAAAGAACAGAAACAAACTTTACACTACTTTGTTAACGAAGATTTCTTTATTTACGAAGATTTATATCTTGTGTTATTAGCCGATTTACAAGACCTTTTGTTGACAATCAATGCAGTGTCCGCGCACACATCCACGCCATCGAAAAGCGATTCGTTTCCAAGTATGAACAATGATCAACTTGTTAGGCTGCCGAGGATACAACTACCGAGTTTTAGTGGGAATTATGAAGATTGGCCTACGTTCCAGGACTTATTTATTTCATTAGTACATGAAAACACGGCGATCAGTGATGTTCAGAAGTTGCACTATTTAAAGAGCAGTGTTACGGGTGAGGCCGAGACATTATTGAAGCCTATTCAAATTACACAAAGTAATTATAAACAAGCATGGAGTAGTCTCAAATCAAGGTATGGGAATAAAAGATTGATTATCAATTCAGTGTTAAAGAAATTATTTTATCAAAAGAAAATAACTACTCAATCTGCAAATCAAATAAAAAATTTGTTAGACGTCACAACGGATTGTTTGAACAACTTACAAAACTTAAATATAATTACGAGCTCATGGGATCCTATAATTATTTTTCTTGTTATACAGAAAATGGACCCTGAGTCTCATAAAGAGTGGGAACAATCTGTTAGCACAAATGAAGAAGATGAATTACCTACCTGGAATGATTTGAAGCTGTTTCTGCAATCAAGATATAGAACGCTAGAACTTATAATGTCAACATCGGGCACCCGTGAAAAGCCTGTAAAAGGACGATCACACGTTGTAACTGCTGCAGCCACCACGTCGTCGTCGTCGGCAGATATATCATGCGTGCTATGTAAAGAAAAACACACCTTATGCCATTGTAAGGATTTCACCAAGCTGCAACCTGCTGAGAGATCTGAATATGTTAAGTCAAACAAACTTTGCTTTAATTGTTTGGTACCAGGCCATTCCGCATATAAATGTAAATTGCAAATGACCTGTCGCATATGCAGTCGACGTCATCATACTCTACTACACCGAAATAAGGATTCTGCTTCGGTACAAACTGAGGACTCTAAACAACCGAATGCATCACAACACAGTGTAGAAGAGAAAGAGGAAATAGTCAACACTACGATCGCGTCGCATCACAGTGCCAAACAAAGTACAAGTATCGCGCTACTGGCCACGGCAACAGTTTTAGCAAGGAACGAGCATAATCACACTGTTGTTCTACGTGCGCTAGTGGACCAAGGTTCGCAGGCGTCATTCATCAGCGAAAAGGCGACTCAGTTGCTCAAACTAACCAGGCATACAGCAAGAGGAAATATCATTGGGGTGGGATCTACAAGAACCAACGTCGATCACGTGGTGCAACTCAGGATTGGTTCTCGATGGAATCAAAGCTTCGAGATCAACATACAAGCATACGTCATGAGTAAACAGTTGACCACGAGAATCCCCTCCAAAGCTGTTACTGTCACACATTGGCCACACCTAGAAGGACTCAACTTGGCTGACCCGAACTATCACAGACCGGGTCATATTGACTTGCTTCTAGGTGTTAAAGAATATGCACAAATCGTGCAGCAACAATTAATCAAGGGTCCTCCCGGGTCTCCGTGTGCCCAAGAAACAAACCTGGGATGGATCTTGTTTGGAGAAATCAACACCAATTTACAAGAGGAATCTTTTCTGGTCCTTCATCAGCAAATAGAAGTAGAGAACCTGTTGAAATCTCTTTGGGAAATTAACACTGAAAATAAAAGAAAGTTAACAAGAGAAGAAAAGCTATGTGAGACAATATACGAAGATACTCATGCAAGAACAAACGAAGGAAGATACATAGTAAGGTTACCTTTTAAAACCGATAACCCCATATCTCCTAACGGAAACACAAAAGAAATAGCAAGCCATAGATTACTACAGCTAGAAAAAAGATTTAAAAAAGCACCTACGCTAAAAGAAGACTATCAAAAGGCCATGCAAGAATATATAAAATCAAATTACATGGAAGAAATACCTGAAAAAGAAACCAAGAAAAACAAAGCGGTGTACTTACCTCATCACGCCGTTGTCCGCGTCGAAAAGGAAACCTCGAAGACACGCATTGTGTTTGATGCTTCAGCTAAAGGATCGAATCACGTCTCTCTCAACGATGAACTGCTTGTAGGTCCTCAGCTGCAAGATGACCTTAGAGATATTGTTATGAGATCGAGATTGTATCGCGTCTGCTATGCAAGTGACATACAAAAAATGTATATGCAAGTATTACTACATAAACAAGACGCCGATACATATCAACGACTTTTGTGGAGAGAGGAAGAGTCAGATCCGATCAAAGAATACCGTATGCTTCGTGTCACGTTTGGTACAGCAGCAGCACCCCATCTAGCAGTTAGAACTCTTCATCAATTGGCTGAAGATGAAGGTCAAAATCACGCAAACGCTGTACGCATTATTAAAGCTGACTTCTATATGGATGATTTAATATCTGGGGATGACACTGCAGAGAAGGCCATACACACCGCTCAAGAAGTTTCTTATATACTACAAAGAGGTGGCTTTATATTATCAAAATGGTCTTCCAACTCTGCTGAGTTTATGCAATCTATAGATGCAAATAAGAGAACAACTCGAGTACACTTAGATTTAAAATTAGATGGAACTGTGCAAGCTCTAGGATTGATCTGGAATCTAGGAACAGATCAGTTTCAGTATAAAATGAACTTACCTCGGATGTCAGATAATGTCACAAAAAGGACAATCTTATCGGACATGCAAAAACTGTTCGATCCACTGGGATGGATTGCTCCGACTTTAACCTTGGCTAAAATGCTTATACAGAAGCTATGGCTAGAAAAGGTTGGCTGGGACGACAGAATAAGCCAACATCTGGAGGACGAGTGGTTGACTCTTCGTGAAGACTTTGAAGAAGTAAAAGAAGTATATATTGATCGATGGCTTGGCACATTAAGTACTGATGTAGAAAATATCGAAGTCCATGGCTTCAGCGACGCCTCCACGCGAACTTATGCAGCAGTGGCTTATATTCGAATAAAAATGCGAGATGGCTCGGTTTCAACAAAACTGCAAGCGGCAAAGACTAGAGTGGCACCGCTACGAACTGTTTCCATACCACGGTTGGAGCTGTGTGGAGCGCTGTTGTTGTCAAGGTTACTCAAGCAAATAGAACACGCCATGCGAATCCCTACATCAAACATTTATGCATGGACAGATTCGACCATTGTCCTTGCATGGTTATCTGGCGATCCCCACAAATGGAAAACATTTGTAGCAAACCGGGTTGTAGAAATCGTTGAAAATGTAAACAACAACCGGTGGTTTCATGTCTCATCTGAAGATAATCCTGCAGACATTGGGTCCCGGGGCATGTTACTTATTGATCTGAAAAAGTCCGATTTGTGGTGGAAGGGTCCAGCTTGGCTCTCTGAAACAGAAATAATATTAAAACAAGAAAACACATCTACAGAATTAGAAAAGAAAAAGGAAATACAAGCAAATTTAAAAATAGAACTTGAAGAACGTCATAAGATACACTTTAAAGAATTCGATAATCTAAGAGAATTGATAAAAGTAATAACCTACTGTAGAAGATTTTTAAATTTTAAAAGAAGCTTAGAAAACACGGAAAAGGGTTTTACTACAAAGGAATTAGAAAATTCCTTAATCAAATGCATAGAATTAGTACAACAAGAAGAATTTGAAGAAGATATAAAAAGACTAAAACTTAATAAAGCTGTAAAAGGAGAAAGTAAAATTAAAACCTTGAATCCTTACCTTGACGGAGACGGTATCCTCAGGGTGGGCGGTCGACTTTGTAACGCAAATTTGGATGAGCAGTTTAAACATCCTATAATATTGGGAAACAAGAACGAGTTGGTGCCTTTAATTATCGCTGATGCACATGCCCACACATTGCATGGCGGTGTTCAACTTATGTTAAGTTACATAAGCTCAAAGTATTGGATTGTACGAGGAAAAGCACTTATAAAATCCTGCATACACAAGTGTCTAGTATGTGCTAGACTCAGAGCAAGATCAAGGACACAGATAATGGGTGACCTGCCTAAAGTGAGAGTAACACCTGCTCGAGCTTTCATACATACCGGAGTTGATTTTGCAGGCCCGTTTCAAATAAGCATGTCCAAAGGAAGAGGCATCAGAACTCAAAAGGCATACATCAGTGTATTCATATGCATGTCAACCAAGGCTATGCACCTTGAGCTTGTTAGCGACTTATCGTCTGAAGCTTTTATCGCAGCATTCAAACGGTTTGTTTCCAGAAGAGGAAAATGTAGCGATCTATGGAGTGACCAGGGTCGAAATTTTGTTGGAGCCAACAAAGAATTGGTGGCCGCATGGCAAGAAGCAAATCTGGTCTTTGAAGGTGACATATCAAACACATTGGCACTGGAAGGAACACAATGGCATTACATACCAGCATACTCACCAAATTTTGGAGGCTTGTGGGAGGCGGGTGTAAAATCTGTAAAACACCATTTGAAACGCGTGCTCACCACTAATCTTACCTATGAAGAAATGACCACGGTGCTGTGCCAAATTGAGGCTTGTCTCAATTCAAGGCCATTGTGTCCTATTGATGACAAGGATCCAGACTGCATAGAAGCACTAACACCTGGACACTTTCTAATCGGCGAAGCTCCAATCGTTGTACCGTCACCTGATTTTAAAGATACAAGAATTCATTCCTTGTCCCGATGGCAATACACCCAAAAATTGCTTGGCGATTTCTGGCGACGTTGGCAACAAGAATACCTTACGCGATTGCAACAACGTCCCATTTGGTTAAAGAAAGTAGAAGAATTTAAGGTTGGAGATGTTGTTTTAATAAAAACCGATGGATTAGCGCCTGGAAATTTTTCTCTGGGTCGTGTTGTAGACAAACATCCTGGACAAGACGGCATAACCAGAGTCTACAGCATAAAAAGTGGCAACAGTGTAGTTAAGAGATGTTGTTCAAAGTTATGTCCTTTACCCCTTGCTACTGAGTAAATTAATTTATGTTAAATATGTTAACTTATTAAAGTTTTGTTAAAGTATTAGATTAAAAAGAACTATGTCCTTTTGGTGGGCGGTATGTTGGGTCTATAAGAGATTGCTTTGTGTTTATTAACTTGTACACGTCCCCACCACATTCAGTCGCAATAAAACAGTCTTAAAGCATACACGTATTTAAAATTACCAAATTCCTGCTAACCAAAAACCTACCTTAATCACAACAACAACAAGAAAGAAGATTTTTTACGGAAAGAATATATGAAATAAACAATTTACAAAATGGAGTACTCTTAGCGGAAATAATGCGGCGAAAAGAGCGACACGTCCTACTAGCATCAGGCGCCGGCCGGCACTGTCGGTACACGGGCGTTTACGCACACATGCATACGTATTATGTTTGGAAATAAGAATATACGATTTATGAAAAATCTATTGATTGGACTAAAAAATTTAAACACTATTGTGCTAGTATTTTGCTTGTAGAATAATCTGACAAAAATCAGAATGATTGCATGTATATTAGTATGGTTTTTAATCGTTAAAATATTTTTTTAGACGTAACTTGGTGATTTTTTTCATCGTATCAAATAGAATAGAATAGAATAGAATAGAATAGAATAGAATAGAATAGAATAGGTCTTTATTTGCTTAGAATGTAGGTACATAAAAAATAAGTTGTTAAATTACATAATAGGATCCATGTACATTCTGCCTTAATATAGCATGCAAATTTAATACAACGTAGAGGCTACTTATATTACAAAAAATCATCATTTAAGAAATCCTGCACAGAATAATAACATTTATCTACAAGGAATTCTGTAAAACGTTTTTTAAATTTGTGCAACGGTAATTTTTTAATTTGGTCAGGTATTTTATTATAGACTACAGGAGCCATACAAATCACATTTTTTTTCATTAAGCTAGTTTTAAACACGCCCGTGCATAATAGATTCTGGTATTGAGATCTCATAGCTGTACTTCGTTTTCTAGTTTCTATTAAAGTTGCAAATAGACTTCGATTAGTTATCACAAATATTGCCAATTCAAGGATATAAAGGCATGGGAAGGTTAATAATTTATGAGACTTGAATATTGGTACGCAACTGTCTGTTACTTTAAGACGAAATATAGCTCTCAGGCAGCGCTTTTGAGCTTTGAAAATGCTTTCTCGTTCACTACAGTACCCCCAAAATATTATACCAAATCTTAAGATGGATATTACTAGACCATGGTAAGCCACTAATATTGTCGGTAAATTTACTTTTTTTGATAGATTATGCAACATAAACGCGGCTGTGCTTAAACGTTTGCATATATCTTCTGCTTGCGGCTTCCAAGTTAACTGGCTGTCAATTATGATTCCTAAAAATTTTGTACTGTTTACTTTTTCTATAGTTTGACCATTGTAGTTTATATCCATATCTCCCCCTGATATGCGTTGGTAAAAGTGCATGATTTTAGTTTTTTGGAGATTAATAACTAGATTATTATTGTCAAGCCACCTTATTAAACTACTAATTGTATTGTTAATGTCATTTACATATGATTCTTTATTGATACATGAAACAATTGATGTGCTATCATCTGCGAATAACACCATAGGGTGAAGTGTATGTCGTGGCAGGTCATTTATATATAATAAAAATAGCAAAGGTCCAATGACGGTGCCCTGCGGGACACCATATTTTATTTCTCTAAAAGACGACATAGATTTTAGTTCCTTTCTAGATCCCAAACACAGGCTTGATATCTCCGTACATTGTCTACGACCTTTTAGGTACGTTTTTATTAAATTAAGGGCATTGCCACGAATACCGTATGAGTGAAGTTTGGTTAGAAGGGTATCGTGATCCACACAGTCAAAAGCCTTCGACATATCGGCATATATTGCGCATACAGGTATTTTAGAGTCTACTTTTGGCATTATTCTATGGAGAAAATCGAAAATAGCCATGTTGATGTTTTTATTTTTTCTAAAACCCTTTTGTTCGTCACATAGTATATGATGTTTGGTTAGAAAATTGTAGAAAGATCCATAGATAATTTTTTCTATGATCTTTGAGAAGATCGGAATTAGTGCAATTGGTCTATAGTTTGCCATTTCGTTTTTATCATTCTTTTTATATAGTGGTTTAACAATTACAGTTTTTAGACTTTCTGGAAATACTCCAGTGTATATGCTTACGTTAATGATGTGAGCAAGGGGCGCAGCTATACAATTAGAGACAAATTTTGTAACCCTGGTTGATATGCCATCATATCCAACGCTCTTTTTATTTTTTAAGTTTTTTATTACACGCTCCACATCTTGTGGAATAACTGGGGTCATAAATATTGAATTTGGGTTGATATTTATTTTAATTGTTTCACCTGACGTATGATTTGGTATACCCGAAATCTGGTCAATGAAGAAATTATTGAAAGATTCTGCTATTATATTAGGGTTTGATATTATTTCATCTCCTTTTTTTATCTGAGAAATGGGTTCTCTTAAAATTTTATTATTATTAATAATTTGCCACGCAGTTTTGGATTTATTTTTGGAGTTATTTATCAAGTAGTTATTCTGAACTTTCTGTGTTAGTTTAATTATTTTCTTAAATCTCTTTGAGTAATTATTAAATGTCCTTTTATTTTCACAAGTTGGTTTTAGTCTCTGTTGCCACAGTAATTGTCGCTGTCTTTTGCTACATATTCGTATCCCCCGAGAAACCCATTTTATTTTTTTCTCAGATCTTATAGTCACTAATTTGTGAGGGAAACAGAGATCATGCAAAATTAAGAACATTTCTAAAAAGTTATCATAGGCTTTGTTAGAATCTTCTGTGCTACTATATACATCAGCAAACGATAGGTTTTGGAGATGTGTTCTAAATTTAATAAGATTTTCCTCAGTTATATCCCGTCTTAATGTTCTCCACGATTTTATTTGGCTGGTTTTACTAACTTTTATCTTCAGTATTTGGGCTGTGTGGTCAGATAATCCGAAATCGATTACTTCATGTTGGCAGTTTTGCTTAAAATTATGTGCAAAGTTATCTAAACAAGTATTACTGATAAATCGAGTTGGTTGATTAATTTCTAGTTTGAGGTTGTAGCTCCTAAGAAAGCATTCAAATTCTAACGTCATTCTATTCCTGTTTAAAATATCTATATTAAAGTCTCCACATAAAATTACTTTTTTGCAAGGTTTGATACACACTTTTTTCAAAATAAGATCTAAGTTTTCATAAAACTTACTTAGGTTACACAGTTTAGGAGGTCTATAAACACATATAAATATAATTTTTTGTAAAGGTAATTCAACGGCACAACATTCTATTATTCCTGATATCGAGCATTTCATTATGTCAGGTAGTTCTTTATACTCATGCCCAACTCTTATTAGGATACAAGCACCACCACGTTTTCTATTCTGCCTAGCATAGCATGCTGCTAACTTGTAATTAGGCATAAATAATAATTTTTCTTGGCCTAACATTATAAAATGCTCAGTTATACATATTACGTCCACAACTTTCTGTTTATCTATCAATTCTTGAATGTAAATATTTAATAAATCTGATTTGTTTAGAAGTCCAGCAATGTTTTGGTGTAGAACATATATGTAATCAAAGAAAAAACTGACTACTTGGAGACACGATGTTTACATTTTCATTAACTATAGCTTCACATTCTGTCGATGAGCTCTCAGATACAGTTAGCAGTAAGTTGTGAAATATATTGCGAATTCCATGGTTGTTTATCTTTCTAGTGACTTTTGAGAACATAGTAAAATCATAAGGCAAATCCAAATTAGAGTCAAATGCAATTGCGTAGCCATATGTTTGTAAATCAAGATGTAATAAATTGTTAAACGTCTCTATACGCCAATTAAACATATTCGAGTAATAGCTTAATTTAAAGGTGGGTACACATAAAATAACATTCGTATGCTTAATCTCTTCTAATATCTTCCTTACTTCTATTATTATTTCTACATAGTTATTGGTTTTTTGAAAGTCTTCCTCTCCGACTAAAATGACACAATGATCATTCATTGTGTAGTCCATAACTTTTTGATGTAGGTTACTAATAAGTTGTATTAATCCACAGTTTGGTAAGATGTAGTGACATATCTGACAGTTTTGAAATGTATCTTCTGCGATGGACAGAATATTATTTTTATTATTGGCACTAACAATGCATAGTTTATTCCTAGTGATTTCTGATTTGGTAGCCTCTGTGTCTTTCCTTTTACTTGTTGCTTTTTTTGACGTATTTATTGAACAGTCCTTAGGTGTGTTTAGCTTGTCTGTTGTGAACTGTTTATTGTTTTGCTTCTTCTGCGATTTTATTTGAGAATTTCTTTGTATTGGTATAGTTTGTGAACTTTTACAGGGAGAACATGTTATATTTGTTTCTGTTTGTGTCTCCTTTGTATCTGAACTTCTTTTTGTGGATTTTTTTGGTGTCGCTCTTAATTTAGTTGGGCTGTTAATCTGTTCGAGAAGCTCGTTTCTTTTACGTAAGTCGTCATTTGTTTGCTTTATGTTGTTATTCTCTAGTGACAATAGGTCAATTTCTTTGTGCGCATCGTTTAATTGAGATGTCAGTTTTTCGATTTCTTTTGTCAATGTTTTGATTTGTGAGTCATCTTCGTCCTCGGACAAGTCAGGCATGCTATTAGTGGTTTCGTTTATTGTTTGTGAAATAGTACAGTCATCTTCTGGTTCCGAGCGTGTGCGAGTGCGACGGAACGTAATATTTTCTAAGAAGTTCATTATTTAATTTTGTCCAAGTAATTTTGTTTTTCAAAAATAATCTCTTATGGTGAGTATCGAACCCGAGCCTCTTTACGTCAAAGTCTGACTTGTTGGTCTACTGGCTATCTGTTCAGTAACTTAGTTGTCGAAATATCAGGTCATGTTAATATTATATACTTATGCCTTAGGTAATAGATGTCGCTACTTACAACATAAATGTGTGTATGTTAATTAGTATTTCGGAATTACAGCGCTGTCTGTCATTTGCTATTGATTAGTCATGTCAGTTCGTGACTTAGCTACGAGATGGCGTGGTTTAGTCATGTCAGTTCACGACTTAGCTACGAGATGGCGTGGTTGTCGCTGTATTTCAAATAAAAAACGAATCTGTAAAGTGTTACTTATTTGGATTTTGTAGATTCCTTAAGATTATTCCAAGTTCACTTTTGATTTTGCTTACTATTCACGATTTGGACTTTTCACACATCTTTCTTTTAATTTATTGGCGGTTTATACTGATTTGCTAGTCACTTGTGCACATAATTTAGATGTTACATTTTATAGTTATTTCACTACTAATGTCACTGATAACACTACAATAGTTGCTTTTGGTGTCCTTTTTCACTTTTATACACTATTCACTGTTTGTTGAGCACATTTAGTATTTTTAGAAATTTTATCTACAGGAGCACTATTAAATTATTTACATACATGCTGCAAACTTGTTGTATTATGTTTTCAACACACTATCTAACTAGCATATATCCTGAAGATTATCATATATTATATATTTCTGATTTTGTTTACTGCAGTGGATCATAAACTTTTAGGCATTATAAAACTTGCGTTTAGCTCCTCTAAGCCCCTTAATTTATTGTGTAATTAGGTATTAATATGTTTTTTCAAAATAAAGAAATAGGCTACTCTATTTTATTCTAATTAGATAACATTACAACATCTTATAGTGTAAAAATCTTTCAATTGAATATACACCGTGACATTTTAGTGGTCTTACAAAGGTGGTTAACTCAATATATCCGTCATAAAATACCTCTAGGCGCGATTAAAACATTGTTCCCATTAATTAAGATAATAGGTACAAAGAAAAATAAATAATGCGTTATAATTATGAAACACCCTCCCTGTTATTACAGTTTACATATCAAACGGTAGAAGATATATATCTATACCTACCTACCATTACATTCTACCATTAATTTCATCTCCGTAACAGGGTGTTTCAAACTACGTTATGCGTCTTAGTGAATGATATTTTAATTTTTTTAATTATGCAAATTTTCAAAAATACCATTTTCTATAAATGATTAGTAGTTATTGGATACATGAAGTGGGCTGCCGTTGTAATACGACTAAAATGTCACGGTGTATTAAGTATTACTTGTGAGAAACATTGTGTTTTCATGCGATGGCCAAGTCAATCTCATCATCATCATTCTCCTGCCCTTATCCCAATTTATTTGTGGTCGGCGCAACATATCTTTTCCTTCCACACTTCTCTATTAGTCGTCATCTCCGTAGTCACACCCTTTCTAACCATATCATCATTCACACAGTCCATCCATCGCTTCTTTGGTCTTCCCCTATGGCCAAGTCAATCTATTTATTTAAAACAAAAGATTTTTAATATTGATATGGTCACTATACGATGTTATTAGGTTGGCTAATTAGAATAGAATAGTACTTTATTAAGAAAAAAACTTACACAAAGTTGATACGACAGAGGGGCTTTCCTTTAAACTGCCTATACTAGGTACCATTTTCAAGCTCTATACCAAAAATCAATTAAATAGGAGCAATACTTTAGTCGCAAATGATTTTTTTAAGTTTTTGTCCCGTTTGAACACGATGTATCTTTCCTAACAGCTGATTATGTCTATACGCATATGTCATGCATCTTAAAACGATAAATCTGAGTATAGACTACAATGCGTTGTTGCCGCTGTGACGCGAGTCACAAGTACAACCAAATACATTCGCTAAAAGCAAACAATGAAGCAATAAATACACACACTTGCACTTTCTTTACGAGAGTGACAATCATAGCAAAACATCCCGCGCGTAAAAGAAATAGGAATAGGTCACTGTGTTGCTACTGCATTTTAGATCCTTGCGGTCGCTAAGTGGGGCGTCCAAAAAACTTGTTTTTTCAGTTCGCCGACGCTACCCTTTGAGAACGTACTTATGTGACGTAATAACACGGAAGCTCCTGCGCCGCTTTTGTTTTGTCGAACTCGCGCGCTGACAATTGTGATTTTGTTTTGTTATTGTGATTTTGTGATAGGACACTAAATAAGTTTAAGACAGAGCATTTCTTTTTATTATTGTGACAGAACACGTAACTTGGGATTGTTCTTATTTAGTGTTACCTAGTGTTTTTTTGTGCATGACTGCTTTTATTGTGATACGACACGATACAAAGAATACGGGACAACAAAAGTATAGTGCCGCAACATTAAGGGTGAAGTGTATGCGTCAGAGGTAAACAATTGTTGAACTAAAAAATAGGATTATTTTAACATTTCACAAATTAAAGTGCTTAGCGACGGACAGTGATTTAATTAGAAAAATAAGTAACAATATTCTCCGTCGGTATAATTTGTGCATTAATGTGAATGGAGTACACATCGAGAATTTAAAAATGTTGTGTTTTTGTTGTGATTGCTGTTGAGCGCGTATTTCAAAACCTTACTTAACATAAAAGCCGCCGCCCGCGCCCGCACCACCGCCGCTGCACATTTTTGGCCAGCTAGATTAATGAAATACCCGTAGATATTTCATTAATCTAGCTGGCCAAAAATATTAGTGCGGGTTTTTTAGTTTAAAATGACGGAAATAAAACAAGCGAAAGATATTCGGACTAACTTTTATAATTTCATAAAAAAAGCAACAAAACACAAATACAACAAAAAAGAAAAATAAACATGCTGAAAATACGCCATATATTTACATATTCTTACGTACACTTATCTACATTACATTATATATTTACATAATCTTACATACACTTATACACCGAGAAATTTTAATGGTTATTTTCCCGCGGTAGATAACTTGCCTTAAGGAGTACTTTCGAAGAATAGAAAAAAGTAAAAGATAAAGATGTTTTTGTTTAAAAATAATTAAAAAAATATTCATCAAATCGATACAACACTACTCAATAGTAACAGGTAACCTGTAGGTACTACTCGAATCGCACGCACCGCCGACAAATGGAACAGCGATGCATAAATGTTCAAGGCAAATTAAACTCTCGCACGTGGTGATTTTTCACAATGTTTAATGTGCCATTTTTTGCTTCTAATATTTTATTTGTTTATAAAATTACTGTATTACCAAGACAAAACCATTTCGCTGCGGGAAAACAACCACTAAAATTTCACGATGTACACACACACTACCTATATATTTACATATTCATACATTACTTAATTAATTTACCAATAAAAATACATACTTTTCCAATCAATTCACCTCCTCGTTCTCATTTTCTGATTCTGTAGGGTTTGGTGTAGCAGACAGAAGAAAAAAAGAAAGAAAGAAAAATAGATTTATTTGTCACAGACGTACACGTGCGTATAAAAGATGACATACTTAACATAAAAAAAAAACATGATACACACACAGCTGCCGATTATTTATCTTCTTCATGCCTATGTATAAATATACATAGGCATGAAGAAGATAAATAATCGGCAGCTGCACGCCGTGACTGTGACAAGAAGGCTTCCACTCAGCATGATGCTATGCTATGGGATGGGACCCACAGCACAGCGCTGATTTTCAGTGGTCACCCGAAAACAACGTACGAAAATCAAGCCAGGATTTTTACAATTAGACAAAACAAGTAACAAGTAACAACAAAGAAGCATGTGTAATGTTTCAGGCAGAAACTAAGACATCTTTCTTTTTATTGCCCTTGGGGCACTAAGAAATGGATCTGAGCTTAAAAGAAGCCTGTTTAAAATATCTGTATTACAGGATTCTCTAGAGAATTTCCTTGAGTAATCCTGTCTGCACGTCCTAAAATGTTTGTTGCGTGCCTCTGCTGCTTCTTCAGACAGTTGTCCTATAGGTAACAATGCATTTTTTATTATATCTGATCCGTGTACAAGTACTTTGTGCAGTGTGGGTGTCATTGGGTGCCATGGGTAGAGTTTTATGTATAAACAAGCAGTTTCTTCCGCATATTTTTCATATTTTTCTACATCTATAGTATATCCGGTCGAAATCATTTCTAAAATAACTTTAAATCTATATATTAACTCATAATCTATCCCTGTAATGTCTGAAGCCAGTTTCGGATCTTCAAAGAATCTCCTGCTGGTGTTCCCATCATTCGTACTTCCGAAGTTTGTTTTCGGCATATCAACTAATAAGCCAGTTTCATTGCGAAACCTGGTCTGTATCTCAATTTGCCTATTCTATTCCATTTTTTTTTTCGTCTGTTTTTCTCTCCCGATACTTTTTCACAGGCAATTTGTACGCTAAATGCAGGATGCTTTCGAAAAATCTTATTCTCGCATGTAAAATAGACAGTTTTTTCTCTTTAGAAGTTTTTCCACAAATATAGCAGCGACTCGTGGATGTTGTTCCAGTAGCTGCATTGCAAACTTTTCGGTCAACTATTGTCATCACAAATTGGGAATGAATCAAAAACTTTTTTCCGTCAATATCCATCTCAGTCGCAACCAAGTTATCAACAGAATTTTTGACATAACTGATCTCTTCATTGGTTATATCAGTTGTCTCTTTGACGAAGCGAAATCGTATTAGACGACAAAATCGGGGAGATGAAGGGGTTGAATTTTCCCATAACACCTTTTCGTTGTCCTTGCCGTAAACTAGTCGCACAGGTAAAAAGCAGCTTTGTAAAATATTTGCATCAGAGTCAGCCTCATTTTCAAGCTTTTGTTTATATTGTGCTTGCTGGGATCTACCGCAGCCCCATTTACATATCAACTTCAAAGTTTTCCGCTCTAGCTCTTTTATTGTTGATAAGACCTCTTCTAACAATACCGATAAGCGCCTAATGGTAATATCAATTAATGGTTGCAGTTGGATTTTGGCGCAGGCACTCGTTACCGTGCACGTTTTCTGGAGGAGGATAACACTCTTTCTTTGCTTCAGCTATAACATGGAAAGAACTTTTTGTTCGTGTTTCTTATAATTTCATACTGTCCTCTTGTTAAGTTTGCATCTATAAACATTTTTAATGCTTCCATGGGGGTTAGATGCGATGGTTTTTCACATTTAGACGAATCATAAGCTTTTTTGTATTTCGTTGCACGGGTCGGAGAGCTCATAATATATTTGAGCACGTAGGAAGCATCACGTTTTCCCGATTTTCAATATTCTCGATTGACATCTACTAGATGTGAATCTTGCATGCATAATTTATGTAAAACACTTACTTTAAAAAAAAAACAAACAGAATAGCTATGAAATCACACAAAAAATTACAAAATGAGTACTCTTCCATAGAATATGAAAAAGTTTAAGAAAGAAAAAATTTAATGTAATAAGATATAAAAATAAACAAAAATTATACAATTTAAACTCTAAATCTAGACCTAACTGAGGCTACAGAACCAGCAAAGACATCTATTTCCCCACGAATGGAGTTGGCAAGAGAAAGCATGGGGCAGATGGGTGCAAAATTACCTAAATAAGTTCGACTATGAGGCTGGACGAAAGTCTTTCGGTTAATTAACCGGCTACTGCTACGTGGGACACTAAATTTCACTTTTTCTAGAAGCTCAGGAGAATCTATTACACCATTTATTAGTTTATATAAGACCATGAAATCTTAAGATTTCCTACGCGCGCTTGAGGAATTCATTTTATAATTACTTAGCCTAGAATTATGAGGTTTTTTTTTTTTTTTTGGCTGGGAAATCATCAAATGACTTCTCCCGCTCTGGTTGGAGCAGGAGGGCGTGTCAGACTTTTACTGACTAAAACCCACCCATGTTCCTTCAGCTGCCCGTATTGCCAGGGGCCGCGGTATCTCTTTCGAACAACCCGCACCCCTAGCAGGCATCGGCCCTTGCGGGCCCCGCCAGCTGCTGCTGACGTCCTCCTTCGATGGGTCAGTACAGTGGCCCTGCCGCCAACCACTTTTCGGCCGCAGGGGATAGGGAGAGCGGCCAACGCTATACCGACACTCCTCTTCCCCTGCGGCCCCACCGCGTCCGCCATCAAACGGTGGCGGCCCCGTCCAGGCTACGGAAGGGGAGAGCGCTACTCAGAAGTACCGGCACTCCTCCTCCGCCGTAGCCTGTAACCCTCAGCCGCGATGCCTCCCATTCGACATCGCGGCCCGCCTCAGTTGCGATGCACCTCACCGCAACCTACTTTTTGGCCGCTACGTCGTCGACTTGGAGGCACAAGCCCTGACGAGCGGCCCCACCTTGGGGTTCCTCTTCGCTTCACCGTGGGAGGGTGACCACGGTTATTGAGCCCCCCCGCAACGACAATGCGGGAACCCCACTGGGGGGGAGAATTATATGAGTTCAGACTACGACATCTGTTATCCGAGTAACACAAGTGATATAAAAACCTCTTTTGAACGCGCTCTATCCGATCAGAGTGCACTTGGTAAATAGGGTTCCATACCGTACTGCAATACTCCAGGATACTACGAATAACGCAATTGTAAATGGAAATGGTCAGTATAGGTTCTTTGAAAATTTTCATTTCCCTAACGATGAATCCTGACAATTTAGTTGCCCGACTAATTATCTGGTCGTAATGGCTCCTAAAACTCAAACTACTATCTATTAAAACACCAAGGTCCCTTATAGTATCAACTTCTTGGAGTGGGCTGTCATTAATCGAGTAATAATATTGACATGTTTTCCTTTTTCTGGTAAATTTAATGAAGTAACATTTGTTTTCATTTAATGATAATTTATTTTGGTGCAAACAAACTGAGTACGTTATTCAAATCGAGCTGAAGCTGAAGAATATCGGATTCGTTGTATATAGTTGCATATATTTTTAAATCATCAGCAAAAAGTTTGTATTCTGAATCAATGTTGCAGCCCAAATCATTTATAAAAGCCAAGAAAAATAGTGGCCCTAAGTGCGACCCCTGTGGCACCCCTGACGGTATGTAGTATTGTTTAGATTTAAAACCCTTGAGATATACTAGTTGTGAGCGATTTTTTAAATACGACTCACACCAACGTAGTAATGACCCATGAACACCCATACTTTCTAATTTAGCAATTAGTAGGTCGTGATCTACCACATCAAAGGCCTTTTTAAAGTCGGTATATATTGCATGAACTTCTCTACCGTCATCCAATGCAGATGATATATATGAAACATACTCGACTAGATTAGAGAGTGGCGATTTATTGGGGCGGAAGCCATGCTGGTTATCATCCAGCACATTTTTGAAGTGAGAGAACATTTTTTTCTGAACAAGCGATTCGATAATTTTACCACAAGCAGATAGAATGGACACTGTGTCTGTAATTTGCAACATCATCAACACTGCTCGATGTAAAGAGCGGCGTGATGTGCGCAATTTTCCACTGATCGGGGAATAAGCCCTGAGCCAAAGAGTAATTGAACAATGTAGTCAGAGGATCAGCTAGGTTCACTGCACATTTTCTAAGGAAGAGAGGCTGGATTGAGTCAGGCCCGGGTCCTTTATCACAATCTAGGGAAGAGAAGTAATCAAAAACTTCTGTCACTTCAAAATTGCACCGACTGAAAGTGTTATTGTTCCAGGGTTTGGTTTCAACTGGCGTTATAGTTGTTTGTATGTTACTATTTGTTCTGTAAATGGACTGAAAGTTATCCGAAAACAAATCACAAATTTCCTGGCCAACCCTGGCAAACCTAAAGTGTTGTTCAATGTCATCTCGTTGGGAATATAAACTGTTACCTATCCGTTTATTTATTAGGTACCTCCAAACATGCTTAGGATTGCCACGCAGATGTTCAGCTATATTATTTTTAAAATTAGCATAACAGTCCTTTATCAAAACACCGCAACGCCTCCTCAGGCATTCAAACGTAAGTTTATCTCTAGGATTACCGTATTTTTGTAAATATTGTGATATTTTGCTTTTTCTTTAATAACTCTGAGCAAAGCCCGGCTATACCAGACAGGATAGTGTTCATCTGGCGGTCTTGTAATCGGAGTATGTAGTTTAACAATTGGCATAATAATATCATAGAATTTTTGCTACATTTCGTTAATATTAGATGTAGAATTCCATTCATCAGACCTAGCAATTTTTCCAAGCTCATTGTTGACGGCTTCATAATTACAGAGATAAAAGTTCAAGCATGGAATTTTATTCTGCACAAGGGGTTGGTATGATTAGACGTAAACAAGATCTCCAACGCTGGATGATGTGGGTCTATTTGTATAAATGGAATTGAGGCCTGAGACACCAGCACTTTGTTGCTGTTACTACTACTACTACTAAGAACTAGATTTAAAATACGATTTGAAGCGTTGTGTATCGCGTTGCACTGATGAAGATCATTAAAGGCTAGCATGTCTAAAAAAGAGTGTTCGATATTACCACTAGAATCTTTGGGAACCAATAGACCAGGATCCGCATCATATTCCCAAGAGATGCTACCCACGTTAAAATCACCGATTAGTAAGTTGACAGAATTGATTTTGCTCTTTTTGTTAATTACTTCTGTAAAGTTTTGAAACAGGGCATCGATATATTCTTGATTGATTGGAGGTGGGATATAAATCACACAAATATTAATATTTAAGCCGCTTTCACACTTGATTGTGATCCACAATTCTTCGCAATGTGACTCCCAATTTAACCTACGTGAGACCTCGTATTTGTCCAGAATTGCAACAAACACCCCCCTCCCACCATCACTTTTGGTAGTTTAAGATACCGTAGATGACCTATCGTGCCTGAACACTCTGTATCGGTTATCTAAAAATTCATGGCCCAATGCCGTATCATTGAGCCAACTCTCAGTGACGATAATTATGTCATAATCAACATTTAAAGCAGCAGTATAAAAACCCTCTGCTTTGGTTCGTAAGCCTCTAACATTCTGGTAATAGATTTTAAACTAGAAAATATTTTTTTTTTAACACTATTAAGCAAGCAAAGTATGTGACTACTAAAATAATAATTTACAAAGATTCTACAGATTAAAAATTTATAACTAGAAGAGATTTAGTTGTTACGTCCTTCCTCACAAAAATGCGACCATTCCGAACCCATACAAAGTTATATTTCTTTTCCTTAGCAGCGATTCTTGTTGCTGCATGCAATTTTGTATTTGCCAGAGTCAGATTTTCCGTCACAAAAATCGGCTGCTTTTCTCCACCAATACCAATATGGCTGCTGTTCAACTTCTCCGATTCATTCTTCTCGTTGAAGGTTCTAACTGCAGCAAGAAGATTATCGCGGATGCGAGGACTGGCTAACTTGACAACTATGCTGCGTGGACGATTTATCTCTTCATTCAGTTTGGCGACTCTATGGAATGACTGGATTTCATTGTCGTGAAGTTCAGTTTCCACAACTCTACTCACCTTCCAGTCAAAGTTGGTTGTTTTTCTAAAAAGCCTGTTCTTTTTTAATTTGTGAGATTTAATCCATCTTTGCTTCATTCCTGATTTAAAATGTGCAAAATTATTTTTCAGTATTTTTAACTGATCTTCAGTAAGATCGTCACTAGTGAAAAGGTGATCTCTCAAAAAACATAGTTTTTCTTCCAAATTGCGTACATACGAGTCACTATTCTCACTCCGGAAGTACCCACTATATCTGGAACAAGTAAATGTTTTTAGACATAAATATTTTTTTTCACAAATTTAGCTTATTTTGACCGTGAAATTCAATGTTCTACGTTTTTGCGCATCCGCGCTATTCCGCGGCTAATTTATTTAGTATTCGTTACTTAAGGGTCTATATTTTTTATATAAATTACAAAAGTTGTCGGATCTATCCCGATACTAAAACAAATAGCTTCCTAAACATAAATTTCAAAAAAAAAATTCCTTATTTCAAACGTTATTTCTCGACCACTAAAAGTATATTAAAATTAAACAAATTTTAACAAATATATTACATTTGGATTGTCACATACCTGTTGTTTCCGAATCCATTGCTATATTGCACCCGGTAAACACAGAAAACTTCAGTTTACCACACAAAGTTAACGCTTTTGTAAATAGCCGATAAGAGACACGTACACAAGGTTCAATTATCAACTTTCGACTGAATTTACCTGAAAACGCGCAACGGAAGAAGGGTGGGGGTGGCGGTCTATTGTTTTTTGGAATGTCCCCTGCCTCAGGTAGTCAATGTAATTAGCATTCCTTAAACTTTGTTATTTTGACTTTTGGCCGCCTAGATAATTAAAATACCCATATGTGCGCCGCCGGCCGCCCGCTTTGACACGAGAGAACACACGCGCCGCGCCCCGGCGCGCGTGCGACGTTGCCGCTTTGTTACCTTGGTATCTAAGGTCAGCTAAATTTATTTACAAAGGGTGGTTGCGTTTTACGCTGATTTGTAAGCTCTATAGTTTGGAAAAAAAAAACTCATTTTTGGTGCTTTTTATTTTTATACCGTATCAAATGAATACTAAACACTTATAGTATAGTACACGTACTGTAGTGTAATTTAATGCCCCTCTGTCATATCAACTCTGTATATAATTATCTATGTATTACATGGATCTCACAACTTTTTACGTTCGAAGAACTGATTTGCGAGACTTGATTTTTTTACGAGTTATGTTTTTTATGACTCATATTTTGTGTAACATAAAGCCTCACACTGACCTGTAAATAGCACAACATGCAGGTATGTGCAGTGTCAACGTCGCGCGCTTCCTTGCCTCCTTCATTAGGGAACCGTTTAGGCGTCGCTGTCGCATCGGTTTTCTAACGAAAATAAAACCATGTATATGTTTGTGTACTGTTGTTAGCGGCATACTGACTTTTCGACTACTTTTGAAATATATGTGAGAATCCGCTTTTAGCTAAGTTGCGCTCAGCTACCATAGCGCAGCATAGCTTGATGACGACTTTATTCGGATAAGCGATGCGCACATTAAAGCCGCAACGAATCTTTAAACGACTTCACAAAAAAGAGGAGGATTTCAATTCGATTGTATTTGTTTTATTTTTTTGTATTAAAAAGAGCGGTGTACCAAAGTGGTGTGGGTGATTGTTGTGGTGATGTGATGTGATTCTTGCAGCAATGCGGTGCCGCCCGCCTCGGTCTGCTTCAGCGTTAACACTTACGATATGCACGGTTATAGCTCTCCCACTAGCCGCGCAGGGTCGGACACGCGCCCGACGCCGCGCCGGCCCCGCCGGCCGCGCCCTTCTGCATAGCCAGTAGTTCCTCCGGCTTGTACACACACTTGGTGCCCGGGAAGCCGAGCAGCTCCGCGAGCGTGTTGATGTCCATGTATGATGGCTTCGCACGAAGCAGCTGCGGAAGCAAATTCAAAAACTAGTTAAACAGTCAACCGACTTCGGCAAATGATGTAATATGCATATTCATCTGTTCCCTCATAACTCCCAAACTATACGTTGCATTTTGACAAACGACATATCATTGGAAGCGCATCTTGTTCTTCGACCAGTTGCGTTCGAATTTTACGTGGCTTAGTAGCGAGCCCGCGCTAAGAGCGAGGTCCACGGACAGCACTCATTCTCACACTGCTAAGTAAGCATGTCATACGAGTATGAACATGATTCGCGTACAATATGTAAATATTTGTATCTAACGGTTGTTCTAATTTGCCTATACAAATACTAGCTTTAGCCCGCGGCTCCATTCGCGTGGAGCGTGGCGCGGAGAGTGGCGGTTATCGATTATTATTAAAGTAGTCTATGTCTTTCTCCATAACCCAGGCTATATCTCTGCCAAATTTCATGACGGTCGGTTCAGCGGATTAGGTGTGAAAGCGTAACAGACAGGCAGTAACTTTTGCGTTTATCATATAAAGTAGGGATTAATGTCACTTGAAACGCCAACTTAGCTTAGGTAATTCTGGCCCTGAGTGGGCGGGTATAGCGTATACTTACCTCAGCACACACTTGCTTGCGATCTTCAATAGGCGGCAAGTTCCAGAACGCGAAGCCGACCACGATCTCGTCTCGCAGGTAGAACAGCATGCCGCGCTTGTACCGGTTGAAGTACTCTGTACCCTTGGGCCTGCGACACGACTAGCAAGCTATTCAAATCCTTTTTCCAATTCATTATTACCTGGTCTCTAAATTGAGAGCTTGTCAAACTCTACAATACTTAAGGTGTTTTAGAATCAAATCAAAAGTCACCTATTCAAACTATAAAATCAGCACTTTTGAACGGTAAAATTACATAAGACAGTCCTGTAAGACGCCTGATCTTCACCACTTTCTAGTGCTTTACCTAACTGGAAAGAAGTAGCGCAACAAACTTCTCAGAATTACTTCAATGCAGCCCGCGGATAACAGCGAATTTAAAGAACTTGCACGGTGCTTGTGTAATTTTACCAGTTCTAAACTTCAAACGCACAATTCTGACACCGGGTATTAAGAAACAAACCAAATACCTTTTCTAGGTCATGAATATAAACAACTTTCAATGTCGGACCAAAGCTGAACAATTATACTAGTACTAGTGCTCGCCCAGGGGTCGAAATTAGACCATTATTCATTTAAATTTTGTTTGAACGTGATATGACATTATCATATTTATTCGACATATTGTTTGATATTCAGTAAGACAATAGACATTAAACACACTTTAATCATAAACAAAAGAGTATCTGTGTGTGTGTGTGTGTGTGTGTGTGCGTCAAACGCATAGTAGTGTGTAAACTTTTTTTAATTCATTGAATGTAGTTCTAATGCATTATTACATAGATAGATACTATTATTAAAGCTAAGTAGTTAATTTGTTTGTTTGCACGCGCTAATCTCTGGACGTAGGTAATTAAAGTTAATTTTGCATTTAATAGGCGAATTCTTGAGGAAAGTTATAGGTAAGCTAAACATACATTTGACGGCACGGTTGGCGCAGTGGTTAAGCGATTGACTGCTGCGCTGCGTGTCGTGGGTTCGATTCCCGTACGGAACAAATATTTGTAAGACCTACAAGTAGTTGTTCCGAGTCTGGCTGTTTGTGTATGTGAGCTTAAATGTTTGTAAACGCACCCGCAATACAGGAGAAATTCCTAGTGTGGGGCAACGTTTTAAAAAAAAACATACATAAAGAAAATTATAAAGTATCCTATTCACGTCAAAACTTGTGCTGACAAGATAATCACGGAAAAACCACTTGAATTGCGACGTTGCCACGCGCTTGATGAACGCTCTCAGAAAGAACGCGAAGCAAATACGAATAAATAGCTCGGCCGGGCAACGCCATGCGAGGTGGTGGGGCGGGGACAAGGAACAAGTGAATAAAAAGCGCGGCCGGGCGACGCCATGCGACGCGGTGAGGCGGGGAACAAGGAACAAGTGAATAAATAGCGCGACCGGGCGACGCCATGCGACGCGGTAGGGCGGGGACAAGGAACGATTGAATAAATAGCGCGGCCGGGCGACGCCATGCGACGCGGTGGGGCGGGGACAAGCAACAAGTGAATAAATAGCGCGGCCGGGCGACGCTATGCGACGCGTTGGGGCGGGGAACAAGGAACCTAGTGAATAACGAGCGCGGCCGGGCAACGCCATGCGACGCAGTGGGGCGGGGACAAGGAACCTAGTGAATAACAAGCGCGGCCGGGCAACGCCAAGCGACGCGGTGAGACGGGGACGAGGAACAATTTAATAAATAGCGCGACCAGGCGACGTCATGCGACGCGGTGGGGCGGTGAGCAAGTCATTTCATGCGGAAGAAGTCGCCAGCAGAAGCTGGTATGAATAGTTAAATTAACGTCGTGTCCGACTCACACTTGGCTGCTCTTTATTCAGTTCAGGGTCGGTTGCACAGTGAAAGTTGTTCATATTCATAAGGCATGGTGTCCAGCAGTGGTAGTATCTCAGCAACCAGAGGCAACCATTGAAAATGTTAACGTTACAGCGGAAATTCCTAAGGAATAAACTCACTTATTAAAATAACTTTTTTTGGACTCTAAAGACGAATCCCACCAAAGAAAATGAGCGCGATGAGCACATCTAAACCGGGTCCAAGAATTACTACCAGTGTCATCTCTGCTAGGAAGTATTAAGGTAGAAGTTCTAGGTAGCCCACAAAATTAGCATTTTCTTATGATTTTTTGCAATTTGCACGTCATTTCAAGGTTGTATGTTGATTCAAATATGATTCGCGACCGTAACACGGTATGTATTCACAGAACTGTAATCATTAAAATCATCAATACAGCTCCCTAAATTAATTTAATCCCAGTGAATGACTTTTTCATTAAATAAAAAATGTAACGTAGGTACTTACCTACCTACTTACGAAAACTTCGCGGACTATCTACCCGGAGTTTTCACTACAATACTGACGGCTCTCGAACGTAGTTTAGATGTGCTGTCAGTGTTATGGCAGTGGCCGTTTAGTTTCAAAGGTGAAATAACTAAACTTAGACTAAATAGGCAAATGGTAAAATAAATCTGTAGTACTTCTTTTTATAGCATTTCCTTTTGCCCTTGTCTCTAGGGACTAGTCTATCAACGTCCTGAACGGATTCTTCATCATCACACTCCTTGAACAGTGCTACGATGGGCATGCAGGCTCCAACTTCACCGATCACCTGAGGATAGAAAAAAACACATTTCAAAAAATGATTACATAGACTTTGTGACGTGGGGGAATCAATATTTGAAAACCACGCCAATCATTCGCGTGGTTTTCAAATACATTTTAGTTAATATTAGTTTAGAACTAAACTCCTTTCAAAATTATTTTACCTACCTACATATTTTTAACTTTTATTAGAAACCACCATATTGTAACGACTGTAAAGGTCACTGTGATTTTGACAGATTTCTATTATAATGGCAGCAACCCAAAAAAACCCTTATATTAACTAAAATAAAGATATGTACTATTTTTGGCAGTGATTTTATTTGTTTAGGAAATCCAACAAAATAAATACACAATACATGAGCGGTTGATTAAATTTATGTCGGTTGCTAGCCTTTCAATAGGCACACGAGACCTGAACCATTACGAGCTAAATGTGGGGTTTACACACTGCCTAGCCTTTCCGAAATTACAAGCGTTGTACAATATTAATAAAAAGGATTTAAAAAACAGTCATATGGCGTACGAGTTAGTAGGTATATGAACTACGGCCAACAAACGGGATGAAGGGATGCAGGGGCGAATCGAGATGAAACTTTAAAATAGATTTTAACGTTGTTCTATTACAGTGTTTTGCTAACAATGGCACTTCGTTAATTATGCTTTTGGTAACAATCTGTATTCATTCAATGTTAATATACCTTTTATAGTTTCGTTCCGATTCACCCCTACATTCATATTCACCCTGATTGACAGTATATATTTGCTTTTTTACCTTTTTTTGAATTTTTTTTTTTTACCAGGTCACTACCACTCAAAGCTAGCACACACACACACGACGATATTCAGTCATACATTTTCCTCACATTTTATACTTACTGACACTATTGCCTCCCATTGTTCTACAATCAAATCAAAATGTGTGCTTGTTCAGTCACACATTTTATACTTACTGACACTATTGCCTCCCATTGTTCTACAATTAAATCAAAATGTGTGCTTGAAACGAGGAGCACATTAAGCGCAGCCAGTGTTACATTACCTCCATCTGGAAGGCATCTCCCAGCCGCACCCAAAAGTTGGGTTCCATGTTGCAGGGCAGCCAGTAGCCCGTCATGTTGGCGCCGGCGATGTAGCCCTGCTCCTCGGCGTTGATGTAGTGCTCCGCGCGCAGCCGCGTGTCCCGCCACTGCGAGTAGTAGCTGGCTGCGTCGCCCGCCTGCACACAACATTTTATTTTTATTTTTCTATACTAAACGGGCCTGCTCTCCACCACGCCTGATGGAAAGCGATTGATGAGGTTTATGATGGATCGATACATGCCACATATACATAAGCAACCTATAATGTCCCCACTGCTGAAGCTTTAATTCGTCACCCGCGCGTTCTGCTGCCTTTCTCAGAAAGAATGTAAGGGTAAGCTCGTGTCCGTTTCGATTGCTCGGCCACAAAGTCGTAGAAGATAAACGACTACGTCAACATTACGAAGGAATTTGTAAAACACTAAAAGTGAAAGTCGCAAATTCGTAGATCCAATATTCAGAAAGTTGTAAAGGTTTAACCATGGCCGCGCGGTCGAAACATGGAGAACCGCGCGGCCACGCAGTTCTCTAAAACGGAGCTTAGTAGGGGTCCCATTCTTTTTGCTAACCACTGATACGATTTCGAAGAAAATGTAGATAATATGAATAAAGTCCTCATATTTAGACTTCACGACCTACAGAACTTAAATGCTATGGCCGCGCGGTCGAAACATGGAGAACCGCGCGGCCACGCAGTTCTCTAAAACGGAGCTTAGTAGAGGTCCCATTCTTTTTGCTAATCACTGATACGATTTCGAAGAAAACGTAGACAATATTAATAAAGGCCTCATGTTTAGACTTCACGATCTACAGAACTTAAATGCTATGGCCGCGCGGTTGAAACACGGAGAACTGCGCGGCCACGCAGTTCTCTAAAACGGAGCTTAGTACAGGTCCCATTCTTTTTGCTAACGACTGATACGATTTCGAGGAAAATGTAGATAGTATGGATATAGTCCTCATGTTAAGACTTCACGACCTACAGAACTTATAACCTGTAATGCATATTAGAAGAAGGGTGACCAAGATTTATGGTGCGTCAAGAGATATTTCCAAAAGCGTCGTTTTTATATCACGTAATTACCTATTATTAAAGTGAGGGAATAGGTGTGGTTTATTGGTGAAGGGCTTATATGAAATAATTAACACCGTATTCGTAAATACGAATTTTAAAATTTTGCTTAAGAAAATTTTTTTTTGTATAACCGTCGAAAAATTTCTGCGCTGGGGGTCTAGAATGATATGCTGAGTTCATGGTTACAGTTTGCGCACTAAATAAAAACTTATCCTGTATATGTAAGTAAATGAATACTAAAAAGATAATGCAATATTTATTAAAAAAAATAAACATACACAACCCTTCCTTGGTAGTTGGGTAAAAATAAATGAAGTATCGAAAAAGCATTTAATAAAACGCAAATAACAATAAATAAATAATTTTATGAACTAAGGTATTAACAACATATTGCTATAATTGACGCTTTACAATTTTAAAGAGTTTGTATTGATATGACATCTTAAACCTTAGTGTGCATAGTGTGAGAAGGAACCAAAATTGATCTTTGATAAACATTTTGAGACATTTTGAATACTTACAGTTTGGTATGGTTCGTTCTTTGATAATGACCAGCAGCACAGATAATATGTGTTTAAATGACGCAACCCGCGCCCCACTCCAGTCTTTTGCTTTGTTTTGGGTGTCGATACGTCTGGCTCAGAGTGCATGAATGGAGACAAACAAACGCACGCGCACAAGACATTTTTGGGAGGTAATTTAAAACGGCGCACCCCACGGATATCGATCGGATATCTATGGCTTACCCGCAAAGCAAGCACACTGACATACAAATGCGTATTGCATTTGCAAAAACGTGTGTAAATTTTTTTTATACTAAAAGTGCCTGCTCTTGACCTCGATCACGCCTAATGAAAAACGATTGATGAGGTCCATTGCACTACTGCAATATTGCAGTAGGCAATTTAAGCGTAATCATTAAAAATCATAGGTGGGTAAATCAGTTTTTTAAACGAGCGCTTAATTTATTAAAATAGCAGTGTTTACGTTGAAAGGAGGTATAGTTTTTTGTATAGGTACTAATCAAATAGACAATCATTAATCCTTTTTACAATAAAAAGTGCTTACCTATCTATCTTAATAAAATTGAAAATTCCTGATTGACGCACCATAAATCTTGGTCACCCTCCTTCTAACATGCATTACAGGTTTTAAGTTCTGTAGGTCGTGAAGTCCTAACATGAGGACTATATCCATACTGTCTACATTTTCTTCGAAATCGTATCAGTCGTTAGCAAAAAGAATGGGACCTCTACTAAGCTCCGTTTTAGAGAACTGCGTGGCCGCGCGGTTCTCCGTGTTTCAACCGCGCGGCCATAGCATTTAAGTTCTGTAGATCGTGAAGTCTAAATATGAGGACTTTATTCATATTATCTACATTTTCTACGAAATCGTATCAGTGGTTAGCAAAAAGAAGGGGACCTCTACTAAGCTCCGTTTTAGAGAACTGCGTGGCCGCGCGGTTCTCCATGTTTCGACCGCGCGGCCATGCTTAAACCTTTACAACTTTCTGAATATTGGATCTACGAATTTGCCATTTTCACTTTTAGTGTTTTACAAATTCCTTCGTAATGTTGACGTAGTCGTTTATCTTCTACGACTTTGTGGCCGAGCAATCGAAACGGACACGGCAAGCTCTTCCCCCCCAATGGGGTTCCCGCATTGTCGTTGCGGGGGGGCTGAGTAACCGTGGTCATCTCCACCCTGCAGCCGAAAAGTGGTAGGCGGTGGGGCCACTATGCTGACCCGTCGCAGGGGGACGTCAGCAGCAGCTGGTGGGGCTCGCAAGGGCCGATGCCTGCCAGGGGTGCGGGTTGTTCGAAAGTGATACAGCGGCCCCTGGCACACGGGCAGCTGAGAGAACATGGGTCGGTTTTAGTCAGTATAAGTCTGACACGCCCTCCTGCTCCACCCAGAGCGGGAGAAATCACAGTGACAGCAGAACACTGACTCCTAAGTCACAGGATCACCTAGTTTAGGAGTCAGGGTTTACATTATCTGTATGTCCTTTAGTTAACCAACTTAATATGTATCCTAGTCTTAAGCAATCTCAAAGGTTTTTGTATCAATAAAGATTTTTATTTATTTATTTAGTTTCGAGGTTGGTCGTTTAAATTTAGAACCGTTGCTACACAGAGTGATACCCGAGTTAGATTATCCAGTCCCGGATGTTTCTCCACCACTCTGCCAAGTAGCCACCGACAAGGGCGCATGTTATCCTCCTTAATCAAAACTATGTCTCCTATGTTCGGTTCGGGAGTTTGCGTAGACCACTTATACCGATGGAGAAGTGTGGTTAGGTATTCGGATGACCAGCGTCCCCAATACTGTTGTAGCATTTGTTGAACTAAATGCCACCTCTTTAGACTAGATATGTTAGTGTTTTCGTAATTCCTATCTGGTGCGTTTATAACCGTTTCACCAATAAGAAAATGCCCGGGTGTTAATGCATCACAACTATTAGAATCCGTTACCCTACAGAATGGCCGTGAATTTAAGCATGCCTCTACTTGACTTAAAAGAGTGGACATTTCTTCGTAAGTTAAAGTAGAATTGCCTATTACCCTGCGCAAATGCCTTTTGCATGATTTTATTCCGGCTTCCCACAGACCGCCAAAGTTTGGAGAATGTGGTGGAATGTAATGCCATGATGTTCCCTCAGCAGCTAAAGCCGATGCAATTTCTTTAGCTATGTTTGAATTTTCAGAGCGAAACATTGCATCTAACTCTTTAGAAGCACCCTGAAAGTTAGTGCCATTGTCACTCCATACATGCTTGCAGTGACCACGTCTGGCCACAAACCTTTTAAATGCGGCAATGAACCCCTGTGTGGTAAGATCACTTACAACCTCGATATGGACGGCCTTTGTGGCCATACAAACAAATAAACAAATGTACCCCTTGTATGCGTTATGACCCCGACCCTTAGATGTCCTTAAATTTATAGGACCCGCATGGTCTACCCCACTGTTTTTAAACGGCCTGCTTGGTGTAACCCGCGTCGGTGGCAATTGACCCATTAACTGAGGTTTGGTTGTAGCTGCATACCTGATGCAAGTTACACATTTCCATATGCTGTAGCTAACCGCTTGGCTCCTAGGATGTAATATTTTGTACTTAAATAGTTGAGCATAAGTTGAGGACCTCCATGAAGACTTCTGCTATGTGCATCTGATATTAAGAGGTTGGTGAGGTGATCGTTACCGGGAATCAATATTGGATGTTTACGGTTGTGATGGAGATCTGAACGTTTTAATCTACCGCCCACCCTCAAGATCTGTTTTGAGTCCAGGTAAGGATTTAAGGACTTTAAGAACTTCTCTTTACAATTTTCCCCTTTTTCCAGGTTGGTGATAACCGCTTCGAATCCTTTGCCTTGGCTAACCCTAATGCATGTCTCTAATCCTGATTCGAGCTCTTCTGCGGTAAGATAGCTGAGGTTTTTCCGCGATGTCTTTGGCTTTCTTAGTTCAAGAAACCGCCTCACATAAGCTACTATTCGCAATAATTTGCTAAGGGATGAATATTTATCCCACAGAAAATTGTCAGTATTCACTGATACGTGTACCCTCTTCTCCTCAATTTCAGTTGAAATCGCCTTGCGTTTACCCGTTGCAATTACAGTGTCTTTGAGGAAGTCGGGACCTTCTAACCACATTTTGAAATGTACGAACTCTGAGGCGTACATACCCCTTGACGCGCAGTCAGCAGGATTGTTTTTTGATGTGACATGGTTCCATTGGTGTGGTTCACTTATGCATAAAATTTCTGATACGCGATTAGCGACAAAGGTTTTCCACTTGTTGGGGTGACTGTTTAACCAAGCTAATACAATTTCTGAATCTGTCCAAAAGTGCAAGTTACATTTATTGATACCCATGACTGACGATATTTCGGATACGAGTTTTGCTAACAGTACTGCCCCACACAGCTCCAATCGAGGAATTGAGACAGTTTTTATGGGTGCAACGTTAGTTTTGGCAGTGAGAAGAGTGACTGTTACTCCATCATTAGCATCGACTACTCGAGCATACACAACCGCGGCGTATGCTGATTTGGAGGCATCACAAAATCCGTGCAAGTCGACGTGTTTGTCACCGTGCTTCATCTTTAACCACCGAGGTACTGAAAACTCAGCTAAACCTTGCAATTGATGTCGGTAAGTAGACCATTCTTCTTTTATTTCAATAGGAATTTCTTCATCACATCCAATTCCCGAAGTCCACAATGCTTGTATTTGCATTTTTGCTTTCACAATCACCGGAGCGACCAACCCTAAGGGGTCGAATAATCTTGCAATGTCAGACAACATTTTTCGTTTGGTTACAGGTTCTTCTACTGGATGCAGCTGGACTGAATACTGGAAGGTGTCGGAACTTCGATTCCAGGTGAGTCCTAGTGTTTTTAAGATTTCATCTTGCTTGATCCAAATTCCCTGTTCCGCACGATCCATGTCCTTATTTTTCCCATCTATAATTTTCGCCAGAAGCTCATTGCTATTACTCGACCATTTTTGTAACTCAAACCCTGCTTTGGCGAGCATTTCTTCCATTTGTGTACAAATTTCTATTCCTTCTTCTACTGTTTCACAACCTGTCATAAGATCATCAACATAAAAATCATTTAGTGTTTTCTCAGCTGCAAGCGGATAATCTTTTCCTTCATCATATGCTATTTGTAGCATAGCTTGAACAGCTAAGAATGGTGCAGCCGCAGTGCCAAAGGTAACTGTCTGAAGCTGGTAGTTTTTTAATTCAGCGTCCTAGTTATCTCTCCATAAGGTACGTTGAAGATCCTGATGTTTATCCGCTACACGTACTTGTCGATACATCTTAACCACATCGGATACCATGCAAATAGGATATCGTCTCCAACGCATCAATAGGTGCCGCAAGTCAGGTTGCAGACTTGGCCCAACCATCAGATCATCATTGAGCGAAATGCCGGTTTTTCCCTTGCAAGATGTGTCGAATACTACACGCACCTTGGTTGTTTCTTTATCATTTCTAACTACTGCATGATGAGGTAAATATACAGCTTCGTGTGCATGATCATCCGGTTTGCTTACCGGCCTCATATGCTCCAGTTCGATATACTCGTGGATTACGTCTGCATATTTAACTCCCAGTTCCTCATTCCGGCGTAGCTTAGATTCTAGAGCACGAAACCTCCTAATTGCTACGTCTCTCGTTTTTCCATATTTACAGCCTGGATCTTTGGTTCGGAATGGCAGGTTCACAACGTAACGTCCGCTGTCATCTCTTGTAGTTGTGGCAGTGAATATCTCCTCACATTTGGCCTCTGCTTCGGTGAGTATATGTTTCTTGTTTTCCTCTGGTTCCGTCTCCAATTCCCAAAATCTTTTCAGGATGTCATCATCACCTACGAGGTCGTGCATCACGGTGAACTCAGAAGACTTATGGCCAGCAGAAGCTATCGTTCCTGACAGAATCCACCCCAGAGAAGTACACTGCGCCACCGCGCTGCAACCCGAGGCTTTTTTCAACCCGTTTTGCAGAACCTTGCCGTAAATTTCTGCTCCTAACAAGAAATCAACCTTGTCCGGTTTGTGATATTTGGGATCCGCCAACTGTATGTCTTCAAATTGTACCCAATCTAAATGTGCTGTTTCCCTACTAGGCAATAAAGATGTAAGTGATTTTAGAACGTACGCATTTACTACCAATTCTACAGACGGATCAACCCTAGACTGTATTTTAACTTTAACAACCGAATTCAACTCTAATTTATGGTTGACGTCTATACCAACTATCGAACCCTTAGCTGATGTTTTCTTATCCTAAGCTTTGGACAATGTTTTCCGTAACAAACGATGCTTGTGAGCCTTGATCTAACAAAGCCCTAACCGTGAACATAGACCCGTTTTTGGATACCGCCTTCACCAAAGCTGTAGCTAATAAAACTTGGCCATTAGCTGTTCCCTTCGAAAAACAAGCAACTATCTCATCCTTTTCTGTTCCAACCGTATGAGTGCTCTTCTCCCCTAAAGATTCCTGCTGATCTTTAGAATGTAATAAAGTGTGGTGTTTACGTTGACAAATTCGACAAGTGACTGTACATTTACAAAACCTGGCAGAGTGGTTACCCCCCAGACAATTGAAACATAAGTGGTTGTCCTGTACGAACTTACGCCGAGCGTCCATATCTTTACCCATGAACTGTTTACAAGTTCCTATCTTGTGATCATCATTACACACAGGACAACTGGAAGATACTGTGTGAAATACCCTTGCTTTAGTTGTATTTACATTTTGATTTTTAGTAGACTTAGGTTCTAAGAATTCAAACGCTCTGTATCTACTGGTTAAAAACTCTTTAAATTGCTCAAATGTTGGTAGCTTATCAGAATCAATGTCTGAAGCCACCTTTAATTCCCATTCTTTGCGACTGTCTGAATCTAACTTTAGTGTGAGGATATGAATGATTAATATGTCTCTAATTGATGTGTCATTTAACTCTAAATTAATAAGTGCATTTAAGCAGTCAGATGTGGTATCCATTAAATTCTTTAAATCACTGATTCATTGGTTATGTTTCTTTGACTGAATAAACGCTTTAAAATACAATGTGAAAGATATTTTTTTGTTGTTGTAACGTGATTCTAATTGAGTCCAGCACTTATCATAGTTTAAATCGGATATTGGAATATGTCGCCAAAGTTGCTCAGCCTCACCCACGGAGCAAATACAAAGAGGAGATGGTGTAATTCGATTTCCCTAAGGAACAACGCGTGACAATTTGCGGGGTGAGGGGGTGTTAGATCCCGCCCACTTCTTTAATTTCCATCTACCGGTCAATGGCAAAACTACTCGCTCGTTCTGTAGATTTTACTTTGTAGTGACGTAAGTATCTCACACTAGATGTCACTAAGTGGAGGATGCAACAGGGTCGTGCTCAGAATTTTCGTACCAGGGAGTAAGTTACTAACTCCGTTTTTTATATTAATTTTGCGGACCAATTAGGTACGTATTTTTTAAATTGAAATAGTGATATTAATTTTTGTAATACATTGCTGTCTTAGATTATCTTCGGAAAGAAATCTAGAACACACATCATTTAAAATTTTAACTAAATAAACTACTAGATAGGCTTTAAGTACTTTTAATTAAGTAAGCAACAACTACCATACAGTATGGTAGTTGTTCTTTACTTTCCCTCCGTGAGACAACTAGTATGCACCATAATAGTTGTCTCACCGAGGGAAAGTACTTTAAATAAATTATTTTAGATAGAATATTTAATTTATAGGAGATTGTATTTTTTACGCGTATTTCCATTTATGAGACAGCTGCGGGATATTCAGTATAATAATTGGATTCCAATACGGCCCTGTGTTTTTGTTACTTGTCAGGACGAACGCCAACAATACACTGACTAAGGCCACGCCTACTTGATGACGTCAGGACATAGTCGAGAATCACAGTGCACAGTTGTTTAGGCCATCTCCTCTTTGTATTTACTCCGTGGCCTCACCTGTAAGATAGCCTTTTAAATAATGAAGTTTTTGTACTTTCTCTATTCTGTCGTTTTTCTGAATTAAAGAAACAAATAAATCTCTGAAGGTGATCCATTCGGTATATTTCCCAGAAAACGTTGGAATCGATATTTGAGGCAATTTAATGGGCAAGTTTCTACTGTCTGAATTTGATGACGACCCCGCAATCGGAGTAACCTCACTACTACTCTTGAATTTATTTAAAATAGTTTTAAGTTCACATTTAAAATCTAAATATAATTCTTCGGTGTCAAATCAAATCAAATCAAATCAAAATATTTTATTTTACATAAACCTGCAAGGGCACTTATGAAACGTCAGAAGCTAGGTGCACGGTTCCAATTTGTCGCTTCCTATGGAGAAGAGCCGGCAAGAAACTCCACGGTTACTCTTTTAAAAATAATTGGGTTTTACAATGTTTTCAAATAACAGTGATAATAGGTATGGGAGGACAGTGCAGGCCTGTCAATAAGTACCAAGTACTTAGAGGAATCAAAATAAAGAATAGAAAATCGTCTATAAATCTAGTCTGTAAGGCCTACAATGTTTTCCCATTCACAATATGTAAAAGAATCTACATTAGTAAGATCAACCTATTTAAACAAAGTGACATGATTTTCATGAGAATCACTAATAAATAGGTGATATTTGAAGCGATGTATAATGTCAAAAATGACGAGAATATGTCAGAAAGTGTAAAAAATAAAATAATAAAAATTAACATTGTAATTTGGAAGCAGTTAATAGACTCTCACAAAGTTATGCTGTTAATGAGGTACCAGGGAAGCCACATGTGCAGAAGGAATTAATGCCAAACTTCCCTGTCTTCAACGTAGTCTTTTATCTTATAATATGCTTTTTTGATAAGGACACGTTTGATGTGAGTTTTAAACTTTCCATCGCTAAGTTCTGTAACCGACTTTGGCAACTTGTTATAGAAGCGGATACTGTTTATTAGAAATGACTTGCTAGTTTTAGTTAATCTAAATTTTGGAATCACAATTTCATCTTTACTACGTGTATTTCGATTATGGAAGTCGCATCTTTTTTTGAAAAGACCTAAGTTTTTGCGAACATACAAGATATTTTCTAGGATATAAAGAGAAGGCAGAGTTAGTATATCAATTTCATTGAATTTGTTTCTAAGAGACTCGCGAGGCCCCCATTTTATAGATTGCGCGGATTGCCCTCTTTTGTAAAATGAAAACTGAATCCACGTCAGCTGCCGATCCCCACAGCAGAACGCCATAAGACATAATACTGTGAAAATAAGCAAAGTATACTAACCTAGCTGTGGCTACATCAGTCAACTGCCTTATTTTTCTTACTGCGTAAGCAGCTGAGCTTAATCTACTTGAGAGAGCTCTAATGTGGGCACCCCATTGCAATTTCGAATCTAAAGTAATTCCCAGAAATACAGTTTCGGAAATAGCATCTAGTTTCTTGTCATCAAGTTTTAAATTTAGACCTAATTGGGGTACATTTGGTAATGAGAACTTAAGACATTTTTTTTTTGCATTGAGTAAAAGATTATTAGCCGCAAACCATTTCGAGAGAACAGCTAGACTATCGTTGACATGTAAGACATCCGTATCTTTTCTATCTATTCTAAAAATAAGAGAGGTGTCATCAGCGAATAAAATTATATCCGAGAAGTTTGCCATTAGGTAAGGAAGGTCATTAATATAAACTAGAAATAAAAAGGGCCAAGAATTGAACCTTGAGGCACGCCCATCTTAACTAGAGATCCCGAGGACGTTGCCCCGTTAACATTTACAAAAACTGGTACTACTTTACTATGTTTCATTAAGTCAGGAAACGTACCGCTGTCTAAACATTGATTAAATATGCCTGTTAGGACAGGGGCAATTGTGTCAATGATACCTTCAAGAACCTTAACGGAAATCCCCCATAAGTCTTCAGTGTTTTTTAAATTAAGACTTTTGAATACTGTTTTATTTGTGGCAATAGAAATGGGTTTGAATTCAAAATTTGGAATGTCCTTACTGATGTTTTCTTTAAGAAGAGATTCAGCTAATACAGATGATGAGGGTAGAGACTTCGTAACCTCTATTGGGATGTTGGTAAAGAAATTTTCTAGAGTCTCAGCAACTTTTAACTTATCTGAAATGGTTTCATTATCAATTTTTAGAGCTAAAGCATTTATTTATTTGCATGAAGCGAAATCAGAAATAGGTACAATGTTCCCGCCACGCGCCGCTCTCTTTGATCGTGCCGCGGCGGCCGCTTGCACCGCGCCGCCGCTTATCTACCTATTTTTCTACACAAGTTCGTGACCTTGCCAGCTGTTGTTTATCACTTTAACGAATGAATCTTTGAAAATGTTGGTTTGCACGGTATTTTTATGAACAGTTGATAATTTTTAAAACTACAGTTAACGCTTCATCAACAAAAACAAAGTCGCCGCGTCTGTCACATAAATGTGATCGAACACACGTGCTCATTGTGCGAATTAAAACCACCTGTTCTAATATCTTGTTCGATCTTATCGAGTGGCACCTGTCTACTGTATTATAGTCTTGACTCATAGTCGGAGGGAAGTAGTGATTGGACGCGACGATAGTGAAAAGGGTGCTGGCAATCTTCTTTGAGAACTCTCCAAACGTGCCTATGGTTTACTCCGAGTTCGTGTCGCACTGAGCGTTCAAGACTTGCTCCACGATGTCACTGTTTCGAGTCCTCGGTCTGCCTGCGTCAGGTCGATGTTGGTCTTGTCCGCGCACATTGCCAGTATTGAACGAACGTATGTGCAAACGTTGGAATGGTAATGGTAGACTCGTAAAGCGTTCTCGGTAGAATCTGCGTGCTTCTGCATAATTGCAGTCACATTTCCCTAGACACATCAACACATTAAAATATTCTACGTTTGAATAAGGCATGGTTAACGTATACGTAAACAAAACACAAGTCACTCACTACGTAGCTCAACAATCACATCCGTTCGGAAGTAAGCTGCGCAGGAGACTAAGGAAGTGATTCGCAGGGCGGCGGGTGGCGGGGTAAAGGGGGTGTTAGGCACGTGGTACAGAAACGCCGCGGCGCGAGCGCCCGTAGGTTTTTGGCGGCATCTTTTATCAGATCAAAGAAAGCCGCCGAGCTCGTAGGCTATTATGCGAAATAAAGATACTTGTAAAGTCAGATACTGTAAACATTTTTTGAATGTGTCGATTTTAATAGTTATTTGATAATTAACTCTCAACTGGCCAATGCTTAAGTTTTTTTAAATGATAACATCATCAATGTTGTGCTTGTAGGTGAGTGTATACGTCCCTAAAAGGAACAACAGGGTTTTTGTTACTTATTGTAAAATAGATAATGAAGAAGATTGAGGGTAAACTTATAACTTTTTTAAGTAAAACATAACGTCCACCATATCATAATTACTCGTCTGCCTACTTTTAGGAAATTATCATGCCTCGATTGACTAACTTTTTAAAAGTGAAAATTATCGCCCTTTGGGAACAAAATCAAAGTTCAAAGAGTATTTATTGCTCGAGAATTAAATGTCGACGTAAGTGTTATCTAAAATAAAATCCGTTTAGATTTACATTTTTTTTTGCATTAGAAATCTAACTTTTAAATTGACTTCCTTATAGAGAAACACAGTTCGTTTATGGCTGCGACGGTATCAAGAAACTGGTGAAGTGAAGTGTAACCGCCAAGGGCCACGTCCAATCGCTAACGCAAATCAATCTAACCGTCATCGTGACATTGTTAATAGCCATATCACGGATCCATACAGAACCACTCGATCTAGCGATCCTGGAGCGGGTCCCGGAGAGCTTGTTGAAGTCGGCGCTCGAATGAATGGCGAACGTTACTTGGAGATCTTAAGAGACGTGATGATTCCAACAGTGCGCAACGTTTATCCTGATGACCTATTTATTTTATTCAAGATAGTAGTTCAGTGCATCGGTCAAGACAGGTTATGGAGTGGTTTTCTTCACAAAGAGACATAACTTTGATTGATTGGTCATCTAAAAGCTCTGACTTAAACCCGATAGAAAATTTGTGGGGTCAAATGGTGCTTAATTGGGACTCAAGTAATGTCAGAAATAGAAAAAAATTAGATGAAGAGGTTATGAGAACTTGGGAATTAATGCGACTAAGTGACATTTGTTTTAATATGGTAAATGGAAAGAGACCAAGATTAGGAGAGATGTTATAGAAAGTGAAGGGTACCCACTCCGTTATTAGTATGGGTTTGACCTCACAAGTTAAAGTTAAGTTTTTATAGTTAATATTTTTGTAAACAGTTTTGAAAAATCTCGAGGAATGTAAATTGTTGTTTTGTTTGTTTCAAATGTGAGTAACATGTTGGTCTCTTGTGAAATTATCAAAACTAAATTATGTAACAATTTCATCGTTTTTACCTAGATAAACATATAGGATAATATTATAATATTTGTTAGGTAATGTAAAGGCTGATTTTTAAATAGTCAGATAACTTTTATCTGAAGAATAAATCTGACAGTTTGACATATTTTCTTTACAAAAGTTGTCAAACCGCAATATTTATTCCAATTAATATTATTAATTAATTAGTAAAATTAATGGTTTCCACCAGGACTGCATAAATATGTTGATGTTGTTAGCGCATGACAATATTGTGTCGAAAACTTTTACAAGTATTGTTGAATGGGTATCTTGCACGCTTCCTTGTGGAATCGATTTCAAAAACTACAGAACACTAACTTCATTGATGTCACAGAGATGGCGCGTACGTAAACATCGTAGTATATCATCCTTGAAAAGATATCGTTTTGTATATATTACTAGGGGGTGAGGTGTCTCTGGTGACAATTTTGTGTTGGTAATGTGAACAAGTATTTTTGAATGGGTATCTTGCACGCTTACTTGTGGAATCGTTTTCTAGGTCTACAGAACACTAACTTCATTGATGTCATGTCACAGAGATGGCGCTATAGATTATAGATGTCGCCTTTGATACATTTCTAGGGGATGAGTTTTCTCTGGAGCTGCATTTACTAAAAGGCACAAAAACCAAATGCATTAGATTTAAATTACCAACGAAGTAGCGAATGTGACATCATATTGAATGGAGAAAAACTGCAATTTGTTAATCAAACGGTGTTGCTAGGAATCACGCTAGACGAGAAATTACAATAGGGAACTCATATAATCTACGTCGCCGCGAATCCTTCAGGGAACTATTTAAAAGGATTAATATTATGACGGTACCTTGCCAATTCATTTATAAAAATATATGTATGTAAGAAAAAATCTAAATCTGTTTTATAAAATAAGTGATGGACATCATTTTAATACTAGCAACAAAGTCAAAATAGATCAGCCATTTTTCAGATTAGCTAAAGTACATACATCATTTATGGGGTACTGAGTTAAATGTTATAATTATAACAAATACCTTGCGATATATTGCAATTAAATGAAAGGAAATTTAAAACTCATATGAAAAGTAATCTTTGTAAACAAGCTTAATACAAATTAGAGGATTATATACAAGATAAGAATGCTTGGAAACATGCTGGTTCTGCTCCCTAGGACAATCTAGAGTCTAGACAAAATCAAACTGGTTGCTAATTGAATATTGTATAATTAATTATATTTATGAACATTGATTTACACTGATTGATTACTTTAACTCACACTTACAACTTAATGTTAGTAGTGGTACTAAGACTACTTTTGATTCGACTAGTAGTTTAAACTATTAGGTGCGACAACGGGTGAGCCGCATATGTTGAATGTTGTTCATCAAAATATGCAGGGTCTGTCCGGCAAAGAGCTTGAGTTAAGCTTATTTATGGAGAACTATGATGTTCAGGTGTTATGTTTGACTGAACACTGGTTGAAAGAACATGAGGTAGTGTTTATCAATGATGATAATTTTACGGTTCAAAGTGCATTTGTAAGAAAAACTGCTAAGTAGTAAAGTCATACCATTATTTAAATCAGGTAATAAAAATGACGTTCGTAATTTCAGGCCTATTTCTATCTTACCTGCATTTAGCGAAACATTTGAAAAGTTAAGACTCAAGCAGTTGCTAAGACATTTTAATTCAAATAGCCTCCTTAATAATGAGCAATATGGCTTTACAAAAGGTCGTTCGACTACAGATGCGGGTGTTGCTCTGTTGAAACACACATTTAAAGCATGGAAGAACTCGCAAAATGCCATTGGAGTTTTCTGTGATCTCTCCAAAGCCTTTGATTGCGTGCACCATGAAACGCTTTTGCGAAAACTGCGTTATTACGGTGTCCATAACGAAGCTTTAAAAGTAATAAATTCTTATTTACAAAATAGGTTCCAATGTGTAGAAATTAATGGTGAAAAATCTTCCAGGCTACCAGTTCGGTTAGGTGTGCCTCAAGGCTCAAGACTAGGCCCATTCTTGTTTTTAGTGTATATCAATGACTTACCATTCTATTTAAAGGGTATTTGTGATGTTGTACTGTTTGCAGATGATACTTCTCTTATTTTTAAAGTAGAACGGAATAGACAAGATTTTGACGACGTAAGCAGTGCTCTCTCAATAGTTACGGATTGGTTTACGGCAAATAACCTAGTTCTCAATGCCAATAAAACAAAATGTGTAAAATTTGCCTTACCGAATGTTAGAAATCTAGGTCCCAACATCGTCTTAGATAAAGAGGTGCTTGAAACCGTAGACTCGGCAGTTTTTCTGGGCAAAACAGTAGATGCCAAACATCAGTGGGGATCACACACATCAAGCCTAGCGGGGAGGCTCAGTTCAGCCGCCTACGCCGTCAGAAAAGTAAGACAATACACTGACGTCGATACAGCTCGGTTAGACTACTTTAGTTATTTTCACAGCGTTATGTCCTACGGTATTCTGCTGTGGGGCAAAGCTGCTGATATTCAAAATATTTTTGTTCTTCAAAAACGTGCTGTTCGTGCAATTTACCAGCTAGGTGCCAGAGTTTCCTTGAGGGACTTTTTTAAAGATGTTGGTAATCTCACGGTGGTATCACAATACATATTCGCTAACATCTTATATCTTAGGCAAAATATACACTTGTACACTAAAAACAGTGATATTCACACCGTAAACACTAGAAATAAGGACAAACTACGTGCTCCCTTTCACCGGCTTCATAAGGCTCATAACTCATTTGTTGGGCTTGGTATAACTTTTTATAGCAAGCTTCCCTCTTCTTTGCTAGATTTGCCTTTTAATGCGTTTAAAGCTCAAGTAAAATCCATCCTTTGTTTAAAGGCTTACTATTCCATCAACGACTATTTAAATGACAAGAATAGTTGGTCGCTGTGATTAACTCAATGTTTATGTTCTATCTCCAGAATTGGCGTATCTAGTGGCAGGTTATATGGGTTCATATAATTATTATTTTATTTTTTATTGCCTGTCTAACAATTTTTTTTATTATTATCTTTTAACTCATGACATGATCTACTACTCATAACAATATTTTCTATGATGAGTTGTTTTAGGCTTTACTTGGCCTCGTCAGTTTTCATTTTATTGGTCGGTATATTGGTATGGCTAGCTGACATTTTGTCTAATTATTTAATTAATATTTTGTGTCTCGTAGTGTTTATTGCTTTGCCTATGTATGTATAGAATCAAGTCTATCCGACTAAACAGACAGCTGTGCTGCTGGGGAGTTTGTTCCGCCACTTCTTCTTCCCAGCTAAAGCACTAGGAAGTGGTAAAGGGTGGGCGTTTTGGGTGACTTGTCTCATGTACTTTGACGTTCGAAAAGTGCTGATCCTCAGCCAAATTTGAATAAATTACTTTTGATTTTGATTTTAACACACTGACTTATTACTTGTTAAATTCTAAGAAAATCGTATACTTACTTTTACTATGTTTGTAAATATGTGAGCACCATGTATCTATGTATCTAAATTAATTTATCTGTAATTGCGTCACTTTCATTATTTTTACCTCTTTACTTTGGTATGGTAATTTTATTTTGGGTGCATCGTTTTCACACATAATTATATAATTAATGTATGTTAAATATTTTGCTTAAAATATTTTAAAAGAGTAACGGTGAAGTTTCTTGCCCATTCTTCTCCATACGAAACTAGATTTTGGAAGGGGACTACTAGAATCAATTCTATTTTAATGTAAATGTTGACGTTCAAAACTGCCTTTTATGTGCCTATTTGAAACAAATGCTTTGACATTGACTTTGACTTTCCAAGAAACATATTTTTAGGAATTTGGCAATAGCGCATCGTGGTTCAAAATATCGATGCGTTTGATGTTCGTTGAATCGAATGACCACCAAAGTACAAGGAATTTAACTGTTTTAATGTATTCCTAAAGCATTTATTATCTAATAAAAATATTCGTTTTCTGCACTCCCATCTCCATATAAACTATATCTGTGCCAAATTTCATACTCCTCCGTCCGCGTACTTTTCGTGAAAAGGGATACCTACAAAGTTTTTGCTTCACGTATTAGCTATTATTATTATTTCGTTTATACATTTTTAAATAATTTTGTAAAAGAAACAAAAAATAAAATATGTGGCTCACCGGTAGCGGAAGCAGAGTCCAAGCTACTGGTGGTCAGCGCTCCACAGACAACTGCCTTCTTCTGAGTGAAGTCTTTGATCCAACCGCCTAAAGAGAGCCTTAAGAGATGTTGATCGAGGCTTTCGGCCATATTATTATATTTATTTAAAAAATAATTGAATAATATAATACCTCAGTAAAACAATTTTTAGGTAGATATTTCTTTAGTTGATTGATTTCCCTTTGTTATCATTGCATAAAATATTATAGTTTAGGCTCAAAATTGAGAGAATTATGTGTTTGAGCTTTGTTTTAAGATTGTTTTAGCATAATACGATTTTATTTTCATGAACTGTTTTTGAAGAAGTCTTTTTATGAACATTTGAGAATACACTCAATAAAAACTGAGCGTTTTACGTTGTCATACGTTTTGGCAGCGGGGTTTGTGGCTAAGTCATAACAGCTGCAGGGGTTCTAATCAGGTTAAGCCACACTTGACGCAGTTGGTTCGTGGATGGTGACCATCTTTACATATACTTCAAGACCCCTCCGTGCCTCGGAAAGCACGTTAAGCCGTTGGGCCGAATGGTTGGCCCGTGCATGGGTGACCAAGTTATATACTAAGACTCCGTGCCCTGGAAAGCAAATGGTCCCGTTCGTGGATCTTTGACATTCGTTACGGGCGTCAGAAGCCCGAAAGTCTGATAACCAGACTCACCAAGGGGTATGGTATTACCCAGTAACTGGATTGTGGAGATCAGATAGTCGCTCCATGTAAATACCGGTGTTGAGTTGCACCCGCTTAGACTGGAAGCCGACCCCAATTTGGTTGGAAAGGCAGATGATGGTGATGTTTGTCAATAATGAAGTACTTTCTTTCTGCACGGAGCTATCAATATTTACGGATATTCATGAGCGAGCAATAAAGCATTTCACTGCTATCCAAAACGTACACGATGTTGTACTTATGTTAAAGATGTTATTGAACAAAAGTGTCGGCTGCACGCTTTTTTAACAAGCCTTTGCCACCGGCTTAGCCCGCATAGAAGTCGAAAGTTAACCCACGGAAACATACTACCGGAATAAAAAGTATCCTTTGTGTTAATCCAGGATTTAATCAATCTGTGTACCAAATTTCATCCACATCCGTTCAGCCGGTTTAGCGTGATTGAGTAACAATCATCTAATAATACAAACTTTCACGTTTATAATATTTTAGAATTAGAATTTGCCAGCGGCTTCGCCCGCTTGGAGCTCGGTAATTATCCCACCACGGGGACGTATTAATCTGATGACCCGTAACGACTGTCTAAGATCCACCAATGATAACCGGGACAGACGGCTAAAGGGATCTTGCTATCTAAAGATGGTCACCCATCCACGGGCCAACCGTGGCAAGCGTAGCTTAATAACCTGATCGATCGACCCTAGAACTCGACCGCAGCCCCACCTAACGGGTCTGATTGTGAATCTAAACCTTCCAAACACAAAAAAAACGTCAAAATCGGTCCAGCCGTTTAGTGAGTTCAGTGATATACACACGTCCAAAGAATTACTATCCCCACAAATATTCTAAATGCGAAAGTAACTCTGTATGTCTGTTACGCATTCACGCCTAGACCGCTGGACCGATTGTCATGAAATTTGGCAGAGATATAACCTAAGACATGGAGAAAGACATAGGCCACTTTTTACGCGATAACCGACATTCACGCGGGCGGAGCTGCGGGCAAAAGGTAGTAATAAATAAATATAGTTAAGTAGGTACTTTCCGCAACAGCTACGTAATATAATAACCCACCGAACCTAATAGTAAAACCACAACAAGTAAAGCGAGTACTACTTACAATGTAGAGGTGTGTTCTGGCTTCCAGCTCGGTGTTCACGAGGTACCCTCCGTTCACATGGTCTCTCTCTAGGGTAGAGTCTTCCGCGATATCGACTCGCGGCTCCGCTCCCACCGCCAACAAAGCCTGGAAAACAAACCAAAAACCTCTTTAGCTTCCTTGACAAGTACCTGATACCTTTGCTTGGGCACATCACATCCTGTTGATGCGTAGTATTAAGATTGATTATACACTAACTTTTGTCGTCGGCTTCTCCCGCGTGAACCTCAAAAATTATCCCACGGCAACATGGTATCCTATAATATCCCATAATCTATATAGGTTATGGTATATCTAAAATGAAAATGACAAAATGAAATAAAATTCGAACTGAAAGCCAATCCCACCACTGTTAGTATGTTACGTACTGCTCCGCAGAAATTGTCCGAAGTTATCATATTCTTAGAGGATTTGACAGCTGACAGGGCGGGGACATCACGTTGCTGCAATGACGCTGTCAGTGGAGGGGGTGACACACCATGAGCCGTGTGCTCACTCACCTCGGTCACTTTTGCTGCGGAGCTCAGATGGGTCGAACGCGTACTAGTGATCAACGGTTTTTATAATTTAAATTAAAAGTTGTAGACAGTTTCGTGTTTTCTTAAAAAAAAATTAGGCTTCTGATCCCTAAGAATGTGATTTTTTGTGTATTATTAAACCACAAATCATCATCATTTAATAATACCTTAAGTCAATAAATAATAATAATAATACGTTAATAATACCTTACGTTCCCACCGACGTAATAAAATAGCGTCTACATAGAAATCGTGTGGTGCCGGACGTACAGACTGGTACTAGCCCATTTCTTACCGTGGGTGTCGTAGAAGGCGACTAAGGGACTTACTAGAGAATGGGCAGCAGCTTTCTCTATGCATTTTAAGTACCAACATACTGCAATCGCACACCCGCCTGCCAAGCGTGGCGATTATGGCAAACCTCCCCTTTTTTTTGGGGGATGCCTATGTCCACCATTGGACGCCTATCGGCTGAAATGATGATGATGATGATGATTATGATGATGATGATGATGATGATGATGATGATGATGATGATGATAGAAGTCGACGTCCACACGGACATAATAATATCGGAGCGGGTTCCCAGCTAGCAAAATACCCTTACAAACAAAAGCTTGAGTTACGGTTTCATATAAGGTTTATATATGTGTTCTGAAAAACCAGAAACTCTATTAATAGTGGTATTTTATGTAAATTATTTATAAGTAAATTTATGTTTTAAGAGCATTCATACTTGTAACATATTCTTATAGACATATATAAGAAACTGTAACATAATATTAATAAGAGCAGTGGCATTATAAGCGCTTCTTACCAGTCTAACTACCTTGACTCTTAATTAATTCTTATAAATTCATTAAATCTTAGAAGTGCCTAAACTAAGTGTTTTTTTTAGACTTCTGTAAAACTAGAATTTTAAAAGTGTGATTTATCTCACCTAAGACGTATAAAGAGTGTTAGCACTTTAAAAGTCCTACAAGTGTCTTAAACAATTGTCTGTTACGGGTTTTTTTATTTACTTAGTTGTGTTTAACTCCAAAAATTCTTATTTATATAAGAATTTTTGGAGTTAAACACAGGCCATTTTAATATTTAGTAAGTACATATTATCATTAACCCTCATTTTTATAAAAGTTGCTCAAAGTTAAGAGTTTTCAATATAAGTACGGTTGATTGATATATGTTCATAACGCATATTAGTCGACTCAACTACCCCCATACTGCGATCGCCAACCCGCCTGTAAAGCGTGGCGATTAACCACCTCCTTTTGGGGGAGGCCTATGTCCAGCAGTGGACGTCTTTCGGCTGATATGATGATGATGATGAAAGAAAAATTGTAGTTACCTATTTCTGTAATTTTTTAGTATGTAAAATATTAGTAATGTTGATTACTGGTGTGTTTATTCAATCTAATATATAAAATTCTCGTGTCACAGTTTTCGTTGCCATACTCCTCCGAAACGGCTTGACCGATTTTGATGAAATTTTTTGTGCTTATCCGGTATCTATGAGAATCGGCCAACATCTATTTTTCTTCCCCCTAAATGTTAGGGGTAGTCCACCCCTAAATAATTTATAAGGCAAAACAACGTTTGCTGGGTCAGCTAGTTTTTATATATATATGATGATCAAACGCTGCTGGTTTGTTTTTATCCCATTTTACATTCTTACTGGTACGTCGAGCCAATAGACATTCGATGGATAAGACTACCGTTGCAATGACTTTTCGGTCAAACGGACGCTCGATGCTATGGAATTTCGGCAATTCGGACTTTCGGTCTGATGACTTCGGGGAAGTAGCCATCGGGCATATGACATTCGAAATCAAGCAGTAAACCCGGACGATTCGAATCTCTTTACACATTACGTGTACACATTTTGTGTTAAACCGAGTATAAATTGTTATTATTATTGTAATTATGGCCCAAAACGTTGTAGAATTATTGAAAACGAAAAGGGGGGAGTGAAAGTGTATCGAAATGGGTTCACATATGTTAAAAATCTGCCGCAAAAATGTTTTTACCATTGTCTAAATAATCACTCGCAGGCAAATTGCATGATTCGTCATTGGGAACTGAGTGAAATAGGTTAGGTTAGGTTAAAACTGTGACCAACCGCGCGCGAGCCGAGCGAGCGCTACTTCCAAGTTGCTCGCAGAAATGTTTTTACCATTGTCTAATTATCCGTGTTTTCGCAATATCCCTAGGATTTTCGCGAAAATTCGAATTAGCAAATCATCCAATCGACAAATACAAAATCACCAGTAAATCAAACAAGACCACAGATAAATCAATAGTAGGTGAATCGACCGTTAGTGTAATCAACCTTAGTTTAATTAATTGTAGTTGAATAAACCATAGCTGAATTCTCCTTTATGGATTTTAGTACAAAAATCGATGAAACGATCTTTAGATATTTTAAACGGCAAGTCTTTTGACCGTAGTTATCTTGAAAATTGTTAATCAATCGCTAATAATTACTTAACTTTAAGAAACATTTATAAATAAGGGAGTAAGCTTTTATCCAAAGACTCGGCCCAATTGCTGATAATATATTACCCGGCTAAAATATCTGTTTATTTATGGAAATTCATCAATAGATTTACAAAAGAAAAAATACAGTCGAATTGAAAACCTACTCCTTTTTTGAAGTCGCTTAAAAATGGAAGCGGTTTGAGAGAAGTGGAGCATACCGAAGAAATAAAATAAATGCTGCCAGAAATTGAAATACAATAAAGTAATTTGTATTGGCCATTGTAAAACGTTGGGGCAGGAACTTTGAAGCAGGATATGCACAGGCGATACATTTTTCACAATACAAAGTGCTTTATGATGTTCCATGGCCATTTTTCATTTTTAAGCATTCGATTTGTTTTTTACTTTTGAAACTGTCGACATTCATAACTGCAACCATACTGTATGTATACAGGATAAGTTTTTATTTAGTGCGCAAACTGTAACCATGTTTTCAGCATATCATTCTAGACCACCTAGAGCAGAAATTTTACGTAGGTTTTACAAAATATGCTGAAATCATGGTTACAGTTTGCGCACTAAATAAAAACTTATCCTGTATTTGTCCTTAAACATAATATAAGCGTGTTTACATTGAATTAACGTTGTGGATTTATTAGTCATACCTATAATGACTTCGTCATTTGGCTTGCTTTAACTTACTAAGGAACCCTAAAATTATGAGCACTACATGGTCGTGTAGACAATGGTTTTAGGTTTAATTTGACTTACGAGTACATACGAGTGTGATATAAACCTCACACGAGACTACTGAACTTACATTGTTTTGATAAAGCACTTATGACTTGTGGTTGATATTATTTAATAAATGATTAAAATAATTTGTAATAAAATATATTTTATAGGCCCGTGAATTATGTTATTCAATTTTCAAAATAATCGCAACTTAATAATCGTATAAAGTGCGTGACAACACACTACACTATGGTTTTGTAGGAAACTGAAATAAAATTAGGTAATACTCATTTCACGGTGGTTTGTAATTACACTCTTGTAAGATCACAAAGAGCACTTGTAGCGATATTACACTTAATATAGCATTTGTAAGAGGACTTTAAGGTCATCTGCTCTTAAAGCTTGCCACTTGTAAGTTTGCAAAACCACTTCGCGAGACCATTACAAGGCAATTGCAAGGGTGAATTATACTTATAAAGTGCGCCCAAATCCACACTTTAAGTGTTTATAAGTGTGATATAAGACTGAAACATTATGGTTTTGGGATATTTGTAAGAGTATTTTTTGCTAGCTGGGATGTTTGCGCTCACTAGATCTTCAGCGCTCTGCGTAGCGCCTTCGATGAGCTGAGATGCACTCTGGTGGATTCTCAATGGTACCGCGACCATTGAGAATCCAACAGAGTGCATCTCAACTGGTTCAACACAGATTTGAAAAACCAGTGCGCGGAAAAATCCCGGCACGGTTCTATTACGTCCGTATGAACGTCGACTAAGCGTTGTAAACAATAAAATCTGCTGTTTCATGCATTATGATCGTGTAAGTATTGTATGAAAGCTTTTTGCTGATAAATGTTTTCAATGCTTTGTGTTCTTGAATGATGTACTGAATCCATGATATAAGTAGGTACCTACTTGTCAAGACATCCCTTCCACTGTGTATAACTATACAATGAATAATTGAAAAAGTGACTAGTTAAAAATTAAAACAATTACAAAATCTGTGACGATTGACTTTCCGTTTGATAAAGTCAATTCAAGTCTTCCATCTTTTGTTTCGAAGACATCGTACACTTGAGCTGTAAACGTAAATTGTATTATTAGTTTTTTTTTATAATTAAATATGTACCTACCTAGTACAAAAGTATAATTAATACGTGAAGCAGAAACGAATACTATGTACTGCCCCTTTGTACGAAAATTACGCGGACGGAGGAGTTTGAAAGGCACAGTTAAAGTTTACGTAATAAAAAATATTAACACAAAACAAAAATACAATAATATATTTCTATTTAAATTAACTATAGTCGAATAGGGTATTTTACTCTATATGAGAAAATATCTAAAAATATATTATTGAGATGTGTTGTGAAATAGTGAGGATTGCAATGTTTAAAATAGGTGTTTCAGGGACGGCACTCAAAATGATTGAGTCATATCTAGATAATAGGTATCAAATAGTAAAAGTCGGGGAATACCAAAGTAAACCACACAGCACAGGCTCATTTGGCGTGCCCCAGGGATCGGTTCTTGGACCGCTATTCTTTCTCATTTACATCAATTCCGTGCACGATCTTTCATTACATGGTCACGTTTCCCTCTACGCTGACGACACCTGTCTTTTTTACTATGGCACTTCGATTGACGACATGATCAACCAAGCGCAGCAAGATTTAAACACGTTATCTAATTGGTTCCAAGAAAACCTACTTACAATAAATGCGGCAAAAACTAGTTATGTTATCTTTAAACCCAAAAATAAAAAAATACCAGCTCATCCCCCCTTGACCATTGATAAGCAAATAATTCAGCAAAAACATTGCGAAAAATACCTTGGGCTAAGAGTAGATTGTCAGTTCAACTGGAAAATACAAATTGGTCACATCAGATCCAAGCTTTCCTCACTGTTGGGCTCATTGCGCAGTATTGTCTATTGCCTTCCTCATCAAGTGCGACAAAGCATATACAACTCGTTAGTGAAGCCACATCTAATGTATCTAATTGAAATATGGGGCAACGCGCCAAAAACGAACCTAAAGGACCTACAGATTGCTCAAAATAAAATTATTAAACTATTATTCCACTATGATTACCTTACACCTACAATTAAAATTTACAGGGAAACTAAACTCATGACTATTAAACAACTCCACGCATACTGTACAAGCATACTCATAAGAAAAATTTTGAACAAGTCCATTCACACACAAATACACTTCACTAAAGTACATCAAGTACATAATCGGAGCAGTCGTAGGAAGGATCACATTTTGCTACCACGAGTGCGAACAGCTAATGGCAAGAGAACAATTATTTTCGCAGGAGTGGAACAGTATAATAAGCTTCCTAAGGAGATAAAGAATGCGAACTCGTTTGCTATTTTCAAAAATAAATTAAAAAATCTAATTCTAAATGATCAAGCGCTACTACCATAAACAGACTTGCCCTATTGCTGCTTTGCTTTATTGTGGCACTAGGTTCGCATTCCTTATCTCTAAAGAATATTTGCGACCGCGGTGATTATTTCTATTGTGGGTGTATCGAGAAACTTTAAGTTTTGTGGTTTTGCTAATGTTATAATAGTACGAAGTGAAATGTTATACGGATACATGATTTACTTTATAGAAAAAAAATAGCTGTTTAGTTTGTGTGTCAAAGTTATTCTTATTACTTACTACACTTTAAGTTTTAAAAATGTTCTCAAGTAAGTGAAATATTTGTAATTTCTTATTGAGAAATAAATCTCTTTAACCATAAAATATTTATTATGGTTTGGTGTATGACAACACCAACTTCCTCTTCCCTTTTTCAACAACGACGCCACTGTGAGAGTTAAAACCTGGGAGAATTGACGTCAACATTGTTGTTGGAAAAAGAAAGATTGGGTTCTGAAAATAAGGAAATAGTGGCATTGGCTAGTATAAAGAAATATTATAGTCGCGGTAAAGAAGGACAAATTGCTAAAGTGTGCAGAAATTAAAGCACACAAAAAGAAACCAAGACGTACTATTACTCCAAGAAGAAAGATCACATCGTGGAAAATTGTTACAAGTTCAATAGGAAAGGAAACAACACAAACATGAAGGAAAATAAAGATTCAAAGAATAGTGAAGTAAATGCATTTATGTGTTCCAGCAGCAGTGTTACGGAATGCGGTACATGGACACTAGAGCGAGTGAGCATATGTGTTGTGATAAAACCTTATTTGATTCCATAATTGATAAGTCTTGTTCCTCTAAAGTAAAGGTTGGGAATGGCAACCTTTTACAAGTTTACGATGTTGGGAATGTAGTAGTGTTTGCCTGGAACAATTGTAAGTACATAAAAACTTTTTTGTCAACTGACTTAAAATTCAATTTGTTTTCTGCAGGATATGTTTTGGACAAGGGTATGCGTTTGGTGTCAATTAGTAATGTTAGTGATTTTTTATATAAACATGGGGAAGTTTTGTGCAACAGCAAATAGATCTTGTAAGCTAAATAAGATCTGATCGCATGCTGATGTTTGGTGTATGGAAAATGCCTCAAATGGAGAATCAAGGTATTTGCTGTTGTTTAAAAATGATTGTACGGGTTATAGTTTTGTGTTTTTTATGAAAAGAAAATCTGAAGTTTCTGTGCGTGTGTTAAGAATTTTGTGGCAAAGGTGGAAAGGTAATGTGACAGAAAAGTGAAAGTTTTGAGAATAGACTATAGCTTAGAGTTTATTAATAATGAGTTCAAAGTTGGAAACCCCTCAACAAAATGGCAGGGCTGAAGGAAATGCGAAAACTTGTAGAAGCTGCCCGTGCTATGATTTATGGTTTGAGTAAAGTTTTTGGGCAAAGGCAGTAAACACAGCCTGTTATACATTGAATAGAAAAGGTTTTAGCCCAGTCAAAGGTAAAAACTTGGATTTCAAATCAAATCAAATCGTTTATTGCAATCCATAATGTACACTTACAGGTGGTAAATACAAAAAATAGAAACATTTATGGACCCTGTCGGGCACAGCAAATTTTTAAATAACTAAAATAACTAGAGCGAGGAAGAGCGCTTTATTAATTTTAGTTTGAAATTATTTTATATCCTATTTAATATTTCTATTCATTTACTTATTATATTAATATTATATGTGCAAGTCTATCTATTCATTTATTATTTATTTGATTATATTGAAATAATGCCTAATTGTCTACTCCCTTAAAATTTGTTAATTATTATTTTTATTATTTATAATAACTAGCATAAGTATTAAGTATTATAGTTTATTTATTTGTTGTTATTTTACTTATTAAATATATTTTATTCATAATTATATATTATTATTTAATTTATCGGTTAGATATTCATTTACTGTGTAACAGCTTTTTTAAATTAAATATTGCTTTAATTTATTTAAAAATATACTGGTTTTGTTTTGTTGTTTAATGTATTCTGGTAATTTATTATATATTTTTATTGACATTGAATATGGACTAGATGAGTGTAATTTAAGGCGGGACGGGGGCAAATTTTTTGGAGGGTAAATAAGGCGGGAGCGTCTGTGCTATTTCCCCATAAGATAATGCTATAGTTAAACCAAGCGTGGGCATACGCGTAGTATGTGACTAGTGCGGTTTGTAGGTTTGTAGTCTTTTTAATTTCGCGGAGAGCATACGAAAACTTTGAAATTTTAGATTTAACTGTCTGTATATGTGTTTTTCAGTTAATATGTGTGTCTATTGTTAAACCTAGGAGAGGGAAATGGTTAACTGTTGCTAATTTTTGTTGATTAAAGGTAAAATTTATATTTATTTGTTTTTTCTGCCGGGGATGGAACACTATTAATTTGGTTTTGGTAAAACTGATTTCGAGATTATGATCGCTCATCCAGTTTATAATTTTTCCAAGAATAGTCTCAAGTTTTTCATTTAAATTAACATTTGTTTGGCATGAGGTCAGGATCGAGATATCGTCCGCAAAAAGTTATTTCATGAGCTTGGCTGTAAGGTATCAGTATCAGTGAGTATATCAAAAGAAAAGCTTCTAAAATGGGATAACAAGAGTGTAGAAGGCATGTTTGTGGGTTATGGTGAAAATGTAAAGGGGTGTCTCGCATATATTTTAGTGATAATCTTATGGTAGAGATAAACAAGGATGTTGTGTTTTTACCTAACTCGTGTAAGATTGAATATGTGGAAAAAGAGAACTTAAATGTGTGTGTACAAGACCAGGAAAATGTGTTGAGTGATGATGAGAATATTCAAGGAAAAGAGCAGGAGGTAGACACAAGGGAAAGGGATCGTGTAATAAATGAGGAACAGAGCAGTGATGACATGAGTCATAATGAAGCTAATGGTAGATTGCAGCTAAGGGACAGAAAAGAATAAAAATACCTGATTGAGTTTATTGATAGTTTGTGATGAAGATTCTGTACCATATGAGGAAGCTGTGTCGAGTAGTGACAGTAACAAATGGAAACAGGCAATGGAGTAGAGATGAAATCGCTTACTGAAAATGAAACATGGATAAATGTAGAGAAGGCAGAGAATTGTGATATAATTGACTGTAAATGGGTTTTCAAACGTAAGAAAGATAAAAAGGGAACAATATCTGTCTCTTAGAAATTTATAGTCCTGTAGTAAGGTTAACAGAAGAAAATTTTGATCACAGTGTGTTAAAAAGAGATAAGTCAGAGAATCCAGAAATAGAATATAGATGTAGAAAGGTAATTGGTTCACTGATGTATGCAATGTTGTGTTCCAGACCTGACGTATGTCTTTACATAAGTATTTTAAGTAGGTACCAGTCTTGTGCCAGTAATGATTTATGGGTAGCTCTCAAGTGAGTGCTACGACGTGTACAGGGGAACTTACAGATAAGCTTACTTCTTAAAAGAGGTCAAATTAAAGACGTTATTGATTTTGTTGATTCTGATTAGGCCGGTGACAAAGTTGCTAGAAGGTCAACTGGTGGTCATGTGTTTTAAATTTATGGTTGTACAATTTCAAGGGTTTCTCACAAACAGACAGTTGCTCTGTCATCCACCGAATCTAAATATGTGGCTTTAAGTCTAGCTGTTAGCGTAGCATGTTGGTTGAAAAATATTTTTGAATATTATGAAGGTAAAACTTGCTGTGTGAAATTGTTTGAAGACAATCAGTCTGTAATTAAACTTTGTAAAAATCCGCCATTTCATCATAAAATGAAACACATTGACATTAAAGTAAACTTTGTACGTGATATGGTAAATAATAATATTGTAAGTGTTGATTAAATCAGCACAGGTGATCAAGTGTATTTCAACTAAACCTTTGGGTAAAGTAAAGTTTGAAAAATTCTTAGATTGTTGATATTGTGTAAGGGTGCGTCCAGACCTAGCGAATGTGTCGCGAATGCGCTGCTCGCGAGCCGCTTGCGAACTGAGGCCCTAGTGCGAGTTTCATTTAACCATCTCGATCAAACGCAGTGAGCGCGTTCGGCGTTCCGATTGGTCCGTCACCAATCCAGGGACAATTGGAGCGCCGAACGCGCTCATTGCGTTTGATCGATATGGTTAAATGAAACTCACACTACGGCCTCTGCAGGCATGTTGCTCGCGTGCGGTTATAGCCTACGTTTGGTGCGCCGCTCTAGTGCAACTCCGGCAAGGCTTAAGTGGGGCGCGTGTGGAGCTCGTGCGACATAGCTTCTTTCGCGTTTGAACTAAATATGACGGCGAGGGAGGTGCACCGCGGGCGGAACGCGCGGACATCGTGCGCCGCTCGAGTACGGCGTATTTTTATTTAATCGATTAGTGCCATAAAAATGCAATTAATTTTTACATTTTCAATTTTCAAACTTCGCACGTAATTTGACGGAAACGCTGGCCGCAGTGGACGCCATATTGCTCTATGGGTATGACGTCAGGTTGCTATATACACAAATGCACTGATGTTTTATAAGAAATTGTTTATAATTAAAAAATGAATTATTATTGTACTTACTTTTGGTTACGAAAATAATACAAGTACAAAGTTCTTCAGTTGACATGCCATAAGACGTAATAACATGGCGGCTACTATTTCATAGTGTTCAAAAACAGATTAAAAAAACAAATCTTTCAGTTGTATTTTAAAGAATCATGGCAACTCTCCTAACATGACAAATTTTACAAAACGTCCTTTGATGAGACATACCTTGGTTCATTTAGCTATTTATGTGTAACTAAGTATGGCCTTCACTATATTTTTAAAAGATGGGAGAGTCTAGTAATGAAGAAATATGTATTTTGAGGTTATGTGATATATTATTAATCTGTGGCTTTAGAATTTGATTTTTATACTTAAGGTGAACCTAGTCCACATTTTTCCCATACAAACTTCGGGAGTGTATTACTCCACTGTTGGACAATGTACATCAAAAATTAAACATGGTATGGTTTTGTCTCATTATTAATATTGTCTGTACGGAAACAGAATACTAAAATAAAAAGCTATTAAAAAGTTAGGAGCCAACAAAGATTCATTATTCTTGCTAATTTAACCTAACTTTGGGTGTGTTTTAGTAATAAAAGAAGTGTAAAATCTGAAATAAAAAGTCGGTACCGACAAAGCTCAAATATCGAAAAGTTCAATAAATTTTATTGGTTATTGATTTATGCAGTGGCTTTTTCATAAAACCCGATCTTCCGATGGACTGTTCTTAATTTTGTACGCGCCTGTTGTACTATAAATGATCCTGCATCTCACACAACAATGTTGTGCGTGTAGACTAGCTTCTAACTGCTCATCACTGATACTACCTCTGTCGGACACGATGCCTGGTGAGACAGCGTGCTTTTTAGCCAGGCCCATCAGTGAGTTCGAGCCCGCGACTAGGTTCCCCTTAAGTTACAAATTATGTCGAATCCAAGCCAGATAACTCTGTGCGTGTCCAAGATCGGCACTAATCGTGGTCTTCTACTTATGGTGCTTTCCGGGTCGTGGAGGTATCATACCGCCAACTTCCTAACTCCGGGCTAAAATTCCCGATGGAAAATCCCAATATCACTTTGGCCGACTTGGGAATCGAACCCAAGACCCCACGCTTAGCAGTCGCAGTACCTAGGTACTGCGACTGCTGACCCTGAGCTACCTACCACGAGTACCTAGGTATAAAAATAGGCAAGGACACAAAAATAATTTTATTGAATTTGTCCATGAAAATGATAAAGCCATCAAAAACATAACTTGTAAAAAAAACAAGTCTCGCAACTTAGTTCTTCTACCGTAAAAAGTTGTGAGATCCATGTGTAAAACATGGATCTCACAACTTTGAAAACACGATGTCTCACAAGTAATACATATTACATTAAATTAGATTGTTTAGTGCGATTGCCAAGTGAATCTATTTATTTTGTTTAAAACATAAAAGATTTTTGATATTGATATGGTCACTATAAAATGTTGTTAGATTAGCTAATTACGTAATAACTTAAGACAGAAGGTCCCTTAAGTAGGAACTGAATAAATCAAACGACTTGGTATTACATGGATCTCACAACTTTTTACGGTAGAAGAACTGAGTTGCGAGACTTGGTTTTTTTTACAAGTTTTATTTTTGATGGTATCTCATTTCTTTTTGTAGATTATACATATACAGGTACACCGATTCATTCACTGCAAATGTTACTTTGTAATCCTATATATTTATATGGGATTACAAAGTTATTTATGCAGTTGGTGTATCTAGAAAACTGGACCGAAATTGCAAAATATTTTAGTCTTTCCTTAATTTAAACACTAAACTCTAATTGTAATCTAAATTTGAAGCTTCTATGTCTACTAGAAGTGCCTTAGAGTGTTGACGATCGGTCAGTCAGTGAGTGACAAAATTAAGAACTTCGACTAGTTATAATTATTAAACGACTGGTTCAATTTGAATGAAATTTAAAATATACCGTGTTTATACAATGCTTGCTTGGTTACTAGAAATACAGGTTTCTAGTTTAATCCACAACGAAGTTATAGGGGGGTCGAAAATGGCCTGAACTGCTACGAGAAGGATGGTAACGGCCGTGCCGCTTTTTTTTGCTCGACTTGGCGGGGGCACTGCCGTGTCCCTGTGCATAGCTAAGCTCAACGTGTCTACTTCAAAATGACTAATTAAAATACCTAAAATGCCTACGACAAAAAATAATCATTAAGTAATTTAGTTAAATATTTCTATTATAATTCTCTTAGAAATACATCATCAAGGAATACGGCAGAAGCAGCTACATTTTGATCATGTCTGGCCCATCCAAGGTACCAAACTATGGTCATGATATGAGCACAACATCCTAGTGTGCGTCGATTAACAAGACAATTACAGCAATATTCTGTAATGCCCGCTAACCCAAATGTGTAATTATTAAGATGTTTACATAATACAGTTTCCTCTCAATATGTCTATATAACACACAGAATGGAAGACATTTTGCCACTTCCGATAGAACATCCAAAACGTGATGCAATTCCAAGTCCAATATACGAAAGCCAAGTCATTCACAGTAGAAGATCCAATCGGTGTCCGAAAGCAATGCAAACTAATACAGGAGAATAACACAATATCAGCAGCCAAGAACTGCTCAAGGACATCACGTCTCTGAAGGTGAGCCTGGCAGAGATCAAGTCCAAGTCGGAGTCATCGGATGTCACCATTGGTGAATTGCGAGCCGAAGTAGCGTTGTTGCGCAACGCTATGCCGACAAGTGGGTCACCGGATGGCTCCAATATGAACACACGTCGCGGGGCACAAAATGCTTCCGTCTGCAGTTTTCAGTCGGCGAGTGAATCTACGTCACCGGCTGTCAAGAATGCAAGCGTTGCATCGTGTTCCACAGATCGCGTCGTATCTGCCGGGAAAGGGACGCGCATAATAGGTACATGGACCCCCAAGCGTGCCTATTCTGCAACTGTCGCCAAGACGAAACCTGCTGTGTCGCAAGCTAAACGACAACCAGAAAAACTAAACGGGGGAAAGCAGAGTCGTTCAGCATCAAGCGCGAAGAAAACTGTTGTGATGGACCAAGAACAGCAGGTTCCACCGAAGAACTCATGCGATGAAGATGGCTTCATCAAGGTGGAGAGAAAGAAGAGGAAGCCTAGTTATCGTTACTAGTGTGGGACGGCGCTGGCAGGTTCTAACATGCTGCTACGTCCTGCAATACCGACGACGCTGCTATACATGTCCCAATTGCACCACTCTACGAAGACTGAGGACATCGTAGAGTACATACGGGTGAAGACCAACTGGACCTTAAGGGTGGAGAAGTTGGAAGCGCGTCATAACACCAAGTTCAAGTCGTTCGTGGTACGCGTGGAACACAAATTGTGAAAAGAATTCGATTGGATTAAATATTTTAATGTCCATGTCGAATTTAAATGTTGATTTGACATGTAGAACTTCCAAGATCGGTAATAAGTAAATTTTAATCTACAAGTTAGAGGTCTGGGGGTCTAACAAGGCCACTTTGGCAGAATCATAATATGATAATATTATGAATCATATTTATAATCGTGAAAATGTCACAAACTGACAATTCATAATATTATCTGCGTTGACAGCACGCAATTCATCTATTTGACAGTTTTGTATGGAAATTCGTAAATAGGTCACCAAATGATGAATTGCTTTATTAAAGTAAAATGTCAAATAGCAGAATCATAGGGGAATTCAGGAAATGTATCACTTTTAGAGGAATTGCCATTTTTAGACCCGCTGATATATGTTAATTGTTAGTGCGCAAGTAATTTGGTCGCGAATAGTATGTTTTTTTTCATTACTTATGACGCGCTGCGTGAATAATCAACATAACAGATAGTAAAAAGTATTTTCATTAATACATGCTTGGTGTGATAAAAGTACGAAATAGCTAATACTAGCAAATTTAATCCAACAAAATAACATGAATCGAGTTGGTGGAGGTGATCTCGTAAATTCCTTGTAAGTTTAAATTACGAAGATTTTTATTGGCGATCGATTGATTAGCTTTATAATGCCGAATAAAAGTGCACACCTGTCTTGTTACTAAGCTATAACTTGAAAAAGATTAGTCTCATTACACTAACTTCTGAATAACAATTATATAGTTGATCACATTTCTACATTACTCAGATTTTTATGGTTCTCGAATCGAACGAACAAAAACCTTTTATAAAGTGGAATTTTCCCGCCCGACTTTCACTAAATTGATTACATTTATAATTATAGCGTCATTGTTTGAACTTTTTTCGTGAAATTTATGTTTATAAAAATAGCAGATTTCGTATGAGTGGTGTGCACTGGGCCCTAGTTTATTCTCACACATGTTATTTGTTTTATATACAGACGCCAGTACATCAAGCCACGCGAAACTGTCAAATTTTCCTTTAAGAAAGTCTTTAGCTAAATCCTTTAGTGCTACTTATGTGATGCTTTTTTCGACAGCCCCTTTTTGTAAATTTTTCTCGAAATGTCAAATTTTTCATGTGATTGGTACATTGTTCATCTTCGATATTTGTATAGGTGCCATCAGAGCACTCTCTTCTTGAGTGAATCGCAATGCTGTTTGACTTTTTTGGGGGACGGAACCCTCTTCATTACACGGCAACCACGCATGATGGCTGGGACCGGGTTCAGTTTTGTTCAAACAATTTTCACTTGATAGCCAGAAACACTTGGAAAATTACTACTGCTGAAATCTAAATATTCTTTTGATATAACCGGTTCTCTTACGTTTTTTTCACGACTTTCGATCCATAATGCAAAAAATAAATACGTACAACAATATTTTAATTAAGCTTGTATTAAGCTATGGGCGCTATAACAACACAAATATGGTCTTTCATCTGAATAAGTTAGGTTGAAACTCTTTATACCGAAGAAAGCTTAATAAGAACATAAATAATATTGTTTATTCAGCAGCTGAATAATTAGTAAAACATAGAATCTTATCCAGTTTTTTTTTTTGGTGGGACATCATCATATAACTTTTCCCGCTCTGGGCGGAGCAGGAGAGCGTCTCAGACTTTTACTAACTAAGACCCACCCGTGTTCCCTCGGTTGTCTGTGTGCCAGGGGCCGCGGTATCTCTTTCGAACAACCCACACCCCTGTCAGGCATCGGCCCTTCTGGGCCCCATCAGTTGTTGCTGACATCTCTTTGAGGCGCGCGTGGAACACAACGCGCCGTCGACCCGGACTTGGTCCTTACCGGACAGCGAGCTACCCATTACTCACCGTCCGCAAGCTCGCGCCTACGGTGGCCGGGAATCAGCCTGGGATTCCCGACGCCTAGTGCGTCACCTGCGAAGGCTACGGCCGTGAGGGCGCATGTACTGCCTCGCCCTCACGAAATCTTATCCAGTTTAAAGATAAAATAAAAACACTAATTCAGTATCAAACTGTATAATAGAATTATGTAACAATATTATTCAAAAGGTGATACTTTATTCAGCAATTAGCTGTTTCAAACGTTGCTAGCTTAGAGTACTGCTTCAATAATAGCAATACAGATTATGGTTATTCAGATAAATGCTACCGACGGGGCTGTTTTTCAGCTTTAAGCCACCTGGAATGCGTAATGCTAAATAACGTCTGTATAATAATCTTACGGTGATTGGTTATTAAGCGTAAAGAAGGGAAGGACAGAAATACAGAATTTATTAAGAGTTAAGAATTAGAAGGGTCCGAACTCAACCTAATTCAGCATTTGGCTATTCCCAAAGCTCTTACACAGACTATATTCATCTTTAAACTGTGTAATGTTCTAAATGTGTACTGTTATCTTGCTTATGTGTTACCTGGGAGCCCTGTAGGCTGATTTTGCTAACACAAAATCGCACAAACACAGAGTCGTCGCCAAAACTACAACACGGTCTGCGCTGAATACTTAAAACTGTCATTGACTGATTGTCAATCTTTTGTTTCCCTTGTCAAAAATAGGGAGAGGCCACGTAATCGGTTAATTTAAGTAGTAGCGATTTTTCGAAGGTACGGGTTTTCTATGGTCATGGTAGTACGATGTATTTACTACGCAGTGCCATACCGCGCACAACAACCCCCCCCTTTTCCGCTGCCCGCGCACCCCGCCACTAGCGCAGGTGGAGTGGCGGGAGAAACTGGAGAGAGACCCCCAATCGCCAGCGATAAGGTGATACAGCGATCCTCGGCATTTTTCTATTGTAAAATTATTATTCTGTGTTTCGTTCAGCCATACATTTGTTGTGAAGACCAATAAATGATTATATTGAAAGTAGTGACTTAAAATAAAATGATGTAAAATAATAAATTACTTCTAAACAGTTCACATTTCCTGGGATTTCATTTCGATTAAAACATATAATCGGTTTAGATTTGAGTAAAAATATGGAATTCTCTAGTAGCGTCAATAATGAGTACAGATGCGTTCAAAATCAACATTTCATACTGTCTTCAGTTATAGTAAAGTTATATTTATAACGTTTATTATATCTATACTTCCCCAGCTTTTAAAAATAAACTGATGATAACCAATAATATTACATTAACAATGTACTACATTTTGGTGACAGTCTCATCTTGGGACGAATTTCTGTTTTTTATTAGTCCAATATGGCCATGATTCTTTATTTTGTTATTTAATTAACTAAAACGAACATTTGCCGACTGCATGTTGCCTAAGCTATCTCAATACTATATTTTTAGTTTTTTCTCCTATAGAGTAAAATACCCTATTTACCTCGGCTACCTATAACTCGCATCTCGGACTACTCTGATTTTGCCCGGTTTGCAACGAAGATCTAATGTTCTATAAACTGGGGCATAGCAAATGTTTAAAGTCATTTGTGATAAAGTGATTTGTGATAAAGTCGTTAGATTTGAGTGAAATTCAATCTGTAGGAAGTCTGTGGATTAGGTACTCTCTTCGATCGGTAGTTTTAAATTGACTTATTTTTTGACAAGTTTGAAGTCATCAGGATTTGAGAAGGGTCGTATGGCCCCACAACAAAAATATACAGGGCTTTGAAACACTATTATTACTTCATAATATATTTTGTTACATTTTGTCCATTTCTAAGCCAAGCTTGTAGAGAACCGTTATCCATCTCCATTAAGATGAATACACCTCAACGAACAGGTAGGTACACTGAACACGGATCTTTAGGCACCCGAATAACGTTGATAGGGGGCGCTGTTGGTAAACATTTGTGCAATTGCTTCGTGGAATGTATTGAAAAACCAAGATGGCGGCATTCGTTCCGATTTTGGACGCGTGCCGAAAGAACCTTGTAGCTATGTAGCTCCTAGTAAAACGGTAAGACGTTATCACACGTACCTTTAGGCATCTGTGTGACCCCTGCACACTTGATTAGTTCCGCTGCATACTCTCCGAGGTACTCTGGCAGGATGCCGGAGAGGACCCCCTTGTCTTTGTAGACGTGGACGATCTCTGGTGGAGGTTCATCATCTTCATTACCTACGAGGCTATCTGAAAAAATACAGTTACAAAATGTAATTATGAATTCTTTATGTGTAAATAATTCCGTCATCAGTAAATTAATTCAGTCTAGCGACATATCTACGTAGAATATGCGACCAAAGTGAAGTACAGCGTTTTTTTTTCTCAATTAGTGACTTATTTGGCTATATTTAGTGGAACTTGGTTAGTTCGGCAATGACGCCTTCTTTGCATTTTGTCTAAAAATTGCGTCATTACGTCAGTTAGTGTGAATTTCACCAATCAAACTGACTGCGATCAGCACTAATAGATCAACACTAATAATTTAATTCAAAACCTGCCAGTGTCTGACACCGAACAGCTCTTGGGCGCGGTTCATATATGTTGATCGCGTTCAGCTTTATTCGTGAAATTCACCAATAGCCCCTTTACAGCGACGTAATTTTGACAGGTGTGTCGCTAAGATGGCGATCTCAAGTGCTAACTTACTCCTCCTGCCCAAAGACCACGCGAGTTCGCAGCCCAAGGGGCCCCCGCCGATAACTGTGACATGCTTCGCCTCTTTTACCCTCCTGCAAACACATCAAAATTCAAGTAGAATGCATTTTTTTGGAACGTAGTAACGCTGATTGCCGTTGAAAATGACTGGTAGACATCGTCACGCAAGGATAATGCGTCATGTCCCTCCATGCAAAACTTTCTCTCGTTCTATTATATTTGAGTGTATGAGTTTGCGAGTTTTGCGTATGGAACTTCGTCCCTGACGGAAGCCACCGACCGCACACATTTCTTTTTATTTACGGAGGGTGGGGGGCTGTATTATTAAAAAAAACATGCCATGTCGACTGTATAGTATTGTCGTTGTAGCCTCTCTTTGTGGTGCTACAACACCGGTTTTTGCAAAGTTGTTTTATTGTTATTTTCTTTTCAGGTAACTTATTTGTACTGCGCACAAAATGAATGGAAATGCTGCCTTTTGTAATAACCAGCAGATCATTTCAACGCTGGTGGATACAGCATCATATGCTGCGTTAATTTCAATAGTTTGCGTGTAGATGTCCGTAACATCCTATATATTGGCTAATACAAAGATATTTTCGTACCTAAATGAAAGTTCTAGGTCCCTAATCGTTCGCATTCTGCAAATCTTTTCCCGTACTGCCTTTGGCGCAGCCTTGACGATAGATAAGTTCTTGGCTTTTACACCTGCACAAAACAAAAAAAAAACAATGCCTTAAATGCAACACACTAGGTTAATGTATCTACATACAACTGGGTCAGTAAAGGAACATTTTGGTCCGAGTCCACGAACGTCAGAGCATGCTGCGATTGAAATTTGAACTGCCTGGAGCCCGTAATATTCTATCTTCAACCCCTGATAGGACTTTTGACGGAACTGAACGGCTCCCGTGATGGAATGTGTTCAACACAGCTTACGAGTAACTACAACACCAGAGGCATTACAGACGACTTGTTATCCTAGACACTACACAAGCATAGCTATCTCATGAGCCTATAACACACCCGCAACCATACCCACTTCAATCCGGAACACAACAGCGCTACTCGGCTGCAATGCGGTACATAGGTATGCTAGTCCTATTTAATGGTGGTACTTGTTCTCGGAAGAGCCCATTCACAAAATTCTGTTCTGCTACGTAACATAGGCTGGTCATCTCACCTGGTGCGAGAAGACATCGTTCGTAGTACACCGGACGGTCGCCATCTAAGGTTTTCACCCAAACCACATGGTCGTCAGGGTCAATCCTCATGACACACCACCCGGTTGCCAGGGACATCGCCGGACCTCTCTTTTTTCGATAAAACTTAACGGGGTCCATAAAATCCAAACATTCTGCATTATACATTCTGAAGTTATAAGAAAAAATATACTGTCTTTTTATGCAAGTAAGCGCAGCGTTCTTCGTTGTCTTAATAAATTGGTTTGGCACCGACTCCGAAAACTAAGTAAATACCTACCAACCCAGTTGATTCTTAATTTTCTTATCTTATTATTAGGTAGATATTAATTAGTTTTTAGCAGGAACAGAGACAGGATAGGGACTGGATAAGGGATAGGGGTGGCGTACATAATTATTTTGTGCTTTTCAGTGGGTTGGTTTTTGAAGGCGGTTCCCTTTAAAAAAAAATTGAAATATTTTAAATTGTTATATTTTTGTTTTGGTTTAAAAAAAAAGAAATTTAATTATAGGTAATTTATTTTTTGTTTTGTATTTTTGTTTTTGTTGTTTCATTTTTTGTCATACTTCAACTACTTTTTTCAACTTTTTAGTGATAGGTACTGTTCGCGACGATGCGTCGCTACATAGTTATAGTTTTTTCTGACAATAACTTTTCATTCATAGTGATAATAGTGATAGTTAAAACAATAAACAGTGGTGAGTAAGTACATAAATAGTATATAAAAGCGTAAGTACCACCCCTACAAACCTCATAAGTGGGCTATATAGCCGTAATTTATAGTTTGCGTCCAGGCAACCTAGTACTGAGACCTAGCCCTGGACCTAACCTTAAATATTCTAAACCTAAGATAAAGCCCACTTAATTGAGTTTGTATGTCGTGTTGCTTTATTTAAGTGACTCTTAACATTTATGTTTTTGCCAACCCTCTTTCAAGGCGCATCACGCCCTGAAAATCATAGTTGAGTTTTAAATATCAAATTGTTTTAGATCTTTAGGCCAGCCTGATATATCTATCATTAGATTCGAAATCAATTCAGTCATTTTCGAGGAAATCAACTTATAAAGTAATTTTTGATAACATTTTTCAGAATTTTTCGGTTTTCCTCGAAAAATTATTTCAGTATGGAAAGATATAGCTAAGATTATCTATCTTAGCCATATCTTTCCATACTGAAAGAATTTTCTCTCAGGAGATGGGGAATTTCATGGGAAATACAGTATATATATATGCATAATTCCAATGTAACTAAGAAAATATAGATGAAATAAAACTTTAAAATAGGAAGCAATTAGCGGCTCTCGTTACGGTAAGGATTGTTGGTAGGTAAGCAACCATGTAATTTCGAATAATGTGTAGTCATCGGCAAGGTTCCTATTTAAATCTTAAATATATAGATATAGTCCAAGTAGTGTTCCCAATTGCTTCCTGAAGACTTGTACAAAACTTGTGTTATTAATAATGTGTAGTCATCGGCAAGGTTCCTATTTAAATCTTAAATATATAGATATAGTCCAAGTAGTGTTCCGCAATGGCTTCCTGAAGACTTGTACAAAACTTGTGTTATTAATAATGTGTAGTCATCGGCAAGGTTCCTATTTATATATAGATATAGTCCAAGTAGTGTTCCCAATTGCTTCCTGAAGACTTGTACAAAACTTGTGTTATTAATAATGTGTAGTCATCGGCAAGGTTCCTATTTAAATGTTAAATATATAGATATAGTCCAAGTAGTGTTCCCAATTGCTTCCTGAAGACTTGTACAAAACTTGTGTTATTAATAATGTGTAGTCATCGGCAAGGTTCCTATTTAAATGTTAAATATATAGATATAGTCCAAGTAGTGTTCCCAATTGCTTCCTGAAGACTTGTACAAAACTTGTGTTCTTAATCAGGTAAGGTACCCCCTCGTCAGAAGTCGTTAAAAACACCCCTTTCCTAGACGAACGTCTGGAAACTGCATCTTTGGGAAATCCAAACATTGGTACATCAGGTGGCGTCACGAAGAGCGGAAGAAATATAGTAGCCGTCCTGAAGATATCTGGAATCTATAGGTGCATGATATCAGCACCGCGTGGACTGGGAGCCCTACCTACACACACACTGGGATGGAACCTGGATAGGCATACACCCTCCTCCCTACACACCCTTCGCGTCCAAGCGACCACGTCTGTCCGGCACAGGTACTTCATTTACTTTAGGTTTTGGGCTAATTACTAGTTTGTTCATAGTTAGTTCAGTTCTCCATTTATTTTAGTGATAGGTTTTTTTAGTGATAAGTTTTGGGCTAGTACTGGTATCAGTCTGTAATCATGACTTCGACATACCTACTATTATACGGTGTGCCTATGGGCCTTGGTAGAAAAACGAAGGATGTTTGAAGGAAGAGTCGCGCAAGGGAGAATGAAACTACCGACGAAAAAGCGACTACTTGATGCTGCAAGAAATCGTCAGCATGCTACTCGTGCTGCAGAAACTGATGAGCAAAGAGAGGTTCGCTTATCTAAACTTCGTGCCATCACTCATTTTATTAGAATATCCGAATTCGAAGAGCAGACTAGCCAGCGCTTGTTGTCCGTGCGGAAACATGCTCGTCTAGCTAGGGATAACGAAACTGAGGAGCAAAGAGAGGTTCGCTTATCTAAACTTCGTGCCATCACTCATTTTATTAGAATATCCGAATTCGAAGAGCAGACTAGCCAGCGCTTGTTGCCCGTGCGGAAACATGCTCGTCTAGCTAGGGATAACGAAACTGAGGAGCAAAGAGAGGTTCGCTTATCTAAACTTCGTGCGATCACTCATTTTATTAGAATATCCGAATTCGAAGAGCAGACTAGTCAGCGCTTGTTGTCCATTCGGATGATAACCGCATCAAAATCGGTTCAGCCAAATGCGAGATAATCGCGGACAAACATACAGGTCAAACTGAGAACCTCCTTACCAATACCTTTAAACGAGCATTTCATATTTATATAATACACCGTGAAATTGAAATGGTTGTTTTCCCGCGGCAGAACAACTTGCCATAAGGAGTACTTTCGAAGCATAGAGTAAAAGTTAAAAAAAAAGACAATTATGTTTTAAAATAATTTAAAAAAAAATCATCAACTCGATAAAACACTACTCAATAGTAACACTAGAGGTAACTGGTAGATACTACTCGAATCGCAAGCACCGCTGACAAAGAGAACAGCGATGCATAAATGTTCAAAGCAAAATAAACTCTCGCACGTGGTGATTTTTCACAATGGCTAATCTGCCATTTTTTGTTTCTAATATTTTATTTGTTTATAAAACTATTGTATGACCAAGACAAAACCATTTCGCTGCGAGAAAACAACCATTAAAATTTCACGGTGTATATAATCTGAATCTCGGAAACGGCTCCAACGATTTTCATGAAATTTTGTATGCTTTCAAGGGTGATAAATCGGTCATTTTCAGAAAACGTCAAACCATAAAAATCCGAGCAAAACTCGGTCATCTAGATATGAATTATTTTTCCAACAGTAGTGTGCAATAATACCAGGCACATGCTATCTGACGCAGCTTTCCTAATGAACCTTTAGGGATAAGTAGTAGTATTCAAGGTACCTGTAATTAGATTTAGCGGGCAGCATCTTTGTAACGAAGCTACGGGTTCCTACATCCGCCACATGTGGCCTTTGGGATCGGGACCGCGGTCCCGGATTCCACCTATGTATATTATTTTTGACTAGTATTTTGGGACCACAAGAATACCACGTAATTTATTTTGTAATAAATATTTTTTTATTTAAAATCCACAGTAATACGAAATTTGAGAAAGACAGGTACCTAGGTCATTCAAAGTAGGTAAGCTGCATATTCGTAATTCATTGCGGGTTTCGACTTGTGGCGGTTAATGCGACATTCGTTCTATGTTAACAAGTAATACAAGTGATACTGTTTTACATTCGCTTCGGTTTTGTAGTACACGCGCTTTCTTTTTTCATTGTCCTTTCAATTTTAGCGATTATTAGTGCTGTTCATCATACCCAACACAAATCGATTCTCGAGAATCGATTTCGGAAACAGGGGAATGTTTTTGTATTTTATACGTATTGGGTACCTATCTAGACTATTTTAATAAATTATCTTTATCGTTTCGTGATGTTTTTTGTGTTCCACATGATTAATTTAAAACAAAAGTGGATTGAGGAGACGCGTGACGTGAAATAAATATTGGTTCCCAACAAAGTTTTAGGTAGGTACTAACTATTGGCAACATTTGTTCGATGCATTTTGAGGAAGCAAGCTTTGTTGAAACAAAAAGAATCAAATTTTGTCAAAATCAGCGTATCTGACTATTGTTGTAGGTACTGAAGATCATAACTAACGAAGTTAGTTCATTACCAGCAATTCTTATATATATGTATATATTATACCAAAATCTGAATCTCGGAAACGGCTCCAACGATTTTCATGAAATTTAATATGCAGGGGGTTTCGGGAGCGATAAATAGATCTAGCTAGATGAAACCTTAATGAAATGAAATGAATCTAAATGAAACCTACCTAGATCGATTTATGACCCCCGACACCCCTGCATACTAAATTTCATGAAAATCTTTGGAGTCGTTTCCGAGATTCATATTATATATATAAATATACATATATACAAGAATTGCTCGTTTAAAAGGTATTACATAAGTCTATGCATACTTCGAACTTTTTGTCAAAAGTGTGTTAAATATTAAATGATGGTTTTTTTTTAAATTACTGAATCATATAATCGATTACTAAATCTATTATAATTCGACGTTCACACAGACGAAATTAAATCGCGGCGAGATTTTTGCGCATACTCTATTTCAACTCTCGTTTCCTGGCGATGTTTTCCTTCACCGTTTTGAGAGCAGTAGTGAAGAAATAATTTACACAAAGTAAACCGCCACCGCCTGGCGGGTTTGGAACCTATGACTTGCCTCCTACCTACCTAGTCCCGGCCGTTAGCACTGCGCCACCACTGCTCAATTAAGTTATTTGTGGGTAATTTTCGGACGATATTTGGCGGCCAGCGGTCTTCTAAGAAACCGTAGCTTTACAATATATCTTCCGATTGAAATGACACATTGCGAGTATAAGGAGGAAACCGTCACATCAGACAAGTGTGGAGTGTCAGAAGTTCGGAAGCTCTTAAAAGCCGAACATTTGACCCAACTGTGGCGAAGCCAAATCTATTTTTAACCTTTAAATGTACGTAAGTACTCAAGCAGCGAGCCCGACTAACGGCTGCCTGCTGTAGATGAAGATAAAACCAAGGTCTTATTTTCGAAATCGCTAGAAAAAAATAGGAACACTAACGTTTTTCTAGTCCCATCTTCTACGTAAGTGAGTTTCTGGATGTCGGGCGGTTCCTTATTCCACCACATGTATTTGCTGAGAGGCGGCCGTCTATACGGTAATGCATCTTCTTTGGTAAAGAAGAATATCTGAATAATGAATAGTCTATTAATAAGGCTGAACCAGTAAGGCCCGTATTACTAAGTGAGTTACGCGCTGCTACCCCGCGTACGATCATGCACGCGGCCGGATATCCAGTATCCGGCCGAACAACCAGCCAAACAACTATCCGTTCCATCAGTATAAATTTGTACCGTGTAGAGTACCTTAGCGGATTTGTCATGCTTCATGATGGCCCGGGATGCGGCCCAGCCCGCCGCGCCGGTGCCTATGATGAGATACTGAACGCAATCAGGTAGATCGGTTGCTGCATACGGGCTTTTGATCTTCCTTCGAGGTCGCCCTAAACAACAAATACGATAGTTATTGTACATCACATAACCTCATGCCTGTATGAACAGAAGTCATGGCTATGAACAGAAGTCTACCTAGCACACCCAAATCTTGCCTCCCAAACATACCCCTTTGGGATATGTAAGAGCGAATGTTGAGCATTGGATTCCCTAGGTTTGATCCCCAGTTCGAGCAAAATTGTATTGGGTTTTCCATGAGGAAATTCTCAGTAGATAACATGATTGTTGATGATATTCATGAAAACAAAAGCAAGCCTTCTAATTAAATGGGTCTAAAGCGTCGTAACTGAGGAAACGACCGGGTGTTTCCACCGCGAAGATCGCCCTGAGGACATGGTAGAGAATACGGTGGAGGTCTGCCAAGCTTGGGCGGAGCACGACCGTGTCCTCATGGTGGCGATTGGCGGCGTCGATCTCTCGCGTCCGGCCGTGGTCCAGGCTTTGGTACGGAGCGAGAATGCATGGGTAGCCGTTACCTCCTAATAAGCAGTAATACTCGCGAAGAGGGAGGTAGCGCACGTGAGGGAGAGGCAGTATATGCGCCCTCACGGCCTTAGTCGCCGCAGGAGACGCCCTGGGCGTCGGGAATCCTAGTTTGGTTCCCAGCCACCGTTGACGCGGGCTTGCGGACGGCGATTAATGGGTAGGTCGCTGTCTGGTAAGGACCAAACCCGGGTCAACGGCGCGTTGTGTTCCACGCGCGCCTCAAAGAGATGTCAGCACCAACTAATGGGGTCCGCAAGGGCCGATGCCTGCCAGGGGTGCGGGTTGTTCGTTGTAAAGAGATAACGCGGCCCCTGGCACACAGGCAACTGAGGGAACACGGGTGGGTTTTAGTTAGTAAAAGTCTGACACGCCCTCCTGCTCCACCCAGAGCGGGGAGGTTATTTGATGATTTCCCAACCTAAAAAAAAAACAGCGTCGTAACTGTTACCAGTTGTGGGTGCACAGTCCAAATGAGATAAGTAACCAGGGTCCTCGGATATAGTTGAAGTTTCGTAAGAAAGCGATGGATGTTTTCGAATGAGATTTAATTTTATAAATGAACTGTTTGTTTTTTATTCAATAAATTAAATTTGTTCAAAAACATCCAACGGTTTCTTAATAAAGTTCAACTAAATCCGACGAGAAGACGATCTCCAGATACATTCTTCCTTGTGCAATACAGGTGTGATAATATAAAAGAGAACAAGTCAAAATGTTGCACTCACATATTTCTTTTTCACTCATTTTTTTCCGCACTTCCATCAATAAAAACAACTTATACATCTGAAAGAAATTGAAAATTACTGTTGCAACAAGATAATAGCTTTGACAAATACTGGATAATCAGCCTTGGTCTGGATAGCCTGCATAGATGGATATCCGGCAGTCGGATATTCGGAATACTGGGAAAAATGGTAGTTTGTTTTACAAAACGTTTACTTTAAAAGTTTAAACTGTTATTCGAAAACTATAACTTTCATATACTTAGTTTAAACAGAGTATAGCCTATGTTATACGTAGTAGCCCATATACTTAGTTTAAACAGAGACCCCAGGGAAGTACCTACTTAACTTACCGAAGTTTTCCGAACAAAGTTGGTTCTTCGACTATTTTAAATAGTAGCATTGTTTCCGAGATTGTTTCATTGAGTTTTGACTCCACCATAACCATAATTTCTTTGTCGTATTATTTTATACGACAAAGAAATTATACGCCGAGTACCTAATTCCGACGCCATTGTTTGTTTTGATTTATTTGTTTTGGTTGTGAGCTATGATGGCATGTATTTAAGATTTTAACATTGATAAATAGTGTGAAAAATAGGTAATATTCACTGTGAAAGTTGTTCAGATGGTGCGTGTAAAGAGAAAAAAACCAAATATGCATTTTCAAAACTATCTATCGGTGAAAAAAAATCAAGTGATCGTGAAAAGTAGCTGTACACCGGATTTGCAATTAATAGGTACAAACTATAGGTAAAGTCAATCGTAAATTCAATACAAAACAATATGATTCTGTGCACGCCACTGGTCTCCAGTGTCTCCCGCCACTCCACCTGCGCTGGCGGCACATAATATAAGAGCAGAAATAAAGCTTCATACTGTCACCGTGCGTAGGTACACGCACAGCTATGTGGCCGTGACGTGTCACCGACATGGCGCGGGGGTAATATAACATCATCAAAATGCACAAATTGGATTAAGAGGCCGTGAACGATTTTTTTTTCCGATTTACGTGATTTTATAGACGCAATTTTACAGTTAAAAACTTTTTCCAAAAAAAAAACAACTACCGACTTACGGTAAAACACTACAAACACGGAAGTCGGTTGTTGTTTTACTTGGAAAAAGTTTTCGTTTTTCACTCTTTAGTTATATAGTGCCTAACCAACACCAATTCGAAATTTCATCATCCTTGGGGTTAAAACAATGCATATTTATGCGATAGCAGCAATCGCGGTTGATTTGCTGACATTTATTGAAGAGTTCCGTTGTCAGTCTCCGAAACGCATCATCAGATCTATATGGAATTTTAATGCGACGAAATTCGAACAAAAAATAATTTTGCAAATTCGTCTATATATGACGAAGTTATGACGGAGTTATAACATACATAAAAAATAAAAAATGTTTAGATAACATGTCGAATTGTCACATGTCGAAAAACCATTTCAATCAATATCAAATTTATGAGCTACTTTTTTATTTTTACTTTTTGATTTTGATTTATCAACCTCAAATTTGAATTGGACCTGTTTTGAGAATTTTACTCTAAGAGGTTTAGAATATCACATTTTTAGTGTCCTTCACCACACAATCCTCACCTTTGAAAACTTCATGAAAATAAATTTTGAGAACGCCAAAAAATAGTCAATAAATAGTCATAAATAGTCACCAAGGTAACAAAAATAGTCGCATTAAGATTCCGAAGTTATAGCTATATGTTGGTGAGGATTGTGGGGTGAATGTCACCACACAATCCTCACCTCAGTACGAGCAAACGGCTGGGAGTATCGACTTGGTTTCTATTCCAAAAAATAGTCAAAAAATAGTCGTAACACTATGCCAAATCTCAAAAATAGTCATTAAGGAATTCCAGAGATATAAAGGTGTCTTGGTGAGGATTACGTGGTGAGCCTTTCTCGCCACAATCCTCACCTTATTACCGCGGAACGCTTACGTTTTTTAATTTGGATTTGGTGTCAAAAAATAGTCAAGAAATAGTCTCGTCTCCAACCTTGAAAATTTGGGCCTGATTTACTATGTAGAAGTATGTTAAACTTCCATGTAAACTTCTACATACATTTTCGAGTCGAGTACAGTCGAGCACAAAATTATTAAGTACGTATTTTTTTATGATTTAGCCGAATACCAAATACTCATGCTCTCTGTCAAAGTGCTGAATGTTCCGCGGCTGATTGTTCGGCATTTTGACTTTGATAGTTTTTTTAATCTTTATCTATGAATGATACTTACCAAATATATAAGATTTATTAATGGTATGAAGTGTAGGGGATGTGATAAAAAAAAACAATTTAAGAAGGAATAAAATATTTGTTTGTATCACAATAATTACAGTTGGTTTCTTTATTAAAACAACACTAAATATTCATTTGTTTAAAAAATTATCGACATGTCAATTCATGTTCCAAACATGACCCTATGGTAGTCTCGCTATCATTTTAGATAGAATAGATACGATAAATTTAAAAGTTGCCTTTTTTAACCCCCGACGTAAAAACGACGGGGTGTTATAAGTTTGACGTGTGTGTATGTGTGTGTGTGTCTGTCTATGACATCGTAGCTCCCGAACGGATGAACCGATTTTGGTTTTGTTTGTTTGAAAGGTGAATTAGTCGAGAGTGTTCTTAGACATGTTTCATCAAAATCGGTTGAGCTGTTTGAAGATTATCAGTTCTTTTCAGGTTGATGAAGGGATTTGAGCATCTTCCACGGGTCTGATCAAGTCGAAATTTGGTATTCTATTACTTCAATGATATTAAACGAACAAAGTAACCTGAACCGATGCTGGAGCATCACCTGGAATTTCCAGGATACCCAAGTAACTCACTAAACAAACAGCAAAAGTATCGTGTTTGGGTTCATTAAAAAGGTCTCAGTGAATAGGTTATAGACAAATGGTGGTCAGGACGAAGAATGAGGATAAATTAGTAACAAACTTCACTGTGGGAAACATACGCAACGCTGCGATGTCTCGCTTAAATCTAAGCGAGTAAAAGTTAAATTTAAAATTTAAAAAGCCCCCGACCCAAAAATAAAAACTCAAATAAGTAAAAAAAATATATTTTTGGTCTTATAAGTTGTAGGTGATATTTTGATCAACGTATTGTCAAGTCTGGAAACAGCTAATGCAAATGCTAGGCCACCTCTGTTTGGTGTTTTATTTGACCATCCCCCGACTTGACAATACGTTGATTAAAATATTACCTACAACTTAAAATACCAATAAATATTTATTTTTTTACTTTTTAGTTTTTTCATGCAGTCGTCGTGCTGGCCAGTGCGATCAGTGGCGGTACCTTCGTAGAAGCCGAAAAGCCCAGCTTGCCCTAATAAAATTGTAATTATTATATTTAGTTATCTTCGGTTTTCTAACCAAAATTATGATAATGGTGTTAGTAATACTAGCAAACATGAGAACATGAGCCAATCCCTTAGCTGAATTTTAATAGGAAAAAAATCTGTCGGCTTGCCTTGATTTTGACGCCTAGGCACGCCACTGAGTGCGATTATTCTAAAAAGAAGGTTGACGCACTGACATGAAATAAGTATTAATGCATTTTCAGTGAACTGACGGTACAGAAAATCATCGAATAGAAAGATTCGAATTTCAAAACTCTCTCCACGCTACAGGATAAAATTCACTTTGCACGCAGATTTCGAATAATAAATAGAATCTTTCCGAGGTTGTGAGGCGAAAAAATATTTGGATCTTAATGAACATAAAAACGAGGTGTAGCGAGAGTCGGTGACGTCATAAAAGCGATGTGAGGAAAATACTCGATTCATGACGTTTTATGTTGAATGATGGTTAAATCGAATGAAAAATCAAAATGCATTATGATGTCAGGATTTTTAATTTCAATTAAAACATTACTAAATATTAGTAAAAAAAATATTTACATAGCCACCGGAAGGAAATGTCTAGAGAGTCAAGAAACAATGTAAGTAACTACAGTATTCTGTTAGCGTTTTAAATTAATATAAAACAATATTAAGTAAATAAAATAGTTTGCAATTTTAGTGTTCGCGACTGTACCAAAATATAATGTATGTAGAAGTTTACATGGAAGTTTAACATACTTCTACATAGTAAATCAGGCCCAAATTTTCATGGTTGGAGACGACTATTTCTTGACTATTTTTTGACACCAAATCCAAATTAAAAAACGTAAGCGTTCCGCGGTAATAAGGTGAGGATTGTGGCGAGAAAGGCTCACCACGTAATCCTCACCAAGACACCTTTATATCTCTGGAATTCCTTAATGACTATTTTTGAGATTTGGCATAGTGTTACGACTATTTTTTGACTATTTTTTGGAATAGAAACCAAGTCGATACTCCCAGCCGTTTGCTCGTACTGAGGTGAGGATTGTGTGGTGACATTCACCCCACAATCCTCACCAACATATAGTTATAACTTCGGAATCTTAATGCGACTATTTTTGTTACCTTGGTGACTATTTATGACTATTTATTGACTATTTTTTGGCGTTCTCAAAATTTATTTTCATGAAGTTTTCAAAGGTGAGGATTGTGTGGTGAAGGACACCATTTTTACGAATCGTATTAACGTCTACATGGTATAAAAATTACAGTGTATTGTTGTGAAAGTCTTATATAAAGTGTTAAAAAATTAACATTCCGAATTTCGTTTACGGCTCGGTATCAAAAAACGAATTCATAGTAAAAAAAGAAATGAGCGATTTTAATTTTTCACGTACAAAAACAATATAGTAAAACATGTTTACGTAGATTGTACACAGGGCTCCGCACACGTCTCGGCGCGACCTTGCGCGCCCAGGAAGCGAATTACCGGTATTTTTTCTGTAGCGTTACCAATTACCGTTATGTTAACGATAAAAAAGTAACGATATTAATACCGATACCCAAACTCAAATCTATTTACACGTATTAGTAACGATAAAAAGTAACAATTCTTATACCGGTAATTTATACATCTATCTCTTTCTAACTCAGACGGTAGAGACTAGCTTTTTTCGGTGTGTGCACGGAAACAATATACACGCCGCGACTGCCTTCGGCGTGTAGGTATACGATATTGTTTCTGTGGTGCAAAAAAATATAAAAAACAGGGTGGCAGGGACACCAACGCGAAAACTGAAACCATGAATGACTACGTTCGGCGTGTATACAATATTGGTGCCAATTCTCTTATTCACCGAATGAAACTAACTGTGATAGTTTAGTTCGTTTGTTTAATGTAGGCTATGAGAAGACTATTCTGCAAAAATAAAAACTAAATTTTAGAATTATTTTGACCAAATTAAAATCGTATTTGACAATCGCGGCTCCACATGATATTTTTTTTGGCTTCGCAACGTGGTTCTTGTTTGCCCTACTCGCGTGATTTTTTTTCAGTCTCGACGTGTTTTATATGGCATTTATTATCTCTTTTTGTATGGAAAATATGAAAAATGATTACTTACTTATTAAGATTTAGAGGTTTAAAGGTTGCATAGTGGTGGTCGAAAGTTTCATTACTTTTGCTATAGGACACACCATTTTCGAGATATAAGCAAAAGAAGAGAAAAAAGACACAGAACTGTTTTTGCACCTGATAACGTTTTTTTTTTTTCTGGGTGGGAAATCATCAAATAACTTCTCCCACTCTGGGTGGAGCGGGAGGGCGTGTCAGACTTTTACTGACTAAAACCCACCCGTGTTCCCTCAGTTGCCTGTGTGCCAGGGGCGGCGGTATCTCTTTCGAACAACCCGCACCCCCGGCAGGCATCGGCCCTTGCAGGCCCCATCTGTTGCTGCTGTCATCTCTTTGAGGCGCGCGTGGAACACAACGCGCCGTCGACCCGGGCTTGGTCCTTACCGGACAGCGAGCTACCCATTACTCGCCGTCCGCAAGCCCGTGCCTACGGTGGCCGGAAATCAGCCTGGGATTCCCGACGCCCAGGGCGTCTCCTGCGAAGGCCACGGCTGTGAGGGCGCATGTACTGCATCTCCCTCACGTGCGCCGCCTCCCTCTTTGCGAGCATAACTGCTTCGCTGAAGGAGGCGACTGCCAGCCATGCCCTCTCGCTCCGTACCATGGCCTGGACCAGGGTCGGACGCGAGAGATCGCCGCCGCCGATCACCTCCACGAGGACACGGCGTTGCTCCGCCCAAGTTGGGCAGACCTCCACCGTATACTCCACCGTATGCTCTACCGTGTCCTCTGGGCGATCTTCGCAATGGAAACACCCGGGCGTTTCCTCCCGCCCTATCCGAAACAGGAACCTCCCGAAACAGCCATGTCCGGTGAGGACCTGTGTCAGGCGGAAGGTGAGGACGCCATGCCGCCTCTCAAGCCACTCCTCAAAGAGGGGACTTACCGCCGCAATCGCGGCGTGCCCATTGCACCTGATATCGTGGTGTGAATTTTAGTTCATGACAACTATACTTGAACTCGTAATCGTATTCAGTAACTTGCCAGTTGAAGGGTTACCCATTCCTTTGTCAACCACATCAGACAAGCATACCTAAAAGGTCATACACGCTCACTGAGACTAAGATTATTGATAATTGCATTTCTGAGCTATTAGAAACAGGTTTTATTTCCTAATGTATTACTTGCGAAAAACAATTCATTTCACCTATATTTACAGTACCTAAGCATAATGGAAAACATCGTTTCATTCTTAATTTAAAACAATTAAATAAATTCGTTCATGTACACGCACGCATCGCATGTCCATCGCATGTCCATCGCATGTGTGTGTGTATGCACTTTAAAATGGAAGACTATCAAATTACTTGATCAAAATTGTTATATTGCCATATAACAATTTTAAGTATAGACTAAAAAGAAGCTTATTTTTTGGTTGCAATTGCCAAAGGCGACCGGATTTACCTTCGTTTTAGTTGGAACTAAGAGAAGTTTAAGAATTCATTGTTCGAATTTAACGTTTTCCCTTTGGACTCTGTACAGCACCCCACGTGTTCACTAAATTACTGAAACCTGTATTACATTATCTACGTTCATTAGGGCATCTATCAGTAAACTATTTAGATGATTTTTTATGCATCGGTAATACATTTAAAAGCTTCTTCCTCTTAATAACGTAGAAGCGACAAACGAATTACTAATAAAATTAGGATTTTTAATTGATGATGTCAAAAGTAAAACTAACCCAAGTAGAAAATGCCTTTTCCTGGGCTTCATATTTGATTCATGGAATTTGTCCCTAACATACCTAATAGTACCTACTAAAAACAAAACCGCATAAAATCAATGTCAAACAAGTTGTTACTGACATACAAATGCGCAATTAGAGAACTTGCTAAATTTACAGGACTGTTAACTTCAGCATGTCCCGCCGTTAAATACGGCTGGTTATACACAAAAGTTTTGGAAATTGAATAATTTCTAGCACTAAATTATTCTAACAATTACATTAAACACATTGACTCCTACACACATTACGAGATAACATAAAAAAATATTTAATTTGGTGAAAAGAACACATTGACTCCTCATTTTGTTCCTTTCAACAAATGATTATACGATTGTTATATTCAGCGACGCCTCAATGACTGGTTGGGGCGCAGTCTGCAACAACCAAACAGCTCATGGACATTGGAATCATTCCCGATTATCATTACACATAAATACTCTTGAATTACTTGCAGCTTTTTATGGCCTAAAAATCTTTGCATCTCACCTTAAATGTTGCAATATCTTACTCAGAATAGACAATACTACAGCAATTGCCTATATCAACAAAATGGGAGGTATACAATTCACACATCTAAATAACATTGCACGAGATATATGGCAATGGTGTGAAAAACGCAGTATACATGTTTTTGCATCTTATATCCAATCGAAAGACAACTTTAATGGTTGATTTCGAATCACGTTAGGCGTATAATACTGACACGGAATAGGAACTAGCAGATTACGCATTTAATCAAATAACAATTTCATTTGGTACTTGTCGTGTCTACCTATCCCTGACAAATAAAAGGGTAATAAATAGACTAGACAATTAATTTAATAAGAGGAATACAAGATAAATTATAAAAAAGGTACCTTTGCACTCTATTTATTGGTAATAATCGCAGTCCAATTCCTTGACATGCATATCTTTGACTTTCACTCCTGAAACACTTCTTGGAGTTGTAGTAGCAGTCACACAAGCTTGCTTAGGAATAGTTTCAGTAACTGTTCCATTCATGCCCGGGACGAAATACCGCGCACGAGCCAGCAGTATAAACGCGGCCTTCATCTTCACCCCGTAATCTTTCATGGCTATCGTCATGTCTATGGAAAGTCTTCGGAGTTCTTTGCCAGTAGTTAGGGCGGTCCATTTCATCAGCTTTTTGCCCAGTTGTGCGAGATGAAGTCTGTTTCTCATCTGGACTATTTTTTTTGGGCATAGACGGACAACGGACATTAAGTGCAGATGTGTAACTCCATTTTATTGCTTTATTTCATTGTGATTTCCCAAAATACCAACTGTTTTGGCTGACATTCTCAATTCCTCCATCTTTTTCTTTTTCAGACATAGATATTCTCGTATGCCAGTCTAGTCGGCCAAGACATATAAAACCTCCTTCATACAAACCGAGAGTGCGTTTTAAGACTCTTATAATAATAATTTAGAATTTTGTTAATTAGTTGACAACGTAGTTCCATAGAAAAACAAAATTTAGGCTATCCAAAACGATATAAAATTATTTTTAGTAAGTACAATCTTAATGCAACCTTCCTTGAATAGACTGCATAGACAATTAAAAGAATAAGTAGACATCAGTTTGACGTGTTTGACTTAAATGTCATAACAAGAATATTAATATGTAAAAATATAGAAATTCTAATGTAAAATCAAGTAATTCTATATAGACGAATCGTTTAAGACCGATTCGCAGAGTGTTAGCACAGAAAACAAAGAGAGAAATATAATAGTGTAAGAAAGTCGTAAAAGGATAATAAAACAAAGATGATGTGGATGGATGAAAAAGAAGCGTAAGTATAGTATCAGTAATAAACAGATACTATATACTCCACAATTCGACTTATTTGCAAGTATTCAGAATCATAAATGTTACAAATATGCTTCGTGGAAATTAGATCCAAATTCCGAAATTATCGATGCGAATTAAATGTGAATTAACTGGAAACCATTACAATTTTATGCTTTCCCTCCATTTAGTCTTATCCCAAAAGTCCTACATAAAATTAAAAATGACAAAGCAGAAGGAATTGTAGTGGTGCCATATTGGCCAACCCAACCATGGTACCCAGTCTGGTTAAAATTACTAATTTCGAAAGTATTGTACTTTAAGCCTGACAAAAATGTATTATTTTCCCCTTTCAGGGAGGAGCATCCTCTCCACGCGGATCTCACCCTGATGGCAGGGAAATTATCCGGCAGTCGCTGTTAAAGCGCGGAATACCCAACGCATCTCTCGATATAATGATGGGCTCTTTCTCCGTAAACACGCTGAACCAATATAATAGTTCACTAAAATCATGGTGGCTATATTGTAACAATAAAGGATTAGATTACTGTGATTCCGACATAACTCAATTAGTAGAATTTTTTACTTATACATTTAATTTAGGTGCTAGTTACAGCACTCTTTAATAGTTATCGCTCAGCGTGATGTTTTTTGTGTGTATTTACACAATTATGTTCACATAAATCAGAATTATGATAATATACTTAGTTTTTGCGTAACAGTTCATTAAACTTTTGTGTCCAACATTCTTCCCATTGCCCACTAGTCGCTAATTTAATTTAATCTTGTAATGTCCAGTATACTGTACTTTGCCCATTTTGTGAAAATCTAACAATCCAACATCGTGAGCAATATTTTTCCCATTGCCTAACAAGAACATTATTTCAGATGTTCATGAAATCAACAAGAAGCTCAAAATTTCTCGCGTTAGTGCCTCTAATCAACGCCGATTCCGACATTGAGGAAATAGGAAGCTCGAACGATGAAGCGGAGATCAACAAAAGGCAGCAATCTGACTATTCTTCATCCGATGCACCATCTATTCCATCTTCATTAGAAAATCTAAATTTGTCTGACTCAAATGATAGAGAAGACAGTCCTGATGTAATAAAAAATAGCGAACTGGACATAGAGTCTCTGCCAGTTCCATTTACTGCAATTATGAGACAAGTACTGCCATCCAAAAGCCAGGAAAACTTCGATATTATTTCAACTCTGTCATCAGTCTAATCTATACCGTCTGTACATGATATATCACCTGGACCACATGTAGTGAAAACCTGGTCCAAGAGAAAACAAGTAGTTCCCTGTAAAATTAAACCTAAGAAGCGTAAAACTAGAGTACCTATCAATTACAATTGGGAGAGAAGCCAGTTCAAGCACAAAGCTGAAATAATCGACAGTGAACTTGTATTTCCCATGTCTACTGAAGATTCAGCCTTAGGATACTTTAGTAAATATTTTTCTGCTGACATTTATGAAGATATTGTCCTTAATACGAACTTATATTCTGTTCAAAATACTGGCCAATCAATAAATGTGACAGAAGATGAGCTGAAAGATTTTATATCGATATTATACTCATACTTATGGGCGTTGTAGACATGCCATGTTACCTAGACTAATGGTCCAATGAATTGCGATATACAGGCATTTCTGATATTATGTGGTTCAAAAGATATCAATCCCTACGAAAGCATCTTCATTTTGTCGATAACTCATTCTCTGATACAGATCAATTTTACAAAGTGCGACCTTTTATAGAAAAGTTGAGACGTAACTGTTTAGCTACTGAAGAATAGATGAGACACAGCATAGATGAAATGACTATACCATACAAAAGCGATACGGCAGGTGATCGAAAACAGTACAATGCCTGGCTCCTTTACCGAAGAAACTGTAGTCCCCAGGGAGTGCAGCATAGAAACTTGAAGTTTTTTCGCCTTCAATTGGCCAGAAAACTCTAACACAAAGGGAGATCTAGAGCAAGAGTTCCCGGTCGAACCGATGACAGTGTACGTCATGATAGCGTAGGTCAGTGGCCAGACTTCGGAAAGATATACTGTCGCTGCAAGTTATGCGTAAAAAATAACTGATGTAATCTGCACTAAATGTAAGCAAAGGCTATGCTGTACGCAAAAGCAATTGTTTTTTTTATTATCATAACAAATAGATTATAGATGGATAACTTACGAAGATTGATTAATGAACACTGATGAATATTGCTACTTAGAAGTTGGTATTATTTCGAGGTGTTACATTTCATTGAAATATATTATAACTGTTTTTTTTATAATGCTTATAACTGATCTCAGCACATTATTGCAATTGAAAATGTTTAACAAACTGTATATTTTTCTAACAGACTACGAATGTAACGTTATAAACTTTTTAAAATTGTATTTTTTAAATTAATTTCCCTAATTCAACATCATATTCAATAACTAAAATAAAGCACTTAACAGACCTTAATTTGGCAAAGTACATCATACTGCACACCAATATTTGCACTCACTTCCTTTAATATTAGACAATGTCCAGCATACTTTACAGGCATTTTCAGGAAATCTAGATACAAGAGTTTTTTTAAATTATTTTTTCGGGTAAAATTGAAACCCAAACTTAAAAAAAAAATGTATCAAATTAAGATTTTCAGAAAAAAAATTCCTTGCCAAATTAAGGGTTAAAGGGGTTTATCGTGGGGTTGCGACAATCGTAGATAGGATCCGGCAACTGGGACTCGAGGTAGCCTTGCACAAGTCCAAGGCCATGTGGTTTCATGGTCCTCGGAATGCGCCACTGACGGGTTCCCAGATAACGGTGGGAGGGGTTCACATCGGCGTCGAGTCGACGATGAAGTACCTAGGACTCGTCCTCGACAGCCGGTGGAACTTCGCGGAGCACTTCCGACGCTTGGCTCCCAGATTGGAGCGGGCCGGGGCTGCCTTGAAGCGGCTCCTGCCCAATCTAGGGGGGCCAAACGCCTCCTGCCGGAGGCTCTACGCGGGGGTCGTGCGGGCCATGGCCCTATACGGGGCGCCGGTATGGGCACCTACATTGAGGCGCCAACCAGCACGCCGGTTGAAGGCGGCCCATAGGGTCATGGCCATCCGGATGATCCGGGGATACCGCACGATCTCCGGTGAGGCGGCGGGCCTCCTTGCCGGATTACCGCCATGGGATCTGGAGGCAAACGTCCTCGCGCTCACTTGGGAGTGGCGCGAGGAGGCCAAACGCCGGGGCGTAACTCCGCTGCCGCGGGAAATCGCGGCACGGCGGACAGAGCTCCGGCAGGATTTTTATATATAGGCAGGATATTAAAATTTAAGTCTAAATTACAAGAAATAGATTGGAACGACGTCGTAACACCGGGCAAAGATATGAACGGTAATTATGAAACTTTTAATGACATACTCATTAGCATATTAAATCAGTGTATGCCAATTAAAAAAATAAAGTTAAAACCAAAATATAAAAAATACTGGCTCACCGTAGGCATAAAAAAATCTTGTAAAGACAAAAGATTATTAAAAATACTAACAACGAAAACAGACAATCCAATACTAACTCAATATTATAAAAAAGTATGAAAAAATTCTAAAGAAAACGGTAGCGACAGCAAAAAAACTACACTACAAAAATAAAATGATTAAATCTCATAATAAAGTTAAAACAATGTGGAACATAATAAACGAACGGACAAATAAAAAAATAGCAAGTGAGAAATGTAGCATAACCTTACAAACGAATAATAGCGTAACTTCTGAGCCCAAAGAGGTAGCAAACATATTTAATGAATTTTTTGCTTCTATCGGGGAGGCTAAGAACAACTCAACCGGCAAGTCGAAAGGATCTCCAGTTGTATGCCTTACAGAGAATTCAATTATCCTCAGTCCAATTGATCCTTACGAAGTGAACTCTTTAATAAAAAAATTGAAAAACAAAAAAAAACACGGCTTTGATGAACTTCCACCTACCTTATTAAGACAATGTGCAGACGAATTAACCTTACCATTTTACAAATTATTAACCCAATCATTTGAAGAAGGAACTTTTCCCAATCTCTTAAAAAAAGCTCTTATAAAACCTATTCACAAAAAGGATTGTAAAACTGATCCGAATAATTACCGCCCCATTGCCCTCTTACCGACGGCTTCCAAAATATTCGAAAAGGCTATGTGTAATCGAGTATATGCGTTTTGTGAAAAATATAATATATTTAATGATTGCCAAAACGGTTTCCGAAAAAACCGTTCCACTATCTTGGCCGTTTACAAATATATTCAAAAAGCCCTTGACATTATTAATGATAAAAAGTACGCGATAGGTCTTCTGCTTGATATGACTAAAGCATATGATAAAGTACAATTTGAAATATTACTAAATAAACTATATAGTATAGGACTCCGCGGCAAATGCTATGACTGGTTTGTATCTTATTTGAAACACAGGGAACAAATAGTTGAAATCGAACATTACAACAACAGAAAAAATGAAATAGAATTAATCAGATCCGACAGCAAACAAATCACCGCCTCAATCCCGCAAGGAAGCGTAATAGGGTGTTTCTTATTTCTCGTTTACGTAAACGACCTTCCTAATAATATAAATGAGCTTTGTGTCCTCTTTGCGGATGACATATCTATACTTACCTCATGCGAAAATAACACCAATTTAAATGATAAATTAAATTCCATACTAGATTCTACAACAAATTGGATGACTGAACACAACCTAGAAATTAACTTCAATAAAACTAAAATAATTACATTCCACCCTAGCCAAAAAATACCAATAAATATAAACTTTAGCTTTAAAAATAATGAATTAGAAGTAGTTGATAAATTCACCCTACTAGGCCTAAACATTGATACACATATAAATTGGAAGTCACACATTCAGAAAATAAGGGCTAAACTATCTAAATTTTCATACGCGCTCCGCGAGATCAAAAAAACTACAGACCTTAAAACCGCACTAGTAACGTACTATGCATGCGTATGCATAGTACGTTACTAGTGCGGTTTTAAGGTCTGTAGTTTTTGCAGATGACACCGTATTTGAGCCATGCGTATGCGTATACGCATGGCTCAAATACGGTGTCATCCTATGGGGCAACAGCACTGATGCACCCACACTACTTACCCTACAAAAAAAACTAATTAGAATATTAGTAAACATTGAATCCGCCGATAGCTGTATACCCCACTTCCAGGAACTAAAGATTTTATCCCTACCCTGTATCTATATACTTGAAGTTTGTAAGTTCGTGCGCAAATACCCCGATTTCTTTACAAAACGAGAAGACATACAAACGAAAATTATTTTAAGATAGAAAAACAGATTAAACTTACCAACATCGCGACTAAAAATGCACTCCAACAGTACCTTTGTCATGTCCATAAAAATTTATAATAAGTTACCCGAAATAATAAAGAATTTAAATAAATATAACATCTTTATCAATAAATTGAAGCTGTTCCTTGTAAGCAAATGCTACTATAGTATAAGCGAATACCTAAATGATAAATTATAAGTAAGTTCTTATCTATTTGTATCTACAAATACTCACTATAAAAATACCCTACTTACTCATAATACGAGGAATACCTTTTAAATAAATATGAAACATCCAATAAACAACTTACATTAGAGATAATAAATATTAAATACGTATTAAATAAAAGTAATAAGTAAATAAAATAACAAATAAATGTGTATAATTTATAAAATAATAAAAATGATTCATAAATTTAATTCTGTGATAGTAAAACAACTTACTAACAACACCTTACTAACAACAACAACTTACTAACAACTTAACTTGTAATATTTATCAAATTAAACACGCAGTGTTCTTCCTCCTCTCTCCTACTTGATCTATGCTGTGCCCGACAGGGTCCATAATTGTGACTATATATTTCCCTACCAACTTTATACATTATGGTACGCAATAAAGAATTGAGAATTGAGAATTGAGGATCTCATGGCGACGTGGAAAGTGCGATTGTCACAACCCAGTGCTGGGCACGCCGCGATTGCGGCGGTAAGTCCCCTCTTTGAGGAGTGGCTTGAGAGGCGGCATGGCGTCCTCACCTTCCGCCTGACACAGGTCCTCACCGGACATGGCTGTTTCGGGAGGTTCCTGTTTCGGATAGGGCGGGAGGAAACGCCCGGGTGTTTCCATTGCGAAGATCGCCCAGAGGACACGGTGGAGCATACGGTGGAGGTCTGCCCGGCTTGGGCGGAGCACCGCCGTGTCCTCGTGGAGGTGATCGGCGGAGGCGATCTCTCGCGTCCGACCCTGGTCCAGGCCATGGTACGGAGCGAGAGGGCATGGCTGGCAGTCGCCTCCTTCAGCGAAGCAGTTATGCTCGCAAAGAGGGAGGCGGCGCACGTGAGGGAGATGCAGTACATGCGCCCTCACAGCCGTGGCCTTCGCAGGAGACGCCCTGGGCGTCGGGAATCCCAGGCTGATTCCCGGCCACCGTAGGCACGGGCTTGCGGACGGCGAGTAATGAGTAGCTCGCTGTCCGGTAAGGACCAAGCCCGGGTCGACGGCGCGTTGTGTTCCAGGCGCGCCTCAAAGAGATGTCAGCAGCAACAGATGGGGCCCGCAAGGGCCGATGCCTGCCAGGGGTGCGGGTTGTTCGAAAGAGATACCGCCGCCCCTGGCACACAGGCAACTGAGGGAACACGGGTGGGTTTTAGTCAGTAAAAGTCTGACACGCCCTCCCGCTCCATCCAGAGCGGGAGAAGTTATTTGATGATTTCCCAACCAAAAAAAAAAAAGGGGTTTATCGTATGAAACCACCCCCGCACCCAAATACCACACCACCTGGAACCCCAATCTTGTGCTAAATCACTTAACAAATTACTTCCCAAATGATTTAGTTACACTAAAAGATTTGTCATTTAAAACTGTAACTCTTTTAGCACTAGCATCTGCGCAGAGAATGCAGACCGTAAGTGTGATAAAAATAAATAATATTACTTTTGACTCGGAAAAAGTTCTGATAAAAATTGAAGATATCATAAAAACCTCAAGGCCAGGCGCTTACTAACCATTGATCATAATACCATATATTATAGAAAACCCTAAGGTTTGCCCAGCTTTAACTCTGAAACATTATACTTATAGATAAAACTGCTTGCTTACGTTGTCAAGATTCTCTCTTTATAAGTTATCAAAAACCACATAAAAAGTGGGTTCTCAAACTGGGTAAAACAAATTTTAGAAAAGAGTGACACAGATGTAAATTTGTATGGTGCGCATAGTACAAGGCACGCGTCCACGTCTTCTGCTCGCAGATCAGGTGTCAATCTGGAAGTTATTCGAAAGGCCGCAGGCTGGACTGAATCTTCCAATGTATTCCAAAAATATTATAATCAAAATGTATCTACCTCTCACGAAACTGAATTTGTAGATGCACTCTTTAGATGATTATTTATTATTGTTGTATTTTATATGATTATTAATAAGTACAGATAAGAAAACGTTATGTTACACGGATTAAAAAACTGTTTGTTGATCGATCGCTTCAATGTTTAATTTTTTCGAGGCTCTAAACATCTGCATGTAAACTGTAATCATCTTCGGGAAAGATACGAAGTATAATTGAGAATCAAACGAACTTACCTTGTGAAGTTTGATATCTAATTATACGAGTGTCTTGACCGAAGATGATTACACTCCCTCCCCGGCTGTTAGCCCCAAGACCTATCGAAAAAATAATAAATTAGCTCTAAAAAATGAGTCAAGGATTGCGACGGTGACGGCGGGTTGCACTCAGTGGGGGAAAATAGTCAATACAATGTCTTTTTCTGATATTTATTTATTTAAAAATAAATTCTAAAAGCATCTAAATAGCTTTAAAAGTGTGATTAGGATAGCATCAACTCGCGTGCTGCTGCATGTAAACTTTGGTCAAGACACTCGTATAATTAGATATCAAACTTCACAAGGTAAGTTCGTTTGATTCTCAATTATGATACGAGTGTGCTACGTAAGTTGATGTACATTATGATACGGGTGTGCAACGCAAGTTGATGTACATTATTGATACGAGTGTGCTACGTAAGTTGAGGTACATTATGATACGAGTGTGCCATGTAAGTTGATGTACATTATGATACGAGTGTGCCATGTAAGTTGATGTACATTATGATACGAGTGTGCCATGTAAGTTGATGTACATTATGATACGAGTGTGCCATGTAAGGTGATGTACATTATGATACGAGTGTGCTACGTAAGTTGATGTACATTATGATACGAGTGTGCCATGTAAGGTGATGTACATTATGATACGAGTGTGCCATGTAAGTTGATGTACATTATGATACGAGTGTGCCATGTAAGTTGATGTACATTATGATACGAGTGTGCCATGTAAGGTGATATACATTATGATACGAGTGTGCCATGTAAGTTGATGTACATTATGATACGAGTGTGCCATGTAAGTTGATGTACATTATGATACGAGTGTGCCATGTAAGTTGATGTACATTATGATACGAGTGTGCCATGTAAGGTGATGTACATTATGATACGAGTGTGCTACGTAAGTTGATGTACATTATGATACGAGTGTGCCATGTAAAGTGATGTACATTATGATACGAGTGTGCCATGTAAGTTGATGTACATTATGATACGAGTGTGCCATGTAAGTTGATGTACATTATGATACGAGTGTGCCATGTAAGTTGATGTACATTATGATACGAGTGTGCCATGTAAGGTGATGTACATTATGATACGAGTGTGCTACGTAAGTTGATGTACATTATGATACGAGTGTGCCATGTAAAGTGATGTACATTATGATACGAGTGTGCCATGTAAGGTGATGTACATTATGATACGAGTGTGCTACGTAAGTTGATGTACATTATGATACGAGTGTGCCATGTAAGGTGATGTACATTATGATACGAGTGTGCCATGTAAGTTGATGTACATTATGATACGAGTGTGCCATGTAAGTTGATGTACATTATGATACGAGTGTGCCATGTAAGGTGATATACATTATGATACGAGTGTGCCATGTAAGTTGATGTACATTATGATACGAGTGTGCCATGTAAGTTGATGTACATTATGATACGAGTGTGCCATGTAAGTTGATGTACATTATGATACGAGTGTGCCATGTAAGGTGATGTACATTATGATACGAGTGTGCTACGTAAGTTGATGTACATTATGATACGAGTGTGCCATGTAAAGTGATGTACATTATGATACGAGTGTGCCATGTAAGGTGATGTACATTATGATACGAGTGTGCCATGTAAGTTGATGTACATTATGATACGAGTGTGCCATGTAAGTTGATGTACATTATGATACGAGTGTGCCATGTAAGGTGATGTACATTATGATACGAGTGTGCTACGTAAGTTGATGTACATTATGATACGAGTGTGCCATGTAAGGTGATGTACATTATGATACGAGTGTGCCATGTAAGTTGATGTACATTATGATACGAGTGTGCCATGTAAGTTGATGTACATTATGATACGAGTGTGCCATGTAAGTTGATGTACATTATGATACGAGTGTGCCATGTAAGTTGATGTACATTATGATACGAGTGTGCCATGTAAGGTGATGTACATTATGATACGAGTGTGCCACGTAAGTTGATGTACATTATGATACGAGTGTGCCATGTAAAGTGATGTACATTATGATACGAGTGTGCCATGTAAGTTGATGTACATTATGATACGAGTGTGCCATGTAAGTTGATGTACATTATGATACGAGTGTGCCATGTAAGTTGATGTACATTATGATACGAGTGTGCCATGTAAGGTGATGTACATTATGATACGAGTGTGCTACGTAAGTTGATGTACATTATGATACGAGTGTGCCATGTAAAGTGATGTACATTATGATACGAGTGTGCCATGTAAGGTGATGTACATTATGATACGAGTGTGCTACGTAAGTTGATGTACATTATGATACGAGTGTGCCATGTAAGGTGATGTACATTATGATACGAGTGTGCCATGTAAGTTGATGTACATTATGATACGAGTGTGCCATGTAAGTTGATGTACATTATGATACGAGTGTGCCATGTAAGGTGATATACATTATGATACGAGTGTGCCATGTAAGTTGATGTACATTATGATACGAGTGTGCCATGTAAGTTGATGTACATTATGATACGAGTGTGCCATGTAAGTTGATGTACATTATGATACGAGTGTGCCATGTAAGGTGATGTACATTATGATACGAGTGTGCTACGTAAGTTGATGTACATTATGATACGAGTGTGCCATGTAAAGTGATGTACATTATGATACGAGTGTGCCATGTAAGGTGATGTACATTATGATACGAGTGTGCCATGTAAGTTGATGTACATTATGATACGAGTGTGCCATGTAAGTTGATGTACATTATGATACGAGTGTGCCATGTAAGGTGATGTACATTATGATACGAGTGTGCTACGTAAGTTGATGTACATTATGATACGAGTGTGCCATGTAAGGTGATGTACATTATGATACGAGTGTGCCATGTAAGTTGATGTACATTATGATACGAGTGTGCCATGTAAGTTGATGTACATTATGATACGAGTGTGCCATGTAAGTTGATGTACATTATGATACGAGTGTGCCATGTAAGTTGATGTACATTATGATACGAGTGTGCCATGTAAGGTGATGTACATTATGATACGAGTGTGCCATGTAAGTTGATGTACATTATGATACGAGTGTGCCATGTAAGGTGATGTACATTATGATACGAGTGTGCTACGTAAGTTGATGTACATTATGATACGAGTGTGCCATGTAAAGTGATGTACATTATGATACGAGTGTGCCATGTAAGTTGATGTACATTATGATACGAGTGTGCCATGTAAGTTGATGTACATTATGATACGAGTGTGCCATGTAAGTTGATGTACATTATGATACGAGTGTGCCATGTAAGGTGATGTACATTATGATACGAGTGTGCCATGTAAGTTGATGTACATTATGATACGAGTGTGCCATGTAAGTTGATGTACATTATGATACGAGTGTGCCATGTAAGTTGATGTACATTATGATACGAGTGTGCCATGTAAGTTGATGTACATTATGATACGAGTGTGCCATGTAAGGTGATGTACATTATGATACGAGTGTGCTACGTAAGTTGATGTACATTATGATACGAGTGTGCCATGTAAGGTGATGTACATTATGATACGAGTGTGCCATGTAAGTTGATGTACATTATGATACGAGTGTGCCATGTAAGTTGATGTACATTATGATACGAGTGTGCCATGTAAGGTGATGTACATTATGATACCAGTGTGCCATGTAAGTTGATGTACATTGTGATACGAGTGTGCCATGTAAGTTGATGTACAGTGGGCTGCATCAATTGGGTACCCCAGTTGTATTAAAATTAACTTTGCTACACAACTTTGCAATTCAAACATTTACATCCTTAAGAATAATACAAAAAGTGTTCTTGTGCCCGGCCGAGATTCGAACCATCGAATCATTGGTAATCCTTTGATTACCGCGAGCTCTTACCAACTAAGCCAGCTAGGTAGTTAACAGGGCGTTGGAATTATCAATCTACTTGTGTTATAATTCTGTCTCTGTCTAGTCGATATATTATGAACTCGCAGCGAATGCAAAGTTTGTTAATAATTGAAGGTAGTTATCCAAACATTTTACTAATCTATTACAGGTTACCGTCTGATGAGTCTAGTTTGATTTCACCTTTCGCATACTACCCATACGTGTTGGTGTTAAAAACAATTTAAAATAAAAATTATAGATAGTTTCTTGAGGACAAAGATTGTGGTTCTTTACGAACAAAATGCAAGCATTAAAGGGATTGCCAGACAGCTGGGCATAGCGGTAAATCAAATATTATCTTAGTTAAAATAAATTGAATAGTTCGTAAACTTTGTTACTGATCGAGTAACAAAGTTTACGAACTATTCAATTTATTTTAACTAAGACTAATTTAAAATTTATTTTCTACACAGAGAAAAACGGTGCGCTTGTGGGTGCGACGTTATTTGGATACTGGTGATGTGAAGTCGAAACCTTTTGGGCGGAGATGTTCAGGCATCTATACGAACCAGTGTGAACGCCATCATGATATCGTAAATGTTCACTTGAAATCGCCGTTCGCAACCACTCGCTCAAGTGCTCAACAAACAACACGGCACACAGTGGAACGAATGTATGGGAGCGGTTGGACGTAGACATGTCCGAAAAATAAGAGTAAAATTATGACAAACTAATGATGCCATCTTATTCGATTACTTAATGCCTTCATAAATTGTGGTGATGAATTTCTTCATAACTCCCATATTTCGGGAGTAATTTGAGAAAATGTGAAATTTTACTATGAAAATGAGTGTATCGAGCTCTCTCCCTCCTGATTCCGGGCTTGTTTCAAGTAGCGGTCTCTAATATCGTAATGCTATTACTAAGAGCTATATTTAATACTAAGACACATAGTGCGCCAAATGTGCACTTTCTGGGATAAAAGGAAATGAAAATTTAAAAAAAAAAACGTTTTTTCCCCATTTGTATTTACTTTAAACCGCAGACAGACTTATTAAGAGGTCTATAAATATATTATATATATATACAGAAATATATATTAACAAAAATATTCACAAGAACTGATGAGAGTATGACTTTTAAGTAAGTTGATAATAAATTACCTAGTTTCATTAAAAGTACAATAAATAATTAAGATGTAAGCTCTAATTTACTAAGTTACACATTTTAAAACAATAACATCATTTAATTATCTTCGTCATCATCATCATCATCAATTAATTCAAATTCAGAATCGATGTCCGCTAAATCATTTATGTTAACAAATTCGATATCACTTTTCTCAGAATCCGTAAGCTCATAAAATTCCTTAAAAGAAGATTTTTTTACAAACTTATTTCCTTTTGGACGGATACTTGTAACAAGTGGATCAGAAGACAGTAAAAGATTGTGCATAATATCTTCATTGCATGAGATACTGCTATGCTTTCGAGAATGCCCCTCTCTATATTTTCTAAAATCTTTATTTCTAGCCTCAGATGCCTCTTCGGATAGAAAACCAATGGGCACAATTGACATGTTCTGAACTATGTCTGGCCCATGCATTAAAATTTTATGAAGTGAAGAAGGCATATAATACCATGGGTATAACTCCACGTAAAGCTTAGCAGTATCAAAGCAGAACTCTCGGAATTTAGTTACGTTGATCTTCTCTCCTGATGAAATACACTGCAAGATCACACAGATTTTTCTTAAAAGCATAGCATCTATTCCGGTCAGTTCAGCAGATTTAGTGTAGTTTTCAAAAAATCTCCTTGCCGAGTTGCCATTGTTGGTGGATCCACTGCCTTGTTTCACAACATCGAGAAGTAAGCCCGTTTCTCTTCTTACAGCCTCTTGAACTCTTTTCTTCCTGTCATCAACTTGCCTTTTTGCTATATCACCCCTTACTTGCCATGATTTTATGTCTAATTTGTAGGAAATGTGTAATAAGCATTCCATTGAGCGAATCCAAGCGTGAAGGGTGCTTAAGCTATATTTATACATGTCCTCGTTTGCGTGTTTATCTTTGATTAACTCTAAATTATTCATTTCTTTAGGACAAGCCTTGCATATGTCACACACTGAAGCTGCTGTATTGGATATAATGGAATGAATTTTACCATCAATCATTGTCAACAGCAGTTGGTGTTTGACACTAATTCCATCAGTGATGGTGGATGGAGTTAAGGCTTCAATCTCTGCTTCGATTTCAGCCATCTCTCTCTGCACATTTTCTTTGGTTTCCTTTATAAACTTAAACAATATTGGCCGGCAAAATGAAGTGGAAGATGGTCGCTCGTTTTCCCAAATTGTTACACCTTTTGAGACGAGCCGCAGTGGTACAAGACTAATCATAAAATTACTAGCAAGATCGATTTGCTCATCTTCACTCGTCCTTTGATGATAAATGCTTTGGCTAGATGATCCGTCAAAACCCCATTTGCTGGTCAATACGAGCTGTTGATTGGGATCAACAGGGGTTTCTAACGACCTAATAAGTCTTCTTGAGGTTAAATCCATCAAGGCTTGTAATTTGATTTTTGCAGAGCTCTCTGTAACTGTGAGATCTTCTTTGGCCGGATAGCACTTAATTTTTTCTTTAACCAACATGTAGTAACTCGGGTATTGAAGAGCTCCTTCTTGAGTGTTGAAATCCCGAAGAGTGTTATAGCGCCATTTCGATAAGTTCATCGATACATAAAGAGCCAATGCCTTCAAAGGGGATATTTCCCGTACCTGAATTGATTTACCTTCAATGAAGGCTTTGATTTTTGAGGCCTCTTCTGGATTCTCCGTCAAGTATTTCATAACATAAGCTGTATCGCTTTATCCTGCCTTTTGAAGCGCCCTTTCGGCCGAAAACATAATTTCAGCGCTGCTACTGCTGCATGAAAGACTATCTTCAGTGCGTCTTCTTTTTTGCCGGTTACTAAGGTCCTCAAAAGATTTACGAGGACTAGGATGTGTACAAGTTGAAGCATCAGATTTAGCAGGAGAAATTATGGGCTCGATGACGTCACTTATATTTTCTGTAGAAGGTTCCATATTTTCATTCTGTAATTCCGGCCATTGAATTGCAGCCTGTAGCCAAATCTCATGTTTCTTCCGAAACTTATCTGTGCTTCTTCCAGACTGTGTCCATTTTGCATAAATGCGGTAGCAAAATCGACGACACCAGTCTTTTAAACTTGTTTCAGCACTTTCACATAACTGAACACAACTGTTATCTTTTAAAACACTGAACAAATAGTTAAAGTCGCGTAAATCTTTATGTGCGCGTGCGCATAAAGCAACGTGAATATCAAGATTTGTATTAAAATTTGGAAAATACATTGCGAGATTAGCTTGGATACAACGAGGTGTAAATCAACACTGATTTTAAAGTTACTAATAGTGACCTATTTATATAAAATCCAGGTATCCCAGGTATCCTTTGTTAAATATTGCAAGGTAATTAGTTATTGTGATAATTAGTAAATGATGCATGCTAAATTAGTGTATTAAGAGCCATTTAGTAATTAAATAATAGCAATGTTCTTATCAGTAATCATTAGTGCATCAGTTTTATATGTAAACCTTAAGTCCCTAATTATATATCCTAATTAGCTTATATCTTCTCTAATTGGCTGCTCAGAAATGTTATTGTAATAAGGTAAACCTTTAGAAAAACGGTTTTAATCAACAAAATAAACAAAAAATAAAAAAATTGTGTTATAAAATAAACATCACTCTTTATCCCAGAAAGTGCACATTTGGCGCACTATGTGTCTTAGTATTAAATATAGCTCTTAGTATTAGCATTATGATATTAGAGACCGCTACTTGAAACAAGCCCGGAATCAGGAGGGAGAGAGCTCGATACACTCATTTTCATAGTAAAATTTCACATTTTCTCAAATTACTCCCGAAATATGGGAGTTATGAAGAAATTCATCACCACAAGTTATGAAGAAATTCATCACCACAAGTTATGAAGGCATTAAGTAATCGAATAAGATGGCATCATTAGTTTGGCATAATTTTACTCTTTTTTTTCGGACATGTCTACGTCCAACCGCTCCCATACATTCGTTCCACTGTGCGGCATCTCAATAGCCACAGTGCGGAGGCACTTGCACGCAGCAGGCCTTCACAACTATCGCCCAGCGAAGAAAATTCAATTGTCAGAAGCTCATCGGGCAGCAAGAGTTCGATTTGCACAGGAGCTTCTGGACTTTGACTGGGAAAATAAGATAGTTATTTTCACGGACGAAAAAAACTTTTAGGTCCGATAATGATGGGAGAAAAATACTATGGAAACCTAACGAACGCTACAATCCACAAAACATATTGCCGAACAGGTCCAGTGGTAGAATAACATTAGGTAAATAAACGACTTTATTAAGTAAATAACTTATAGATTTCATGTTTTGACAGATTTATTTTATAGACATTATTATGACAAATGAAGCTATTATTTAGCAATATTTATCACCATAATATCTTAAACATTATAGTTACTACTTAATAAACCAATATTACGTTACTAAAAAAAACTTATTTTCAGGTTACTGGGGATAGATGTCATCTATGGGTCCGGGCGAATTAACAGAAGTAGGTGGGCGCATGAATGGCAAAACATATCTTGAAATATTGCAAGAGGTTATGTTGCCTACAGTGCGTGTTGCGTACCCAGAAGGACAAATATATTTCGTCCATGATAACTGTGCTGTTCATCGATCCCGAATGGTGAAGGAGTGGCTAAGTTTACAGGCTGATATAACTGTTATCTCCTGGCCAGCTAAAAGTCCGGATCTTAATTCAATTGAAAATATGTGGGGTCAAATGATTTTAAATTGGGACTCAAGTGAATTAAAGACCAAGGCTAATCTACAACAAGCAAGTCATAAAGACTTGGGAATTGATGCGCGGTAGGAATATAGGCTGGAATATGGTAACTCAAATGAGAAGCCGCCTACAGCAAATAATTCTCAGTGAGGGTCATCCCCTCCTCTATTAACAATTACGACTCGACTTAGGTATAGTAAATAGGTAAGTGGGTCCTAATTGCGATCATCTTATATGTTTTTGATCCCGTAATCCCGTTTGGTTTACATCGTTATAGTAGGTATAATTAAATAAAGTGTCGACATTGATACATTGAAATAACTCAAAGAATAAATCATTTGACCTCACTATTTAATTATTGTGATTAATAGCTAATAGTAATTATTGGAGGTAGATAATATTTATAATTTACGAGAGATGTAAATTGTTAATTCATTAGAATGTTAACTAATGATGACATGTTTTTCACTTGTTAATTATGAAAATTATTCTACTAGTTTGAAAGTTAAGTAATTCTCAACCATTATAAGTATAGTTGTTGTTTTAGGTAACTATTTTGCAGTGAAACAACAAACTTTTTATATGTTACAGTTATACCTGCATACAGTGTTTTATAGTTAAGTTTTCCATATTATAATAAATTTTACTAAAATAAATTATAATTCTTTCATTTCTTAATTTAAAAGTACTAGTTATAACAATATATAAAAAGAAAAGTTACATAAATAATATAACTTAGAGAAAAATAAAATATTACGATCACAAAAACCCAAACAGTCAGTCTGTCAGTATCGAACCTGAATTAGCAGCTTTGTAAGTCGCATGCCCAACCTCAAGACCAACTAAACTGTTACTAACAACTCTGAAATATTATTGTGTATTATTGTTTATCTATAAACTATTACAAAAACATTATAATAAAATACAAAACTTGCTATACGGCCATCGCTGGGTTCGAACGTAGGTGCTTTCAAGGGGGGTACCCACATCGTGAAGCCGACTGTACATTATGATACGAGTGTGCCATGTAAGTTGATGTACATTATGATACGAGTGTGCCATGTAAGTTGAGGTACATTATGATACGAGTGTGCCATGTAAGTTGATGTACATTATGATACGAGTGTGCCATGTAAGTTGATGTACATTATGATACGAGTGTGCCATGTAAGGTGATGTACATTATGATACGAGTGTGCCATGTAAGTTGATGTACATTATGATACGAGTGTGCCATGTAAGGTGATGTACATTATGATACGAGTGTGCCATGTAAGTTGATGTACATTATGATACGAGTGTGCTATGAAGTTGATGTACATTATGATACGAGTATGCCATGTAAGGTGATGTACATTATGATACGAGTGTGCTACGTAAGTTGATGTACATTATGATACCAGTGTGCCATGTAAGGTGATGTACATTATGATACGAGTGTGCCATGTAAGTTGATGTACATTATGATACGAGTGTGCCATGTAAGTTGATGTATATTATGATACGAGTGTGCTATGTAAGTTCATCACACTAGAGGGGGTATTGTGTTATTAAAAACGTGTTGAAAAAATATTAACAGTATCAGGGTCTTAAACTATAGGTATATAATCATTGGATTCTACCTGAATTAGAAATAAACCTGTATCTCACAGATATCTCACTCAAGGTACACATTAAAATTATCGAAAACTCGTAAAATATAAGGATTGTTTCCAAATTTTTTTGTCAATAATTGAGCAAAGTGAAGATTCATACGATTTTGTACCAATAGTGGCATTTTATCTGTCTCTGTCTACAAATGATTATGGTACGGGTCCAAAGTTAAGTTAAAATGAATGCAAATACTAACCGCACCAAATGCACCGAAGAAGGCCAACAGCCACCACATATAGTGCCAGGGGAAGGGCTGGGCGGGCTGCCGGCCGTCGGCTCCGCCGGACGAAGGGTCCATCATTATAGGCTTCAATGAACAGGGCCCTCGCGTTCTTGTGCACTCGATCATAGGCTAGAGGGTCAAGTCAAAACACATTATCAAAATGAAACTAATTAAGTAGTGTTATCGTTACTAACCTTTTACGGCTTCCTAGTTTACGTAAGCTGAACGAAAGCCAGAAAGTACTCCCCGTAACACGTATTTTTTTCTGATTTGCATAATTTTTATCCATACTTTAACAAAACGTGACGGCTTCGGTATTTCGGGTGATTCGGCAAACCAACATCAGCATTCCCTTGGTGCAGATGGACCACGTGTTTACAGTTGCCGCTGTTAGCCCGACTTCTACAAGGCTGTCTGGGTCTATAAGGTTCTGATACCGAATGCGGGCTGACGACGAAGTGTAATTGGGCCGTATGCCAGATCGTTTCATTGAATACACTTATCATTATATATATAGGTACCTAATAGTCTAATAAGTCTGTAAAAGCTTTTATACTCCGCGTCGCTGGTAACTTGTCCTTAGTTGTATAAGCGGCCGGGCAAACATGGTACATCGAGTTCAGTGAGACTTCCACACGTAGTAAGTTGCTCTACGAAAACGAACATTTTCGTAAAGTACTCAAAATAAAGTCGCCATCTTATATACAGCGCCAAAGGTTCCACACAGCGCGTGCGCATATTATTGCACTGCATACTTAAATCTTCATGTCTCATTCATTCGACATGTTACATAGTCATAAATAATTATGTTTCTAAACCACATCAAAGATATATAGTAAAAGCCCCCAAGTAATCAAACAAGAAACAATAATTTATTAGAAACTATGCGACATTTTAAGAAACGTAAGTTCAAGAATTTATTCTATTTTTTTTCCGAATGAGAAATCAGAGCCCTTGTGATTGCGTTTCTGCTTTCAGACTTGACCTGGACGTGTCCCCTATCAGCTCGAGCTCCTGCTGCTCCGCCTCCTGCAGTAAGGCGATGCGGTCCAGCGGCTTCCACGGCTCGTGGAATGCATACTTGTACTTGCTCTTGCCGTGGTAACCCAGGTTTGGCAGGACCTCCTTTACTATTTCAGTCAGTCTCTTCGATGGCTTATCTTTCCAGTAGTCTGGGTGCACAATAGGCGAATTGTGAAACAAATCTTGAACACTAGAACTCGATTGCAAACTAAATGCTGGATTCCTGAACAGCTCCGTCGAATCCTCAGTCGGAACTTCCTGTCAAAAAATGTTACTATTCACTTCGGGACTATCGACAGGTGTTATAGTGCGTTGGACGAAATTCAGTGCCCTCGATAACTGTATATAACAATAAAATGAAACCATTTGATTGTATAGTGTAACAGGTCTATTTCAGTATGATCTTTGGGTGTGTATATTATAATTATAAAGTTCAGTTTGCGAGTTGAATTAAGCAGCGCTCAAACTGTGGCGGACGCGGCGCGGAACGCGCGTATTATTTCAATTATTAGGAAGTCATGCGACTATTCGCCCCAGCTTGAACAGCTCCATACAAGTTAGTTAGCACAATCGGCGCGAGAGAAATTCATCCCGCGTCCCGCGCGGTTCGCCTCAGTTTGACCAGAGCTTTATGTCGAGTCGACAATGCGTCGAGTTATTAACGGTATAGCCAGTCGATGTTCTGGCTGCCGGTCATCATGGCATCGCCATCATGCTTCCCTTTGCCTCTCAGTCTTCCGAAGAAGCCTTTGAGTCGTCCAAGAAGGCTCGCGTCTTTGGGTTCCTCGTCCTCCAAGTGCGGGTAGCCGTGCTGGTAGCCTTGGTGCTGGTGGTATCCTGCTGAGCTATGTTGGCGGTGGCAGGCAGCTTGCTGGTCTTGATTTTGCTCGTCAGAGGCCATGTTCAGCACGCCGATCCGCTGATGAACAAAGCACAAGCTGGATTTCATTAGATACTTAATGTCACGGCGCGAGGCTCTGATTTCGTCAAACGCACTATTCAAACACCGTTTCAAGAATGTCGCAAAGGTTCCATTAAAGTTTGTATCGACAACTGCATGTAACAAAGGGTAGGTGTACCTTGGCATTACTAGCAGGCAGTGGCGGGACGACCGTGTCGGGGACTTTGATTCTATAGGGGTCGTAGTTAGGCGGCTGGGGTTCCTGCGGGCACTCGGGGCGCCACGGCTGCGGCGACGTGTCGGGCTTAGGCCAGGGCTCCACCTTCATGCCGGTGGTCTGCGCGATGTCCTTACAGCACCCTTGTCCTTTGTCGTCTGCGTAGTTGAGACGACCCGCTGTAACAACATACCAATCAAAATTAACTTTGGTTTGTAGTGTTAAGTGGTTGTTGTACCTATGACTAATTGTAACTTGAATGATTAAATTAATGACAAGTAGCTTCTCCGGGTAGGAAGTAGGTAATTCATTGCAACGACAATGTTCAATATAATTATGACGGTAACCAGGTTTTCCGATAGTTTGGTACGTAGTTAAGTATGCAGTATGCGGTGATAATGAGAGACTCGAGATTGAACGCTCACGCTGAACAATATATCATTATTTAATATATTCATTAACAATAGTATAGATGGTACACAATGCGATCGACAGAAGAAATGACAGGTCTGTTAGGAAAAAAAGCACTCCAAAGCAACGGTACTTACATGTCATCCAAAGAGATTATGCTCTGTGAAGCATACAAACTCTAACATTCCTCCTCATCACTAGCATAATCGCTGTATTAAACCGAGTGAGGATTTCAATCCATTAAGCCTTGATCCAGGTAAACTCTTATTTGCCGGGCGTGGACTTGACGTGTTATGCGGATGACACGCTGGTCACGGCCCGGGGGAGCTCGTTCAGGGAGCCAGCGTTGCTGGCGACGGCTGCGGTGTCACAAGTTGTGACCCGCATACGGCGTCTAGGCCTGAAGGTGGCCCTCAACAAGTCGGAGGCCATGGTCTTTCATGGCCCCCGGCGGGCGCCGCCGCTGGGATCACACATCGTGGTCGGGGGGTCCCAAATTGCTGTCGAGTCCACCATGAAATATCTTGGATTGGTACTCGACAGCCGGTGGGATTTTGGCCCCCATTTCCAGCGGCTGGTGCCCAAGTTGATGGGCGCGGCTGGGGCGCTGTCAACGCTGCTTCCCAATCTGGGGGGCCCGAGCGCCGCCTGTAGGCGGCTCCACGTGGGAATTTTGCGATCGATGGCCTTGTATGGGGCCCCGATCTAGGCGGCTGACCTGACGGCCGGCAGCATTGCTGTCCTCCGAAGGCTACAGCGAGCGATGGCCGTCATAGTCATTAGGGGGTATCGCACGATCTCCTACGAGGCGGCTTGTGTACTGGCTGGCTCTCCGCCTTGGGACCTCGAGGCGAAGGTACTCGCGTCACTATATCGGTGGCGCGAGGACTCAAGGGCGCGAGGCGAGTGGCTGACGCAGCGACATTTGGAGTTACGTCGGTCACAGCTTCGCGCAGCCCTGGTGGCGGAATGGCGGGACAGGCTTTCACGCCCTACCGCCGGCCCCGCCACCATCGAGGCGGTCCGGCCAGTACACGAACGCTGGCTCGGGAGGAAGCACGGCTCCCTGTCGTTTCGGGTGACACAGGTGCTCTCGGGGCATGGTTGCTTCGGGAAGTACCTGTGTCGCATAAACAGGGAGCCGGACGCTCGGTGTCACCACTGAGTCGACTGTCGGGAGGACACGGCGTGGCACCCGCTGGTAGAGTGTGCCGCTTGGGAGGAGCCGCGCTGTGCCCTCATCTCAGGAGTCGGCAGTGACCTGTCGCTGCTGGCCGTTGTCGACTCGATGGTCGGCAGCGAGGAGTCCTGGGACGCGGTGGTATCCTTCTGCGAAACAGTCATGTCGCAGAAGGAGGCTGCGGAGAGGAAACGGGAGATTGCTTCCGCTAACCCGATCCGCAGCAGACGCACCGGGCGTCGGCGGAGGGCGGATAACGCCCTCTTCCAGCCCCCCTAAATGGGTCCAGGGGCGACAGATGTGGGGAAATCTAACGCCCCCTACTTGATAGGACCCGAGATGGTGGCGCGTAGTGTTCCACGCGCGCCTCTCTATTACGTAAGGGGGGAGTTTAACACCTCACTCCCCCTATCGCGAGTAGGCCCGCAGAAGTGGGCCGGTACTAGCCGGGGATCGCGGAAGTCACACTAGTTCCCGTGAGCCCCGGTGCAAGTGTGAGACAGAACACAGGGGTGGTTTTTAGTCAGTAAGAGTCTGACAGACCTCTCCGCCCTCCCCGGGGCGGAGGACATCCATGAGGATTTCCCCCGTAATAAAAAAAAAAGGTAAACTCTTATTTAAGATATCTGGGCACATGGACGGTATTCTATTTTAACTTCCTTGAACTGACGTATGAAATGTAATTTCGTATCAATGTGTTTTGTCTTGCAGCCGATCATGGGATTTTTAGTCAATTGTATGGCAGCCTGATTATCGTTGTATATTTTGGATATGGGTTGCCTCCATTTCGATATGTCATTTATCAAACACCTTAGATGAATTGCTTCCTTAGCCGCTTCAGCCACACACTTGTACTCTGCTTCGGCCATTGATAAGACTACACACTTTGGTTTTCTACTTTCCCAGCTAACGGCAGCAGCTAACGGGAGTTTGAAACAGTAGCCACTGTACGATCTTCGACCGACCGCACAAGATGCAAAATCTGTATCAGCTTGTCCTTACAAATCCATTTCCGTTTTCTTGTAACATGGGCCCCCTACCTTTTGTCCCTTTTAAGTAACGGAGTAAACGTTTCGCGCTCTTAAAATCTTCCTCTCCAAAACAACTGCTGAACTGTGACAAATATCTCACGCTGAACATTATATCAGGCCTGGTGGCCATGGTTAAATACATCAGTGTGCCAATCAATTGCTGATATGGTAAGTTTTTATCATACTTAAAAAAAATCTGTAATTTTAGGTAAAATTTCATAGGTGTAACCGTTGGCTTACAGTTTTCCATGTCAATTTTCTTTTACACCTTTTCAATATATCGTTCTTGATATACTTTGATTTGGTCACCTCCTTGCCTAATAGTTCTGTAATCTGCATGCCTAGAAGTTGTCCAGGCTCTCCTAGATACTTCATTTCGAATTTTTCATTAAGCATCTTTATTATTTCTTTTAATTTGGTTTCACAGGAGTAAGCTATTAACAGATCATTCACGTATATAGCTATCATCATTTTGGCTCCTCCTTTCTTTAATATTTATATGCACGGATCAGCTTTTGATGGGAATAATCCCATTTTTCCTAGTTCGCTACTCAGTTTCAGGTACCATTGTCAACCTGACTGCTTCAAGCCGTAGAGTGCTTTTTCGAGATGACATACTTTCTCTCCTTTTATATTTTTCAAATCCACTAACATTTACTTAGCTTTATCGTTATTATCGAATTATTGTTACCACTTTCTTCCACCACTATTTCTACCACATATTCTTCCAAGTAATCTGGCATCTCCATTGCTATTTTCTTATCGAACACGCCATTTAGGTAAGCTGTCGTGACATCTATTTTTCAATTTCTCTTCCACAGCTACAGCGATGATGCTTCTAATTGAACTTAGCATGGCAACAGGAGAATATGTCTCACTATAATCAATTCCAGGTCTTTTCCCAAATCCTCTTGCAACTAGTCTCGCTTTCTTTACCTGTTTTTAGGGCCAATTTTCCTTTCAAAATCATTTTGTAATCTACAAGATTCATATGTTTTTCTCGTTTTGCGATATTACACGTACCGTTCTTTACGTAAGCTCTGATTTCTGCTTTTATGGCATCATGCCAGTACCTTTCTTTCTTCTTTTTTTTCGTATAGATACATATTATTAGTAGTAGATTCCTCGTCGTTTTTGCCTTTCATCTCATAATCTTTTGCCCATACTGGCAATTGTCTTCTTCTTTGAGATTGTCTTCTGCTATTGATATTATCATGAACTTGTTCACTTTTGGTTGCTTCATATTCTTCATGATGCTCGACTACTTCATCAACATTTTCATTAAATTCATCAAGTGCATCATTGAACGTGTCTCCGAACACATCGTGTGCTGGAGTATTAAGCTGTGTCAATGATGGGGTTTCATACTGCATCGAAGAACTAGGTATAGCATCAGATTTTGGCAATTTATGTTTAATATTCATATCGTTTTTATATTCTCGGTTGTTTCTTCTTTTTCCTTTTAGGTTTTATATTTGTATTCATCTTTTCTATTTTCCCTTGTTTCTTCAAAATTTGCCCAGTCCTTTCCGTAAAACATGGCATTTACAAATTTTACGTCTCTGCTTATTATGAATTCTTTTGAATCAGGAATGAAAATTCGGTACCCTCTGGCACATTTTACGTATTTAACAAATACGCCTTGCTGTTTGGCTGGAATTTACCCACAGCTCCACTGGAACTCTTGATTCAAGCATAAGGCATCTCGCCTTCTCGACCAATGTCGGATTTTTACGCTCTGCAAGTCCATTGCTTTGAGGTGTATAGGGTGACGTTAGTCAGCACTGTATTCCATGTTGCATTAAATAATCATTAAAAAAATTGTTAATGTACTCGGTACGATTGTAGAGATTAAATTTTATGCTTTAATGCATTTTACACCATGTTTTGTATTCTGTGAATATCCGGAATACCCCACCTTTTTTTTTCATAAAATACAAGCAGCAATATCTTGTGAAATCATCAGTAAAAGTCACGAAGTATCTTGATCCAGCATGAGTTTCAACTTGCATAGGTCCACACACGTCAGTATGAATAATTTCGAGTGGCTATTTTGGCTTTATACCGTCTGAGGTATTAAATGGTAAGCTAGTCATCTTTCCTTTCAGACATGTTTCACAGTCTCCCAATGTTTCCTTTTCTTTAATGTCTAATCCTTTAATTCGTTATTTCTTAGATGCTGCTTTCAGGTCAGATTTCTACTGTATTGGCCTTTTCTACTTCGTCAAATCTCATGTAGTACAAATCATTCTCTCTATTTGCTTTGAGAATAATCTTGCCGTCACTATTCTTTATTATGCCTGAAATGCCTTTTTCTGGAATACTACAGTACATCCAGTATCAGGGATTTTTCCAATCTTTACTTTACTTCATATACTCATTCTTACTATATCGTGATTTCTCCTCTGCCTTTTATTCGTGGAATACTGATCGGAAACTAGTTTTTAATGTTCTAGACTCACTGTTTATGGTGTCAAATTTCTCCCACCTTCACAATGTGAGATTTACTTCCGCTATCGAGGCCCAAAATAGTTTTTTAAATGGTTCGTAGACGTTAGGCAAATTGGTTGCACACACAAATTTCCACGATTTGAGTTATTATCGCTATATCCGGCTCTCGCTTGGAATTCAGAAGCCTTATGTTTCTATACGAAGAGCCTTTTGCATTTGTTGCATCTGAACGAAACTTCTGTTATTGTTATTTCCTCGTCTTTGATATCTGCTATAAAAAGCATCTTCCGCATATTATCTTTATTGTTGCTGTTCTTTCTGGTTTCACTTTCCTCAATTATTTTTATTTTTAATTATCTGGACTTGGCAAACTTTCTCTAGTTTCAATGGCAATCCTGAAATTTTCACAACTTTGTGGCAATCTATACAGCATCATAATAAGTACTTAATAGTTCTGGATGGATTTCCACACCCATTGTTGCTAGTTTGTCAACCACATCCATGAAATTGCTTATGTGATCACATCGTAATTTTAAGCCGTTTTGTTGCCTTACAAAGATGCTTTTCGCGCGGGTCCCGGACTTTGATGAATAGACTTTAGCTTGTCCCAAACGTCTAGATGTTTTACAGCCAGTTACCTGCTTGAGTTGAGGTGGAGTCATCAATAGCATGATCTCCGCACGAACCATCGTGTCCCTTTTTAGGAACTTCTCAGTCTCTTCCGCAGTCGCATTCACGGATAATTTTGCAGCTCCGCTCGCTTATTCCCATAGCTCATTTTTTATGAGGATGGCCTCAGCCTGTACGCACCAGGTATCATAGTTAGTTTTGCTCAGTGGTTCTATACGATACGAAGACGACATCTTTCCTCGAGCAAACCACGCTCTGCTACAATTTGAAAGTTTGGTACCTGGTTAGGTACCTACCGTATGCGGTAATAATGAGACTCGAAATTGAACGCTCACGCTGAACATTATATCATTATTTCATAAATTCATTAACAATAGTATAGATGGTATGCAATGCGATCGACAGAAGGAATGACAGGTCTGTTACAAAAAAAGAACTCCGAAGCAACGGTACTTACATATCATCCAAAGAGATTACGCTCTGTGATGCACGCAATCTAACATTTTCAGATGGGTATAGAAAACATCTTGAAAACCGCAGTCAAATATAAAAACATTATGTTCAACCTATTAAAAACCTAGTTAAACGTATATAAAAGACGAGCCATTGAAAACCTAATCTCGGTAATAGTAAAAAAAAATGTTTCCCTTATGAAAACCGCATATTTTCCTGTATTTTATACATTTTCGTTTGACCTTGATGCTGTTCATAGAAACTACTTGCCCCAAAATCTAGGGCTGCGTCCGTGCCTGATTCCCTCCCAGAGTGAAGATGGAAGTTAATATCATGGTGACAAAATTGTGCTCGCTAATGTTTGGAGGACATCTCTAAGAGCGTTCTTCCTGCGAGGACTGTCAAAGTCGTATTTCTAGGGGTTTTTCTTTATTATTCAATTAGATATGATACATAAAAGTAGGTACTATTTTTTTCCAGCCAATCACTAGATCGTTGGTATTCATTTCGGCGCGGGATGAAATGCTTTGACGCACTAACCTCCAGTGCAGTCATGAAAATGGCGGCTCTGGAAGCGAAGACATTACAAAGAAAATGAAAAAGTGTCTTACCCAGGCCGTTGACAACATGCCCTAGATTAGTATTGGTAAGCGCAAGGGCGGCGTGGTTCAAGTGCTTCATAGGAGAATGACGAAATGGACTCAGCATCTTGACTCCGGACACAAAATTTATCATCAATATAAAAAAATATAAACACACCCAATTTAAACTTTATTATTTTAAAAATTACATTGTTTTTGTGAAGAACGGTGTATGTTAGGTTTTGCGAGAATTGTTTTCTGACAGCATTTGGAAAAAAAAGTGAACTAGATCAAATTTTCTGTTTTATAAGGCTTTTGTAAAAAAATGATGCGTTGCCAGTGTTCTGTCAAAATAGGACATATGGAGTCTTTATGGAGGTTGAATGTTTTTCATTTTTGTTTCACTTTTATTTGGTCGTGGAACTTTTAGTTTTTTTGTTATTACATAATAAACAACAAACATTAACCGAAAGTAAGTTTAAAGTTTCTACAATTTGGATAGTGTAACACGCAGTGCGTATTACACTATCCAATTTTTAGAAACTTTAACTAAGAACACTGTAATTAAAAAATTGGACGCTAGTGATCACACTGCAACTAAACCGAATTCTAAATCGGACGCAGATGACTCTTATGCGCTTATGGAGTAGAACATTGGGTTGCAACAATTTAGTAAAAGTAGTGCAGTCGGTACCTTCCAATCGCACTAAATCGGATCCAACTATTTAACTTGGATTACATCTTCTGATTTCCTAATTAGATTTCCTACAAATTGGATAGTTCTATACGCACTTCAATTACACGAGAAGAGTTCGCCGGCTGTTGAGAGAAGAATGTCTTTGCGAGTCATAATTATTTCATTTAAAGCAGGCTGCCAAGACTTAATAACTTTTTAACTGTTAAGAAAAAAAATGTTTATTTCAATTACAAAGTAGGTACCTACATTTACAAACATGATTTGGAGATCACCTTTTAAGCATGAGTTGCTTGTGTTGAGTTAAGAAGTTATCAGATCGAATGAAGTACCAAGCACCTAACTCTACAAACCTTACATTTTGGTCAAAATGTAGGCACAGCTTGGTCATTTCTCGCTTATGGTAAGAAATTAAGTCACCTGGCTTTGTCATGATTGTCATTGCCAAACCATATATTTTGACCAAGATTGAAGTTTGTCTTGGCTCCTACATTAGATCTGATACATTTTAACAATGAAAGCGTCAAGTCTTGGCAACCAACTTTACATATAACTTGTTTTGGTGGGATGCCATTTATTTTCGTAGGTTCACTTCTTTTAATTTTTGCGGTGATATTGTACTGACCTATTTAGTTTAGTATCCTTAAAAAGTGCGAAGGTTATGTTACCCTAGTTACTACCAATCTTATTTCCAGTTGTAATACCGTTAATTTGGATTACCCTTCCTACTACTCTTGCACCCTAATTGCGTAATATGCGATCAATAATAATCGGTTTCATTTTGACAGTTCAACAATATTCATTGCGTTATTTACGTTGTTGAGCATTGCCATTCAACGTGGCAATGCTGCCAGTCTTCTGGGCACGTTTCCTGATGACAGCGATGCGGACTAATACTTCGACTTTCGATCGAATTTCTCCTGTATTGTGGGTGCGTTTACAAACATTTAAATACACATACACAAACAGCCAGACCCGGAACAACTACTTGTAGGTCATACAAATATTTGTTCCGTGCGGGAATCGAACCCGCTACACGCAGCACAGCAGTCAATCGATCAACCACTGCGCCAACCGTGCTGTCGTGCTCGTTGTTGAGCAGACAAATTTTACGAACACATGAAGCTATGGGTTCTCTTTTAATCTGTTTAAAAATGATTCAGATTATGATTGATCGTGCGTTACGCAATTAGGGTGCAGTATTGAGCTGTTAGAAGGGAAAACATAAAAAGCCCGTATTACTATCGCAAATACCTACCTACTTTAAAAAAAAATGTCACCGTAAGATTGTGAACACCGTTAGTTTATAATCTATCTCGCCAGATTATAAACTGTCGATAAATTGTGAACGTAGAAGGTAACGAAAGTAGTTGTTCCGGGTCTGGCTGTTTGTGTATGTGTATTTAAATGTTTGTAAACGCACCCACAATACAGGAGAAATTCCTAGTGTGGGGCAACGTTTTTTTAAAAACAAAACAAAACAAAAACGTATAATTGATGCAAGAAACTCAATCATTTCTAAACTAAAGGTGTGTACAAATAAATGCAAAAAAGGACACTTAGGCGTCGAAGTATTAGTCCGCATCGCTGTCATCAGGAAACGTGCCCAGAAGACTGGCAGCATTGCCACGTTGAATGGCAATGCTCAACAACGTAAATAACGCAATGAATATTGTTGAACTGTCAAAATGAAACCGATTATTATTGATCGCATATTACGCAATTAGGGTGCAAGAGTAGTAGGAAGGGTAATCAAAATTAACGGTATTATAACTGGTAGTAAGATTGGCAGTAACTAGGGCAACAAAGGGTGCAAAGTGCCCTAGAGGTTTTGATGAGTGAGTCAGTGACGAAGTCAAGGTTTTTAGGTATTCATAAAGTCCAAAGTATAAAAGCTAGATAAATACAATTTTGTGCATTTTATAAAGCTACATCTTATCCTGAGAATTTGAGCTCTCTAGCATTATTCAGGCCGAAGCTATAAGGCTTTGAATATACAATAAAAAGCTTTGAGAAAAGCTTCTTAGGTAGTGCCTCTGCTTTTAATTTTGGCTCATCTTAGCGGGGCACTACTATTCTTTTCACCATGTGGCGTCTTTCTGAACTCCTTGATAAAGTTGAAAGTCTCCTAGCTAAATCTATTATTGTTATAAATACAAAAGAAATTCTAGTATGTCTGACTGGTACACATGGCTACACATCAAGCTTATACATTTCCAGTATAAGCTGATCTCGCATTGTATAGGATTTATGGACAGTGCGGGATCAGCGTAAACTGGAAATGTATAGCTTGATGTGTAGCCGTGTGTACCTGGAGGATGTGAACCTTTTAACGCTTAAATGGATTTCGTTAAAGTTTGACTAAAAGATATACTTAATTGTATTCTGGGGAAGGTACGTTTTACCGCAGAAAAATATATTTTCTAGGGTGGGGTTTGCCCAACCTGGCGATTACTTCTGGCGATTGCCACTACGAGCCCGCATCTCGATGGTCGAGCGAGACGGTCCACGTGTGTTTACATGAAGTTAAATGAAACAATTAATCTATTGTTCTTGATCGAAATTTGAGTACTTGACACATCTGTAGAGCGTCAGTGTGTTGGTCCCAGCTGCGACGGTACGCTGGCGCTTTCCTCTGAAGCTGACACACACCCACGAAGCTCGTGGGTGTGAGATCGGCACCGTGCCCAATCGCGCGTGCTCTATCGTTCGTGCCACGAACTTTCACAGAACGCGAAACAGTCCAACATGTGACGAAAATAAACATACCAATACATTCCAAACATTATTTATTTTTGTAGGTACAAAATAACATAAGAATTATTTAAATAAATTATACTTTACATAATTGATCGATTTTTTTACAAAAATACTTTTAATAAATTCACATAAATAGTTGTTTCAACATGGAATGGCGTAGCACAAATATTATTAGGAAGAACGCATAACATATGAAATAAAAGTAGTGGAAAATACTGCAATTTTTTTATTTTAAGTAATAAAAATATGAAGGGGGTCGTGACATGAAATTAGCTACTTTATGTCGTTGCCTTACAGTTTACTTGAGATATTCTCTATCACTGTAAAAATCGTAGAGTAAATACTATAATAGTACTGAGTAAATTACATTTAGATATCTAAGGAACGCAGAAGAGTCAGTTTCGTTTAACGGTACCTTAATTAAACACATTATTCGTAGCAAACAAGGTAACAACAACGCGTTCCCATAACAACCTGCTTCTGAAAGTTACATCATTCATAACATCACGCCTGTATTCCCCGAGGGATGGGCACAGGTGTAGCTATAGTTCACCCACCTTTCGGCAGTTATGTTGAAGTCCCATGTAACAGGGGACGAGCCTATTGCCATCACCCGGCACAAATTCAGACGCCGGGCTGCTACTGAGAAATTCCATTTGGGATCAGGTTGAATGACAGATCACTTCACAGTTTTCACGGCACTGAAGTAATAAGTTAGTAAACATCTAATCCAACGCCACGGACAAATGCAATACAGGTATGAGGAACATAAACGAATTATATAAATACAAGTAGGTAGTAAGTACAGACTTACGAACATGCCATGTAACATGCAAGGTGCCTTTCAGGCCCGGGCCGTACTTTTACCACTAAATCTTACCCCTCTTATTTATAAACGTTGCTTAAAGTTAAATAATGATTAGCGACTGTTTCCCTATACATTTGCAATTTACGTGCTTGTAAAGGTTTTCCGTTACAATTATGTGGCTTAGAGTTTTGCGGTACACGCTTTCGTAAGATCGCGGCGAGGCGGGGGTGGGACGCTGTGAGTGGTGACGAATGAGCGGCCTGCACTGCTGTCCCATCTTGTCGCGCACATATCTAAGGTGCGGTACAGCGGTATCGGCCAGGCTATAGTCAATTGTAATTATAAAGTTTCGTGGTATATAGGGCCCATAACTACATGCCTCACACAACTCAATTATCGTAGTCACGAGCATAAATATATTGCTATGAACAGGGCGACAATAATATCTGATTGCACTTTATTCATCCAATCTTAAACGACGGCAAATATATGCGATAATTTGTGGAAGGGATATACAAGTGGCCGCATTAATATGTGACATCGAAGGAAAACGCCAAGCAACGCCAACATATAGGATGCATCATTGGCTTCAAAAATATGTGTCAATGCAATAATAACGAACATGTCTTGCGTCATAAATATCTGCCTCATCATCATCTGCTTAGCTTTTTCCCAACATGTTGAGGTCAGCTTCCAGTCTAACCGGATGCAGCCGATTACTAGTTTTTTTACATAGAGCGACTGTCTGTCTGACCCCACAACCCATATATATCTGCCTATAAATATATCCCCGTCATAAAAATTTGCCTACTCAGTTAAATAGAGAAGAATATGATACCAAGTTGCGATCGAAAACATCTGAAGTCACTTTGGCAGCATAAAAACCTAACAGCAGCCCCGAATCTACGTTGAAACTTGATAATTGCCGTCATATATGAATGGATAAAACATGCAATTAGATATTAATGCCGCTGCTTATGCTCAACAATGCAGCTGTTCATAGTAATGTATTTATGCTCGTGACTGTACAGTCATATGCACTTCCATTGTATCAATTTAACATTGACAGCGCCTTAATTTCGTACCCATAAGACTGGTTTTCCAGCTGTTCGAATATTGTTACTGGGGTTCACCATCCCATACCTCAATGTACAGGAAAAAAATACCAGTGCGCTTACAGTAACCATGAATTCAGTACCTACATGATCCTGAACCCCCTAGTGTAGAAATTTTTCGTCGGTACCCAACAAAAAAAACAGCTGTTTCATAGAAAAGTGCAATGCAAGTTCAAAATGTATGGAAGTGCAATTCATTATTAATAACCGACGAAAATGTTCTATGCAGCGGGTTCAGAGTCATGTAGGTAATGAATTCATGACGCACGATGTCCCTGCCACCATGTCTTTGCCTAAACATCGCAATCTAGAGTGCTTACCGCCTTCTAAAATCCCGGAATAGAAATCATGGCCTTTATGCATTATATAATGGAGTTTGAATACATTGGCTGCAAATTATTGTCTTGCTTAAACTGTTAGATGAAAGTGCCTTGTGTCTACACAAGGCACTTTAATCTAACAGTTTTAATACGGAACTCCAGATGCGTAACAAGGTTCTTTGAAATAATAATTTGCTACTAATGTTTACAAAGTGCGATAAATAATTTGTAATTGCTTTAATCCCGGGATGGAAACGACATGACTATCACTCCGAGATTTTAAAGGGAGGTTTCCGCCCTGTGTTAGTCAATGTATGGAACAGATTTTTACCGTCATGAATCATGTACTGTTGCCCTCGTGTTAGTTTCTTTTAACCATCTCGATCGCGCTCCGATCGGCCCTTCACCAATCCAGGGCCAATCGGAGCATCGAACGCGATCGATGCGTTAGATCGAGATGGTTAAAAGAAACTCAAACTAGGGTCACTGAATTCATGGTTACAATTTGCGCACTGGTTTAAACGTTATCCTGTATATTTTAGTGTCGGTGCGCTAATAGAAAATACAATCCTATTCAAGTGTATGAAACAAAACAATCTTAAACAACACACATATATTATTTGTGTTTGGTCTGCGATGCGCCTAATGTAACATGCCACATGTAATGCAACAGTTATGTACCTATGTATGGCCTGTTCCAAGAGTTGCTGATAAAAATGTAAACAAATGGATCTGTAGTTTCTGCCTACGCCCATGGGAAGAAGGCGTCAGTTTATGTGTGTGTATGGATAAGAGAAGGAAACGTACCTGTCGATTTCGATATGTAGTGCTGCATGCAAATTTACTGCCGTGATTTGATTATATCTTAAGTTCGATTACCTTAAAAATATTTTTCCATGTGTCGATTAGGATTAATTTGATATATTTGGTCTATAATTTTTCAAATAATAATGTTGTTCAAACAATCATTGTTGGAAAATGTGGTGAGATTTAAAGTTGAAATCTTCGTACTACAGTTGAATGTGTTATTAATTTCGAAACCCTAAGTCAAGTGACGCGATTGGTTACTGATAAATCATTCGACAAATCACAGCAGTTTACGCGTGCTTGATAATTTGCTAGCTCATTTTATGTTGATTCGTTCCAGAAACCGGGCGTTACTGAGTTATAGCGCAAGAATTTAACCTGATCAGAGTTTGTTTACACTTGCATCAGATACTTTTCAAACATACTATACTATAGCATTTTAATCTCAGGAAGCGACGCGCGCTTTACTTGTGGCCACTAAGTGTACAAACACGCTGTGAATGTGTGTGCAAGCGCAGGAGCTCTCGGTACCGTCCGAGACAATGGCGCAGTCGTGTGTGTGCGTGCTCGTGTTGCGTGCTGGCGCTACTCGTCATCACACATACATTCACAGCGTGTTTGTACACTTGGCTACCACGAGTAAAGCGCGCGTCGCTTCGTGAGATAAAATATTATACTTTATATGAACTTAGAACTTGTCATTAGAGCCACCTGATGACAAATGATAAGTTCATAGAACCGATATTATTATCTTAGCGGATGCATAATAAAACATATCGCCATCTTTAATCAAAGTGATAATTGTTGAATATTACAAGCAGAGAGTATATATTTACCTAAACTTCAAGCAAGTTAGTCACACAGGGCGGATACCTCCCTCCAAAATTCCGGAATGATAGTCATGACATTTTCATTCAGGATTTACTAAATGAAAAATTATTTCTCGCACTTTGAATACATTAGCAGTAGCAAATTATTATTTATAAGAATTTTATCAAGCTTTTATGGTTCCGTATTAAAAGTGTTAAATTAAAGTGTCTTGTGTGCAATACAAAGCGCTTTAATTTAACAGTATAAGCAAGACGCAATCATTTGTTACCAAAGTATTCAAACTCCAATAAATAATACATGATTCTTAAATCCGGGATGAAAAGGCCATGATTATTATTCCAGGATTTCAGAACGCGCTACTATGCACTCTGTGTTACTGTATTTCTAGAAGTTTAGGCAACGACAGGCAGGAATATGGCGCGCAACCATGCCACCAGGCATGGATTCATTACATGATTCTGACCCCCTGAGCCGCTGCAGAGATTTGCTTATCATGCTAGCATGGCAACTTATGGCGAAATGTGTCATCGCACTAACAATTTATGTACTTATCATCTTTTGTACCGCATTTACTGCAAATAAATAACTTTGACTTTGATTTTAAAAAAATCTCAGTTACTGTAAAAGAAATTGATCTTTCAGATATTTTGACTGCGTAGGTATTGCACTTTTCTATCAAACAGCTGATTAAAAAAATGTACTGGATTTAGATTTTACGCTACCTACAATAACAATACGTAACAATCATGTGCTGAATTCATAGTTACAGTTTGCACGTCGATGTCCCTGCCACCCTGGATATTCTGCCTATTTCGATCTCTAATTATAAGATTTCTTGCACACAAGCTATTGAAATAAGAAATCGCGACGGCACTGGGTACAAATCTCACGGCGGGGTATTATTGCACACTGGCTTTTGAAATGTCAATGTTGAGCATTGGGAGTCCAACAGAGTCCATTCGCGCGTCAATGTAACACACTGCTGGTGTTGCAACTGTCGGCCCTCAGCAAGGCGGTGGAGATGGTGCGCGAAGAAAAACAACCGCGGGAAAGTCACCCGTCATTCCTACGCTTTCAAATTGTTCGCACAGTATTGCTTACAACATTAATACAACGACTCGCGTCAAAAAGAAAAAAATGTATCCTATTATATTTACATAGTTAACATACAACTTTCCGTAAGCTTATTATTTTGTACAAAGGCAATCATGCCTCGAAAGATGTTCGACCACAGAGCACGAGGAAGGTTCGACGACGTTTCAGAGAAGGCATTGTCAATACTTTCTATACAAACAAGCGTATAGATCGCGCCACGTATGTTGAAAGCAACTTCGCCATTTAGGTTCAAGTTACGTGCCGCGACCTGTTCCACCTTTTAAAATCCTACTAATATTATAAATGTAAAAGTTTGTGAAGATGTTTGGAGGTTTGTTACTCAATCACGGAAAACCCGCTGAAACGGATTTCCATGAAATTTGACAAACAGATAATTTGTGACCTGGATTAACATATTGGATAAGTTTAATCCCGATAATACGTCCCCATGGGATAATTTTCAAACTCCACGCGGGCGAACCCGCGAGCATCAGCTAGTAAGTTATAAATGAGAGCACTGACTGAACAGGTCCACTCAATCTGTGTGGTTCATTCCTCAAAATATCATTTCACACGACAATCCACATGTTTCACACACACGATTCTGACAAAGATTGTCTGGATTTAAAAGAGACAGTGAATTCTGAGTTTGTTTCGGTCTTTCTTCTCAGAGTAGTCAGATACGATACGCCGGCCTCATCTAGTTGTACAAATAAAATCATTTATCATAACTCGCACTACGCCAATAATGACTTCGTTGACGTCCACATGGATGTAATAACATCGCGGTGGGATTTTATCGCGCACCTACTGGTGTTTCAACTCTCTGTGTTGAACCGAGGATTGAGAACTCAACAGAGTGCACCTCAGCGGGTCGAAAAAACACACTATTCAAATTTTAAGATTTTCAACTCTCGACGCTATGCAGTACTTTGAAAACCCAGTGCGCGAAAAATCCAGCCGCGATGTTATTAGATCGTGAGGATGTCGACGATATGTTGCAGCAGGCGGGTATCACGCCTGCGCCGCGACTCCACAGTAGTTCCGCAACGACTAGTCCGTCGTAAGACAAGCGCAACTGCTTGTGCTAACGCACAGATTTGATTATGATTATATTTCTTTCCCGCGTGCTTTCACCGATCATCTCGGAAGCCAGTTACAACTCCACGCTTGGTCTGCTATTTCGTTGCGGTTCTGCGTTTGTTTCGAACGTATCTATGGCAGTCGACAAGTTTATAAAGCGAAACTTACTTATTACTAAAATAGATGTGTGACGGAAAAACTATTCTAAGAGGTCCGAAGTAGACCTACAATGTACGAACAGTCGAAAGCGACGACAATTTGCTCCGATTGCTACAATTCAACTGACTCATGATGTTCCGCTCTCGCGACATACTGTAGGAATGTTTCTTAGCAGAATTCGCAAAGCGGTTTCCAATCACTACTTTCGCGACGGAGATGTGCTGAGGTCCTCACGGTTTTGAAGGTGGTCGGTGTCAGAAGTTGTACGCTCAAAGCACTTTTCACGTCACGAATTTGATTGGTAGAGATAAACCACACTAAAAATGAAAGCCCCTCCACTAAATTTTCTATACAAACATTTGAAATATGTATGAACAAGCAGTGGAGGGGGTGCAGTTTCAGAGTGGTTGATCTCTACTGCGGTGTCTATGCGTGCTCTGTGACGTATACATTTCACGATCATCTAAAATAAACCCTCTGTTTTGTTTATTATATACAAACCATAATATTATGTTTCTAGATTACGCAAAACGTAAACATCTTTTGACGCATATCTATACAAACAACACTGTTGTATAAAATTATGATAAATCTTCTAAAAACTAATTCATCATTGCCATTTCGATAAATATTCATTAAATTGCGAGGCACTGACAACGAGCAGTTATTTTGCTTTTATATAACCCTTACTAAACCCCAGTCAACTATGAGCCGAAGATCTTTTATTATGTAACAATAATTCTATGTGTACTATACAAACACACTGGCCCAGGTTGGCTCGGGCGATTTCTGTTCGCGCACGGTTTGTTCAACACACTGCTTAGCGCCGAGAGTTGAAAATCAAAATGTGTTTTTTTGAGGCGCTGTAATTTCTTGTGTGGGATTCTCAATGCTTGGCTCAAGAGCGAGAGTTGAAAATGCAGTGCGCCATAAATCCGTCGTTACGTGTCAAATCCTTTAGGTTATTCGACTAATAGCTGACAGAGGTGAACTTCTACTAACTAGTTGTAAGCAGGTGTTTCAGAACGTGCCTTCATATTTAAGGCGGTGGTACAGACCATCAAACTGAACAACATTCGCTATGGGACAAACATCGTAATCGCGAAACATTTGTCAGCCCTCCCATACATTTGGGTCGAGTAGGTATAAATTATATATTAGTAGTAAGTTTTGTATGGGGCAGTTGATAATATTTCGCGATTACTATGTTGGTTCCATGGAGAAAGTTGTTCAGTTTGATGGTTTGCACCACACCCTTAAATATGACCATAGATTTCTGAAACATCTGTATAGTTTATTATACAGGGTGGCAGGGACATCGACACGCAATGGGGTCTAGAATCATGTTAATTCATGGTTTTATTTTGCTCGTCGATTTCCCAGGGGCCAACCTGTATATTATATAATTTGATGTACTCATAACGTTCCGGCAGAGTAACGAATTAAATTATTATGATGCATTAATTGAATTAAAATGTAATCAATACAATATTTATACATTTTGGACAAGAGATCAAATAATTTTAAATACAGAAAGGTAGTATTATAGGATTAATTAAAAATAAATAAATTGGAAACTTCACTATTTATGAGGTAATTTTAAATGTAGAAGTATCTGTTTGACGTGATAAATATATAATTAAAATTGACATAATTTAAATACATAAATTACTGATCCACTTTTCTAATAAACAAATCTATAGTGGCTTAAGTTCTAATTAGTATTCAAAATGTACATAATTATGCTAGTCGACATTCACACGGAGGTGATACAATCGTCGTTGGATTTTTTTGGCGCTCTGGATTTTCAACTGTTGGTGTTGAACAGTGCATCGAGACTACTAATAATCCAAGATCTCAGAGCATTATGACATAACTTGTTCTCACAAAGATGGAGCCTTAGGTTCTGAGTAGTGGCCTCATGTACTTTTAATTCCTGCGTCAAATTATTCATTACTGACAAATCACACTATTAACTGACAAAAACATGTGCTCTCACAGACCCACATTCGACGATTGAGAACCATACGCTTTCTACACGTGACGGACGAATGGCATTTGACGTCAAAAACTAGTAAATAGGTTTTTCACTGTGAAACACTCAAAACAATAAAAAATCATCATAACAACGACGTCTTTGAGCAACGGTTTGTTTACGTAACATGTTTTATCTAAAAAAAGAAAAAGATTTTACGATGCTATTTGATTCAAATATTATCTAAAACGATGTAATAACTACTTATAACTGAAAATGTATACATGGCGCATATACACATACACAATAGTCTGAAACAGATTGTGAGTTTAAGAAGGGGAACCGAGTTACCATGGATGTCTCACTCGCTCTGAAACGCATGCATCAGGCTCTCGCGCTCATACTCATGATTGAATCATTTTTGTGTTTAGCGGATGTTTGGTCATTACAATTTGTCTGATTGATTATACATAACTTTGTAATAGTTGTCTTAGTAACATATTTAAAGATCAGACATGTAAAAATAAGTAAAGTTCATTTATTTTTTGTACAGCTTTAAAGCGTCTGACAAAAGTTCCGGTCCACGGAAAGCGTCTGATACTTTTGATATTTCTTCAGAGTAATATTCTACAATATATATATATATATAATTCAGCCATGTAAATTTAAGTAAAGTAACACTTATGTTTAGTTATCCTTCTCACCTGCTACCTGCCACGTGTCACTGAGCGAACTCCGCAAACCCGCAGGTATTAAAAGTACATGAGGCCACTACTCAGAACCTAAGGCTTCATCTTTGTGAGAACAAGTTATGTCATAAAGCTCTGGGATCCCGCACTATAAAGAGTGCAGCGCGAGTGAGTTGAAAATCGAACAGTGTGTTTTACTGTTCGATTTTCAACTGTCAGCGCTAAGCAGTGCGTTGAAGATCCAGTGCGCAAAGTAATCCCGAACAAGATGGAGCCGACCCTATCAAGTGTTAGTGGCATGACCAGTCTCTAGTGGGCGAGCTAGGCGGGTCATACCACTAACATTATAAACGTAAAAGTTTGTGTTTGTGTAAAACTGCAGACCTATGGATGGGTATCGCATCACAACACGAAAACATAAAAAATATTTCATGTATTTATTTGGGGGTAAACGACTGTTGAGAACATCTGTTTTATGGTGTTTTTATATCTTTAAGGTAAATCAATAGATAACAATCACGTATGTGAAGTTAACACAAAAACAAAACTGGTATTTAAGTAAAGGTTTATTTATAAACGTTGATTAAAGTTAAGAGATGTTTAAACGTCAAAAATGTATGGTTAAACAGTCGCTAATCAATAATTAAGTTTAAGCAACGTTTATAAATAAAGGGGCTAAAGGTCGTTGACCCCTATAAAATCTTCTTATAATATTTTTCTATAGATATCTCATGCAAACTACCACATTTATAATTTTGATGTTGATGATTGATATTTGTTTGTGGGGCTTGTGGCTAGCTGATAGCAGCCGCACGGTTCGATCGCGCAGGTTAAGGTACACTTGCCGTGGTTGGTCCGTGGATGGGTCAACTTTACACACCAAGACCCTTCGTGTCTCAGAAAGCACGTTAAGCCGTTGGTCCCGGCTGTCATTTGTGGATCTTTGACTATCGTTACGAGTCGAAAGAAGCCCAAAAGTCTGACAACAAGTCTTATCAAGGGGTATAGTATTACCCAGTAACTGGGTTGTGAAGGTCAGATGGCTGTCGTTTCATGTAAAATAGTGATACTTAGTTGCTCCCGGTTAGGCTGGAAGCCGACCCCATCATAGTTGGGAAACGGCAGGCAGATGATGATGATGATGATGATTGATATATTTATGAATGTTTGATCTCTTATCCAAACAACAGTAGAGGAGACGATCTTAGACCGCACCTCTGCACTACTTACACGGATCTTGTGTATACTGTAAAGGCTCACAAACCACGGATATAAAGAACGGTTCCACTTCACTCACTAACGTCCTCAAGCACCAGTTCACTGAGCCAGCACGGAGGTCTTGTCCGGACGGGGCTGTCCTCATTCGAGCCCGAACAGCCAGTTGATGCCCTGCGCCAGGAACAGGATGAGGGGCTGCCAGGCCACCAGCCAGCGGATCCAGTCCAGGAGCTGGCCGTAGAGGATGTGCGGCCGGTCCCAACTGACGACGCGTTAAGGCAATACATTGGTGATACACTATCATTATACCAGCCTATTAGGAGTGGGTTGTAACAGCTATAATTGCATATCTGTTCCGCCTGTTACTGTTCTACGTAAATAACAGTTTCACAATCCTGTTACAAAATAATAGGCTGTTATTTCATAAGTGGGAACAAACTATATAATCGCATATCTGTTCCGCCTGTTCCGGTTCCATGTAAGGAAAGAACTTATGACGATGTAACAGGGTGTAACAGTAGCAGTTTTTATCTCATTCTAACTAAGGTAACTGTCATAAGCATGAATACCGTCGTGTGTAAGGGATTTTATTATTTCGAGGAACAGTAGCTGTTATTTCAGTTTGTTTGTCACAGTTACAGCCTGTTATCATCAGATACCTGTTATATTTAGATGTTACGATAAATACGCGTCACTCCTACAGCTTGTTACTGACCTACTGTAGGGCAAAGGCGTCTTCTCATAAAGAGAAGACACGAACTTCGATCACCGCGCTTACTCATGACGGGTCGGCGACTTCTTACTTATATTAACCCAGATACTGCGATGGGGCATTTAAAAGGCCCGAAAAATATATAAAATCTTATCTGCATTGATCATATTTATTCAATCAATTGACATAGTTATTTATACTGGCAAGTTACTAAGTACTTATCCCACCTTTTGTTTGATGTAGTTACTTGTACTATAAGACATACATTTTCATGTAAATTATGTAATTTCGAAGACCTTAGAGACTTTTTCCCAAGTGCTATACAAAGGTAAGTTTTATGTTATATAATATTTCACCATTTTTTTTTCCCGTGGTAAATCATTAAATAACTTCTCCCGTCCTGGGCGTAACGGGACTGCGGGAGGGCGTGTTATACTTTTACTGACTAAACCCCACCCGTGTTCCTTCAGTTGCCTGTACCAGGGCCACGGTAACTCTTTCGAACAAATCGGCGACCGTGGCAGGCATCAGCCCTAGCAGACCACTTCCATTGTTGCTGACATCTCTTTGAGGCGCACGTAGAACGCTAAGCGCCGTCGCCCCGGGCTTGGTTCTTAACTTTAAAATTAAAATCAAGACTTTCCGCAATTTTGTTTTTATATAGCATAGCATACAGCCTATATAGATAGAGACCTCATTTATTAAAATCCATCCTAACGGCTGGATGGATTTTAATAAATGAGGTCTCTATGCTTCGAGGATACAATGAAACATATAACCCCATCTTTGCTGTCGTATAGTGGGTAGTAAAAAAAGGATACGGGTTGGTGAACATCCGCTTCAGGTCTACCTTCTCCTTGCAGTAGGGACAGGTCTGCTTCTTGCCGACGATGCACCACCCTCGGATGCAGAACTCATGGAAGACATGCCCGCATGTCAATTTGTACGTGTTCTCTGCAAACAATAACAGAGAGATATTTTTGACAAATAAGCGTTGTATCCCTCCATCCTAATACCTAGAAGTCCAAACCCAAAGTCTACTTAGAATTGTTTATAATTTATTTTTTACATTGTTCTCACATATGGAAGCAACAAGAATAATGTTCCCAAGATTTTGTAATATTCAACTTGATTTTAAAAGAGTGTCCGTGGAGTTTCTTGCCCGTTCTTCTCCATAGAGATCTTACGTTTTGGAATGGGCAACTATTTAGTTTCAACTTTCCAACTGATCGACTTTTTGACAATTCAAAAGTAAATGTTTTAATTGAAATAAATGCTTTGACTTTGAGTTTTGCAAGTAGCTGAGCACACAACTAGTTGCGGACGAAATACAAAGCCGTCATTATATGTACGTCATTAGTAGAAACCGGATTGTAATGCATTGGCATATTTATTCATGTTAAAAAAGTTGAGAAGGATGTGTGGTGTTAGACGGACGGATAGAATAAGAAATATGTACTTAAGAGGACGCCTGAGGAAGAGGAAGCCTGAAAGTGGCACCGGTAACTGAAAAGTTGTGTGGAAATCGGTGGTCATGGTATGGGCATGTGATACGGAGGAATGAGGAAAATGTCGGGAGGAAAGTTTTGAGTATGAATGTCGGTGGCTATAACAGTAGTGGGAGACCAAAGAAACGATGGATAGACTGTATGAATGATGATATGGTTAGAAAGGGAGTGACTCCGGAGATGACGACTGATAAAGAAGTATGGAAGAAAAAGATATGTTGCGCCGACCACAAATAAATTGGAAAAAATTGGAATAAGGGAAGGAGAATGATGATTTGCATATTTATTCAGTGCCGTAGCTTCAAAAGGTATTGTGCGTGCTGACTTGATAAAGAAAGAATTTGAAAACGGACGAAGACATAAAACACTTTACGGTACATACCGAGCACGCCCTCCACGTTGACGTCCACTAACAGCTGGTTGCCGCACACTGCACATACATTGTTCTCTAACTGGCGAGTCGGCATGCCCTCTTGAGTGTAATACTGAAATACACAAACATATTACAATTATCAGATGTAGCGATCAGAAAATGTATAAAAATAGAGCAGTGGTGGCGCAGCATGGCCCGCTGCCCGTTGTGGCTGCTGGGGAGCTTGTGGCGCCACTTCGTCTTCCCAGCTCTAGCACTAGGAAGTGATTAAGGTCGAGCGTTTTGGAGGACTGTCCTATGTGATTTTGATGTTCAAATAGTGCAGACTATTGTACTTTATGTAAATCATTTCGTCACCACTGCTTACAAAACGGTTAACTATTTACTGTACCTATTCATAATATTAAGATGCAAAGTAGTTTGAATTAACTTAAAATGATCTTATATAGTTCAGACACCATGGTACAAGTACCATACATACATTACGCCCAGCTAACGATGTCGTTAATCCAGTAAAGTTTACAAAACCTTGAACTTCCTTACACGTGTTGACCGGAGCTCGACAAGTTGAAATCTGCTCCCCGAGAAGGCCATGGTCCCGCGTTCCTGATTGGTGGATTAACCGGGAACAGTTGATTACACATGCTACTTGCACTATGGAAGAAAAGTAATATAAGGACCGAATATTTGGTGTTCTATCAAAGAGGATTAGCTCGTGGCCACCCGCAAGCTGGTCCGCGTTTACGCCACCCACCAGTTTGTGAGTTCCGTGCGGACCACCATTTTGTGTCCTATCTGTGGCTGGGAGGTCTGCGCAGCAGACCGACCAGACACAGGGGGTGCACCGGAAAGCACCCCGGCGCGTCATCGGACCCGCCGCCATGGTCGCGGAGGCCTAGCCCCCATAAAAGAAGCCTTAAGCCCGGCTGCCCGGTCCTAGGGCCGCGATGCCGGGCCTGAAGAAGAACCAAGTGGACGCCACGCCGTGCCGAGTGACCGTGTCGCTGTGTACCAACGACACGCCGCCCGGTACGCCACCCCCCAGACTGATGCCCCCCCCGGACGAAGACGGGGGAGCAGAGGTCCCTTAAGGGACGAAGAGGAAGGGAGACGCCGAGCCAGCTGCGTCTGCCGGTCCACCGACGACGTCGGCGCCTGCGCGCGTTGTGGCGACGCCGCCCGCGCGTGCACCCCCCCCCCCCCCCCGTCTACCCGAGCGCTCCGCTGCGTCGATGCGCGCACCGCTGCGCCGCCCGCGTACCTTCCGCGTTGCCCGTGCGATGCGCCGACCGCGCACTGCACGCCGCCCGCGCCCACCTGCCACCGCACCGCCCGCGCCCCGCACAGTGCCCGCGCACTGGGCGGGCAAGACTTGCCGAAGCTGGTCCGAGCTGGGCCAGCTTCGTAGAAAACCGAAGAAGACCCTAAGCCCGGTTATGCCTGCTGCTGTTCGTGTGCGCGGCACCGCCTCGCCACATCCCGTGCTGGCCGTCGCCATGCCGGGCCTCCCCCAGGAAACTGGGGCTCGCACCGCGGGGACTGGCCGCCAGGAGGGCGCTGCCGCACACGGCGCCCCTGTCGCTGGTCGTCATCCGCTGGGCCTCCCCCATGACACTGGGGGGTCTCACCTGGCGGTGACTGACCGCCGGGGTACCGAGAGCACGAACAGCAGCAACCACAGGATTCTTCCTGCACCGCACCCGGACGGACAGACGAACGGGCAGCTGCGCAGCTACCGCGTGGTGCGCTACCGCGCCGCGCGTCGCTCGCGCCCCCGTGCCTCCCGCATGCTTCGCGAGCCCTCGGAGCCCTTGCAACCACCGGACTAGACAACTGTGCACACCGCGCGGTGCGCAAGCGCCCCGCGTGACGCGCGCACGTGCATCCCCGCGCAACCCGCGCGCCCCCTGTGCGCGCCGCCGCCTCGCTTCGCGTCGCCACACCGCCTCGCGTCGCCACCCGCGACTGAAGCCACACATTACCGGACACGACACCGAAGCTGCCCCGAGCTGGGCCAGCCTCACAACTCGAAGAGGACAAAGCTGCTGCTTGGTGGCATCACTGCTGCTGGGGGTCGTCTGCGGGACCTCAACGGGTCCACCCAGCACCAGGGTGACTGACTGCGCGGGGTTGAACGGAGTGGTATAGCTCTGATGCCCTGCGCGTCGTCACCCGCTGGAGTGACGACTGATCGCCGGGATGCCTGCACCGGGAGGGTGAAAGAACAGCAGCCACGGAGACCCTTATGCCCTTTTGAGGTATACAAAGTGATCGGCCCGCATTAACGGGCCGCTGTATAGCTGCCGCGGCCAGGGGGCGATGCCCCGACGCCGCCTGCTACGCCCCCTTGCGGGGACGTAGCGACATCCCGGTTATTCTATCAGAGTTTTACAGTTTTACATTAAGTAACATAGCTTAAGTGTTGATTGTGAAGTAATGGCTCCGCTGTTCACTACTAGTCGCGATGTACCCTATACCTAGCTAGCCAGTCTTCCAGTATTTTATAGCATAGGATTCTATTATGACCTAGATTGTATAACGTGTATTCTGATGTGTATTTGTGCATCTACTGACTGTTTTCTATTGTTGTTTTGTGTGATTTGTGTCCAATATAACTCGTTATTTTAAAGTCTAACTGGTTTACTTTCACTCCTTCATCACGGGAACACCGTCACCCCCGCCTACAACACCTGAATCACGCTATAATTAACATTCACAATTTATCCATTTGAGCTTTACGATTAGGTGGTGCTGCGATCAAGTTCGTTGAACAACGAGTAAACTATCCTCACCCCAATAGACGCCGCCATTTTATCCGTACAGTACTCGGCGACGTCTCTTCCTAGGACTCCGAAGTACAGGCCATAGAACAGCAACATGAGGGCCACGTCCATCCACTGCTGGGGCTTGTGGCCGAACGCCAGGTTGAGGCCGAACAGCGTCAGCATCATGAGCACGTAGCCCACCACGCCCAGGAAGCAGCTCACTTTGTATATTAGGTAAAACCATTTATATACTAGCCTGGAAATGTGGACAAGGTAAAGTTAGCCTTTTTTAACCGTCTTCAAAAAGGAGGAGTTTCACAATTCGTCTGTTTTTTTTTTCTTGTTACATACAAGAAACGATGTCTCCGTCGATTGTGGATGCAATTCGATTTTTTTTTTTATGGATAGTGTATGCCTCAGGGGTGGTCCCTATATAAATTTTATTAACTTACTTCGGTAGTTTTTGAATTAGCCTCGATATACGTATTTAATCCACTTTATGTGTCTTGTTGTAACCAGGGTCAACATTCAACAAAGTGTTTCAGTAAGATAGTCAGTGTGGAAAAGTTGTAACTACTAGGCAAGGCACAAGCGGCCACCGGACGATAACCATTATGAAGTAAAACTGGTTTACCTTTTCCAGTTTCAATGAATTTTATAACAGCATCATCACTCGAACTAGAATTAGCTACTGCATTCATTTTGTTCTTTTTTTTCTAAAATAATGTTATTTTACTATAAAAAGGACGATAGTAACTATCGCAAAATCCTTTCATTTGAGATTTAAAATTATTTTTTCAAATGACACATAATCATGACAATAATAATGCATGAAGTGGCCAAGAGCCAAGAATTTGCCCTTTAGCGAAAAAAGGCGGCCGAAGCTACCGGTGCCCAGCAACAAGCACTTCACGTGCTTTTTCATACGTTTTATATGGACCCGTGTGCAGCGGTGTACAACACAGTTTTCTACCTCCAATGGTAAACCCCTTACAGGTAGAAATATGTGTTTCCGTAGTTCCTATGAACTACGTCAACGATTTCAAAGATAAGGAAGTTACATTAAAAAGTCCCATACAATCTTGTGAATCAACAACCAACAAGTAGTTCTGTACCGATAGCTTTTAAAGGTTTTATTTAACTGGCCCCGTTTGTTGATGTTTATTGGGTTGAATTTAGTAATTATTTTAATCTACCTTTTTACATGACTTCGCCAGTTACCCGAGCCAAACAAATGCTCATTAAAAAATAAATGTAGACTCCATACTTCATGCAGTTTTCTTAACACAGTTTATCACAAAGTTAGTTCCAGTAATCACTAGAATGCAAAATATCCATTGGTTTAGTTAAGATCAAACGTGGTCACGTGTTCTTTGTCTTTCATTACATACTAACGGCTTTTCAACTCTTTTAAAGTGATTATATTTTTTTTGTTATTTTTAACCCCTTAAAAAGGGAGCGCCCAGTGAAGCCCGCGACATTTTTGACGTGAATACGTAATCCAAAAAACCTAATGGTAACAAAATAGGGGGATACAGTTTGGCGTTGTATTTCGAATCTATCCTCTACATCCAAAATTATATTATACCACTGGATAGCTAAAGGATCAAACAATTCATTACGATAAACGAGAACAGTGACGCATAGCGCGCGGTGGAGGGGGAAGCGCCGCTATTTTACTCCGTATCGAGATTTGCAATTAGTATAACTTTTGACTCGGAGTAGCTACGATGTTCGTTTAAGTGGTAATCGTCAGCTGTCGTCAAAATCTATCGATTGTTTATATATTTTATTTAAAAAATATAACCCGTTACATAAACGTATTCACGTACAACACACGGCAGTGTCCATGACACATTTTTAGTTTAAGTTTTCTGCTGCTAGGAAAATATGATTTATGATCGCAACACGCATGTATTTACAGAATTTTAGGGTGTCGTCCATAGTAATACTAATCCAAATATTTTATAAGTACAATATAATGTATATTATATTTTATTTTTTGGCATACTTAATTACAATATTTTTGTCTTTATTGTATATAATATGTAAAAACGTATAAATAATTTAATATGATAATTCCAAAGTATCATTCAACCAGACAGCAAACAGGGAAATAGTTACCTAGTATGGAATGAACGCAAAGATACCACGTGATCGCGTTTCCTAATAGGACAAAATGTATAGTCTTACCTGGGTGTAGTGACCGACATGGGTCTATTGGTAGATTTCCTTATGACTAGAGCGGTGAGCATGGTGAATATACTCCAGATGACGATAAACCTCCACCACTGGTTCTTGACGCTCATCAGCACCGGTATCGACCACATCGCCACCATGGTGAAGAACTGCAAGTAACATAGCAATATCATCACGACTGTAATCTCTGAAGAGTTAGGCAGAGGTGTACCTTTAGTACACCCACATATGTGTAAGGCATCCAGATCGGCTGGAAGCCGGCCCCGCCATACTTGGGAAAAGGCTGGCAGGTGATGATGACCTGCGGCAGGACGTTTAACAACCCGGATAAGCACAGCCAGCCTCTAGCGGCACTGTGCGTACAGCCTACCCCTGAGAGGAAGCGGATCGTCTTTCTGCGGGCCCGGTGCAGGTTGGTGGATGTCATGTGTCTTCGAATTTTCATTTCCAGGACATGGTAGGAAGTATGGTGCTCGTTATAAAATTAATTACACAAACTAAATCGCTAGCCTGAGCCCGAACTCACGTCCTACAAGTCGTAACTCGGGGCCATCACCAATGGGCACCAGTGGTCTATAATCACTTTTTAAATCCGCCAACGGGCGCATCCGAAAGTATTTCGATACTTTGAACTAATGAACTCTACTCCCGATCACACATCGGGCATAGGGACAGCTGTCAAAACGTGTTTTCATTCATTATTCGTTCAGGCCCCGAACTACAGATATGTCCGAAGGTGATACGAAATAGGGAATGCCCGTAACTTCGGATTTCGTTATTAAAGACTGCGTCATTTGTTGTGATTGGATGGCAAAAAATCGCGACGGCAAACCTGATGTTAAGTTCTCACCGGTTTTGAACAGGACAGGCATTGGAGATGCTTTGCCATCCTTGAGACAAAGCAGCAAAACCCTTAAACTGGAACACACCATCGCTACTAGGCGGCAAATATATGTATATCTGTACATATACCTACATTAGAATAATAACTAGGTAAACCGATGAATCCATAAGTTTGGAGGAAGGAAAAAAACAAGCTAACTGGCGTCCCCAATATCGACGCAATTTTGCGATAACATTGTATTACTAAGCGTCGCATCTATACATATTGTAAATTGAAGTCGCTTTTTGAGTCTATCTGTGCGACCGCGTTATTTTTGAGTCTATCTGTGCGACCGCGTTATTTTTGAGTCTATCTGTGCGACCGCGTTATTTTTCTAAACTTACCACCACCACTGATTTTGATGCAGTTTTCACTACAATTTATTACATTTGGCGCTGATTTTTCAATGATCAGATAATTTATATCTGAGGAATAAATATTGCGGTTTCACAACTTTTATATAGAAAATATTTCAATTTGACATAATTATTCTTCAGATAGAAATTATCTGATTATTGAGAAATTAGCCCTAACGTGGATGCGCTTAAGTAGCCCGCGAAATTCATTTTTTTTGCAATTTGCAAGTCATTCTCAGGTTCTTTATAGATCAATAATAAATAAATAAATAATTTATTTCGCTCTCAAAGCAGAACAAGAATTTACAATTACAATCTATACTTCTAATATATAATCTATACTAATATTATAAAACTGAAGAGTTTGTTTGCTTGAATGCGCTCTCAAGAACTACTGATCCGATTTGAAAAATTCATTCAGTGTTAGATAGCCCATTTATCGAGGAAGGCTATAGGCTATAACATCACGCTAAGACCCTTAGGAGCCGAGCAAAGAGAAAAAAGTCACGAATACGAAGTACTCGCACAGGCAGACGAAGCGAGCGACGGGGTTGGTCGGGGAGCAAGAAATTTGACGCGAAAGAAGTCGCGGGCAGAAGCTAGTTATTAATGAAGTTGTTTAACGGCTGTGCAGCAGCAATAATAGATGATGACTCTCAAACTAAGTCAAGCTTGTAGTTTGAAAGTTGGTGGTTCTTCTAATATACCTATGATTCGCGACCGTAACACGTATGTATTTACAGAATTATAATCATTGCAATAATTAATAGGTACTGCCCTCTAACTTCATTTGATCCTATTGAAAGAAACACACAAAAAACACAAAAACTACACACACACACACTAATACTGAAATACATATGAATTTGGCGGGCTACATTAGCGCATCGACCGTATCATTCAACATGGATATAGCATTGAAATACATATGAATTTGGCGGGCTAAATTAGCGCAGCGACCGTAATATTCAATATGGATATAGCTTTGAAATACATATGAACTTGGCGGGCTACATTAGCGCAGTAACCGTAATATTTTACAAGGATATAGCATAGAAATACATATGAATTTGGCGGGCTACATTAGCGCAGCGACCGTAATATTCAACATGGATATAGCATTGAAATACATATGAATTTGGCGGGCTACATTAGCGCAGCGACCGTAATATTCAACATGGGTATAGCATTGAAATACATATTAATTTGGCGGGCTACATTAGCGCAGCGACCGTAATATTCAACATGGTTATAGCATTGAAATACATATGAATTTGGCGGGCTACATTAGCGCAGCGACCGTAATATTCAAAATGGATATAGCATTGAAATACATATGAATTTGGCGAGCTACATTAGCGCAGCGACCGTAATAGTCAACATGGGTATAGCATTGAAATACATATTAATTTGGCGGGCTACATTAGCGCAGCGACCGTAATATTCAACATGGGTATAGCATTGAAATACATATGATTTTGGCGGGCTACATTAGCGCAGCGACCGTAATATTCAACATGGGTATAGCATTGAAATACATATGAATTTGGCGGGCTACATTAGCGCAGCGACCGTAATATTCAAAATGGATATAGCATTGAAATACATATGAATTTGGCGAGCTACATTAGCGCAGCGACCGTAATATTCAACATGGGTATAGCATTGAAATACATATGAATTTGGCGGGCTACATTAGCGCAGCGACCGTAATATTCAACATGGGTATAGCATTGAAATACATATGAATTTGGCGGGCTACATTAGCGCAGCGACCGTAATATTCAACATGGGTATAGCATTGAAATACATATGAATTTGGCGGGCTACATTAGCGCAGCGACCGTAATATTCAACATGGGTATAGCATTGAAATACATATGAATTTGGCGGGCTACATTAGCGCAGCGACCGTAATATTCAACATGGGTATAGCATTGAAATACATATGAATTTGGCGGGCTACATTAGCGCAGCGACCGTAATATTCAACATGGGTATAGCATTGAAATACATATGAATTTGGCGGGCTACATTAGCGCAGCGACCGTAATATTCAACATGGGTATAGCATTGAAATACATATGAATTTGGCGGGCTACATTAGCGCAGCGACCGTAATATACAATATGGGTATAGCATTGAAATCTCGATGTTATCATTATCATACATATTTCACCGAATCAGTTGATGATAGCACCCATGCGAAGCCATTGAGGTCATATGTACTAACGTACTAGAGCAGCTATCCTAAGCAAAGGACCATGTTCCATTTGACAAAAGTTTAAACGAAAGTTCGCTGAACTAAACTAACTAAACTAAACTAAACTCAACAGTTTAGTTTAGTTCTGACTACAGAACAGAAGTGACATAGCTTTATACCTAACAAGCTTCATTCGCACTTTTGTTTCATAATTTATTATTAATTGAATTAACCCTAGTAAAGTAAAACAAACTTTTATAAATTTGAAATAATATTTTGTTACTCGTCTTGAAACAGTATTATTTTCATTATTGTTACTTACACACAAGGTACAGCAGTATTTATCCTTATCGCGACAATGCAACGAACATACATAAGTATGATTGGATAGAAACCAGCACCCTAATTGCGTAACGCACGATTAATCATAATCTGAATCATTTTGAAACAGATTGCTCATCCATTGCTTCATATGTTCGACAAATGTGTCTGCTCAGCAACGAAAATGACGCAATGAATATTGTTGAACTGTCAAAAAGAAACCGATTATGATTGATCATGTGTTACGCAATTAGGGTGCAGGTCTCTTCACTGCGGTTGTTTTGGACAAATTTTATCTATTTTTCCCTATCTTTACGGCCCCAACGTGGAAACAAAATGTAACAAATTATGTCTTACAAATATGCAATAATTATTTTAAATCTCTCATTTTTATCTTTTTTTCATTTAATAATCACAGTCGGTTATTTTCTAAATATAAGTTAGATTATTATTTTCCGCTATAAAAAGAAACCTCAGCTAATTCTACCTACACATGTTACACAAATTGTCACATCTTAATTTTTCTCTCTATTATGAATTTATGACAAATGATGCAAACATGGCGTCCACCAAATATTTTGTTCCAATTAAATTTAAAAAAGAATATCTCGTTACACACCGATGAAAAATTATTCCTTTGCACTTCGCCGTATTAGTTGTATTATTAGTTCAATATCGTAAAACACACGACGGCATATTTAATGCGTTTGAACGTTTTTTCGTTTAAAAACAAACAATGACTTATGCGCTCAAGATCAAGATCTAGGAAGCATCTGAGTGGGCCGGTAGGCCGCACTTGAACGGAACACAGTAGTGATGTGTGGCGTCTTCTCTAGTACGTTAGTACATATTACCTCAATGTGCGAAGCAATGGCGGGTCACTGCAGTTTAAAATAAAATACTACTTTAATATAAGCAAAAAATAGTATATACAGGATCTACTCACAGCATATGACCTGTAATGCCTCTTCTTCCACTCCATGACTACGATTTGTGCTACAATGAGGGTCACGATGAGGATCATGACCATCGTCGTGTGCATGGACTCATGGCCCTTGTGCAGCTCGTGCAGCTTCTGATGATCATATCTGGAAAGTTTACGTTCATTTATTTTGTATTTTTTACTAAATAAAAGGTGAAGGTTCTAAGTCTTGGGCGGAGCACCGCCGTGTCCTCGTGGAGGCGATCAGCGGCGGCGATGGGTAGCCGTCACCTCCTTCTGTGAGGCAGTAATGCTCGCGAAAAGGGAGGCGGCGCACGTGAGGGAGAGGCAGTATATGCGCCCTCACGGCCTTAGCCTCCGCAGGAGACGCCCTGGGCGTAGGGAATCCTAGGCCGATTGCCGGCCACCGTAGACGTGGGCTTGCGGACGGCGAGTAATGGGTAGCACGCTGTCCGGACAAGACCAAGCCCGGGTCGACAGCGCGTTGTTTTCCACGCGCGCCTCAAAGAGATATCAGCACCAACTGGTGGGGTCCGCAAGGACCGTGGCCTGCCAGGGGTGGGGGTTGTTCGAAAGAGATACCGTCACCCCTGGCACACAGGCAACTGAGGGAACACGGGTGACACGCCCTCCTGCTCCACCCAGAGCGGGAAAAGTTATTATCAGATTTCCCACCCAAAAACAAAAAGGTTCTAAGTCGAAGCGCGTTTTTTTGTTATGTAGACCACGCATACCTGTAATATAATAATATACTTAGCCTTGTGTTTATCAACGTTTAAATAACCTTTGTAGAAATTTAATCAGTTCTAAAGGGTCAAATTAAATTACTTGGCAATACTTTACCGACATGTTGGGTATCGATATCGAAAATGAATGGAACAAAACATTAAAAAATATAGGTTACTATAATAGGTTCCTGGATCTTCCAGGAGCCCGTATCGATCAGCAGTTTTTGTAATTTTTCGTGGAACATAGATAATTTCTACGAATTTCCAAAAACCAAAACTTAATAGTCGTAGGTTGCCTTAATGATGTCAGTGTCATTTCAAGTTTTGAAAAAAGTTGGAATGATGAAAAAAAACGTTGCTTTTTTGCTTTTTTAAATTAGTTTTCGATATCGGTACCCAACACGTAAGTAAAGTATTGCTAGCTAATTTAATTTGCCCCTCTATGTTTACAATTTCCTGAGGAAATTTGACATAAATTAACCGTTTAAATACCTGACTGGTGGTTTGAATGTTGATGAACACAGTTTGATTTGGACGATTCTGTGTAATGATTACATTATTATTGATTAGACATGTTTGTGCTTAATTAAAAATATTAATTAACATAATATGACGCGTGTATTTTCCCAAAGGATTTGTCACAGGCGTACCTATAAAACACCCACATTTCACCAGTTAATAATTGTTTTTTTTTTTTTATTGACACTAGATGGACCGATGACTTAAGGCTGCAGGCATTCGCTGGATGCAAGAAGCACTAAATCAGTCGAATTAGCGGCGAGGAAGGCCTCTAAGGCCCTAAGGAAGGCCTATGTCCAGCAGTGGACGCCTATTGGCTGAAACGATGATGACGATTTTTTTTATATTAAAATGTATTGTCTTTCTTTACCCCCATTATTGGATAACTTGACAGAAAATATAATATTACAATATTACTGAAGATATAATAACATCTACTTAGAACATCATATTCTGAACAGTTGAATAAATGTATGAACAATAAGCTTGTTCAAACAACCGTATTAGCTTACTAATATTATAAACGCGAAAGTTTGTAAGTATGGATAGATGGATGGGTGGATGTTTTTTACTCTTTCACGTAAAAACCACTGAATGGATTTGAATGAAATTTGGCACACACATAGTTTGTAACTTGGAACAACACATAGGATACTTTTATCCCGGTACTACGTTCCCGTGGGACAGTTTTCGACCACCACGCGGGCGAAGCCGCTGGCAAAAGCTAGTCTTATATGTATAAAAAAGGAGAAACTGACTGACATATCAACGCACAGCCGAAGGGGGTGAAAAGGGGGGATTTTGTTTGTATGAAAAATCTTATTCCTTGAGATAATACACTTTAAACTTGGCACAAATACTTATCTAAGTAAATTATAAAGTTGGTCATTTATTGTTTTTCGAAAGTACTCCTTAAGATTGGGGGTGTCAAAGTTTGTATGGAAGAATTTTAACGCGCGGTCTGATTAACTCGAAACTGAATATTTATACCTAAAACCAAAAATAAAGAATAACGTATACACCGTGACATTTTAGTCGTCTTACAACGGCAGCCCACTTCATGTATCCAATGACTACTAATCATATAAATATAAAAAATATTATTGAACATTTGCATAATTAAAAAAATGAAAATATCATTCACTAAGACGCATGACGTAGTTTGTAACACCCTGTTATTGAGACGGAATTAATGACGGAATGTAATGGTAGGTAGCTAGATATCTTCTGCCGTTTGATACGTGAACATTATTAATAGGGAGGGTGTTTCATAATTCTAAAGCATTATTTATTTTTCTTTGTACCTATTATCTTAATTAATGGTAACAATGTTTTAATCGCGCCTAGACGTATTTCATGACGGATACATTGAGTGGACCACCTTTGTAAGACGACTAAAATGTCACGGTGTATAAGGGTTTTTCGAAAAATCTACCACTTGGGGTAAAAAAGGGTAGTTAATTTTACAAGGGATGATTTTACTGCGTGTCTGGATTAAGTCGAAAATTGGTATGAATAACCAATAATGTAAAAGAAACAAAAGACTTTAAAAAATTAACAACTTCGAGGATGAAATGGATACAGTTTATATGAAATCAAGTGGTTTACAAAACGTGGCATAAACTTATCTAGGTAAATATTAAAGATTCAATCATACATTTTTCAAAACTGACTAGAAAGTGTTGGAAGGGCTTTTAAATGTTTTTTTTTTGCATCGTGATGACTGTGCATGACAGCCGTTCCCCAACTTTTTTTACGCGATAACCTACATCCAAGCGGGCGGAGCCGCGGCCAAAAGCTAGTTTATCATAATAACCACCTATAAATGATTTTTAAATGTTCTGGTGTCACACAAAATACGACACTTAGTATAAAAGGTGGCATAGACATTAACATGCAAACTGAAACCAAGAATTCAGCACATAATTCTAGACTAAAAAATTGAGGTGTCAAAGAAAAGTGCAATACCTACATGGTCAAAATTTATGGCAGACCTAATTTTATTTTCAATAACTAACGAAAAATTTCGACACAGTGTTTCAGAATCTTGTACTTACTGAATATACTGAACACTAATGTAGTAAGTAATCAGAGTTTTAGAGCGAAATAATAATGTAATAATTTTTTCTGGAGTTTACATGATTAGATGCGAAAACTATAATACTTATGGTATCAGTTTGCATATAATAAGGTAAGATTGAATTAGGCAAGATCTGTCATTTTGTATGTTGAATAAAATAATGAATATACTTACATTTCTAATTAAGTGAATGTCAATGTAAAGTATTCAAAAGGAAATCCAGTTTACAAGGTTAAATATCTATTATCATAATACAATTGTTATGTGTGAGAGATGTTAATCAGATTTTTTTTAAGGTAATATTTGATGATTCAATTTTAGAAGACTGGTTAGTATGCAATTCAACAGAGATTCAAAGCATCAGCTGACTAAAGTCATAGTTTTCAAGTGGCTGTTGGTTGAGACTGGTCATCTCCTCTACTCAGGGCTTATTTTTTCAAGTGGCTGTTGGTTGAGACTGGTCATCTCCTCTATTCAGGGCTTATTTTTTATCTAGTACTAGCTTAGCTTCATTTTTCCGATTCTTTGACAAATGTGCCTGTAATTAGTTTATTTGAAATAAATGGTTTGAGTTTGATCTTATATTTGGAAAAGTTTCTTATTTTTTTTTTCTAACATATAAGAGCAAAAAGAGTAATGTAAAAGAGTGACCTTGGACTTTCTTGTCTGTTCTTCTTCATAGAGATCTACATTTTGGAATGCTTTCAGTTTCACATTACTGACTAATTGACTGACTTTTTGATCGTTCAAAAGTGCCTGTAAATGGTTTGACTTTGAAATAAAATTATATAGAAAACTCAATTGATAATCAAGATTCTTATGACAGCAACAATGATGAAATAAATAGCCATGTCATAAACAATGACTGTTGTATTAATAAGTGGCTATGTTGCCACGCACAACGGACCAAATGGGAATCCAAGTGCGGAAAAGGGAGTCCCATCATCATCAAGTAACTATGTTATCTTTATTATATAGGCAGTGATGAACCAAATATTTAAATTAAGGTGCAGTACATAAGATTTAAGGTCTTGTTGGAAGGGACCTTAAGGTCCTTTCCAACAAACCAATATTATTCTATTTAAAGATAACTGAAGGGGTATAATTTTAATAACCATATGGATTTGTTTTAAAATTATACCTTATCTTTATTAGTGTTTTTATTGCCTAATTAAAGTGGATAATGATGAGAGCATATTATACATTAAAGATTATTAACCGTTGGCGTATTGGAACGCCTAAGGGAACTATCATCAAAAGTCAATGGGCTTATCACTAAATGAGCCGACCAAATGCTAATGACCATGAAAACAATACGAAACACATAGATGAATGAAAACCTTACCTCAACTTTTCTTCAGAAGTCAATTCCTCGTAAGTCTACACAGAAAACACAGTTGTATTAACATTAACACAATAAATTATGACCAAATCTTTTATTAGAATCCAATATGTTTTACCTTATTAGGATCGACGGGTCTGTGGAGATCCATGGCTACTTTTTACACACAACACTATCAAGAATTTACAATATCCTAATATACAATCAAACGTGAATTAATTCAATTATATTATTAAATTAATCGAAAATCCCCGTGCTGCAAAAGTGATGCCGCAGCAGAGATCTGTGCGTTCCAAAGCCACGAATTGGGAAACGTATACTTTCAATCATTTCAAATGTGCTCTCTCCGTTACGCTTTTATTATTTTGCTATTCTTGTCTTTGTTTAGCATGCTATTATTCGGCAAGTGACCTGAGTTTTCCTGATAATTTAGTCAAAGTGACAGTTGTAGAGTTGGCACATCTATTCTATTCTATTTTTTAAATATGGCAAGCAAAGCCGATGTCGACTATTCTGCCAATGTCGAAAGTGAATGGAAAAGCATGTGTGCATTATAAAAAAAGATATCAAGATGGAATTTAGTCGAGTGCACCGTTCATTGCCCTTTCCTCCTCTTGATTTTTTTTGTGTAGTTTACTGTTCAGCAAAACCGTAAGCAAAACCAAAATATTTTGACAATATTTGACACCGCGCGTCAACGTCAACAGATATCGGGAAAATATCGACAGTGCTGTTTTTAATTTCGATGTTTTGTTTATTTTATAAATAATTACAAATCAAGCATTCACATGTTTCTGACTGATATGTTTCAGTGATTGCTTTCAGCACAATGCCGAATAAAGGTAAACAATATAATACTAACCATCCAAAAGCTATTCAACACACCAGCAGTATACTAGTTTTAGCCGTCCTCGAGCAAAATAGTGATAAAAGTCAGTACGAGGCCTATAATAATCTCATAAACACTGGATAAGCAAACTTGAAACTAGCTATATGCTTTATCGTCCACTATGAAACATCTTTCTCAAATTGCGCCTTTACACCCGGCAATCCGCCATTTCTACCTTTCGAACTTTCACAAACGAATGACGTTCACAGTTCCACAGTTCGTGACCCTTCATGAAATGGTCTCTTTTAACTGTAGAGATCTCACCTCCACCATTGGCAATCGCTTCCTGCCCATATTCCAATTTATTGTGGATCGACGCAACACGTCTTTTGTTTCATACAACTTTAGTTACCTACAGTAAGTCTCATCTTAATCAATTCGTTCCTTCCATATTATCTGTCACACAAGTCACAACCCACTGTTTTGTTTTGTATTTTTATAACATCCATAATCATATTTACTTATTGTGCTCCACAATGTTTAAAAAAATAGTTTCTGCCTGCAGCATCCCGGGAACATGCTACCGGGACAATAAGCAGCTTATTTCTTTCCACAGGTTGCTACCTACCTCCGTGCAAAAAAGGTAACATACCTACTGACAGAGTTACCTTTGCAAACTGTGGACCCATTCATACTTAACCATTTCCTTGCCTCATGCTCCTCAAACAAGTGATGCAGAACAATCTGGATCACTTGTTTATAGCTGGACAGTTTCCTCTCCAATAGCCTCATCATAATAAACAACTTTTACTATTAGAGCAAAGCGGAAATCAACAAAAAAGTCTGCTGTCTCATATAATAATATATCTGTAATAATATCTTTGTAAGAAGCTTGACACAATTGACAATTTTTTGGGTATGACGATTGGAAAGTTAAAAGCAGCGGTAAGAGTGTGGCAAGCTTTAAGTCACAACCTCTCAAGCTCCCTCATTAGCATAATGACTGCTTAGCATAAAAACGTTTTTGTAGCAATAATAAAATTGCCACATTCACCTGTATTCTTAGCTCCATATTGGAGCTCTTGCAATACTGAAAACCTGGAAAGGTGTACTTAATTGAAGTCATCTTTAATTAACAACCCCATTTCAGGTTTTTAGTTCAATTACATATGGAATCATGTTTTGGGGGATATTCTGTACATAAGTATGATGCTTTTAAGGCTCAGAAGAGATGTGTCTGTTCAATTTGTAAACTTAAACAAACAGACAGTTGCAATGAATATTTTAGAAATCTCAAACTACTGACACTTCCATGTATATGAAATTATTAATTTTGTAAGATCTAACAATACTTTCTTTGAAAAATATAAAAGTAAACAACAACAGTAAAATTTGTTGTCCTGACAGTAAAACATCTCTTTTAAATAAAAGTATATTTTGCACGGCTCCCCATATATATAATCATCTACCTAAATATGTAATGGAGGCGTCATCGCCTAACACGTTCAAGAAAAAACCATAAAGCTTTTTGATAAATAAAGCATAATACAGTGTATCTGAATATTTGCAGGATAAAGTATAAGATTTATTTTTAAACAAGTGTTATGGATCTCATTATATCAATAGTTTGTTTAGTTTTCATATGTTTTTCTGTTTTCATTCTATGTACCTAATTTGCATGCCATAAGGTAAAATATGGTTACTAATAATGTGATGTACAACTATTACATGAATGTAAAACATCTGCATATTATTTACCCATTTTTGCAAATAAATGATTTTGAATCTGAATTTTTCCTTAATGTAATATCTAGTAGTGGCAGTAGCTCAATTATTATGTATTTTCATGAATTCACAGAAATGAATCGCAGTCTACCAGTGGACAATAAGGTGCCAACACCAACACCGCAGCATGGGGTAGCTGTCAAAGTAACACCAGGTGTCACTAAAGCTGTTGTTGTCAAGGTAAGTGGTGGATATAGACTATTATAACTTTCACACTGAATATTATCTATTTTGCTCACTATTTATCAACGTTAAAATCATAAATACATGATATCATAGCTCACAACCAAAACAAACAATGGCGGAATTACTCGGTATATGAAAATAATACGACAAAAAAGTAATGGTTGTTTATGTAGCGACAATTCAATGAAAAAAAGCTACTATTTAAAATAGTCGCATAACCAACTTTGTTCGGAAAGCTCCGGTAAGTTTCGTAATTCATCTCGTTGTAAAAAATCGTAAAAAGCCAGTGACTACCCTGTACGGTGTGTGCGTTATTTGTTACATTGTGTGCCACGCAGGGACCGAATTACCGGTATTTTTTCTATAACATTACCATTTACCGTTATGTTAACGACAAAAAAGTAACGATAATAATACCGATACCTAAAGTCAGTTAACGTTATCTAATTACATTCCAGTCTATGTATCGGTAAAAGTAACAATTCTTATAAGTACTGGTTATTCATACGTCTATCTCTTTCTGACTATGACGGTGGGGAGACTAGCATCTTTTGGTGTGTGCACAGAGATAATAGTATATACACACCGAACCTTCGGCGTGTATACAATATTGTTTCTGTGCTCCATAAAATATAATAAACAGGGTGGCAGGGCCCTCAACGCGAAAACTGTAACCATGAATGACTACCTTCGGCGTGTATACAATATTGTTTCTGCGCTGCAGAAAATGATAATAAACAGGGTGGCAGGGCCATCAACGCGAAAACTGAAACCATGAATGATTGACCTTCGGCGTGCATACAATATTAGTGCCGATTCTCTTGCACACCGAAGTAAACTAAGTGATACTTAGATCGTTTGTTTAATGTAGGCTATGAGAATCTTAAAGTTATTCTGCAAAAAATCTCTATAAATTAAAAAAAAATTGACACAACTAAAATCGTATTTGGCAATCGCGACTACAGGTTGTTTTTTTTTGCTTCGCAACGTGGTACTTGTATGCTACCCCGTGATTTTTTGTAGAGCCTGAGGCGCGCAGGTGGGCAGCCTCGACGGGTTTTATATGATTTTTTTTCACTTTTTGTATGGAAAATATGAAAAATGATTACCTACACTGCCGTCCAAAAGTTTGAGACCACCTCCATCAAAGAAGGAAAATCAAATAAAACTCAAATTACAAAGCAAGAGGTTTAATTATTATTTAAAATACCTACTTATTTACATATACACATAAATCAAGAAGAACAAAAAACAAAGAAAAAAATAACCATTTACACATGCCGTTCATATTTAAACGGATTTTTCGTCAAAAAACCCTCCCTTCCATTTTATTACTTTTTTCACTAGTCTCGGCATACGAGCAATGTATTTGTCGATTGTATCTTGTGAAATATTGTTACAACTTTCTTGTAAAGCCTTCCACATGTCTTCTTGCGAAGAAAGACAACAAACAACTGCGAACATTTCTATCAAGGTCTTCGCACAAAAGCTCAATCGGGTTGAGATCCGGGCTCTGAAGGTCACACCATGTTTTTTAACAGCCCTTCTATTTTTTAACCGACTTCCAAAAAGGAGCCGGTTATACGTATTTGTTTTTTTTTTATTAATGTTCACCGATTTCTCCCCATTTGTGGGCCAATTCTCAAATTTTTTTTTTTATTTGAATGAAATCCTGAAGTGGTCCTATTGGCACCAAGTCAGGATCTGATGATGGAATCCCAGGGAAATCGAGGGCAACCCTCAATTGTTATGGATATTAACAATGTTTTTCATATATTTTCTAAAGCTATTGAGACATTTGCGTATGGTCATCATCATCTCATGACGCTGAGCTGATGAAGGAAGGTACAAGTTTATTTTTTTATGTATATTTGGACATAACTCTGTCATAAGTATATAGACAGATTTGCAAAATTATTTTTTATTGGAAAGGACTTTATTTCGAAATCGCCCCATTTAAATTTCTTGTAGATCTGATGATGCGTTTCGGAGACAGACAACGGAACTCTTAAAAAAATTACAGCAGATCACCTGCGATTGCTGCTATCGAATAAGTATGCATTGTTTTGACCCCAAGGATGATGAAATTTCGAATTGGTGTGGGGTAGGTACTATAACTAAAAAGTGAAAAATAAAAGTTTTTCCAAAAAAAAACAACTGACTTCCGGAAAAACACTACAAAGTGAAAAATAACACTAATCTCGGAAGGCGGTGACAAAAAAATTTAATACATATATATCCAAGTCACCGACTTCCAAAATTAAAGTTATTTTTCACTTCGTAGAGATTCTTGGTTTGTTTTTTTTTGTAAAAGTTTTTTTTTATGTTCTTTTAACCCCGGCATAATTTTAAACTATGTTTTGAATGATTATCTTGTTGGAAAACAAATCCATTACCAATTAACCTTAAACCAGACGGAACGGTATTTTGCTGGTATTCGTTTATACTGCTCCTTTTACATCATTCCTTCGACTCGTACCAAATCACCGGTTGCATGGCCCAAGAGGCATCCCCAGATCATAATGGAACCACCACCATGCTTGACTGTTGGCACCACACAGTCTGGCATCATCTTTTCCTCGGCGCTAAGTCGAACAAAAATTCTTCGTTCTGATCCAAATATTTTAAATTTGGATTCATCGGTCCAAAGAACTTTTTTAAAGTCTTCTTCAGTCCAGTCTCGATGGGTAAGGGCCCACTGCATCCGTTTCTTTTTGTTTTGTGGCTTTAGTAGTGGTTTTCTAAGGCGACACGACCGAATAACTTAGTGTCTCTCCATCGTCTTTTTACTGTAGTCAATGACACAGGTTTAGATCGGGATTTGTTCACTTCTGCGCGGATTTCGGTGCTGTTAGGCGTCTATTCCGCTTGCTGGTAACGACGATGAAATTATCCTCGCTAGAAGTGGTAGCTTTCGGCCTTCCCCATCGCGAATGATTTTGTTTACTGCCAGTCTCCTTGTATCGGGTTATTGTGTTATGAACACAAGGCTTCGACAACTTAAGTTGAGAGGCAATCGCACTTTCAGATTTGCCTTCGTTGTATAAAACAACTATGGCAGAACGAGTTTCACTGCTAATTTCGCGCACTTTTTCCACTTTAAGATGTCTTTACTGTAACAGCGACGAGCTCAGACTAACCAAGATCGAGAAAGATTAACTCCATGAAAACTCAGGTACTAAATATATTTTAGGAAACTAATATAATCCTGAATTTCAGTTAACGCGGAACAAAACCAAAATAATTAATAACAGAATGTAACACGCTTTTAGATAAATAATTCAGATAAAATTATTTTTAACTTTTTAGTCCGTTTTATTAACAAGTAAAAATAACAGCTTGTTTAAAAAAAAAAAAAATTGTCTTTTAATTTTATTTTTAACTTTTAGTATTTGTGATGTGGGATTTACTACGGCGTAGTTCGTAGCAGCGTTTTTCCCGTTATATTGCTCGTAATAATTAGTAGAACCCACACATGTGTTGTTTTGAGCACTTAGATAGATAGATACATCGTATATTTGATGCATAGGTACAAAAGAGACAACACAATATACAAAGCACGATGAGGTAAAAACGAATTACATGAAAAGGACAAGGTGCCAATATAATAAAGAAAAAAGGACGACATAAGCATAGTGATGATACATTAAGCTATGACACAATTTGACATTCAAATGAAATAACGTGCGGTGGAGTACAAAAGTGCGGTGTGTGTCTCAGTGGCACCAAATGCACGCATAGTCAGGAGGTTCCTTTCTCTAGAGCCCTGACCACCGACATCTTGGATCCTGCTCCTGATGCCGATGGACCACTATTTTTATATTTTTAAATGTTTTTGTATGATTTTTGTAAAAATATTTAAAAATATACTTAATATGTACGAATAATATTAATAATAATCCATTTATTTCTTATATTTAACCTAAACATACATATTAAATTATTAATATTATTATTATATTTTATTTTTTATTGTTATTATTATTAAATTATAGACTTTGAACAATAAAATTTATACCATAATAAACGTCGTAAAAAATTTGACGAAATCCGGCCGTCATAATATGGACTATGAAAATACATTTATAACACATCTAAAATCCAGTGTTTTTATCTTTACATGCGCGCGCCCCCCCAAGCAGCAAGCAAGCGTTTTCAACTCAAACTCAAAACTCAAAGCATTTATCTCAATTAAACCATTTACAGGCACTTTTGAATTGTCAAAAAGGCGATCAGTTGGAAAGTTGAAGCTAGTTGCCCATTCCAAAACGTAGATCTCTATGGAGAAGAACGGGCAAGAAACTCCACGGACACTCTTTTAAAATCAAGTTGAAATATTACAAAATCATGGGAACATTATTCTTGTTGCTTCTGTATGTGAGAACAATGTAAAAAACGATAATTATAAGCAATTCTAAATAAAAGATAAAAATAAGCCCTGGAAGTTAGGCGATGACCAGTCTCAACCGACAGCGCCCGTTCACGAACTTGACGCGTGGATCAGCACCATCCAGCTCAACCATTTTGTAGGAAACCGAATGATCCAACACACGCGCCACCATCAGTGAGACATTTATGTGAGCATGACATACTCTCAACTGCCATGCTTTTTCAAGTCAACGTACATCATAACAACACAATAAACGGATGCATGGTACTCACATTTACAAAATGTAAACAAAATGCTTCTAAATGAAACAAAATTATAGTTTGCAATCTATTTGAAATATTAATAAAATTTGATTTCCTAAAAGAAAGAAAAAACATTTAATATATATTGACGTATAAAGTAACTAACACTTGGTTCAGCAAAAATAAAACATTCGTAATGTCACAAAAATTATAATATTATGAACAAAAATGTTCGTAATGTCAGAAAAAGTAAAAAAGGGAAGCTTATCTCTTTCAAATATTAAAATTTTAACTAGTATGCCCAGGTGGCTGTGGAGCAGGACCAGCATTAAGCCAAGCATTTTTATCGACGATATAATCATCTAACTTATAAGTTATAATATGCTTGTCTACATAGTGTGCGTTTAATGCATGATTTAAATTTCTTTTCATTTAGTTCAAGAATATCGACTGGTATTTTATTATAACATTTTACACAGTACCCCATAAAAGAATTGTGTACTTTAGACAATCTGAAACGTGGTTGATCTAATTTGTTCCTATTTCTAGTGTTAAAATTGTGCCTATCACTTATCTTACTAAAAAGATGTAGATTTTTCCGAACATACATAATGTTTTCGTAGATATATTGACAAGGTACCGTCATGATGTTAATTGTTTTCAACAGTTCCCTTAGAGATTCGCGTTTGCGGAGGTTATAGATGGCTCTGACGGCCCTCTTTTGCAGAATAAAGATCGACTCAATATCCGCAGCCCGTCCCCATAGCAAGATACCGTAAGACATGATGCTATGAAAGTAACTAAAATAGACCAGTCTCGCGGTATTCACGCCTGTTAATTGGCGGGTCTTCCAAACAGCGTAAGCGGCAGAACTTAGCCGACCTTCAAGTGATGTTAAATGAGGACCCCACTGTAGCTTTAAGTCAAGCGTGATCCCCAGGAAAACTGCCTGTTCGACGAATTCTAGTATCTCGTTATTCAATACAACATGACATTCACTACTTCTAACATTCGGTAACGCAAATCTTATGCATTTCGTTTTCTTTCCATTTAATACCAAATTATTTACAGTAAATCAATTATGGACCTTAACTATAGCATTATTTACGTCGTCAAGCTCCTGTGCACGACTCTTAACTTTAAAAATCAGTGATGTATCATCAGCAAATAACACCATTTGAGGTCGGTTTTTTAGTAAAAAAGGTAAATGATTTATATATACTAAAAAGAGGAACGGACCCAATATTGAGCCCCGGGGGTACACCCATTTTGACTTTTAAGCCCAAGGAATTCACACCGTTTATTTGAACTTGCTGCAGTCTATCATTCAAGTACGATTTTACTAAGTTAAGCGCAAGTTCACCCAGTCCGTAATGCCAAAGTTTCGAGAGAAGTGTTTCATGATTCACGCAATCAAACGCCTTGGATAGGTCGCAAAAGACACCTATTGCATCTTGCGCCTCTTCCCATGCGGTAAAGATGTGTTTCAATAAGGAGACACCAGCGTCGGTTGTGCAACGTCCTTTGGTGAAACCATACTGTTGATCGTGTAGGATGTTATTACGATTAAAATAATTGAGCATTTGATTTAACATAACTTTTTCAAACACCTTGCTGAAAACCGGCAAAATTGATACGGGTCTATAATTATTAGTATCTTTGCTGTCTCCAGATTTGAAGAGTGGAATAACTTTACTGTACTTCATTAAATCCGGGAAAACCCCTTGATCAACACACAAATTAAATATTAATGCCAAATAGGGTGCAACTGTCTCAATAATGGATTGACAAACTTTAGTAGACATTGTCGTATCTACCTATCCCTAACAAATAAAAGGGTAGAAATAGACTAGACAATTAAATTTAATATCAGGAATACAAACGATAAATTATAAAAAAGGTACCTGCTTAAATAGAAACGCACTCTATCAAGATGGGGAGGTCAATGGAGATTTCAAGGTATTGCGTCAAGGGTGCGGCGGTGTTTCTGTGTTCAGGGATGCGGTGACGAATAGGCTTCCAGTGATGTTGCGACGTGTAGATGTCCAAGACAGCTCCGTGGCTCCAGACAATTATATCAATAAGTAGTTGTAACTAAGCGCTAAGCGACTAAGTGAATAAGCGCACCGTCAGTCAGTTGGCTTGGGAGGTCTATCACTTGTTGTTCTTCTTTTTTCTCATTCCAAATTCCTTCGCCTTTTTCTTTTTCAGCCATAGATTCTCTCATATGCCAGTCTAGTCGGCCAAGACGTATAAAACCTCCTTCATATAATCCGAGAGTGCGTTTAAGAATCTTATAATAATAATTTAGAATTTCCTTATTTAGTAGACAACGTAGTTACATAGAAAAACCAAATTTAGGCTATCCAAAACGATATAAAATTATTTTTAATAAGTACAATCTTAACGCAACCTTCCTTGAATAGACTGCATAGATAATTAAAAGAATAAGTAGACATCAGTTTGACATGTTTGACTTAAATGTCATAACAAGAATATTATTATGTAAAAATATGGAAAATTCTAATGTAAAATCAAGTAATTCTATATAGACGAATCGTTTAAGACCGATTCGCAGAGTGCTAACACAGAAAACAAAGAGAGAAATATAATAATGTAAGAAAGTCATAAAGGATAATAAAACAATGATGATGTGGATGAATGAATAAGAAGCGTACGAGGGTCATTCAATAAATACTTAGCCTACAAAAAGTAAACGAAAATTTTGGAAAAGTGGGAATTTATTTTTCAACATAGTCTCCTTTTAGTTCGATACACTTAGCCCAGCGATGCTCCAACTTTTTTAATCCGCCCAAAAAATAGTTTTTGTCAAACTCTGCAAAATAGGCCTCCGTGGCGGCGATGACCTCCTCATTCGATCCATATCTATTCCCGGCGAGTGATTTTTTCAGATTAGGAAACAGAAAGAAGTCACAAGGGGCCAAATCTGGAGAATACGGTGGATGCGGCAGCAATTCGTAGCGTAATTCGACCAATTTGGCCATGGCAACGGCAGACGTGTGAACCGGTGCGTTGTCGTGGTGAAACAGCACTTTTTTCTTCGCCAGATGGGGTCGTTTTTTCTTTAATTCGGCGTCGAATCGGCCCAATAAATCGGCATAGTAAAGCCCTGTAATTGTTTTACCCTTCTCGAGGTAATCGATGTAGATCACACCTTGTGAATCCCAGAAAACGGTGGCCATAACTTTTCCAGCCGATTCCCCGTCCCGTTCCCCGGTCTGGATCCATTGTTTTGATTGCTCCTTGGTCTCTGGTGTGTACCAGTGGATCCAGGTTTCATCGACGGTCACAAAACGACGCAAAAACTCTGCTGGATTCCGCTTAAACAGCGCCAAACACGTCTCCGATGTGGTCTCACGGTTGCGCTTGTTTTCTGGTGTGAGTAAACGCGGCACCCATCGCGCCGACAGCTTTCTCATGCCGAGTTCCTCGTGAAGAATATGATGCACTGTTCCTTCTGAAATGCCTACAGTCTCAGCTAGCTCCCGAACCTTCAATCGGCGATCTGCCAATACGAGATCATGGATTTTTTTAATGTTTTCCTCCGTAGCAGCTGTTTTCGGTGCACCTGGACGTGGTTCATCAAAAACCGACGTTCGGCCACGTGCAAACTCGTTGAACCAATTCTTGACGGTGGCCATCGATGGAGAAGAGTCACCGTACACAGCATCCAAGCGCTCTTTGATTTCGATGCGCGTTTTCCCTTCCAAAAATAGGAATCGAATCACCGAACGATATTGCTCTTTTTCCATTTTTGTAAAACCGATCGACACGTTCGCTTCCATAAGTTGTCAAATTAAAACAAATGAAGGGATTGGAATGAAAATTTGAAAAAAGAATTAAAAAAGAATGTGCTACACTGTGGTAAAACTCTTTTGAAACTACAGCGCCCTCTGGCGATGAGGCTAGGTACTTATTGAATGCACCTCGTACTTAGTAAAAGTTTCTGTGTTAATAAACAGCTTAAAGCCATACAGTTCAAATAATCTTTCTCTACTTTTCCTGATTCCTTTAGTTGCCCAGTCACTGAATAAGAATTTAGGGCAAATAGTTTTAGATTTCTGCTTAAAAAAATGATTGAACTCAGTTTGGACTAATGAAAACAATTCTTTGTACAGACGCCAGCAGGTCATTCTACCCGAAACTGTCAAATTTTCTCAATCAAATTTGAACCTTATGCTTCAGCGATAAAGTTGAAAACCTATTAAAGAAATTTGACAGATTGTAGTAGGTTGATGTGCTGGCGTCTGTACATAATATTACCATTATTCAAATTGAGGCCCTGAACAGTTAACTTGCTGATTAAAGTGCTATTAAACTTATTTAAATTACCCGATGCTATAGGTCTAGTTTGTATTTGTACTTTTTGAATTGGTGTGTTGGACTCAAAAGTATTGGTTTGACCGCTGTGATCAGAAGAACATCAATATAACAGCCTATTTAGAACTTAGAGTTCTTTTAGAGACTTACAAGAGTATCAAAAAATTATTTAGTTTTTCTAATAGTGGTTTATGAGTCATTATACAGCTCAAACTGTATTAAATCTTTATTAAGGGATCCGCGAAAGCTTAGGGTACTTAAACAGAATATGAAAACTCCACTATACAGCTTAAGTATTTTGTGACACTTTAATCTGGTTTTATCGTTAAAGCTGTAAACAAGCTGTATTTTGCATGTGAACACTTACTTATTGCAGCTCTTAGTGTTATTATAGTATCACTTAAGACTTGTTTCTGTACAATGGTGTATGCAATGTTCTAAACCTTATTTTTATGGCGTAATTGTACACTCTTGTAAATACAGTGGTTTTATGACTTCTGTTTTTGAGGGTGTTTTTTTTTTAATAAATGACAGCTACAGTACAGCTTTATTTTGTATTAATGACAGTCACTCGGAAAGACTTAACGGTCAACCGCCAATTCCGTCGACGTCCAACGAAGAGGGTTCCGTAGCAAAAACATTAAACAGGGTTATTAATGATCATAACAGTTATGTTAAATGTGTAAATTTAATTCAACCTTCGGAACATGATTTGACGTTTCTTCATAAAGCAGCGCAAGTAGTTCAAATGATGATTGATTTGAACCATGAGATCTAGTTCTCTTACGGCTTCGTAATATGACGATATTGATAGCCGTTTCACACAGCATTTTGAGGTGGACCAATTATGTAAAGGCCGAGATGTTTCAATCCTTTACTAATTTGTTGACATCTAATCGCTTTCTTGGCCATCTTAACTTGCCTTTTGATTCCCACAAACTTGGTACAATGCAAAGCTTGTTTTGCCCTTTCTCAATGGTTGCTTAAATTTTAGTAGGCGTATTTACCTGAAAATAAAGTAAAACTGATATAATACATACAACAAACTAATAATGCTTTACATTATGTTTACTTAGGTATAAAATATAAGGTCAAATTGAGAATTTCTTCTTTTGTTTGTGGGTTAAAAATTTAACAGCTACTTGTTTTAGTTTTACTATATGTAGGTATGTATCATATTGAGTCAGCGTTTTTTATTTCTTTTAGGTAACCCTTATGAGCATTATAAGTTATGTATAGAGAACTGATATACAGCCTAAGTAATAAAAATATTCTATTATAAAGCTCATTAGCAGCCAAAAGCTGTACAATATAATCCTTAACTTACTTAGTACAGCTACTCAGACTATAACACATTCCGATTATCGTTTAGGCTGTTTACGAAATAGTCGCCATTTTCGTAATTTCGAATGTAGGTATACAACAAAATTTGAAACATAATTTAAGGAATATATCATGATTTTCAGCTTGATATGAGGGCACAATGATCACATTACCCTCACTTCTGTTATAAAATTGTTTTTTTATTCTAACCTTAAAACCAACATTGACTTACCATATAAATAGTATTTTTCTTTTATATCAGATCGATTATTTTGTTGGCGCTTGAATATTTTGACGGAAAACATAGACAGGTTCACAATAAATTTGAATCCGCAATTTCAATTCATCAATTAACACCTTCAAATGTCAAGTCCAAGATTACGTTTACTTACTAATAAATATTTTAAATAACAATGTCGCTATTCACGGTTCTATTTCATGGAAAATCTAGTTAGTCAAATTTTTATTATTTTGTTATTCTTTTCTAAAACCTATTTGGAACTCTTTTCTTTCCAAGATATTTATAAGATAATATCTGCAGTGTTATGGTTTCTTTGTACACCGAATAACAACTCTAATACAGCTATTATACAGCTTACTAATTTCTTGTGCAGCTACTATACAGCTCTACTAACGCATAAAGCTGTATAAAATGTGCCCATTTTTTACTTATAAGCGCTGTATAAGCGCTGATACAGCCTTTATACAGCCTGGAGATACAGCTTCTAGTATAAAAACGAACTAGAATACAGCTTGTATACAGCTTGCAATGCTACTTGGGCCGTGTCGTTTAGTCCCGAGCGGAACGTATTGGAGGTTGGACGTGTGCCAATTTTTCGAATCCTCCACCCCCCGCTTTGATCTGTTACCGGCAGAGCAATAAATTGTTTGTAAATAATAATACGTGTTTATAATAAACTAAATACAGGTATGTTTATGTATATCTAATTATTTACAAGCTTTATTTCGTAGGAAATTAAAAAAGTTAATATTAAAAAAAAAATGGGAAACTACAGAAAGTAAAAACTTTCGATCCAGCGCTGGCTCTTCGAAGGCTAGTAAACAAAAAAGAATAAAGATGGTTTGACAATATTATTATTTTACCTACATTCATTATATTTTACGCGTAATAGATTACTATATTTATTTACTATAGATAATCTACTATTAGCGATTTGCATATCTATGTACCTACGCGTAATAGATTTGCAAACCGCTAACAGGCGTGTAGAACAGCATTGGAACCCTATGTCCGTGTAAATAAAGACGCTACGCGCGCAAAAGCTAGAATGGTTCATTTTTTCTCAAAATTCAACAGTTGAATTTGAAACCTATGGTCGTACTACATAAAGCCGCCACGCGCGCAAATATTATAATGGTTTATTTACTGTTTTCAAATATCAAAGAAGTAGGCTACAAAACAAAAAAAATATGATTGCCTGGATAGGCACTGTATTTTAAAGCTCAAGTAAAATCCATCCTCTGTTTAAAAGCTTACAATTCCATCAACGACTATTTAAATGACAAGAATAGTTAGTCGCTGTGATTAACTCAAGACAATGTTTGTGTTCTTTCTCCAGAATTGGCGTATCTAGTGACGGGTTATATGGGTTCATATATTTTTTTTTATTGCCTTTCTAAGTATTTTTTATTATTATCTATTATGTCATTAGTTATTGACATGATCTACTCATAACAATATTTTTGTGATGAGCTGTTTTATGCTTTATTTGGCCTCGACAGTTTTCATTTTATTTGTCGGTATATTGGTATGGCTGGCTGACATTTTGACTAATTATTTAATTAATGTTCTGTGTCTCGTAATGTTTATTACTTTGCCTATGTATGTATAGAATCAAGTCTTTCCGACTAAACAGACAGCAGTGCTGCTGGGGAGTTTGTTGCGCCACTTCTTCTTCCCAGCTAAAGCACTAGGAAGTGGTGAAGGGTGGGCGTTTTGGGGAGCTGTCTTATGTATTTTGACGTTCGAAAAGTGCTGATTCTCAGCCTAATTTGAATAAATGACTTTTGATTTTGATTTTGATGTGATAACACTATGACCTTGAGCTGGTCCAGCGTAATACGGAGTTTCCATAGAATAAGTCGACATTCACAGGTTCGTAATTTCTTTTTTCGCGCTCTGGTATTTCAACTCCCCGTATTTAGCCGAGGGCTGAGAACTCAACAGAGTGAAAAATCCAATACCTACGCGAAAAACATCCCGCCGCGATTGTATTACGTCTGTGTGAACGTGGACTTATATTTATTATTTTTCTTTATGTTTTCTACTTAAGTTATGTATGTGTCACTTCTTGTCATGGTAATCGAGGCCAACCGAGATCAAGTAAAAAAACGTAGATAAAGCACTTAGAATAAGAAAATGTCACCATTTTTTTAACTATGTGTGAGTCAATGAAGTGTTACCAGTTTTTCAAAAATGCCCCTTAAAATTGCGTAAAAATAGGTAATATGTGAATGCAAAAATAAATGTTTTTATAAATAACAATAAGGTTATAAATATGTAGGAGGCGTGTAGGATCACTTTATAAATCGTCCCGTCGTGGGTGTGTGAATAGTGAAAAAAAAATACAACAAAGGTTATGTGAACTGTTTATTAAAAAAAACACAAAACAAAAAAAACGGAATTAATGAGTAAGAGAAAAAACCTTTCCATGGAATTAAAAATAAACTTTTCTAGATGAAATTAAAAAGTATATACATATTGCGTGATTTAAAAAATTTAACAATTTTGATGTCCACTCAGTACTTAATTATTTTGCTATGAATTTATCTAAAATTAACTTACCCACATTTTTGGGCTATTAGAAATTCGGACTCCCGAACACTCCCGATACGTCATTTCGGGACATTGACATTATTTGTGTCGAATAACCTCAAAATTGTGTTAGAATAACATAAAAAAATATAATCATGTGTGAACTTACGTGTGAAACGATATTCCTTCAGACTTTTTGATCACTTTTGTACTTTTTTAGACCATTTAATTGCACAGAACGGCATTTTTTAGACAAACTTACTGCACGACGACCAATATGATACTGACGAAAATGAGCGTAGTTAGATGCATGTGAGTAACTAGTTACGTCTCGCTACTCGCTTTGTGGGCTGAGGTAAGCGTTAAATGCCTACCGCGCTCGGCTCACCTCGCCTTAAGAACGAATGTTGAAGAAATCTCAGTACATAAGATTATTAAAATATATTAATTACGTACCTAAATATTTTTATTTCTCATGACATACAGGGTCGCCATCTAGTGTCGGGTAGAATTATATTTGAAAACTTCGACGCTTAGAGACTTTCTAGAACTATTTTGATATATTACTCATAAAATTACTTAGAAATGAAGTGTGATGCCATCCATAGCATCACCGAGTAGTTTTCACAAGATAAAACACAACATATCATTCTTTTTTTTCTTCGAGCGCGAATATGCTGTAAAATGGGAACGTTTACAAAGTTGTGCACAGTACTTGACAGGACGAACGCCAACAATACACTGACTAAGGCCACGCCCACGTGATGACATCAGGACCTAGTAGAGAATCACAGAGCACAGTTGTTTAGGCCGTTTCCTCTTTGTATTTACTCCATGACCCGTACGTACGGTACGGTCGCTTTTACGTGACCTTTTAAATTTGGTCGGTTTATTAGAAAATTGCTGATATATTCTTGTTTTTTATATAACTTTCATTAAAGCCGTAATTGAGGGCTGAAATTAACAGGAACAATTACTTACATGAATGATTTTAATTTGTTTACAGTATGGCATGTTTTTTAATGTTATGGGAACTGAGTACCTATTCGATCGCTAAAGTACGATCAGTGTAAAAATGATTCATATTTGTTTTTATGTTAATATCGTTTAAAGTTACAAAATCTAAAATTCCTGACCACCTACCATAGGTATTTTTTGCAGCTGTTTATTTGGTTATAAGTGTATTGGTTTACCCGCAAATCCGTTTTTTCTGATTTAGTAAACCATTTAATTACATTGGTCTACATAAACCAAATCCAAAACGAATGTTTAAACAAATTTAAACATTCATTAAGGTATTGGGTATTATATTTTTCAGACTTCTGCTCTGAGCCGTTTGTGAGATCTGGGAAATCCCAAAATGTTACGGCAGCAAAATGTTAAATAACTGAAGAACCATAACACACACAAATTTTGATATTTACGAACATTTACTACGCAACAGAAGCTATTCATGTATTTGGTTCCGGGCTGAAGCGAATGTTTGAAATTGATTTTGCCAGGGTAACGTTTGAAACCTTTACTCCGGCAAAATCTGTTTTTCTCAAATAACTTTAAAACTACAATTCAATAGTAGATTGTATCATAGGGGAGCAAAATAATACTTTTACGGCGAGGGCGCTTTTTTGAATCTGTAAGGATCGAATTCGATCTGTCCAGATCGAAGTAAGGAATTCTACAGTAGAATTTTAGTAGGATCCTGAACGTAGCGATGGATTCAAAGTACGTCGCCCGAGTCAAAAATATATTTTGCGCCCGAGTGATACACTCTACTTTTCATCACCCTCTATGAGAAAATAAAAGGCGCCTCATATTTTATTGTAATATTATTATTTAATCAAACATAAGAGTATCAACTAAATTGAAACTAAATAGTATCTAATAATAAAACAACTAAAAACTTATATTTACATTTGAGACATTTTCGCAATTATGAAAATTTATTGTTACAGTTTTATTAGGAAAAGAGATTGGCGTAGATTTGATATTCTGCGTATTTGATGTCCGGATCTGGCTCATTTTGAGCAAAATGTGACGGTGAATCTCGTGGTTAGGATGCAGATGGGCGCGGGGACAGTAGCATGGATCTGGACCTGAAGGTTGCAATTTATGTTTTCCACGATGCGTTCACATGTTTTCGCCTTGTTCTGAATGGAATATTCTATATACCCCTCTGCTGCAGCACTCGACTTCCATCCTCTATGTCGCTTGAGAACAGTTAAGTCCGCTCCAGAATCTGCCAAAAGAGTAGCAGAAGTACGACGAAAACAATGTCCTGTATACAGTTTGATATCTAGTAACTTCAAATAAGTAGCGATTTCTTGTGGCATATTAGAAATTTTATTTTTTCCCATAACTTGTTTGAAGCACTTGCCATTTTGATAACGGATGAAAAACCGATTGGTCGTCATATCAGCAGGACGCAGGTCCAGGTATTTCTGTACAATAGTTTTGTATGCTCCTCGGATTACGAAGGATCGCTCAATTTTTGTTTTTGTGTCTGTCAGCTTTACTTACAGTAAATCATCCGAGTGATTTTCGACATCATCAACAGTTATTTTTAAAAGTTTATTGCCACGACAAGCTCCATCTACTCCGAAAATTTAAGCCACCTGTAACAAAACCGAATGTGAATAAGACTAGTATCTATATGTATGGAAGTACAGGTTACAATAAAATGCTTTACTTGCTTGCTTACTTTACTAATCCAACATATACATAGTTACTTACTTTTACGGCAAGAAAGACTTTGTCGGGTGCCTCATTAAGGAAAGTCACCACTTTTTGACAGAGAACACTTTGGATTTTTTAGGTTTAAATCCATCAGACATCCTCTTCAGATACGCTCTTAATGTGTCCAGTTTTACGTCGTTATTAGAACTGACTGTTGATTTTAGCATTGAGTAGGTACTCCAAAGAGTGGAAGGTTGTTTAGTTTTGGCAAAGTATTGGAAGTAGGCCAAAACACAGATTCTGAATAATTCTTGGCGCCTCTTGCATTTCTCCATTCAATAAAATTACCATAGGCTTTCATATATTTCTCCCGCGTTTTGCTGGAAATAGATTATCCATCACTTTTCTTGCGTCAGTTTTAGGAGTTAATTCTATACTTTCACTGTCACTTGCAGAATTCATTTTTCAAAACAAAACCATGAATTTCTAACAATCCGTGAAAATTGACGAAAACGCGGGCGTAGTTCGCGCGTTTTTAATTCGATTTCTTTTTTTTATTCAGCTGGCGGGCCGACTATGGGACGTCGTACCAGCCAGTCTTTATTCAAACAATATTTGTGTTCGATTAGAAATCGAAAGAAAGATGTTCCAAATCCAAAAAGTGCGCGGCAAAGATAACTGCGGCGCACTTATAAAGAGGATTAAAAACTGATTACTGCCCGCTATAGAAAACACCACCTTTGGGTGCACTTAAAGGTGAACCAAGTCGGCCTTTTCGAATAGATGGAATGAAAACAAATTTTGCTACTAGTAAACGAATTGCTCCTCATGATACACTAATTATTATTTGTTATAGTCACACTTCTCTAAAGCACAAGTCGGCACAACATTTTGCCAGGGTAACGCACACCTCAAAACAACACTGCTATCTAAAATTAATATTATAAAGAGAAAAGATTAGATTTTTGCTTGTTACGCCGTCACATTAGAATGCCTGAACGGATTTGGATGAAATATGCACATGCGTAGACCATGGCCTGGAGAGGGACATAGGATACTTTTCATCCTGGATCACAGACGAAGTCGTGGGCTAGTAGTCAGCTAGTGTTTTATAACTAGAAGTAGAATGAGTAATTTAGTTGTTATTTTACATTTGTGTGGCAGCATACAGCTGGTTCTAGAATTTGGAAGCTCAGTGTGCTGAAATACTGACACTACACACTCAATATTTCGCGTTCAGCTACCAATGCACGCAATGCTATGCAACGGCTAAAAAGCAGGCATAGTTTCTTAAAATCAACAGCATCCCTACTAGGTAGCACGGTCGACGCCAGTTGCAAACTATGACAGGATACCTTTCCTCGATCTATTCACTATCTGCCACTTTCGTGGTCCACTTGGAAGTCTCTGAACCGTATCCGAACCCAAGTAGGAAGGTGTGAGTCGAACCTCGGTAAAGTGGGGCTACCTCGACGGAACGGCAGGAGGAAGTGGATGTGGAGCTGTGTCACCAACTATGTTCCACCTTCTATCCTGCCCTCTGTGACCCAAAACATGCAGCCAAAGTGTCCTTTGTACTGCCACTGATAACCTCGTGGAAGTGCCGACGTTTTGGGCCAACAGAATTTGAATAACTGTCGTGCTAGCGACACGGAGAAAAAGACTTGTACAAATAAGCTAGGTAAATGTATGTAGCATGTAGGGATCATAGCTAAAACAGCCCGTAGTTTCCGTCCCTAGCATAGAAAAAGACACATTTAATTTTTAACGCAAATTACATAATCCTTCTTGAATTTGCTGAAGTAAGGTAAAAAAAGGAAACAGTCATGCGGTACTATATTTATTATACATTAGGTCTACGTGCTTGATGAGTGGTTTGTTCAACAGTCTCCCTACGTCCTTCGCGAACACAAAGTCTATGTGGTTGAACTTGGGCCACGTACAGCCTGGCCTGACTTCCTCAAGGACGCCATTGGCTTTCAGCTCTTCTGCTAGACGCATTATTTGCTGTAACATAAAATTATGATGTTTTTAATACTTAGGAACATGATGTCAATATTCGGGGTTTGTGGCTAAGCAATTACAGCCTCACGGGTCGATTGATGAGGTTAAGCTACGCTCGCCGAGGCTGCCCGACCGGTCCGTGGATGGTTGACCATCTTTAAATACTGAGACCAGGAAAACAATGTTAAGCCGTTGATCACGCCCTGTCTGTCATTCGTGGATCTTTGATCACCGTTGTAGGTCGTCAGAAGCAAGTGTGACGAACGTCCGTAGCAAGGGGTGCGTGTTGCCCTGTTACGGGCTTGTGTAACTCAGACAGGCAGTAGCTCCATGTACGATACTGGTATCCAGCTGCATCCAGTTACACTGGAAGCTGACATACTTGGGAAAAGGCAGGCAGATGAATAATTATTCCAAACATCCTCAACCAATTTCGCTCTTGTTGGCTTGACGGCTGATGGTCGGTAGCGCGATTGCTCAGCCCATGCTCAACAGTTCTTGCGGTCTTTCCATTAGGAATTTCGCAGTAGCAGACAGGAGGCTCGTGTCGCCCCATATTCCATGGGATTAAACTGGCGACATGAAAGTTTACTTCTGCCTAACCCTCCGGCGAATACAGGCGTGATGTTATGTTACTTAAATAAATGAAGGCAGGAACTTACAATCTTATCAGTGAGCTGGTCATTCTCTCCATATAGTAATGAAACAGGAATTTTCACGTTGCTTATATTGTACGGTATCACTGGACCGGACAAACCGCCGCTGAATGTTGTGAACACGCCTGAAAGTGGAAATAAATACATGTATGTGCATATAAAATTCTACTTTGCATAGTCTGCATGCAAAGTTGACTTTGAATTTACTTTGCTAAGTAATTTCTAAGAAAAGGTAAACAGTTGAACCCCGCCAAAACATGCACCGGCGACGCTCAACTAATGCGGTTCCTATAAACAATAACAGATCGTTTTGCTTACCAATGGTAGCAAATTTTCTTTCCAAACTGGGCAAATAAATAGTTTCGTTAGCTAATTTTACCTGTGGTAGCTACTTCCAAATATGCGGGGTCCAAGAGTCCGAATTTTAACCTACAACTGTCCGTAAATTTTAGGAATAGGGCACTAATCTGTTGATTAGCGGCGGTTGGCGGTGACGTCGATAGAACATGTCCTTCCCATAGATAAATATCACCCGTCTCTCCACTATTCCACAGCCTAGAATGTATATCTTGTACGGCACACAATCCTTCCCTATCCTAGGGGCACGTGTTCCCTATTATTACAGCGCCCCCCTGTCTGCCCCTTGATATGCAATGGTCTCTGCAGCGCCAAGAAACATGAGGCCTCAGGGGCGAATGCAAATCTCGGGATTCACTCGATTAATCGAACCTGGTCCAACCACGCTGGAGTCTCGGTGCATTTCATTCATTCATTTACATTCCTACGAAACGCTTACTTATCAAAGTACACTCGTCCATTAAATCATACCTTTAATGGTGTTCTAAATTTATTTTTGTGCCACCAATATTTAAACATTCTTATTAATATTGCTCACATCAGCCGACCGATTCCATAAAATCTCACCGTGATATCTTAGGTGAAGTGAGCTGTCAATAGTATCAATCCCCGGTGGAATGACACCAAACTACAAGCTTCACTTCACTTCAGTTTTCACGGTGACGTCATTGGAACGTCATTTGTGAAAGTAAGTTGATATTTTTTGGAGAGCGTTTTATGACACCATAAAGTCAAACCCCGCTGCCATCATTTTTATATCAGCTGTCACTGCAGCCGTTATGTGTCAGCCACCGCTCTCCTAGGAGACCGTAGCTTAACACTAAGCGACATTTAACATAATCAGCCTATAATGTACCACTGCTGCGTCACACGCCTTCTCTCTATGAGAGGGTGCTGTAATCCGCCACGGGGTCCCGGTGCGGGTCGGTCGATGGCACGTGTCTTCGAACTTTAGCTTTTAAGACTTAGTGAATGCTTAAATAAAAGCGAACCGGTGCATTTTTACTCTCGCCTCAGCGCTGAAACTTGAAAATCCAACGACGTGCTTTAGGGATTCATTTGCAAACTTGTACAACTTCAGTATGTTACGTTTGCTTGTTTAAAATTGATATTAGGTGCGTACCTGTCATGGCGATTTTTCCGTAATGCTCTAAAGCACGCCACGACGCCGGCTGTACCCTGTGGAAGTATATAGGCGCCATTTCCTGAAAAAGCCAACAATAATATTATTAATTTGGTACTTACAATTTTGATGTACAAACTCAGACCATAATGGCAAAACCAGATTAATTACGTTGCTCAATAAGCCGCTGAAGTGGGACGGGGCTGGCCAGTGGCCAGTACCCATATGCCAATGAGCTGTAGAACAAAATAATCACCATTTTGGTGTGTGAACAAAATAAACACCAATAATGTTCATTTTGGTCATTATTGTACCAAATCTGCATTCACAACCATTTAAAAAGTTACAAAACTTATTACAAAAAAGCCCTGCTTTTTTTAAATAAGTGTCGGCTCGATTTGAGAGACCTGCGGGGTAATTGCATAATACACTAACTATATGAATTGCTTTCATTTGAGAGTCCTGCTGGGTAATAGCGTAATACACTAACTATATGAATTGCTTTCATTTGAGAGTCTTGCGGGGTAATAGCGTAATACACTAACTATATGAATTGCTTTCATTTGAGAGTCCTGCGGGGTAATAGCGTAATACACTAACTATATGAATTGCTTTCATTTGAGAGTCCTGCGGGGTAATAGCGTAATACACTAACTATATGAATTGCTTTCATTTGAGAGTCCTGCGGGGTAATAGCGTAATACACTAACTATATGAATTGCTTTCATTTGAGAGTCCTGCGGGGTAATAGCGTAATACACTAACTATGTGAATTGCTTTCATTTGAGAGTCCTGCGGGGTAATAGCGTAATACACTAACTATATGAATTGCTTTCATTTGAGAGTCCTGCGGGGTAATAGCGTAATACACTAACTATATGAATTGCTTTCATTTTGACAATTCAACAACGTTCATTGCGTTATTTACGTAGTTGAGCAGACACATTTTTCGAACATATATGAAGAAATGAATTAGCAATATTCTCCAAGATGATTCAGATTGTGATTGACAGTGTTTTGCGCACACAGAAATCTTAATATTACTTTTACGATTTTTGTGGTTACGCAGTATTATTTTATTAGGATTGCTATTATTCCGTACCAAGTCATTCTGCTCGTAATCCTCGCCGACTATGGCGAAGACGGCGCTCGTGCAGAGGTCGCTCTCTGGTTGCTTCAGGTTACATAGGTTCGCTATGAGGCCATGCAGAAGTCGTGGCTGCAATGCCAGCATGCCTCTGGATTTCATCACAGTCTGGAACATGTTATTAAAAATAATTAAAAACTCTTGCTGTCTTATTATTATTACAGAACATGATTTAACATTAAACCCTGTAAGATAGTTTTAGTATTACGAACTTTAAAGTTACAAATTTGGCAACAAGACCGAACTTATCTGTTAGTTTCGTAAAACAAAACTGTATTACGATTAGTGTTAGGTTCTTATTTAAAAAACAGGCTCGATGGTTTAAACCATGTGTAAACAAAACAATTGTAATAAGACCCAATGTATTTACATATTTGAATTAAACCATTTGCAGGCACTTTTGACTTGTCAAAAGCGCCAGCAAATGGCTACCAACTATGCTGGGGTTGTGTTCCAGCCAAACTGGATGCAGCAAATTCTTAAAATTACTAACTGACTGGTTAAACTAAAATTTAGCTATTGTTTTGCCTGTTTGGTCCTTTTCTTAAAGAAAACGGGAAGATGCTAGGATCACGATTTGTTTTCGCAGTTTTACTATTGAGCAAGTAAAACGAAATAATTTAATTTGAATTTGCTAATGATCTTTGTATGGAGTCACCAAAAAAAATACTATCAAAGATGCGCTTTTTGCTATACTACTGCTAATAATCTTAATAACCAATTCGTTACTTTTTGACTAATGTTTTATAACACAATCTTGCCAAAGCCGTCTTCTATATATACAACGTCTTCTATATGTGTAACGGAAAGGGTATACATACCAAGGGCACGGCTTCAGTGGATGATGTCAAATGATATTGGGTTTTTTAATCCTATCTCTACATATTCGGAAGTTATGAGACTTTTTAATACATTGATACCAGAACAAATTGAAGCAAACACATCACTCGGAAGAGATTTATCGTGATATTGGCAAGTAATGTGGCAAGTTATTGACCTACGTAGTGCGGTGACACGTTTGTTATGATTTGAATTTAAGAAACATTTGAAACCGAAAATTTGGCATCAATTCTTAGAGAATTTTATTTTGAGGTGAAACTATGTATAGTGATTCTATACCAGCTGTTATCTTTAGTACTTAAGGATAGCAATAGGGCTTATGTTACACCCTGTATAAAAGGAGAAACTGACTGACTAACATATCAACGCACAGCCGAAACTACTAGCACTAGGAACGTAAATTTTGCACACGGCTTTCTTTTATAATGTAGGGAGCACTAACAAGGGGTTTTTGGAAATTCGACCTTTAAGTGGGTGAAAGGTTAAATTTTCATACAAATCAAATCCCCCCGATTTGATTTGTATGAAAATTCTTAATCCTTGAGTTAATAAACTTGAAACTTGGCACAAATACTTATCTAAGTAAATTATAAAGTTGCGTCATTTATTGTTTTTTTAAATTACCTCCTAAAGGGGGATTGGGGGGTGTCAAAGTTTGTATGGGAGAATTTTAATGCGCGGTCTGATTAACTCGAAACTCAGTATTTATACTTAAAACCAAAAAGAAAGAATAATGTATATCAGAGTTTTTCGAAAATCTACCGCTAAAGGGGTAAAAAAGGGTAGTTAATTTTACAAGGGATGATTTTACTGCGTGTCCGGATTAATTCGAAAATTGGTATAAATAAGCTATAAGTCAATGTAAAAGAAACAAAATACTTTTAAAAAATTAACCCCTTCGAGGGTGAAAAGGGGGATATAGTTTGTATGAAAGATCTTATTCGTTTGGTTTAGAAAACGTGGCATAAACTTAGTTAGGTAAATATTAAACATGGAATCATACATTTTTCAAAACTGACTTGTAAATGTATAAGCGCGTTAAAATGTGTTTTTTTGCTTTGTGATGACTGTGCATGACAGCCGATCCCAATCCGCGGGAAAAAGCTAGTATAGTTATAAACAAGCTTCTGCCCGCGTGAATTTTCTTGTTTAAACACAAAATATATCCTACTAGCTTTTGCCGCGTGGAGGTCGAAAATTATCCTACAGCAACGTACCTACTATCGGGATAACAAGTACCCTATGTGTTATTCCAGGTCACAAAGTATCAGTGTACCAAATTTCATCCAAATCCGTTCAGCCGTTTTTGCGTTATTGAGTAACAAACATCCAAACATCTACATATCCAAACATCTAAACATACAAACTTTCATATTTATAATATTAGTAGGATAGCATCGGGTTTTTGCTCGTCTCCTAAGGGCTCGTATGTACGCCTGCCAGGGTGCGGGTTGTTCGAAAGAGATGGGCCTCTGACACACACGCAACTGAAGGAACACGGGTGGGTTTTATTCAGAAAAAGTCTGATACGTCCTCCCGCTCCGCCCAGAGCGGGAGGAGTTATGTTAGTTATGTTAGCATGTTAGTTATGAAGTTATGTTAGTAGTTAACCGAACCTAAAGAGCAGGTATCGTACTTGATGTTATTGTGATATGAAATAAACTATAACCTTCTTCATAAATTGGGCTATCAAATGCAAAAATATTTTTACAAAACCGTCTAGTAACTTCAAAGATTAGCGCGTTCGAACAAACTCTCCAGCCTTATTACATGATATAGATTTTTTTTTTGTTTTTTCTTTGGAACTCATCAAATGACTTCTCCCGCTCTGGGAGCCCGCGCCTATGATGCTACTCTTTGCGAGCATCACTGCTTCACTGAAGGAGGTGACGGCTAACCATGCACTCTCGCTCCGTACCATGACCTGGACCAGGGCCGGACGCGAGAGATCGCCGCCGCCGATCGCCTCCACGACGACACGGCGGTGCTCCGCCCAAGCCGGGCAGACCGCCACCGTATGCTCCATCGTAACCTCAGGGCGATCTTTGTAATGGAAACACCCGTGTGTTTCCTCCCGCCTTATGCGAAACAGGAACCTCTCGAAACAGCCGTGTCCGGTGAGGACATGTATCAGGCGGAAGGTGAGGACGCCATGCCGTCTCTCAAGCCACTCCTCAAAGAGGGGACTTACCGCCGCAATGGTGGTGTGCCCAACATGATATAGATTTATCCTTATTCACTTACCGGTAACTCCAAAGTATTCAACGCCAAGTTCGCGATTGGTTTTACATTGTTCAGATACACAGCTGGTGCGAGAGCCACGGAGGCTATCAGCTTCTCATTATATTCTGGTCTTTGAGACATCATGGTGAAGAAGCTGGTAGTTCCCATGGAGTAGCCCAGGTACATGATCTTCTCCAGACCTGTGACGTTCAAGACTCGGTCGATCATCGCCGGCAGGTCGTATTTGCCGTGTTCGTGAAAACTGAAAGAGGATACAACTTGTATTACTATGTCAGGACGTATATCATTTACAGGCAATTTTGTATTGTCAAGGAGTCTGTCACTTACTGAAAAAGTTGAAGCTGTTGGCCCATTCCAAAAATTAGGTAGGTTTCCATGGAAAAGAGCGGGCAAGAAAATCCAAAGACACTCTTTTAAATAAAGATATAAAAAAGCCTGGGAGTATTGTGCTAGTTTATTCTAACTTTGCCCTAAAGCTTATGATCGCTTACTACTGTTAGAATGTATTATTTAGGTGGCATACCGACCACAGCTTTCTGATGCTTTTTGATGAGAAAATTTTCATGTTTCGACTTCGATGCTATTTTATTACACATATGATTATGTATGGATATTTTTCCCACGAAGCAGTGCCTAAGACTTGGTGATAGGTCATAGTCAAAAGAAGAATAGCACATTAGCCCATAGGTTACCTGAAATCCCAGAATTTCTTGTCATATCTGGTGAGGTTTGTGTGAGTTGTGTACACGTTGCCTCGTTGGTTGGCTAGCCATACGTCATATCCTGCATCAGCTAGAAGGTACGCTGGAAACAAAAAGACGGTAACTTTAGATCTTTATATCATGCAGTTCTAATTATGTGGGGTTAAGCTTTTTATTAATTTATTATTGTACCAACAACAATACATCAAAGATCAGATGAAAATAAAAGTCCTGGTATGCATCCCAACTTTTTATGGGTCTTGATTGACGTATGTCTTTATTCTGCCATGTTGTGTCTAGAAAATCCTGTAAAATTTGCAACACAGCATAGCTCTAGGCTGTACTTGTACCTTATTTCCAGTTTCTGTTAAACATACATAACACTATGCCTTGTTTCCCAGAAGGGTACCTATAATACACCCACATTTCGAAATTACGTTTAAGTCCCATGTGGAGCGAGCCTATTAACATCAACTGGGCACAAATCCAGACTCCACGCTACTACTGAAAAAATCCAGATAGAAAAACCCAATAAAACTTTGTACGACCTGGGAATGGAACCCAGGACCTCATGCTCAGCAGGACCGCTTGCGACCACTACACCAACGAGGCAGTCAGTTTCTGTCGTTTCCGAAAAATCTGTTGGTAACTGTCATGGTCTCAACAACATCTCCAGACTCTGCTCCCTTACCTAGGCTTCTCTCAGGTCCCATGATCACGAAGTCCCCACTGCTGCCGAGGAGACCGTGTACGATTAGGATGGCCTTCTTCCCTTTAGCGTTGAGGTCCCCGGTCCTTCTAGCAAAGCGTCTGCCAGCCGGGATTCTGTGCATCTGCAGAACGTAGCCATCCGGCGTCGTCACGCGGTGCTTCTCTATAGGGTAGCCGGCTGCTTTGATGAGGCTTGGCTGTGGATGATGGAGGATAGTTTTAGACGTGTGAAGATAAGATTTAGGCGATAAAGCAAAATTTGAAAGAAGGGTTACTCAAACGTTATCAAGTTTCAAAGGTAGTAAATCTTAAGCGAGACGGATTGAAATGTATGCTTCTAAAGAATTAACATTTTCGAGGAACTAGTCAAATAAGGACTACGCTGTCAGTCTGGCTGTCCCACTGCCAGAGATTAATGAGAAGCGAGTAGAGCTACCAACTAAAAATGAGTTGGCGAAACTGCGCGACGGAGATGGCGCGGTGGCGATGAGCGGTTACTCGCTGGTATGCGTATGCACAAAGAATGAGGCTCTCAGCCACTGTTCCCGCCAAGCGATCGTCGCTGAGCGAGTACTCTCTTTCGCTCTTGTCTCTGCGACAAACGAGTACTCGGCGGAGGTGTGAACCGTATGCGATCAACTATTTTTCTAAAATCTTTGAAAAAGTTATTTATAACTGGTTATACCAACATCTTCACAAATTTAATATTTTGTGCAAAGAACAAACCTGTTTCCGGAGAAATAAAACAATTAACAAGGGTATTTTCGACCTTTTAAATAATGTTATGCCGGCTGTTGATAAAAAGACTCCCGTCTGCGCTGTTTAAACACGACATGACTTTGATTATGTTGATCACAAAATCCTTCTAGATAAATTGCATTGCTATGACATCAGCGGGAACATTTTAAAATTACTAGAATTGTATCGAAATAATAGATTGCAATGCACTGAAATCACTAGAGTGTGCGCAAAAACCAAGACAGAATGAATGTGTCGAATTTGAGAAGTATAAAATATGAAGTGCCTCAAGGTAGCGTTCTCGGGCCACCTTTATTTCTCATTTACAAACATGATTTGCCAAAAGTGACGCAACAACGAATGATTAGGTTTGCAGACGATAGCACTGCCATAGTAAAATGTAAGGACTTAAATATATATCAATTTGACATTAATATAATACTCTTACTGACATAATAAATTGGCTGAATATGAATCAATCAAATCAAATCAAAATATTTTTATTTCACATAAACCTGCAAGGGCACTTATGAAACGTCAGAAGCTAGGTGCACGGTTCCAATTTGTCGCTTCCTATGGAGAAGAGCCGGCAAGAAACTCCACAGTTACTCTTTTAAAAATAATTGGATTTTATAATGTTTTCAAATTACAGTGACATTAGGTAAGGAGGACAGTGCAGGCCTGTCAATAAGTACCAGGTATTTAGAGGAATGAAAATAAAGAATAGAAACTGTAGGCCTACAACGTTCTCTCATTCACAATATGTAAAAGAATCTACATAAGTAAAATCAACCTATTTAAACCAAGTGATTTGATTTCCATAAGATCACTAATAGCATAGAATAATTTAATAATCAGCCTCTAGAAAACTAAAGTAATGCATTTCTACCAAAGAACTGAAGCTCCAAAAATGTGTGTCAATTACAATGGCAACGAAATAGAAGAAGTAAAAGTAAGTGTATTTTTGGGTATCCATATTGACAATAACCTGAATTAGAAAGCTCAATTATAACAGCTATAAATAAATTAAAAAACATTTGCCTATGCACTTTTTCAGTTGGCTAGAAAAGTAAATATAGACGCGTTACTTTCTGCCATCATGGTCTAGTAGTCTCACTTCTACGATACGGAATATTTTTTTTGGGGTTATTTCTTAAATATTTATAGTACATATTTAATTGTAATCATCATTTAGATTTCCACACCATATTTGTACTCCTGGCATAACATAGCGCTATGTTTATCACACATAATATCTGTAATTTATTTACTTATGTTAACAAATAAATAAATAAAATAAAACTTTTATTATGTATCTCTTTTACTTACACGGGCGCGGTTGCAGCCCAAAATATTGAGGTGGTCACCCTAGAAGCCGAGGAATATTATTAGGGAAGTGCGCCTTGTGAAATAGTGTGTTACGCAATTAGGTGTAGGTGTTAGGTTGTCTTGCGAGTGCATCATTGTATATACGACAATTTTTCTTTATCTACAAAGTCTTCCCTTTGAATGATCAACGTAATTAATACAACAATCTATTTTTTGTCCTATTATGGTAATGGATCTTCATTGTGTCTAATGATTTCATGCACGTGGTTCTACTATTATCAGCTGTAATTTTGTCTAGGAAAAGAAATGACTTTATTTAATGAGTTTATTTTTTTATACACTGGTGGTTGTTAAGGCACGCTGCAGTGGCGGCGTCCTATTGTTCTTGTCTAACTGCTTTGGTCGCGCGTCGCTTGAGTTCGACGCTGCATGGTTTTCTTTTAAATTATCTCCTGACACCAGTCACATTATTATGATTCGCTCCCTGTTTTTTTTTATTTCTCTCTCGCTGAATCAATCTTCGTTGGACTGTTTTCTTGCCCTCTTTTTCATCAATGTAATATTCATCACTCTCTTAGTCACTTGCGTTTCGGACCTCCCTATGACGTGCCAGTAACCACTTAATAATCTTTTATCTTGTAACATAACATCACGCTTGTAATCCCCGATGGCTCAGGCAGAGGTGTAACTACGCCAACATTTCGCCAGATTTGCTTAAGTCCCATGTCAAAGGGGGCGAGCCTATTGCCATCGACCGGCCAAATAGCTAGACTCCAGGAGTCCAGGCTGTTACTTAGAAGTTTCTGATGTAAAGCCCAATAAACACTGCTCGACCTGGACTGCACTGGTCGAACCCAGGACCACATGCTCAGCAGTAGCGCTTGCGACCACTAGACCAGTGCGGCAGTTCCTTGTAACTTTAAAACTAGTCTTCAATTATCTCATCCTGTTGTTTAACTTTGTAACGATAAAGTGTTAAGTATAAGGTGCTTAATAGCGATATAAAAAACATGTGAAGAATGCACGTGTAAGATACCTACTTATTATACGAGCACAATTTATGGGTAGGTAAGATGAATTTAGTATATATGTATTACTGGCGATTCGCCCCCTTGCTTCGCGCACTTTTTACCACTTGGCAAAACATCGAGACAACGATAAAATTTTGAGAATATGTTTTAGTAGGTAATTGCTTACCTACTAAAACATAATAATTACAAATAGTCTAGATAACCATCAAACAAACATAATATTATTCTCTTTTGTTGTCACTTGAGTTTATTAAGAAATTAACTTCCGCCCTCAATATCGCCCTCGTGTAAGTTATAAAATATATCCTATATGCCCCGTTTCTTCGTTTTCCCTTAGCAGAACGCTTCTTACATTATTTTCTTGGGAATTGTAGCGTGATGTTAAATAGCCTGTAACCTTTTAAAAGAATTGGGGTATAAAATGCAAAAAGAATTTTAATTCAAATCCGACTGGTAGTGCCAAAGATTAGCGCATTCAAACAAACTGACTCTTCAGCTTTTTATATTAGTGTACGTATAGTTTAAATTGGGTACTAAAAGTTTTGGTTTGTGCTTGTAGGTTGTTTAAACATACAAAATGTCTCTTAATGTTATATGGCTTTAGCATGCAGCAAGGTGCGTTTTAATAGCGTACGTGAGGACGATTTACGATCAACTACGTATACTAGCTACCTATTTGACAGCCAGAGACCCATAAAATATTACTTAGTAAGTGTTCATTTGACGAAGTTTGCATCTGATTTACGGCCCAGAGGCAACGTGCGCGACTTACGAGTTGCAGGTCGTACGTTCGGCCCCTGACAGGTGCTTTAGTCACCGCCGCCCGACTTCACCCCCTGCCGGGCACTGGCCTCTCTTTGCTTGATTCCATCTCCACGCTTCTCGGCCAGCCTCATCCAGGTCCTACCCGCAACGGAAACAATATCGTCCGTAGTATAACTGTACTAGGGTAAAAACTAAAATGTCCGACCTTTTTGGAAATTACCGCCTTTTTTTACGGTAACCCCCTGCAGGATTGAATGCCAAGGGTGGACCGGACATTCGTAACTTAAAATTGAATTGGTGAATGAAAACGCCAATTAGAGGAGCTCTAGCATTTTTATCAGCCGTCCCCCGACGTGACAATGTCTTGATCAAAATATTACCTACAAATTAAAAGACCAACAAATATATTTTTTTGAGTTTTTAGAGTGGTTTTTGGGTAAGTTAACTTTTATTCAAATTTTAAATGTACATTGATACACAAAGCCACGCCTTATGGCGGTAGGTAGAACCTGCTAGACGTCACCTGCTACGATCCTTACATACTTACTCCTTTTGCTTTGTTTACATTCATACATCTGGTCATACACGAACGAGTCGCAATCTTTCTGAATACCATCACATGTAAGGCATTTTATTTTATTGTTTGTCAATCAAGCGGGCTGGCCATTGGTATATGTATAGCACAGTAGACTAAAGTAAGTTCCTACTTGGTATAGTACTTATATAGTTACTTCATTGTACAGTGGTTATAGGACCGACTTTCTCTCTCATCATTCAGTTATTACCCGTGAAAGCTCCAGGAATCTTACCTCAGAACGCTACCTGTTTGACGATAAATGTAATTATTAACTGTTGCCCGCGACTATTTCTGCGACCCAGGATGTAAACTAGCCTGTGTCCTTTCCCAGGCCATAGTCTATTTGTGTTCCAAATTTCATACAAATCCGTTCAGCCGTTTTAGCGTGAAAGCGTAACAAAAAACTTGCAGAGCACAGACCTCCCATTAGCTACCTGTCCTTTCACTCTTTCCAGTTATCCCCGTCTACTGCCGACGTTTATATTTCTTCAGCTTAAATGAGAATCCACAGTTGAGAGCCATTTCATAAGATTGTTTATCTTTTTAGTAAAGGCCACCCATATCTTTGTCCTGCATTGATATCAACTAAATCTTTAGTATCAGTCCACGTTCAAGGAAATAAAAATATAAGACTCATACATAAAAATGGGTGCGCGTGATACAAATTTGAATGCGGAATTCGCAGGGCTTGCGCGCGCATCTGTATGACATAATCGGTATAAACGTGACGCGAATCCTGCGGAGCCATTGTTGTTGTTTTTGTTGCGCGCCTCTGTGGTATTGGACAATTATATTGTTTGCGTGTAAATATATGATAACAGTGTGATGGGAAAATCGGATCCACCGTCAGTAATCGATTGGAAACATGGAAAATCAATTACTTTGTCTAGTTTCAGACAGATTGTTCAGATATTATGGGTAAGCTTACAATGTAAAATCTGTGTTTATACAATTATACAGGCTAATTTATGTTTAAAAAGCAATAGTATACAGCCTGTCACTGTCCCACTGCAGGGCAAGGCCTCTTCTCATACAGAGGAGGCACGAGCATTATTCACCACGCTTGCTAAAGACGGGTTGGTGATTTCAGACTTATATTAACTGTAAATACAGGTTTCCTCGCGATGTTTTTCCGTCACCGAAGTCAACTATGTCCAAAAAATACTCGGAAAGTACCTACATATGAATGAAAGAGGTCGGGGTGCCCCCGTCTGGAACGGCGTTCCTTACGCGATACTAGCATGAACACTCACTCATAAGTATACAGGATAAGTTTTTATCCAGTGCGCAAACTATAACCATGAATTCAGCACATCATTATAAACCCCCTAGCTATAAAAAATGTCGTCGGTAATACAAAAAGAAATCAGCTGTTCCATACATTTTGACCGCGTAGGTATTGCACTTTTCTATGAAACAGAATTCTTTTTTCGTAAAACCGATGTAAAATTTCTGCGCTAAGGGGTCTAGAATAATATGCTGAATTCATGGTTACAGTTTGCGCACTGGATAAAAACGTATCCTGTATAATAGAATAAGACGGAAAGAGAAACTCGCATCGAGCGTAACGCTCTTTACTTACGTAAAGATTTCTACCAGTCAACTACCGCAAGCCGGAAATTTCGTTCCAAATCTCACATTGGTACTTGCCTGGAATTGAATCGGAACTAGGCCATCACAATTTCAGTTGTACTGCCCTAAAACACTTCTTCTTTCGTATCAATGATTCGTTTTAAACGTTCTGGCAGTAAAATTTATTCATTTGATCACATGCCTTTAGGTATGTCCCTGTCCTTAAGATCGACCCTCGAAATCAGTGTGTGACATGTCACACTTTCTGGTGGTCTTCGGCACCGCAGTCACATCTAGGTCACTTTTGGCACTGTTTTCCTTAATTTCTCCAGGCACATTTTGTTTACATAACGTTACTTATTCATCACAGCGTAGTCACCACTTAATTGTGCGATAAAATCAGTATTTACTCCTGTGATTGTCGCATGTTTTGAAGTAATGATTGTATTGTGTTTACGATACAACATTTATGTGATTTGTATTTGACTGGCTGCACTGTCGCGTAAATATTATGTATGGGTTACGCTTGACGAAGGCTCACATATTATTTCAGTAGGTCGTGTCATCAGTAGGTGGTATTTGCAAAGATTATTTTTGAAGTTTTGAACTGAAATGACCGGCCGGCAGAGGAACGTGGGAATTGGTATAAGAAAATACCACACCAAAGTCGTTTTAATAGAAAAAAATATTATATTATATTTTTGAAGCCGGTCTTCCTTGTGAAACACGTTATTGAATTAATTTTAAGTTTTTGTTAATTATGCATTCTGATGACTTCCTAAATAATTGAATTGGTCTTGTGCTCTGACAAAATAGATTTTAAAATGCATAAAAGTATCCTGTATAAAGTAGGTATTGGGTTGCCTCTGAGAGTAGCTATCAACGCTGTAACTTACGCAGACGCTCCTGGTATCCGACGGACAGGCCTTATGGCCTAGACTGCTATGGCTGATAAAACTCGAGAATGCAAGCTCTCGACATAAGTATTCAGCATTAGCAAGTACAACTCATTGACCGTTAGACTCCACCATATGTATTTTGAAAAATAAGTATGAAGATATATTTTGCTGTCCCGTGAAGTGTCAGCAAATCAGCACGGAAGGCCACAGAAAACATGATTACATAAGAATAGCGGAAGGGTAACATAATCAGCCTGTACTGCTTCCAGTGCTGGGCTGGGACATATGGCGACTATGTGCGTGGTTTTTTTCTCACTTAGTTTTAATCATGGTCTGGCAGTTTCAGTAATTTATGCGGCCTACCCAAATGTCCGTTCTTTGGTATTATTCGTCGAATCGTTAAGCACCTTAAGTTCGAGCTGCATGATTACTGATAAATACGTGCACTGACTGGACAGGTCCACTCAATCTGTGTGGTTCTTTCCTCACCCATTTCAGACACCATTCCACATGATCAGACCAAGATTTATGTCCGGACTGTAAATGAGACTGTGACCTCTGAGTTTTGTTTCGGCCTTTTTTCTCAGAGTAGTCACATAGGACACGCCGAGCTCATCTAGTTTTTAAATTATAATAGACGTGCAAAGGAATACTTACAGAAATAATATCATTTATCACATACCTCTATCTGTAAGAGAACGTGGATGTGCCTCACGATGTGTTCCTTCACAGTTTTGATTCCATATAAACATTACAATTTCGTAACAGTAGCTTCATACACAAGTCAATTAACATAAAGTGAAGAGGTTAACAATGACAGGTACTTAACCATTATTATTATCAGTTCATCATTCATTAGGCCTCGAGCGAGTAATCATCGACGCTATAAAGTGATAAATATAATTGCTTTAGTTGCAACACACAGTTTATCCTATTAGCACTTTGCGTGTATTCTTTTAGGGGTCATCGTCATCATCATTTAGTTATAAACGTAAGGCCTCCAGAAGCCTCGCTACAACGACCGGTCCTCCAGCGACCACCACCAGGCCAACGGTCCGTCTTGAGGAGCCTTCCCAAGCTGTCTTTCCGTACGCAGTCGCTACTACAGAACTTAAGGGTTTTGTGGGGCCGAGAAGTAGCGTCTTGGTGATTGTGTAGATTTCCAGATTATCGATGTACAAAATCGATTCGAGAAGAAACGAATTGACCAGTGCTATTGCTACGATCTATGCCTAATAGAAACCGAATATTAGGGAAGGTTAGAATCCTGTTCACAATCTGCTCCTAATTATTTACGACATTATTGGATGTGGTGTATACTTTTACTTTCAGAAATTGTGATTCCAAAATGTAGATTAACTAAAACTAGCAAGTCATTTCTAATAAACAGTATCCGCTTCTATAACAAGTTGCCAAAGTCGGTTATAGAACTTAGCTATGGAAAGTTTAAAACTCACATCAAACGTGTCCTTATCAAAAAAGCATATTATAAGATAAAAGACTACGTTGAAGACAGGGAAGTTTGGCATTAATTCCTTCTGCACGTGGGACTTCCCTGGTAGCATAACTGTGTGAGAGTCTATTAACTGCTCCCAAATTACAATGTTAATTTTTATTATTTTTATTTTTTACACTTTCTGACACATTCTTGTCATTTTTTGACATTATGCATCACTTCTAATATCAACTATTTATTAGTGATTCTCATGAACATCATGTCACTTTGTTTAAATAGGTTGATCGTACTAATGTAAATTCATTTACATATTGTGAATGGGAGAACGTTGTAGGCCTTACAGACTAGATTTATAGACGATTTTCTATTCTTTATTTTCATTCCTCTAAGTACCTGGTACTTATTGACAGGCCTGCACTGTCCTTCCATACCTATTATCACTGTAATTTGAAAACATTGTAAAACCCAATTATTTTTAAAAGAGTAACCGTGGAGTTTCTTGCCGGCTCTTCTCCATAGGAAGCGACAAATTGGAACCGTGCATCTAGCTTCTGACGTTTCACAAGTGCCCTTGCAGGTTTATGTGAAATAAAATATTTTGATTTCATTTGATTTCATTTGAGTTTGTGGCACTTCTGGTCTTGTTATCAGCACCCTAATTTTGTAACACACATTCAGTCACAATCCGAGAGTTTTAGAGGATATTGCTAATCTTCATACGTTTGAAAAATTCGTCTACTCAACAACGCCAATAAGGCAATGAACGTGGGTGAACTGTATCAAAATGAAACACATTGGCCTAAGATCGCAAGCCCAGACCGCAAGCCCGGTCGCAAGCTGCAAAAAATCCAGATTATTTGAAACAAGTCCGGTCTAGAGACCGGATATTTTGTCTCAAAATACAGCTTACAAACCCTAGGACCACGCGGTCCGAGTGCCCACTTAGTTTTCCGAGACATTTCCAAGCGGTTGGTCGACTCTTCACGTGACCAGAGGGACTGGCCTATTTTCCGGAAAAAGAATCAGCTTTGCCATACAACGTGGCAATGCTGCCAGCCTTTTGGGCACTTTTCCCATTGACAACGATGCGGACGAATTTTTGATGAGTTATGATTATTTTCTTTTATATACTTGTACATATTATTATTTTAAGACCCGTAATTTTTTAATTAAAAATCAAGTCCTCTAATGGTTAAAGAAATAAATAAATACTTAGTAGATTAACACAACTTTGTCAAATTAAAGACAAGCAAAAAATGTAGTGGTCCATTTACTTTAGTTTTGTCCAACGGCAACAGCTTTCAAAAACCTGTCTCACCACATATTTTATTGTGAACTTCTTCATAAGTTGAAGTTATATTGAGATAGTAGTATAGGTCTTACAGAGTCTATTGGCAATCTATTCCTTTTTTTCGTCCACTGAGATGTCATAAATGAGGAAAATCTTTCAATGTTTGCGTTGTGTGGCATAATACTAATACTTACGAGAGTGTAAATAATGTTAGGATTTTGATTAGGCTATGAAAAATCCGGTCTTGAGTGAAATCCGTGCGGAGTCCGTTCTAAGCTCTTTTAAGTCGGTTAAGACCGGATTTATCTGGTCATTAGTAACCCTAATTGCGCTAATTATGTGTGTTACACAAGCACCTCGCAGATATTTTCAGCTTGGATAATACCCATGGGAAGTTATGTAGCCCTTCCGTAAATAAACCAGGGATGGGCTGGTCTTTTGTCCCTTGGGACTCGGTGCACCGTTGTGCGCGCTTGTTTGGTATCTTATTTTAATATATGGCGCACGTGCCGCGTGCGCAGTTATTGTCAAGCGTCTCTTGTTGGTCTTTTATCTAGAGACAATATATGCGGAATTAACTACAGTATTGTTGTTATATTATACGTGATTATTATAATTTGCGTATGAGGTAGGTACTAGGTACCTAACCCGTAGCCATTGTGAGAATGAGAAAATCGTATGTGATTTGAGTATATCGCTTTTGAATGTTATGAATGTTTATTAAATACCTTAGTATAAAGTTCCACATACAGTCAAATTTTTCTGATATACCTTCGCGCTTTTGCCATACGCCAACAATTAATTAAAGGTCGGCTCAACATGTCTTGTTCTTGCACACTTCTCTATTACTCTTCGTCTCGGTAGTCGTCACCTTTCTGGCCACATCATCTTTCACACAGTCCTACGGTTCTTTGGTTAGCTTTCTCCTTTACTATTATAGCCACCCACATTCATGCTCAGAACTTTCCTCACGAGATTTTCCTGACTCGTCCGCATTACATGCCAATACCAGGACAACCTAAACGGAAGTATAAAATATGATCATAAAAAAATCATCTTCAACTGCGTGTATAATATTTAATAGTCTACTCTACATTGGACATTTGACACTCCTTGGTATTTTACTCTATTCAAGGCTCCCGCAGACAGGTGCGACGCGACTACTAGAACAAATTCCAAAGTGATCATTACATTTAAGACCACTCCGTGCCTCATAAAGCACACTAAACCGTTTTTCTAGGCTGTCATTCGTGGATCTTTGACATTCGTTACGGGTCGTCAGAAGCACGCAAGTTTGACATCCAGTTTTACTAAGGGGTATAGTAGGGGGCTAGGTAGGTAGGGGGGGGGGTAGGCTGTATTGTGGAGCTCAGATAGGCAGTAACTCCAAGTAAACTACTTGTGTGTAACTGCATCGGGTTGGAATGGAAGCCGACCCCAACGTAGTTGGGAAGAGGCTAGCCAGATTGAATGGCATCGTTATTATACTAAACCCTCGATTCGTAAATCAACATGCAAGCAGGCATGTAACATGCAAGCAAACATGCAACAAGCATTGTTTCTGTCACGGCTCCGGCGCCGCGGGGTTTGGGCGGCCCCTCGCGAGCTTATCGTCGCAGATGGTTTTAAAGCTCACCACCTCCTCCTCAGATGGCGGGCCGCCCCGCCCCTCTGCGCCTACGCGGGCTTAAATTACACTCTAGGGGTAAGGCAGACAAGATTGCGTGAAGTCGGTTTTGCAGCGATTCGTTTCTCAGTAAATTTTGTAGCACTACATATGGATTCAGGTTGGATAATTTGATTACACTAAAGCTTTTAAGAACTGTCATTTTGGGTATTATTAATGTTACTATTTCAGGGAAACAAAATTTGGTGAGCATTTATCGATTTTGGTGGCCAAAAAGAATATAAATACAACGCTCATAGTTTACTTGGTACTTAGTCTCAGGGTAAAAATTATTTTGGTGCGCATTTAAATTGTACCCTTTAATAAAATTGTATCTCTGGTATGTGACTCCCTCGTTGGTGTAGTAGTCGCAATCGCTACTGCTGAGCATGAGGTCCTAGGTTCGATTCCCAGATCGGGCAATGCGTTATTGTGTTTTTCTATCTGGAATTTCTCAGTAGCAGCCCGGAGTCCATATATCAATCTGTGCCCGGTTGATGAGGTTCGCCTCCTATTACGTGGGACTTAAACGAAATGTGGGTGTACCATAGGTACACCTCTACCCAACGATTCAGGGAACGAGGCGTGATGTTATGTTTTGTTGTTATATTGTATGGAAAATAAAACGCTTTAGTAGTGTGATTATGATTAATCATAAGCTGTCGATAAATAGATTAATTTATAAGATTTTAATTTTAATTGTGAAAAGGATAATCTTTAGAAATGGAATAACCTTCAGTGATAGGGTAGGAGCGTACAGTATTTTAAGGTGCTTCGTTCATTTATGTTACTTTTTTCTTTTTTTTTCATATGTATACAGCATGTAACAAAAACCCTGTCCGATCCGTAAGAGTCGTATTCGGTATCGTACTGCGTACACATATATGTAACCATTTCATGGATTTGAGATAGTTATTTTTCCCCAGTAAAAACTGATGCTAGAGCATCACCTGGAATATCCAGGATACCCAACTTCGTCACCAACAAACAGCAGAAGTATCGTGTTGTGTCTCAATAAAAAGGTCTCAATTAATCGGTTATAGATAAATGGTGATCAGGGTCTGATGATGGGGTAGGAATGACGATAAATTATTAACAAATTTCACTGAGGGAAGCACACATGGACATGTGTCGATCGTAGCGTGTTTACTATTACTATATTAGGTTTGAAAACCAGGAAATAAAAGTTAAATTTAAAAAAAAAAATCCCCGACCCAATCAAAAAGCACTAATAAAAGTTGAATTTAAAATTTAAAAAAACCCCGGACCTAATCAAAAACCTCTAAAAAGTAAACAAATAAAATGTATTCGACTTTTGTATGTAGTTTAATAAGAAATTGCAGGTAGTATTTTGATCTAAGCATTGTCACTTCGGGGGACGGCTAATGTAAATGTTATCCGTCTGTTTGGCGTTTTCATTGAACGCCCCGGGCATGACAATACTTTGATCAAAATACTACCTACAACTTCTTATTAAATTTAAAAGGCGAATTTATTTTATTTGGAGGTTTTTGATTGTGTTGGGGATTTTTACATTTTTCATTTAATTAACTGTGTAAATGTCAAAGCAAATTAAGTACAAACTGCATTAAAATCAAATGAAATAAACACGAGTTTGAAATAAAGCTATTTTCACTCCGGGTATATTGTTCATGAAAAATAAACTTTGACCGCCAAGCATCTTCTTAAAAATGTCAGGAAACAGGCAACAATCAAACAAGTAAGAAAATACACAAACCACTTTACTACGTTCATTAGTTAGTTACGTTAGTTAACTACGGGTCAAAAAACCGTCACTAACGTCACCTCAGCTCATGCTCAACTTTGAATGGTGCTGATCAGCTTTGTACGACCGAGGACACTGGCGATCGACCACTTTTCAATCTTTTTGCTTAAGACATAAGGGTGAAAACTGATCCACCGCTATTGCCATGACATGTACTTACGCGACATTTTCGCGGATGGTAAGGAATAAACTATCTACTCTTTATCGTTGACCATTATGCGATATAGTAAGTATACTGCATACAGCACACTGTACCGCGGTTGGTGAATGAATACGTGTCACTGCACATTACTACAATCTTAAAAACGAATCGGACATAATTAACTTTACAAAGTTGCATTTAAACACTTCGTTGGTGAGTTTATATGTCCTTGATTTAGATAAGTGATTACTGGTTTTATACAATGTTAATTTATTCATATGCATATTTTTGTAATGTTCTTGATCCTGTGGTGTTATTCTGACTGTATTTAACATATCCGCATTCCTAGGAATTTTTTTCCAAAATTATGTGAAGTTAGACACTTTTGTGTCGTACATAAATGTGGTTATTAATACATTACTACTAGCTGACCCAGCAAACGTTGTTTTGCCTTATAAATTATTTAGGGGTGGACTACCCCTAACATTTAGGGGGATGAAAAATAGATGTTGGCCGATTCTCATAGATACCGGATAAGCACAAAAAATTTCATCAAAATCGGTCAAGCCGTTTCGGAGGAGTATGGCAACGAAAACTGTGACACGAGAATTTTATATACAGTGTGAGTCTTTATAATCTGCACATACTGAATCGAGGGAATCTTTGCTTAATTTTATCGACGGAAAAAATGATAAAAAAATTCTAAATATTTTATTGAAATTTTTAATGGATTTTTTATTTATTTTTTCGTTTCTGTGACTCCAGTGTATACAAAGCGGTGTAACTTTTTAACTCGATGTTTTATCACGATGAAACAAACTCCATAATGATTGGAAGTAATTAGGTGTCCGCATTAAATGAAAATTGTGTAAAAAAACTGCCACCAATTAAAAATAAACACGTTTTTCCCTCAAAAATCTGTTTTTTTTTCATCAATTTTTGCAATAATCGTAAAATTTCTCAATAAGATGCCCCGATTACCTTCATTTTTTATTACTTTAAATTATTCCTCATCGTATTAGCTACCTAATAATAAAAATTGTATGCTTTTAGCTCAGACAAAACACTTTCTATCAAGTGTTAAAGATGGCACTTCGAACGCGCTATTTTTGTTCTCTTAAGGATGATTTATTTGGGTTCAATGAATGAAAAAGAGTTCAATTAAAACATTTATTATTTTAAAGAAAATTTAATGCATTAGGTTCTCAAAATGTCCACCTCGTTGTTGTAGGCACAAAGCCGCGCGAACTAAAATTTGTTGTGTCGCTCTCCTTATCATTTCGGGATCATTGCGAATATCATTTGCACAGTTAATTATGCGATCACGCAAATCGACCTCACTGTTGATGGGAGTACTGTAGACGCGTTGCTTCATGGTCCCCCACAGGAAGTAATCAAGGGGCGTTAAATCGGGTGAACGCGCAGGCCACCCTACAGGTCCTAGTCGTCCAATCCATTTATCACGATAATTTTCGTTTAAAAATGATCTCACATTTGTGGCATAATGGGCAGGGCATCCGTCCATCTGCAGAAACATCCTTCGACGCAAAGACAGTGGTATATCTTCCAATAACTCAGGTAGATCGTCAGTCAACAAACTTAAAAATCTTTCACTGTACAAAGTTCTCGGCAGTATGACTGGTCCAATCAACATGTTATCGATAAGACCAGCCCAAACATTTATTGAAAATCTTACTTGAAAAGTCGATGAACGTTTCAATTTCGGGTTTTGACCTCCAGGGCACCATCTGTGTAAATTTCTACAGTTAGTAATACCATCTCTGGTAAATGTTGATTCGTCCATCCATAGTATGGTTTTCGGAAAGTTTGGGTTTGCTCTGGTATTTCTTTGAATCCAGGTGGACATCACACACCTTGGACGCCAATCTACGTCTTCATGTAGATGTTGCACTCTTTGGTAGTGGTAAGGGTGCAATCCTTCTTTCTTTAAAATACGCCACGCTGATTTTTGTGATATTCCGTGACGAAGAGCCAGTCGTCTAGTACTTATGGATGGATCAGCAAACAAATCGCTCAGTACTGCTTGTTCCAGAACCACATCAATAATTATTTGAGGCGGCTCGCGACGATCTCTACTTGATTCAAGTCCAGTGATCGACAATCTTCTGTGAACTTCCTGGAAGTTGCGGGCAGATGGCACTGGTTGCCTGTTAGGAAACGCAGCTATGTAAGCTGCGCGCGCAGCTCTGGCACTTCCTCGTCCCACCCCATAGTAAAAATGAATGTCGGCAATGTGTGCCGGGGAGAATTCACTTAAGCGCGGCATCACGTAGCAGCGAACGAAAGTCACGAAACTCAGGTAGCAGTGAATGAAAGTAACGAAACACATGTAGCAGCGGCGAATAATTCGGAGCGACTGCCTGTCTGTCATCCCTTCTGGTCCCTTCAGCTGGCCCTACCTCCCCGCACCCCGACCCGCGCACATTCTCAACAAAAAAGGACGTCTACCTGCTAAACAATTAGTGCGTAGCCGTGCTCTAGGCCTTTCTTTGGCTGTTGATAAGAAATGATGGGATTGAGTTAAACCCTTGCAATTTTTACTATTGGATAGCTAATACGATGAGGAATAATTTAAAGTAATAAAAAATGAAGGTAATCGGGGCATCTTATTGAGAAATTTTACGATTATTGCAAAAATTGATGAAAAAAAAACAGATTTTTGAGGGAAAAACGTGTTTATTTTTAATTGGTGGCAGTTTTTTTACACAATTTTCATTTAATGCGGACACCTAATTACTTCCAATCATTATGGAGTTTGTTTCATCGTGATAAAACATCGAGTTAAAAAGTTACACCGCTTTGTATACACTGGAGTCACAGAAACGAAAAAATAAATAAAAAATCCATTAAAAATTTCAATTAAATATTTAGAATTTTTTTATCATTTTTTCCGTCGATAAAATTAAGCAAAGATTCCCTCGATTCAGTATGTGCAGATTATAAAGACTCACACTGTATTAGATATGTTTGTCCTGACTCCACCATGAGCTGTTCATGTTTGTTAGTGATACTGATATATTAATTTATTGTAATTGTCTTCAAAAAAATACGTTTTGTACTCACGACTGTCATATAAGCCTCCTTTCTCATCGTCGGCGGTGTCTGCGCCTCGCAGTAAACACCGATCAACAAAACGAAACATAATTTATTTAATAAACACATTTTTAACTATCAACACTAGATACGTTCCACAAAAATTGATGATCATTTAAAAATGTCCTCTTTAGTCCTTAGCCTATTTTATTAAAAAAAACTAAGGATCTAATTTCAAACGGCGCGCGGTCCCGCCGCGTTCTCGTACTCAATACTCAAAACTCGGCCGCCCATGCACGGGTTTTTATCATTCAGCCTTTTGCACGAATCCTACGTCAGCGCTCGTGTCGAGAATTCGATTCGTATCGCGGAAAATGGTAGCACGATATTAATTCAACGATTTTTTTTTAAACCGGGTGTATTTGGTACTCCCGCTCTAACGGTTCTGGCTGCCTATTATGAATCAAATAAAACGATTCAACCCTGTGGCAGACATTTGACAAACAGATAGTGTAGGCTTAGTAACATGGCCCAATTTTATCCTTTTGGGCCTTTGGTCCTGAAAATCTGTCTCTATTTTATTCCAGTTCAGTTAGTGATCGAAACATAACAAGAAAAAAATTGGTTTACTTGTTTTTTTACTAGCCACGCTCCACTCCTATAATTCGCGAGCCCGCGCTCACCCATCCTCCGTCCAGTTTTGACGGAACCTATCCAGCTTGCCCCGCCATCTCCTAGGTGTCGCGACCCCGTCTCACTGTCTGAGTCACCAGTTCTGTGCTATTTGGGCCCACAATTTGTCCCAATAGACCTGTCCCATTTAAGTTACTAGGGATATTTAAAGGTTAATCGTTTGTTTTATTGTTTGCCTAAACATCTCATTTTATAAGATGTTAGATGTTATGGTTTATTTTTCATTATTAACTCTCACATCTTATCGGTGTCCGAAATGACCGCACTCGTTAGTGGACTGTCTTACATACCTAGTTCACTGAAGTCTGAACTGTAGGGTCTTTCAGCTAGATTTAGGCTAGAGGAACAAATCTAGTACTTGGACACACCGGAGAGCATTGCTATCACGCCAGCAGGCCTAGACATTACCTGCGGAAAGGACACGACGTAACCTTTCCGCAGGTAACGTCAACCCCATACATTTTGGCGTAGCGTTGGGCGTGAACGCTAACAGAAATGTGTTTTGTCTCAGGCCACAGAGCGGAAATACGCGCGCAAAAGCGTAGCTTATTGCCGTCAGTTTTCTAGAATTTCATGGTGAAGAGTAAGGCGGGATCAGGAAAGCCCTGCATGGTTCTCAAGACTGCCTACAAACAACTCCTAGGATTAATTTCTGATTTAAATAACTTTATTCTTGTTTTGGACATGTGATGAGGAGGGAGGATAAGCATGGTATCTAAAAGATTGATTAATATAAATGTTGATGGATGAGGAAGCAGAGGAAGGCCAAAGAAAAGATCGATGGGTCGTGTGAGGATATAGAAGAGAGTGAATAAAGTAACGTGACGTTTGACAGGGGAGAAGAAAACATGTTGTACCGACCACAAATAACATGCGACAACGGCAGGAAGACGATGATGTTTGTGTTTCTATTCTTGTGTTCCTAATGCCTTAATTCTCAATCATCATAATCAGCCTACAACGTTCCCACCGCTGGGACAGGCCTCCTCTCAGTGAGAGGCAGTGGGCCGTAATCCTCCACGCACGCCCAGTGCAGGCTGGTAGACGTCACATGTCTTCGAATTTTTAGTTCTAAGACATGCCGGTTTCCTCACGATGTTTTCCTTCACCGTTTTGATTATTACTACATTTTAGGCCTTACAGACTAGATTTATAGACGATTTTCTATTCCATATTTTCATTCCTCTAAGTACCTGGTACTTATTGACAGGCCTGCACTGTCCTCCCATACCTATTATCACTGTAATTTGAAAACATTTAAAACCCAAATATTTTTAAAAGAGTAACCGTGGAGTTTCTTGTCGGCTCTTCTCCATAGGAAGCGACAAATTGGAACCGTGCACCAAGCTTCCGACGTTTCATAAGTGCCCTTGCAGGTTTATGTGAAATAAAATATTTTGATTTTGATGATTTTGATTTTGACTATTTAATTCTCAATACCTCCCTGAAATTTAAAATTGGTACTAAGGTACCAATGACATAGGAATGAATACCACACTGGAAGAATAAGGCGCCTTCGCCATACAATTGTTGTTTTAATTAAAAGTTGCATTGCAAAGTTCTCAGGATGGGCACAGAAAACTATTGTTATTCAGCATCAAGACCTTAATCTAATACTTATTGTATGTAATAGAGTGAGAACTTTTTGAACTAGAGCTGGTCCTAAGCAGCTTTAAACCTAGAGAAGTGGCGAGAGTAGTGAGGCCTTTGCCTTTTTTGGTCTTTGCCCTTTGCTTTGGCCTTTTTGGACATCACAAGCTTTTTATGATACTATTTCACTAAAATTTTGTAAGGGTCTTCAAATTGTGTAATGGGTCTTCGGCCCCTCGTATGCATTCCAAAGGACCGGGTCCCCATGGTCCCGAGACATGTAAAAATAATACGTTTTCTTTGTTAGTCAATTTAAACAATAATGCTAATAGGGCCATGTACACAAAACGCGTTCCGACTGTAAATGTGTCTCATTGTTATTACAACATGTTTTACGGATCAAATATTTGTAGGTTTTTTAAAGTAGGCATAGATAATGGCTTGGGTGGTCCTTTACAGCACGTGGTCTTACAGGTATTATAAATTAGCCCACGTACGCTCGGAAGTGAAAATTTCGCGACGGGATTTTATCGCGCACTAGATTTTCAACTGTCTGTGTTGAGCCGAGCACTGATAATCTAACAGTTTACATCCCAGCGCGTCGAAAAATCACTGTTGGCTTTTCAACTCTTTTTACAAGCTAAGCGTTGGAAAAGAAAATCGCCCATGTGCCCTGCAGGCCTAGACAAAACACATTTATGTTAGCGTTCACGCCACACGCTAGGCCAAAATGTAAGGGAATGACATTACCTGAGGAAAGGACACGACGTAATCTTTCCGCAGGTAATGTCATTCCCGTACATTTTGGCGGAAATGTGTTTTGTCTAGGCCTGCTGGGCTTATAGTTTCTTTTCGTGTCTCTCTATGTGACTGCGTTGTTCTACTACTAGTAGTAAAACACAATGCATTTCGAGACGATTTTCACATTTTTCACCATCATTTATGTTTAACTTAGATGTAGCAAATCTTAATGTTTATAAAACCCTAGGGGGCTCAGGATCATCATCATCATAGGGAAAGGGAATCAAGTGTACCCTGTAATCGTCAATTTCCGAATCAAATTTTATGCCTCTGTTAGTTTTCGTTTTTGAGAAATAGGTAATAGTGGTCACACCTTCCCATGTGGATAAGCACAAACTACAGAACGCCGCTTGCTACGATTCTTACATGGCTCCTTTTGCTTCGTTTACGTCTATACATCTGGTCATACACGCACGCCGGCTGCGACCACTACGCAGCTGACCTGAAGAACATCACTAATACGGTCACCAGGTATATGTGCATCTAGCGAGCAGGCGAATAGTGGTGGCGCAGAGGCAACGGCTGCGACTTATGAGATGTAGGTCTTAAGTTCAAACCCAGATAGACGCTTTACTTCGTGTAAATTATTTTATCACCACTGCTCTCAAAACGGTGAAGGAAAACATCGTGAGGAAACAGGCATGTCCTAGGACCAACAATTAGAAGGCTACCGACCCCGCACTGGGCCCGCGTGGTGGATTACAGCCCGCTCCCTCTCACAGAGAAGAGGTCCGTGGCCCCGCAGTCGGAACATTATAGGCTGATTATGATGATGTTTTTCTTTGCCTTCACTCCCAGCGTTTCCTATCACGCATTCAGTTACGCCTTTCGGTACGGTACGGTACAGTCGGTTCGGTACGCCTTTCACTCACCCTCTTGACATGTCCAAACCATCTTAGGATACTTTTTTCAACAAAGAAATAATAAAAGGAAAATCAATAATTTTATGCTGACCTATACACCTTAAACGTGTGTCGGGTACATATTCGAATGTCGAATATTAAAAAAGCTACGGATAAAATTTCAATGTTCAAAACATCTAAAATTTAAATGTTAAACGACCATAAAGCCGAAAATTAAACTAACGTAAGTTCATATCGTCGAATGGTTAGATAACCTACGTCCAATATATCTAAAATCTAATTATCTACAAAAGTGACATCGAAAGACCTAAATATCGAAGTATAGAGTATCGAATGTCCTAAACATCGATATTTATTTATTATGTATGTCACAGGGTAATCTGATCATTCGGATATTGCGAGAACCCGGATAATTAGAAAATGTTGAAAACAATTATGCGAGCAACTTGAAAGTAGCGTTCGCCGGCCGCTGCCGTGGCACCGCTCGCTTCGCTCGCTCGGCTCACGCGCGGTTGGCCACAATTCTAACCTAAACTATTTCACCCAGTTCAATATGATGAATGATACAATCTGCTTGCGACTAGATTATTAGACAATGGTGAAAACATTTCTGCGGCAGATTATAGGTATGATTCGTCATTTTGAACTGGGTGAAATAAGTAAGGTTCGGTTAGAACTGTGAAAAACCGCGCGCGAGCCGAGCGAGCTAAGCGAGCGGTGCCGCGGCAGCGGCCGGCCAGCGCTACTTCCAAGTTGCTCGCAGAGTTTTTTGTGTTGGTAGAGTGGGACAATTTGAAATCTTTCTACATTTGTGAATAATAATTGATAAATTAATAATATAATTTCCAATCTACCTAAATTTTTTCTACTCGTACTCCTACCTATATCAAAATTTGTTCGATATTTTAACGAGTTAATTTTTAACGTAAATATAATGAACTTAAGTGTATATGCTGACATTTTAAACTTAGGTATAATAACTATCAACATTTGTAATCATTCGATATTTTAATCACTCGGTATTTCAATCGTAGACATTTTAAGCTTAGGTATAACAATTTTCGATATTTCGATACAAACGATATTTAAATTTTCGATGTTTTGGACATGACATTTTAACCTTAAATATTTTAATTTTCGACGTTCAAATATGTACCCCGTGTATCGTCGTCATCAACACCCATATTGTTGTTAATGATCGACCTGTTAGCCAAGCGGATCTAAGGAAGATACCCAATTATAATTTAATTAAAATTCAATTAATATCAGTGATCCGGCAAATGATCACTGATATTAATGGAATTTTAATATGGAAAATTCAACGTAAACATCAGTCGTTCTCCTCTATAATTAGAAAGTCATTTGCAATGTATGATTTTCCCTATTTTTAAGTGACCCTTTCGACTTCTCCGGAGATTTCGTGCTAGACACTCAACAAAGTAAAGCAGGAAGCCCAATTGTAATCGAATTAAAATTCAAATACATATTAATAATCCGGTAAAGCTAAGGAAAATTCATAGAGTCAATCATTTACAGTGTATTTATTCCCTATTTTTAAGTGACCCTTTCGACTTCTCCGGAGATTTCGTGCTAGACACTCAACAAAGTAAAGCAGGAAGCCCAATTGTAATCGAATTAAAATTCAAATACATATTAATAATCCGGTAAAGCTAAGGAAAATTCATAGAGTCAATCATTTACAGTGTATTTATTCCCTATTTTTAAGTGACCCTTTCGACTTCTCCGGAGATTTCGTGCTAGACACTCAACAAAGTAAAGCAGGAAGCCCAATTGTAATCGAATTAAAATTCAAATACATATTAATAATCCGGTAAAGCTAAGGAAAATTCATAGAGTCAATCATTTACAGTGTATTTATTCCCTATTTTTAAGTGACCCTTTCGACTTCTCCGGAGATTTCGTGCTAGACACTCAACAAAGTAAAGCAGGAAGCCCAATTGTAATCGAATTAAAATTCAAATACATATTAATAATCCGGTAAAGCTAAGGAAAATTCATAGAGTCAATCATTTACAGTGTATTTATTCCCTATTTTTAAGTGACCCTTTCGACTTCTCCGGAGATTTCGTGCTAGACACTCAACAAAGTAAAGCAGGAAGCCCAATTGTAATCGAATTAAAATTCAAATACATATTAATAATCCGGTAAAGCTAAGGAAAATTCATAGAGTCAATCATTTACAGTGTATTTATTCCCTATTTTTAAGTGACCCTTTCGACTTCTCCGGAGATTTCGTGCTAGACACTCAACAAAGTAAAGCAGGAAGCCCAATTGTAATCGAATTAAAATTCAAATACATATTAATAATCCGGTAAAGCTAAGGAAAATTCATAGAGTCAATCATTTACAGTGTATTTATTCCCTATTTTTAAGTGACCCTTTCGACTTCTCCGGAGATTTCGTGCTAGACACTCAACAAAGTAAAGCAGGAAGCCCAATTGTAATCGAATTAAAATTCAAATACATATTAATAATCCGGTAAAGCTAAGGAAAATTCATAGAGTCAATCATTTACAGTGTATTTATTCCCTATTTTTAAGTGACCCTTTCGACTTCTCCGGAGATTTCGTGCTAGACACTCAACAAAGTAAAGCAGGAAGCCCAATTGTAATCGAATTAAAATTCAAATACATATTAATAATCCGGTAAAGCTAAGGAAAATTCATAGAGTCAATCATTTACAGTGTATTTATTCCCTATTTTTAAGTGACCCTTTCGACTTCTCCGGAGATTTCGTGCTAGACACTCAACAAAGTAAAGCAGGAAGCCCAATTGTAATCGAATTAAAATTCAAATACATATTAATAATCCGGTAAAGCTAAGGAAAATTCATAGAGTCAATCATTTACAGTGTATTTATTCCCTATTTTTAAGTGACCCTTTCGACTTCTCCGGAGATTTCGTGCTAGACACTCAACAAAGTAAAGCAGGAAGCCCAATTGTAATCGAATTAAAATTCAAATACATATTAATAATCCGGTAAAGCTAAGGAAAATTCATAGAGTCAATCATTTACAGTGTATTTATTCCCTATTTTTAAGTGACCCTTTCGACTTCTCCGGAGATTTCGTGCTAGACACTCAACAAAGTAAAGCAGGAAGCCCAATTGTAATCGAATTAAAATTCAAATACATATTAATAATCCGGTAAAGCTAAGGAAAATTCATAGAGTCAATCATTTACAGTGTATTTATTCCCTATTTTTAAGTGACCCTTTCGACTTCTCCGGAGATTTCGTGCTAGACACTCAACAAAGTAAAGCAGGAAGCCCAATTGTAATCGAATTAAAATTCAAATACATATTAATAATCCGGTAAAGCTAAGGAAAATTCATAGAGTCAATCATTTACAGTGTATTTATTCCCTATTTTTAAGTGACCCTTTTGACTTCTCCGGAGATTTCGTGCTAGACACTCAACAAAGTAAAGCAGGAAGCCCAATTGTAATCGAATTAAAATTCAAATACATATTAATAATCCGGTAAAGCTAAGGAAAATTCATAGAGTCAATCATTTACAGTGTATTTATTCCCTATTTTTAAGTGACCCATTCGACTTCTCAGGAGAGGGCGTGCCAGACACTCAACAAAGTAAAGCAAGATACCCAATTATAATTAATTAAAATCAGTCATCCGGTAAATCTACGGCACCAGTTGTTCATAGTATAATTAGTTTAGTCATTAATTATTTACAATGTATTTTTCCTATGTTTAAGTGACCCTCAGGACAGGTCGTGCTTGACGCTCAACAAAGTAAACAAAACACAGATGTTTAAATAGTATATACCTGTAATTTACAGTAATTATTTAGTAGCAAGTAATAGTAGAACTCTTTATAAAGAATCGTGTAATCTCATCCGGGAGAATATTAACACCCACAAAAAAACAAAAAAGGTTTTTTGACATACAAGTCCCTTGTGTCGCACCGGCCATGTCTTGTCTCTGCATCACCCCAAGTTTGGCTGGTACATAGTGTCTCAGGCATTCAGTCCGCCTTTGTATTTACAGTGTGGTAACATTTACACAGGGTGGCAGGGACATCGAAGCGCAATCTATAACCATGATCCAGCACATGATTCTAGACCCCGTAGCGTAGAAATATTTTGTCAGTTATTAAAAAAAGAAATCTGTTGTTTCATAGAAAAGTACTACGTGGCCAAAATTATTAAATTAACTCATTTGCCAAAATGACAGCTGGTCCGAGTTGAGCCCTCGACTAATACGGTCGCTTCTGCTCGCGCGCACCAGATATTGACTTACAACGTCTAGCTTGAAATTAAACCGTGTTTTGGTGTGAGTGCCTCTGTGTAGCTTCTTATGAAATTGGGTAAATATACAACGTGTAACACAGCTAACGCAAGACCTCAAATACTCCAATCGAGCATTGAGCTAAAAGCATAATACAATGACTAAAAATCTCTGTAAGCCTAACAGCTATAGAAAATCGTGTTGACACTTGCACTAATTTATGCCTTTAAAATCGAGTCTCATTCCCTTGAAATAAGATTCAATTCTCTTTGGCTCTATCAAAGGACTTGTGTTTATTCGGTTACACCTTGTACAAAACACAAAACAAGACCTTTCACAACAAGACAAAGCCATCAGACCTTTCACAGGCATATTGAACTTGATTAGACAAAAACCAAGGAAATGCACGCTTATAATACTCGGCGACTTCAACGCTCATATTAATCTGATACACAATATTTCCAACGCATAGGGTTGATCCAACAAAACCTACACTATGAAGTTTCCAACTACAACGGCGAACTATTACTTATATAGCTAACAAGGAAAAACTTCAAATTAAAACCACAAAGGCTAGATCATCATGCAGAATAACATGGTCGAACGGCACCCAAAAATCGAAACTGTATCACATCATGACGCTACATGCAACAAAAAAACTCTTTCACTGCAAAGGTGAATGGGCCCCTGGTTGCATCTCCGACCATAAAATAATCTGGGGACTGGTAATACAAAACAGAATTGTAAACAAAAACAACGGCAATTTACGAATGAAACAACAATTAAGGCCAAACCTTTCAATCATAAACAATGCAACTATGCCGCGCTCAATATAAATTCTACCAAATAAAATACCAAGAATGTATAGCAAAAAAACTAGCAAATATAGAAATCACCCCAACAGATGAAAATATCGAAATACCATTACGGAGGTGTTAAAAGCCGCTGCCCAGGAAACTCTGACTTTTCAGCTAATGTACTCAAGGGATCATCGATTAGCCCTTGCTAAATTACAAAAAGCCAAATTCCTACATAGCAGACAACCGGATAACCCCAATAGGCAAAACCGAGTAAAATAATGCCAGACAGCACTCCAAAGGGTTCTAGTAGTCAGTAGTACCAGAGCAGTCTCTGCATGTTTTTTGTTCTTCCAGATGTTCATCGGAATAGGAAAAATTTACCCTGCAAAACGCATGCAAATGCTCTACTCATTCGACGGGGAAGCAAACAGCAAACAAAACGCCGAACAAGAACCGTGTACATACCAATGTCCAAATGGGAAAAAATACTAAAAAACTCCGAGGGCTTTCATATACCAACGGTTAATAAAACAAAACCGATAATCGAACCACAGAGCAAAGAACCGACGGTGTACGAAATACGGGAATCATCAATAAAATGCGAAACGGGACAGCCCCCGGAACGGACCAAGTGGTAATCGAGCTGTACAAAGCGATGCCCCAAATACTACAGGAAGCTGTAACTAAACACATGAATAAATCCTGGACACAGAACACTACCTGACACGCGGCTTGAGACCGTACAGGTCCCAATGCCAAAAAAAAATCCTAAAGACGCAAACGATTTTCGCCGCATAACGATTTGTAACACGGGCTACAGAATTTACGACTCATACTTACTAAAACAAACTAGACGATACAATAACGGACCTGGGTAATTACCAAGCCGCGTTCTTAAACAATAGATCAACAAATGACCACATTTTTACGCTCAAAAGGGTTCTAGACGAGGAATGGCGCTCAGGTAACCGAATTTACGTACTCACCCTCGACATAAAAAAGCCTTTGACAACGTTGATTTCAAGGCATTAAGAGATGTATTACGGGACCGAACCAACAAATCGATGAGAAACAGGAAAATCAAGGCATGCTTGAATGAAAGAATATGCATCAAATGGTGCGGTCAGCAAAGCAGTTGGATTGTCAAAGGAAAGGGAGTTAAACAAGGATGCCTCCTATCCCCTCGCCTTTTACATTGGTCATCGACGAAGTCCTTAGAACCCTCGAAGACGAAACCCATTTAATCAAACTAGATCAGGACCGCGAAATTTCACTCCCTCTGGTATTATCATTTGCGGACGACCTTATCCTCATTACAGATGATCTAGAAGGCCTAGAACGCATCTTGTACCACATTAAACCCTTACTAAATAGTGTAGGCCTCCAAATAAACGAAACAAAAACAAAAATTCTAATTAGGGACCCCATAACATCACAGCAAACGTCCAACGTGACCCTCAACGGAATAAATATACCAACAGTAGACGTAATCAAGAAAATGCACCAAACCTTAGATGGAAAAACCGTAATACAACGCATCAAGAACCACAGAATGTGCTACTTAGCACACGTCTTCGGACGACATAAACCACACCTATTGCTTTCAGTAATGCAGTATTAGGCGAAATCTAGGAAGGTCGGACGACTTATTTACACATGGGACGACAACCTAAAACTGGACATGAAATACTTCGACATGGGAATCACGTTTTGAAAGGACATGCCTGGAGATAGAAACAAGATCAAGAAAGCGGCTAGCAATATCCCTAAAAAATAGAAATCGATAGCAGCAAGAACTCGGAAGACGACTATGAAAACAACAGAACAGAACATAGCGAAGCAACGGCATAGAAAAGAGCTAAGAAAACAGTTGAAAGTACCAAAGAAGCCCGACCTGAATCAACATGCTGGCAACGTCGTGAAAAGATCCTATAAATAAATACCAACCGTCTCTCCACTAGTCCAATGCTTACTCAATGATGCAAATCCAGTAGGCTCGCAATCCTTTCCTCTGTAACACCATGAAGCATGAGGCTCCAGGGGCTAAAGCAAATGTCCTCAAGATTTGCTTTAGCCCCATTATATTAATCGAGTCTGGTCAAGCCACGCTGGGATCGGTGCACTTCATTTCATTTCATCCATTCATTCATTCATTCATTTATTTACCAAAATGACAGCAATTATTGTAAAAATCACAATTTCCTTTAAATAACCATCAGTTCAAGGTGGCTCTTTGTGACTCAACATGTGACCTCTGATTATTGTTTCCAATTCGACAAGCTCATTCCAATGCCTAGTCTATAAAACTTATTTAAATCTGCTATACTTCCGCTGACCACTGTCCTTTATCGTTAGGTCTAAATGGATTTGGGGCTCGGGTGGGTACCTTGTGTATACCGTTTAAGTTGGCGGTTTTGTCGTAGTTGGGTATTAGTTTAAATTTTTGCTTATCTGAGACTGCCTGGACGCTGGGCCCCCGGTATCTGGAAAGAATTTAAAATATCAATAGTAGATGCGCTAAGATAACCCGCGAAATTAAATTTATAATTCGAATTTTTCTCACGTTTTTTTGCAATTTGCAGGTCCATATCACGATGACATGTGACATCTACTAACCCGCACTGGGCCCGCGCGGTAGATAACAGACCACTCCCTCCCTCCGAGAGGACGCCTGTGTCCCTGCAGTGGGAACATATAGCCTGACTATATTGATAAAGATATGCTGCTTAATATTGAGCCAATGTTTTTCTAAATTGGTAAACGTCAGTCGTCCGTACCTGTTTTTTTACGGATCAGGATATGCAAATCTTAATAGTAATTTATTAGAATAATAGACATCCTACGAATGAGCGGTATACTGTGTTGTCAATCCTTGAGTCATGTCACAATTTCATGTTGAATAATAATCACAAGCAGAAAATAAATACACTTAAGAACTAGTTCGATTACCAACTTCCTTATAGGATATAAAATACTGGTGAGGGGTTTGTGGCTAAGTAATAACAGCCGCACGGGTCGATCGGGTTAAGCTACGCTCGCCACGGTTGGTCCGTGGATGGCTGATCATCTTTACATAGCCCGTGCCTCCAGAAATCCATCAATGACAGCCGGGACCAACGTCGCGGCTGTCATTGATGGATTTTTGACAAACGTTACGGGGCGTTAGAAGCCCGAAAGTCTGACAACCAGTCTTATCACGGGGTATCGTGTTACCCAGTAACTGGTTTGTGGAGGTGAGTTAGGCAGTCGCTCCATGTAAAATACTGGTATTCAGCTGCATCCGGTTAGACTGGAAGCCAACACCGTTGAGAAAAGGCAGATGATGAGAACTTGTAGGATAAGTTCCCTATTCGACGAACATGCTTGAAAATTTACTGTCTGTCACCAGATTATCTGGGAAATTTTGTAAAGCCCTTCGTTGGAGCATTTCCCACGCGTGCTCAATAGGGTATTTTCCAATTTATTAAAAACTATTTTCAGATGAAGATTGAGACGAAATATGTAATAGAAAAATCAAAATTATTGGTAGCCATTTTCTCAATTAAAAACGATTTATATCATATTTTAACGTCAACTTTGCGTTGTCTCAAGTCCCCGGATTTAAATCCGATTTATGCGGTTTTCACTATTATTCAGGGAATTTATTCTGGGAGGGTTACGGGCTGGAACCATGGATACAGTGCACGATTCTGAACACCCCTGCGATGAAATGTTTACACCGACCGATTCTTTTTTAACCGACTAAAAATGTCTACGCTACGTGACTGGAATCATGTGCTGAAGTCATGGTTCGTAAAAACCGTGCAAAGCAGGGGGCGGGTCGCTAGTATGAGATGGTTTATGTCCTTACCTACTTTTTATTGATGCCTATTATAAAAATCATTTCATCTTGTTCCAGGTTGTGAAAGATGCGACCATGTCCCCCGGAGCGCCGTCCAGCTTGGAAGCAGAACGAACAGAACTTCTGGGCTCCCTGACCACGCAGCAGCAGCAGAGGACCAGCGCCAGGGTCATCAAGAAGCTTCGACTGGAACCGCCTGTTGATAGAGACAAGAGACTTGGGAAGAAAGACGGGTCTGATGGTGAGTTTGGCAATAGGCACTGACAAAATACAGGGTGTTAGTGTGCGGGATATCGAAGCGCAAACTGCTAGACCAGCATTGAAATATGCCGTCGGTATTAAAAAAACGTGTGGGGTCGGTCTGGGTTGGTAGGCCCCCGTCAGGAACGAAGTTACTAGCGCTTTTTCTTCAACTTCGAATGAAACTTCGATTACTCTATCTTTAAAATACCGAAACGTTATTTTGACTTCACTATCGGCTTCAGCATGTTCAGTCATCATCTGCCTGCCTTTTCCCAACCATGTTGGGGTCGGCTTCCAGTCTAACCGGATGCAACTGAATACCAGTATTTTACATGAAGCGACTGCCTATCTGACCTCCACAACCCAGTCACTGGGTAATACGATACCGCATCTTCGGTAACCTTGAAAACAACACCCATGATGAAAAATTTGAAAAATTTCGCAGCCGCCGCCCCTTTTTGATTCACATTTTGATCTCACTATTGGCTTTAGCACCTTCAAAAACAAAATCCACGAAAATCATCTCTCTGTCTCCTCCTTTTATTTATAATATTAAGTCGCATGGAGGCCCCCTCCATACATAACGCGTTTTCGGTACATGAGGATTTCTACAAGTTTAAACCGGGGTGGGTTTAAACTTGTGAAAACTGCGTGAAAGAACTTCGTTCCAAAAAATCTACGATGTACATTTCTAGAATCCGAATTCATGGGAACGGGTTAGGGCGTCGTTGTCCCGTGCACCGTGTTTATGTAACTTTAACATCTCTTAGGCCGACGTTTACGGACGTAATAAATCACGGTGGGATTTTGTTCGCGATTGGATTTTCAACGCACTGTTTGGGCAGAGAGTTGTAAACCGAACATTCTAACTTTAATCACATTTTTTTTTGTTTGAATAATAAATCGATTGAACATCTTAGTGATTGTGCCCATCACCGGTTACAGGTTACTTTTAATATGTATTAATATTTCGTTTTTATAGATAAATACTTGTAATCAACCGTGCTTACGATTTGCAAATGCAGCAACCCAATTTAGCATTGCTTTGCATTGCAAATTAGCATTTCAGCATTGGTCCGTGCAGGACTGTTCTAGGCTTCGTTTAGCTTTATTTTCTATCAAAATCAAGTAACCTAGAATATGTTATAACTTATTTCCAGATATCCCAGAATGCGAGACCCCGAGCAAGATCGATGAGAAAGAGCTCAAATTCCCGACAGTTAAACAACGAATGCCCAAAGCTCTCTGGTCCACCGACGAGAAAAACTTGTTCTTTGAAGCGCTCAATGAGTATGGGAAGGACTTCGACGCTATAACTGCCTACATCTGTGCTAAGATGAAGAAGAAGGGCATGCCGGATGTCAACCTGAAGACCAAGACGCAAGTCAGCCATTTTTACTACAGGACCTGGCATAAGCTGTCGAAACATGTGCATTTTGATGAGAGTAAGTTACGTTTTTTTTTGGCGTTGTTTGGGTGTCTGCTTCGTCAAGCTGCGGCCTATTTATGCCACGCTACTGATGACGTGTGGCCGTCGGTCACCGATGACGGCCGAATGCTGTGTTCAAAGTACACATCTAGCCAGATATATAATTATTATTATTATTTATTTTGCTCAAACAACAACGATTCACAAGTTAATTAGACACAAATTGAAAAGTTATGTTAGGTATGTTATAATTAATTGGCACATACAGTCACTGGATGTAGTGATTCAACCCTGTCTAATAAAAGTGTGAGGGGGATGAGCCGTACGCACTGGGCACGGTGGTTACCACGCGGGCCCAGTGCGGGTTGGTAGATGTCACATCTATTGGAATTTCTCGGTCTAAGACATGCCCTTTCCTCACGAAGTTTTTCTTTGAGTTTGAGTTCAGTTGAGAGCAGAGGTGATGAAATAATTGACATAAAGCAAAGCGCTAGTCTCGCCCCTGCGCGCGCAGCTGTGAGTCAAACATCCGCGCACATCAAGACGTGCTAGCTATAATACTAAACGACAACTACGTCACTAACTCGAACTATCTAATAGTATCCATATTATTAAATTAATTAAAATAGCCATATCCATGACAAAACAGTACTTAAACTACAAATTATATTCAATGTCACAAGCCTCGCTAATGGGACATTGGTACGATTACATGGTATGTAACGTCTTAATAACATTATATTAATTCATATTTTTTATTGTAGTGCTGGCCATGTGAATGTCACCGTTGTGTCTATTTAGATAACTATTAATCGAAAATTACCTACAGTAAAGAGTCTGGGTTTTTGAGATGGGGCAGTAAGAGCCAGCACCTTAAAACCGTTGTAGATAAATGGATTTATTTCTGTAAGTAATTTCGGTTTGTACACAGCTCCATCAACTGGTTACCCCTCCAAAAGACATGTGCGTACAACTCCGTGCTAGATCAAAGTTACTTTTTGTCATGTTATGTATTTTGCAAAAACAATTTATTATAATTACTGTAATGTTTTACTGAATATGCTTAAGGTGAACCTAGTCTACATTTTTCCCATACGAACTTCAGGAGTGTGTTACTCCACTGTTCGACAATATACATCAAAAATTAAACATGGTATGGTTTTGTCTCCATAATAGTATTGTCTGTACGGAAACAGAATACTAAAATTAAAGCCATTAAAAAGTTAGGAGCCAACAAAGATTCGTTTTTCTTGCTAATTTAACCTAACTTTGGGCGTCTTTAAGTAACACAGAAAGTGTAAAATCTGAAAAACCAAGTCGGTACCGACAAAGCTCAAATATCGAAAAGTTCAATAAACTTTATTAGTCATTGATTTATGCAGTGATTTTGTCATAAAACCCGATCTTCCGAAGGACTGTTCTTAATTTTTTACGCGCCTGTTGTACTGTAAATGAACCTGCATCTCACTCAATAATGTTGTGCGTGTAGACTAGCTTCTAACTGCTCATTACTGATAATACCTCTGTCAGACACGATGCCTGGTGAGACAGCGTGCATTTTAGCCAGGCCCATCAGTGAGTTCGAGCCCGCGACTAGGTTCCCCTTAACATTTACGGATGATCATTGAACGTCTAATTAGACCGAAGGTTTCAAGACCTCGTGCCGTTCATAAGAGTGAAGTTTCAAATCCTAGGCACATAAAATGCTTTTTGTCATGCAATTTTTTTTTTTATAAAATGTTTTTTTCTATTTCGTTTTAGTAATATTTATTTAAAAAAATAAAATCAAGAATAATTAAATACTTTAATCATTTCACAATATTTATTATTGCTGTTATTTAACAAAACTGTTATCTTATATTACTACAACTACAAAGATTTATATTAAACAATTTGGTTTCATAATTTTCAGATAACATATATTTTGCCAACTGACACAAACGGGTCCCTAAACAAGTGACATCCATAAAACGCAAACGATAAAGTAGCTTCCTACTTTATCGTTTGCGTCTAGAAATATTTTAGATTGACATAAACTAAGTGTCATGTCGTCTCAGCATACAGACGTTGTAAGTGAACGTATACATCAAACGTTGTAGATATAACTTGAGGGTAGGGATTATTTTTATAAAAGAAACATAAGTAATTTAAATTAGTGGATACCCTCGAATAACATAGTCTATCGATTACACAGAGACCTAAAGATAACTGGGACGATAGTGGATAACAATTTCATCGAAATTCATATGGGCTCGCTGGCTAGTTCATCCAACTGCCGCGACGGTTCGATTTCAAGTCGAAACAATGAAGTCATTTTGAAATATTCTTTAGATTATTCGTAACGAATGCAATGTTGTAACAGTATAACATTTTAAAATTTGAGGGGTTAGCACATACTGACGCTGTGTGTACAAACACTTTTACACGTCAATCATATTTCAAAAACTAGATGAGGTCGGCGTTTCCTATCTGACTACTCTGAGAAGAAATGCCGAAACAAACTCAGAAGTCACAGTCGTCAGAACGCTACAGCTGTAGCTACGTACAGGAATACGATCCTAAGAGGCTGTCCTGTTTTCAAGTCATTGCTAACTACAAAGGGTATGTATACTCAATAATAATTAAGTCAGTCAGTATGTTCAGTCAGTTTAGACTCTAATATTTTGCGAAAACTTGCAGAAGCCGTAGTATTATTTGGTGTTTTGTATTGATTATAATGAAATAAACTATTACTACAAATAAATATAAGGATTTGCGACGTTAGTATAAAAGTAAAGTGTGTCGCGTGTGACTTGTAGTTCATACTGACATTGTGCAAAATTCACTAAATATTTTTATAAACAATACGAAAAGTGGTTCTGGTAGTATGTCTAACCCAGGTTCGAGCCCGTTTGGTCGTAGCCAATTACTTCGGCGGAGTCCTCCACTGACGCCTACTGACCTGACGCGGTACCTCCGAGCGACCCAAATACACCAGCACCCGCGGAAAATGAACTACCGAGTGAAGCCATCAGTACAGCAGAGATCCAGAGACGGATGGGGTCTATAGATGCCATTCTGAACGAAGTTTTCAGTATTGTCGGTGAAGGGAAAATGAACTCAGACCAGAAGCTTCGTGTTTCCAACCTTTGCAGACAGGTCTCGAGTGGGACTTCTCCGATGGCCGTCTTATACCAATCACTGAAGCAAAAAACGATTCTAGCCCATACTACAATCTAGCACCTACAGGATCACGAGAACGTTGTGCACTCTCTCCGCAGCAGTTCAAAGAGGTCGTATAGTCAAAGATGAATCATTCGGAAGATTCCTCTTCTGCATGGTAAAAAAGGTTCCGATAACTTCGTCCGTACTGCAAATTTGAGATCAGTTGCCATCTACCCCAGCGATAAGACCCAAACAAGTGACGACACCAAGTCACTCGTACGAAAGATAATCTCCCCCGAGCAGCTGAAGCTTAATGTCACGCCTAAGAAAAGTATAAAATGGGGGCGTTTTGATTAGCACAGACAGTAAAGGCGATAGTGAGAAACTTAAAAATTCGGAAAAGTTAGTGTCATCGGGCCTTACAATAGAAGAGCCTTCTAAACGCCGCCCAAAGGTTGCTGTCATTGGTGTACCCTTACCGAGCAGGAGGTATGTAAGTGTATTTTCGAGCAAAACGTCTCAGATAAATTGCCGAATATAACTCGTGAGTCCTTCATTGAGAGTATCAAATTGAGCCATAAATCGGGTAAGAAAGACCTTTCTACCTGTAATTACATTTTAGAACTACCCGCTAGCATTAGAAAAACGTTAGTAAATCAAAGCCGATTTTTTATTAATTGGACATCATGCCCTGTGAGGGATTTCACGATAGTCACCAGGTGCTTCAATTGCCAGCAGTTCGGACATGCAGCCAAGTTGTGCCGAGAAACTAGTCCTACTTGCAACCACTATGGTGAGACTGGACACTCGTTCAAGGAATGCAGCAGCAAATCTTCTCCCCCTCAATGTGCGACGTGCTAACGGTTCAAGAGGAAATGTGACCATTCAACTGGTGACGTAAGTTGCCCGGCGCGCATATATGCTGTGAGGAACTATATTAACTCAATAGATTATGAAGGCGCCTAAGAGCGTCGCCGTATTCTTGGATTTAGTAAGCACTCAAAGAGGTAGTTTCACCGAAACTATTGACCGACGTCTTTTTTGCTATATGCGTTGTTTGACATATTTTAGATCATCGAAGTATCATGTGTCATATGTATTATTTTACCAAACTATATTTTGCCGATTTACAAAATAACTTTTTACTATTGGCCGAAGCCTCTTTTGTAGTTTATTCTTTATTTATTTATATTTTCAGTAAGTTTGTAACGATCTTAACAAATCAGCTAATTTGTGATTTAGATCGTTTTTCTGTATCTGAATCAAAAATGTGTAATGTTGAGGACTGTAATCACCTTCGTCCTTCTAGTATCAAAACGTCAACCCCGCTCACACAGAATATTCGCAGCATTAATCGAAACATGAAGGGCTTTGAAGTGTTATTACAGAAACTTGATATAAGTTGTGATTTTATCGTCCTAACAGAATGTTGGTGGTCAAAACAGACAGTCAACTTACCATTCTTGACGGTTATTATTCATACAAAAAGCCTCCGACCCAAACAAAAACTATAAAAAGTAAAAAATAATATTTATTGGCCATTTAAGTTGTAGGTAGTATTTTGATCAAGGCATTGTCAAGTCGGGGAACGGCTAATGAAAATGCTAGGCCTCCTCTGTTTGGCGTTCAAAAAACAAAAATCCCCCCAAAACACGACCCCGACATCCTCTACAGTAAATTCTTTTGTTTTATTAGATACCGACGTTAACGAAGTTGTACAATTATTATACTGGTTTAAAGATGTATGTGCTGCTGGGTGGGATGACATACCATACTTAAAAGATTTAGATACATACTTGCCCCTCCGCTAACCCACATTTTTCAGCAATGTTTATCTAAAGGAATATTCCCCAAACTCCTTAAAAATGGTCTGGTCACTCTTGTATTCAAGTCTGGAGACAAAAATTGTGTAAATAACTACCTACAGACCCATATCAGTGTTAACAGGACTCAAAAATTTTAGAAAAAATTAATAACTGTCGGTTGATAAAATATCTGGAAGATAACAAACTACTTAAGATAATTGGATTTAGGCCCAAAAGATCAACTGGCCAGGCAGTACACAAATTAACTAATTATATTGCTACCAATCTAGATAATGGTATGCTCACAATTGGTATCTTTCTAGACTTCGCCAAGGCCTTCGACACTATTTCTTGTAATTTAGTTTTGCACAAGCTTGAAACACTAGGGATAAGAGGAGCACAACTTCTACTATTTGCTGATTATCTCAGCAAGCGTCATCAATGTGTTAAAATAGGTCAGTATACAAGTTCTGAACTTAAAAATAGTGCTTTTGGAAATCCACAAGGCAGCATTTTGGGCGCCACGCTTTTTTAAATCTATATAAATGAACTGTGCAGCCTGCCACTTCAAAATGGTGTCATAATGTCTTATGCTGATGACACCGCTCTACTGTTCTCAGCTAATCAAGAGTTGAGGTCTATGAACAGGCTCAAAATGGTTTTAACATAGTGTCCGATTGGCTCCATAATAACATCCTAACATTCAATGCAGATAAAATAAAATAAATTTTATTTGCAATGACAAATACTAACATACCACTTACTAATCTAAACTTCTACGCACATAATTGAAGCACGTACGCTGACGCTGCATGTTCTTGCGCTACTTTAGCTAAAGCTGACCATTTGAAATATCTAGGTATCACTATACTTAAAATTGCACACAAGAACGAAAAAAGATAATTCACGGTTATATTTGTTATGGTGCCTACTAGCGCCGCAGTGGAAAAAAACTGAACTAAATTTGAATCACTTGGCTAAGTCTTAGTCAGTCATCTTCAAAGGGCTGACTTTCAATACGCCAATTTGTTAAACGTTGAATGATTTTAGTTCAATGAACTATCGGCCTAGGCATCCAATTAGCTGGCTAATTTAACCAGATGGCTACGACATATACAAGGCAAATGTGAGTGGAAACACCGGGAGTGGACGCCCTAGGAGGACATAAGATAGCTTGGTATAACTTTTTATAACAAGCTTCCCTCTTCTTTGCTAGATTTGCCTTTTGATGCGTTTAAAGCTCAAGTAAAATCCGTCCTTTGTTTAAAGGCTTACTATTCCATCAACGACTATTTAAATGACAAGAATAGTTGGTCGCTGTGATTAACTCAAGACAATGTTTATGTTCTTTCTCCAGAATCGGCGTATCTAGTGACAGGTTATATGCGTTCATATAATTATTATTTTATTTTTTATTGCCAGTCTAACAATTTTTTTTATAACTATCTATTAAGTCATTAGTTATTGACATGATCTACTCATAACAATATTTTCTATGATGAGTTGTTTTAGGCTTTATTTGGCCTCGACAATTTTCATTTTATTTGTCGGTATATTGGTGTGGCTAGCTGACATTTTGACTAATTATTTAATTAATATTTTGTGTCTCGTAATGTTTATTACTTTGCCTAAGTATGCATAGAATCAAGTCTATCCGACTAAACAGACAGCTGTGCTGCTGGGGAGTTTGTTCCACTACTTCTTCTTCCCAGCTAAAGCACTAGGAAGTGGTGAAGGGTGGGCGTTTTGGGGGACTGTCTCATGTACTTTGACGTTCGAAAAGTGCTGATTCTCAGCCTAATTTGAATAAATGACTTTTGATTTTGATTTTGATTTTGAGTGACCGTATTAGTGATGTTCTTCAGAAAGATCAGCTGCGTAGTACTCGCGACCGGCAGGCGGCGGCGTGCGTGTATGACTAAGTACATGTATGAACGTAAACGAGCCAAAAGGAGTATGTAAGGATCGTAGCAGGTGGCGCTCTGCAGTTTGTGCGTACCCCATGGAAAGTAGGCGTGAGTTTGTTATGTTTATATAAGTAATTTTGGAAAAATAGTACAGTCAGCTAGAAAAACGTCAATTGGCACGATTTATTTGTATGATGCCATTCGATGCAGTTTCGTATAATGATTAAACTCTGGTGGGTTTTTTGTACTTTAAATTCAGTTGGACCAGAGCAAGCTTGACCTTGTTCAATGCCTGTTATTCAGTTTTTATAAATTGTCAAGTTTTTTCAACGAATTCCGTCTATGACCAACACAGAAATAATAAGTACGTTGTTAAACAAATTGATTGCCTATCCAATAAAAGAATGTTTTTACAAACCGATGTTTTATATTCATGTGATGTTATGCTAATTAGAACGGACTCTGAAATATAGGTAACAGCCTCAATTTATGCAAACTAATTCACATACAATTTCTGTGTAAATTATTTTTTTTGTATTAGACATGGCATTTACTTTAAAAGTCTTCGCAAGTTGACCATCTTCTAAATAAAATCAGGTTGTTACGTGCGATTTTGTATAGCGCACTGGATATCAACTCTCTGTATTGATCCGAGCATTGAGAATCCCACACAGCGCACTCCAGCTCGACAAAGAAACTCTGTTCGACTTTCAACTCTCGGTAGTGAGTCGAGCATTGAGAATCCCACACAGCGCACCCCAGCTCGACAAAGAAACTTTGTTCGACTTTCAACTCTCGGTAGTCAGTCGAGCATTGAGAATCCCACACAGCGCACCCCAGCTCGACAAAGAAACTCTGTTCGACTTTCAACTCTCGGTAGTGAGTCGAGCATTGAGAATCCCACACAGCGCACCCCAGCTCGACAAAGAAACTCTGTTCGACTTTCAACTCTCAGCTCTAAGCTAAGTGGTGCGTTGAGAATCAAGTGCGCGACAAAAAATCGCTCTTTGGTAGGAGGGCTAACAGTACGCACAGTACAGCAGGTACAGCAGTTTTAAGAAAATTTTATTTCTTAAGATTAGCATTGCACACGATAACGCACTTGTGAACTGCATTGCTCTTCTCGACCAAACGGAACCGTGCACCTAGCTTCTGACGTTTCGTAACTGCCCATCGTAGGTTTAGTAGGTTAACATTGATTTGATTGGCTTTGGTAGCCTTTTTGTCGCAAAGGCATACAGATTATGACAATTTATTGATGATCTGTATCAGTCAGCTAAGAAGGGTCGGTGCCATCTTGTTTTAAAATATTTAACATAATTTACTTGTAAAAGTGTCTTAAGGGGAATCTAGTCGCTGGCTCGAACTCACTGGTGGGCCTGACTAAAAAGTACGCTGTCTCACCACGCTTCGTATCCGACGGAGGTAGTATCAGTGACGAGCAGTTATTGGCTATCCTACACGCAAAACGTTATTGAGCGAGATGCAGGATCGTTTATAGTAAAACAGGCGCGTTGCATTTATAGTAAAAAATTAAGAAAACTCCTTCGGAAGATCGGGTTTTATGAAGAAACCACTGCATAAATCAATTACCAATAAAGTTTATTGAACTTTTCGATAATTGAACTTTGTCGGTACCGACTTGGTTTTTCAGATTTTATACTTTTATTACTTAAACACGCCCAAAGTTAAGTTAAATTAGCAAGAAAATCGAATCTTTGTTGGCTCCTAACTTTGGAATGGCTTTTTATTTTAGTATTCTGTTTCCGTACAGACAATATTAATAATGCGACAAAACCATACCATTTCTAATTTATGATGTGCATCTTCGAACAGTGGAGCAATACACTTCCGAAGTTTGTACGGAAAAAATGTGGACTAGATTCACCTTAAAAGATCTTGTTACGGAAATAAACATTTAATTTAAATGTAAATATCATCATCATTTCAGCTGAAACAAGTCCACTGCTGGACATAGGCCTCCCCTAAGCTCCGCCACTTCGACCATTTATTTTTGGTGCTTGTCATGTTGGGGGGGGGGTGTTGCCATAATCGCCACGCTTGGCAGGTGGGTTGGCGATCGCAGTATGGTTTTAAAAATGTATAGAGAACCCATTCTCAATTAGTTCCCTTAGTCGCCGCCTACGACACCCACGGGAAGAAATGGGGTGGTGCTATTCTTTTAGTGCGACACCACACAGTACAATGTACATATACAGTTAAATAATTCTTCAGTATCATACCTGTAATTTATTCCAGACGTAAAAAAAGTAGCTCAAGAGCTATACGCTCTAATAAACTATGGCGAACTCCGTAAGAAACTGGTGTCTGTGAACGAGAAGACGTGCGCTCGTCTTGGCGACATGGTGCTGTGTGGCAGCATTGTGGTGCGCGCCAGGGGACGGAATCTGCGGGTGCGCACGCCTATGTGTCGCGCGCTTAGGAGGCTCAATCAGATAACTGGTATGTGCTTTTATTTTGGTGAAGTATTATTTATATCGTTCTGCTATACTTTGTGTATTCTTTTACATCAATAGGGAATAGTTGTGCAATTCAAAACTCCTTATTTTTTAAATATACTTACATACAATTGTATAGAAGTCATGAAACGAATTGCTAATTTTAATTGTTTAGATTTTTTTTTTTTTCAGTTAATTATTTTATGTTGTGTTTATTTGGTGGAAGGGAACGCAAAAAGCCATAAAAATTCCATAAAAATGCACGAATAATCGTTTATTCTTAGCAAACTGCTTGAAATTTCGCATATGTGTAATTGCACCTATGTGTAATTTCTGCTTGAATAAAGCCCACGACATGATCGCGACAGCAAAGGACGGTTACACTTTTTCACTTACCTGGCTTATTTTGTACCTAGAATGCTCCTATTTCTTGTCAAAATGTAAAACGGGAATTGAAATTATAAAACTATAAGTATAATATTAAGTTTTCTGGCTCTAATGTATATTTAGTATAATGTGAATGGAAATGAGGGTAGGCGCTGATACCTATATCACAAGATATTAAGTTATCTTAGCTTAGGTATTAGTAGCAACTGTAACATGGACAATAATGTAACTACCTTTCGGCCTATTTTATTGTAAACCTGTTTCTTTACGTTAATTTTGAAGGTGCAAATAAACATTTTTATTTATTTATTATTATTTATTATAAACTGCTGGGGGTTTGAGTTGTCAATTGTCTCTCGTAAGTAAACCCTTATTTTTTATTCTAGTAAGCCTTAAATAAAGAAATGGTTGGTGAAACCCTAGGTATGGTATAGGTTAAAGATCATGGCCATTTTCGGTACCACCTTGATATTGAACTTATCTGAACAAGACCCGTACCGTGTGTAGTTGTTACGGTCCCCAGATCGCCAATGACGGATGTTTACTATTGATTTTATGTGACGTTTACGCACTCGTCTCACTGCTGACGAGGAAGCGACTACCAACGATTTCCTCGCTCAAGAAACGTACCAAAAACTGTAGGTCCCGTGTAAGTAAAACAGATACTATACAACATTATTTTTAGTATATGCGAAACCTGAATATAGTTTGTTCAGAATAAGTAACTGAATCGATTCCATTAATTTTCATACCATGTTATATTTTTTCAAAAATGCTTTGAAAGTGTGATGGAATATGTTAGCAACAGTTAATTACAATACAATCGCCGTACGTTAGGCACCTACTGCCTCATTATTATCAATGAGCACAATACGACACAGGACGCGCGGACGGCCCGAGGGTCCGCGTGTTCATGTAGACAACCAGGTAACATAAAAAGCTTATAACTTTTTGATTTTTCATGATACAGTTTTGAAATTTTGTACATAGATTTTTAATACAGGATAAAATTTTGACCAGTGCGCAAACTGTAACCATGAATTCAGCATATGATTCTAGTCCCCCTAGCGTAGAAATATATAGCCGGTAATTTAAAAAAAGTCTGCTGCACCATACATTTTGACCGCGTAGGTATTGCACTTTTCTATGAAACAGCTGAATTTTTTTTGTATAACCGACGCAAAATTTCTGTACTAGGGGGTCTAGAATGATATGCTGAATTCATGGTTACAGTTTGCGCACTGGATAAAAATTTACCCTGTATAAAAATACTAGACATGTGTTTTGGGTTTCGCGTAAACTAAAACTAGGGTTGTGTAGTTGATCGTTGATTGGTGAACGTGCTCGTTTGTTGCAGCGACAAGAGCTATTAAAGATAGTACTCGCTCAGCGTCCCTCGCTTGGCGGGCAGAACACTCGCTGAGACACTCACGCTTGATAAACGTATATTATACCAGTGAGTAATCGCTCGTCGCTGTCGCGCACTTGTTGCTCGCCAACACGTTTTAGTTGCTAGCTCTATTCGCTTCTCCCACCGCCGTCTTATGTTAAATGCGATTTAAAGCTTTTACGCGTTTTCACAGCAACTGTGCTCTTAGTTGTTGTAACTGTCGATGTTCTCTGAATAACTGAATTGAAAGTATTGATTTGCCGGCAGTGAAGTTTGTTGAAAATGGATATTTTGGGAAATGAAATTCGGCCAGATTTGCGGATAGCTAGTCTCCTCTGGCGGTGAGTCAGGTGCCTGATGTCGCTGTTTGGCACAGAGCTGGCGTGCGGCGCGCGCGTGTGCTCACGTGCACAGGTGATGCTGCGCGCGCGCTCGGCGGCCGCCTGGGCGCGCGTGCAGGCGGCTGCGCACAACCCGCGCGCTGCGCTAGCGCTGCCGCTGCGCGCGCGCCTGCAGGCACTGCTACGGGCGCTGCACACGCGCTGGAAGGGCGTATCCTTTACATACACACAAACCCATTTCAATAATATACATAAGATAGATGCGACAAAGCGTAAAACCTCAACATCTACTTGCTATAACGTACAGGTTGCACTTCGGTCAGTTATGTTCCGCCTCGGGTCGTACGCCCTTCACGACAGGTTGCTTGTGTGCAAGAGCATAATTGTCAAATAAAATATGCCCAATTGTACGTAGTGGTATTGCAAACCTGCACAATATGCCCAAAACATCCATAACTCAACACAGTCTACATTCAAGCTACACAAAGTCACTGAACATGTGGACATGAAGCCAGAAGACTCGCAGAAGGAGCCAGAAGAGTACCCCGATCTGCCTCGATCGTGCACAGAAGATATGGACGTTAACAGAGAATTAGAAGAACATCTGAATCTGGAGACAGATAGGATTATATTACAAGGTAACATATAGCATCACGCTTGTATTCTTCAGTGGGGTATGCATAAGTGTAGTATAGTACGTAAACACACACACATTTCGTCATACAATGAAAGATAGAAAAAAAATGCGTAGTGGCTTATGAGCGTTCGCCCCGTGCGAGCTGGCAACGTCGCATTTATAAGTGGTTTTTCGATATAATTTTATGAAATATAAATCAAAGTATAATTTTAAGTTCAGCCAAGCACTAGATCGTTGGTATTTATTATTATTTTAAATATTTACTCTTAAAACCATTTAATCGTAATATCTACTGCAAATAGAAAATTATGGACAGTGTATGTCGATTTTTATAAGTAAATACCAAAGTAATTGTCAACAAATTGGCATACAAACTTATAAATACCAACGATGTAATGCTTGGCTGGAAAAAAAAATACTTTGATTTAAACTTAAAAACTAAAAGAAAAGAAACGTTTTTTTTAAACAAGCTTTTATTATTACTTGTATATATAACAAATATGGATGTGTTTGGAGAATGAAAAGGTAAAGGTATGATAGGAAAAGATACATGGTAGTGGAATGAAGACGTGCAAAAGATGCTTAAAGAGTAGAAAATGGCGTTTAAAGAATGGCAGGGTGTAGAAAACGGGAACGATAGTCTGAAAGAAGACAAGATGAAGATTTATAAAGAATGTAAGAGGAAGGCAAAAAAGGCGGTCGCAGTTTCGAGGGCTAAGGCGCAGGAGAAGTTGTACGACTCACTGGATAGCCCGAGAGGCTAAAAGGAGCTCTACCACATTACAAAAGCAAGAGAAAGGAGAACGAGAGATATCATTCACATTAAATGTATGAAAGACGACGCCGGAAACGTTCTGTCCAAATATGAGGAAATAAGAACGATGGAAGGTTTATTTTGAAAAGCTAATGAACGAAGAGAATAAAGGGAATGGTGTGCTCATAGAGATACAAGTAAATATGGGTTTGGTGGGGAAATTAGCATGGATGAAGTAAGAAAGGCAGTTCATGGTATGAAAAATGGAAAGGCTATGGGCCCAGACGATATACCAGTAGAAGTATGGAAGTGTTTAAAAGAAGATGGATGTATGTGGCTGACTTTATTCTTCAATAAGTTGTTGCATGAAGGAGGGATCCCACAAGAATGGTGCAATAGTTCACTCAAATCAAATCAAAATATTTTATTTCACATAAACCTCCAAGGGCACTGATGAAACGTCAGAAGCTACGTGCACGGTTCCAATTTGTCGCTTCCTATGGAGAAGAGCCGGCAAGAAACTCCACGGTTACTCTTTTAAAAATAATTGGCTTTTACAATGTTTTCAAATTACAGTGATAATAGGTATGGGAGGACAGTGCAAGCCTGTCAATAAGTACCAAGTACTTAGAGGATTGAAAATAAAGAATAGAAAATCGTCTATAAATCTAGTCTGTAAGGCCTACAATGTTCTCCCATTCACAATATGTAAAAGTATCTACATCAGTAAGATCAACCTATTTAAACAAAGTGACATGATTTTCATGAGAATCACTAATAAATAGTAGATATTTGAAGTGATGTATAATGTCAAAAATGACGAGAATATGTCAGAAAGTGTAAAAAATAAAATAATTAAAATTAACATTGTAATTTGAAAGCAGTTAAAAGACTTTCACAAAGTTATGCTGTTAATGAGGTACCAGGGAAGCCACATGTGCAGAAGGAATTAATGCCAAACTTCCCTGTCTTCAACGTAGTCTTTTATCTTATAATATGCTTTTTTGATAAGGACACGTTTGATGTGAGTTTTAAACTTTCCATCGCTAAGTTCTGTAACCGACTTTGGCAACTTGTTATAGAAGCGGATACTGTTTATTAGAAATGACTTGCTAGTTTTAGTTAATCTAAATTTTGGAATCACAATTTCATCTTTACTACGTGTATTTAGATTATGGAAGTCGCATCTTTTTTTGAAAAGACCTAAGTTTTTGCGAACATACAAGATATTTTCTAGGATATAAAGAGAAGGCAGAGTTAGTATATCAATTTCATTGAATTTGTTTCTAAGAGACTCGCGAGGCCCCATTTTATAGATTGCGCGGATTGCCCTCTTTTGTAAAATGAAAACTGAATCTACGTCAGCTGCCGATCCCCACAGCAGAACGCCATAAGACATAATACTGTGAAAATAAGCAAAGTATACTAACCTAGCTGTGGCTACATCAGTCAACTGCCTTATTTTTCTTACTGCGTAAGCAGCTGAACTTAATCTACTTGAGAGAGCTCTAATGTGGGCACCCCATTGCAATTTTGAATCTAAAGTAATTCCTAGAAATACAGTTTCGGAAATAGCATGTAGTTTCTTGCCATCAAGTTTTAAATTTAGACCTAATTTGGGTACATTTGGTAATGAGAACTTAAGACATTTAGTTTTGTTTGCATTGAGTAAAAGATTATTAGCCGCAAACCATTTCGAGAGAACAGCTAGACTATCGTTGACATGTAAGACATCCGTATCTTTTCTATCTATTCTAAAAATAAGAGAGGTGTCATCGGCGAATAAAATTATATCCGAGAAGTTTGCCATTAGGTAAGGAAGGTCATTAATATAAACTAGAAATAAAAAAGGGCCAAGAAGTGAACCTTGAGGCACGCCCATCTTAACTAGAGACCCCGAGGACGTTGCCCCGTTAACATTTACTTTTTGCTGCCTGTTTGATAAATAGGAAAGTACAAGATCAGCAGTTCGTCCACGAATTCCGTAGTGGTGTAATTTACAGATGAGTGTGTTGTGGTCAACGCAGTCAAACGCTTTTGAGAGGTCACAGAAAATGCCAATTGCATCCTGGGACTTCTCCCAGGATTCCAAAATGTGACTGACGAGTTTTACTCCCGCGTCAGTCGTCGACCTACCTTTCGTGAAACCAAACTGTCGACTATGTAAAATCCCATTTGAGTTAAAATGTGACAACATCTGGTCTAGCATGATTTTTTCATAAATTTTGCTCATTGCTGGAAGCACAGATATAGGTCTATAATTAGAGGGATCACTCCTACTACCCGATTTGAAAACTGTTACTACTTTACTATGTTTCATTAAGTCAGGAAACGTACCGCTGTCTAAACATTGATTAAATATGCCTGTTAGGACAGGGGCCATTGTGTCAATGATACCTTCAAGAACCTTAACGGAAATCACTAGTGCCCATCTTCAAGAATGAAGGGAATGTACAGGACTGCAATAACTATCGAGGGATAAAGCTAATGTCACATAGTATGAAGGTATGGGAGAAAGTAATAGAGAAAAGACTGCGAGAGGAGAGTGACATTACCCCAAACCAGTTTGGGTTTATGCCAGGCCAGGGAACAATGGACGCCACTTTTGCACTCCGCCAATTATGCGAGATGTACAGACGTGCACACAAGAACTTGCACATGGTGTTCATTGATCTGGAGAAAGCGTATGATAGGGTACCTCGGCACGTGTTGTGGTAGACCTTGAAAGAGAAAGGGTTGTCCGGGAAGTATGTAGAGTTCATTCGTGCCATGTACAGTCAATATCGTACCTACGTCCGGTCGGCTGCTGGCAATACCGACGAGTTCAACGTGGCTGTAGGCTTGCACCAGGGATCAGCTTTAAGTCCTTACCTCTTCGTATTGATCATGGACGCTCTGACGTCGGACATACAGGAAGAGGCACCCTGGTGTATGCTGTTTGCCGACGACATTGTTCTAGTCAGTGAAGATGTATCCGAGATCCAGAGCAGATTGGAGAAGTGGCAACAGAAGCTGGAGAATGTTGGCTTGAAAATCAGCAGAACCAAAACTGAATATATGTCTCTCCGGCTCTGGAGCCATAGGGCTTGATGGCGCGCTTCTCCCAGTCTGCTCCGACTTTCGGTATCTCGGTTCACTCGTGCAAAGCGATGGCGAAGTAGATCGGACGGTAAAGCACAGAATTAACACTGGATGGATGAAATGGCGGCAGGTTGCGGGAACAATCTGCGACTCCCACATTCCCTTTAAACTTAAAGGGAAGATATATAAAACCATGGTAAGACCTGCTGTCTTGTATGGGTCCGAATGTTGGGCCACAAAAGGGATGAATGAAAAGCAATTGCATGTAGCCGAGATGAGAATGTTAAGAGGGATGTGTGGTGTTACACGGAGGGATAGAATAAGAAATGAGTACATAAGAGGAAGCCTGAAAGTAGCACCGATAACTGAAAAGTTGTGTGGAAATCGGTTATCATGGTATGGGCATGTGCTAAGGAGGAATGAGGAAAACGTCTTGAAGAAAGTTTTGAGTATGAATGTCGATGGCTATAAGAGTAGGGGAAGACCAAAGAAACGATGGATGGACTGTGTGAATGATGATATGGTTAGAAAGGGAGTGACTACGGAGATGACGACTGATAGAGAAGTGTGGAAGAACAAGACATGTTACGCCGACCCCAAATAAATTGGGATAAGGGAAGGAGAAAAAAAAAAAATATATAACAAACTAAAAAGTTATAAATATTTTTTACAATTATATTAATAAAAGCGTGTTACATTTTGACGGCAGGAGAAATAAAGAACATTTGTTAGCATGTTACACCTATTTCTAACCGTCAATATGTAACACGCTTATAATGAAATAATTGTGTTTAAATTATTTTTAACTTTTTAGTTCGTTTTATTAACAAGTAATAAATTGTTTACTTTAACCTGCTTGTTTAAAAAAAATCTTTTTCATTTTATTTTAACTTTTTAGTATTGATGCGAGGTTTACTACAGCGTAATTCGTAGCAGCGTTTTTCCGTTATGTAGCTCGTAATAATTCGTAGAACCCACACATATGTCTTCGTTTGGTCCAAACCCACCTTAACTCACTCATTCATCACACACCCTACACGTACATAATACACTACACACGTTTAAATTTACTACAATTTAGTTTATCTCATAACTCAAGGTTAATTTATCGTTTGAGATATCATTCGATTTTTGTCAACTCACAAATCTTACCAACCGATGGTACCGTACACGCATCAAAAAAAGTTTGCGGTCACTTTAAAAAACCGAAATCCTTCTTGTTACGGTAGATTTTATTATGATTTCTTCTTCTTTTTAGATTATTTATTTAAAAATATAGATTTAGAATATGTAACAACAAAAACAGTTCAATTGTTTTTCCATATAAAAAGGCTTTCAGTCCTAGCTTACGCTCATTCAGAAATCTGATTTAGTCAATTTTAACGGATTTAAAATACTTTTTCGCGGAAAGGATGATGCAAATTTTGGTCCCACCCTCCAATAGCTACGTGTAATAAATACATCGTTGGATAGGTATTTTAGAGCTGAAAAAAAGTTACTATGGCGCCAAGTTTTAAATCTTAGTCCGGTCAGAGTTATGCATTATTAAACATGGCAGTGAAAACAATAGCCAAATAATGCTTTTTTCGTAATATATTGCATTTTTGTGCATAACGCACGTAGTAGATACTAACTTTTAGATTATCTCTAAAAGGTGTGTGACTGAACGCCGTGGATGATAATCATCCACGTCGTTCAGTCATACACCTTTTTATCGTTTTTTTTTGTCTCGCTCGCACTCATTAGGCATTTGCGTCCGCTCAATCCAGACAATGAAACTCGTTAGCGGCATGGACGGGCGGGAGCGCAGGCGGTCAAGCGCTGGTACCAGCTACTTCGTATTAGTCGTTAGCTGGTAGTACGTGTGCGACTACGCCCCGTCACTCATTTATTTTATTATTCACCAGTTTTTCCACTTGACCCCGGCTATCTCTTGGACATTTTTTGGTATCTGTTTTGACGACATTCGGCATGAAATAATGATTATTAGAGGTAGAATATACTAGTATTCATTCAAAAAGTGCATTGTATTAGGGAAAAATATTATTTTTGGCAATTGTTAAACTGACATGTTTAATAATGCATAACTCTGAACGGACTAAGATTTGGAACTTGGTGCCATAGTAACTTTTGTTCAGCTCCAAAATACCTATCCAACGATGTATTACACCTAGCTATTGAAGGGTGGGACCAGAGTTCATACACATCCTGGCATCGTCCTTTGTGATTGAAAAAATGCCAAGAGGATTATCAGAAGTTTTACGAGAAAGAATAGTAACTTTGAGGGAAGAAGGATACACCACGAGCATGCAGAGTTGCTATATCCCAATCCTGTGCGTGACCACGTTGTAGAGGTACCCACGGGATGGGTAATTTTGCAGACCGACCCCGCAGTGGTCGCCCAACTGTTTTAACTGCTGCCCAAAAGCGCAATATTAGATTGCTGGCAGCCCGTGGCCCAACCATCAACGCTACTAAAATAAAAGCAGAAGTTCGGGCCGCCTCTGGGCTTGAATTTAGCACTGAATTCCGAATGGTGGGAATTGCTTGCTCCAGGCTGGATTATGAGCACGGAGGTCTTGGCGAGCTCTTCTGAATTCCTGACAACGGCTTCGACAAAATTAAGAAGAAAACATTTGGTAAAACTGTCTCTTCGTTGACAAATCGCGAATCAGTACTCATCCAGATTGCCGACGTGTCCATGAAGACCAGGAGACCGTGAAAAGCAAAGAACTGCCACTGGAACAGTTCAGCAAGGCGGAAAATCAGTGTCCTTTTGGGGTGGTATTATGATTGGAGCTAGAACGCCTTTGATCCCGTATCGAGGCTTCATGACAGCAGACATGTATAGAGCAGTGGCTATTGATGAAATTGTCAGACCATTCCGAGTACCAATTTGTACTCGTCGATGATAATGCGCCCGCCCATCGAGCTCAACGAGTCAATGCTGCTCTCCGAAAATACGACATCACAAGGTTAGACTGACCCGCCGGCTCGCATGACTTAAACCCAACAGAGTACGCGTGGGATGCTCTTAAGCGAGGTGTTTGGAACCGTCAGCCACGTCCCCAGACAGTGCCAGAGCTCAGGGAAGCCGCTATTCAAGAATGGGACAGGTTACCCCAAGAAATTATAGATAACTTGATTCTCAGCATGCCCAGGAGGATCACCGCATGTGTTCGAGCCAGGGGAGGAGTTATATTATATTGAATATAAACCTTTTATTAATAAATTGTTGTTTAAGTTTGGTTAAACAGTCGTTTTTCTTTCTATCAAATTTCTGTTACAATTACTTTATGATTAATTACTAAATTTTTTTAATAAAAAATAGTTTAGTTTTTCAATTTCAAACGGGGTATTTCTATTTAAATAAAACACACAACAAAGAATTTTTCTTGATAAAGTTCAATTTAAAAAATTATATCAGCTTATGCTAGTGATCACAAACTTTTTTTGATGTGTACGAGGGTCATTCAATAAATACTTAGCCTACAAAAAGTAAACGAAAATTTTGGAAAAGTGGGAATTTATTTTTCAACATAGTCTCCTTTTAGTTCGATACACTTAGCCCAGCGATGCTCCAACTTTTTTAATCCGTCCGAAAAATAGTTTTTGTCAAACTCTGCAAAATAGGCCTCCGTGGCGGCGATGACCTCCTCATTCGATCCATATCTATTCCCGGCGAGTGATTTTTTCAGATTAGGAAACAGAAAGAAGTCACAAGGTGCCAAATCTGGAGAATACGGTGGATGGGGCAGCAATTTGTAGCGTAATTCGACCAACTTGGCCATGGCAACGGCAGACGTGTGAACCGGTGCGTTGTCGTGGTGAAACAGCACTTTTTTCTTCGCCAGATGGGGTCGTTTTTTCTTTAATTCGGCGTCGAATCGGCCCAATAAATCGGCATAGTAAAGCCCTGTAATTGTTTTACCCTTCTCGAGGTAATCGATGTAGATCACACCTTGTGAATCCCAGAAAACGGTGGCCATAACTTTTCCGGCCGATTTTACAGTTTTCGCCTTCTTTGGAGCACGTTCCCCGGTCTGGATCCATTGTTTTGATTGCTCCTTGGTCTCTGGTGTGTACCAGTGGATCCAGGTTTCTTCGACGGTCACAAAACGACGCAAAAACTCCGCTGGATTCCGCTTAAACAGCGCCAAACACGTCTCCGATGTGGTCTCACGGTTACGCTTGTTTTCTGGTGTGAGTAAACGCGGCACCCATCGCGCCGACAGCTTTCTCACGCCGAGTTCCTCGTGAAGAATATGATGCACTGTTCCTTCTGAAATGCCTACAGTCTCAGCTAGCTCCCGAACCTTCAATCGGCGATCTGCCAATACGAGATCATGGATTTTTTTAATGTTTTCCTCCGTAGCAGCTGTTTTCGGTGCACCTGGACGTGGTTCATCAAAAACCGACGTACGGCCACGTGCAAACTCGTTGATCCAATTCTTGACGGTGGCCATCGATGGAGAATAGTCACCGTACACAGCATCCAAGCGCTCTTTGATTTCGATGCGCGTTTTCCCTTCCAAAAATAGGAATCGAATCACCGAACGATATTGCTCTTTTTCCATTTTTGTAAAACCGATCGACACGTTCGCTTCCATAAGTTGTCAAATTAAAACAAATGAAGGGATTGGAATGAAAATTTGAAAAAAGAATTAAAAAAGAATGTGCTACACTGTGGTAAAACTCTTTTGAAACTACAGCGCCCTCTGGCGATGAGGCTAGGTACTTATTGAATGCACCTCGTATGTGCCTACCTACTATGTTTGTAAGGCGAAAGAGACTAGTCTCCACGACACAGGGAATCCTAGTGTGGAGGCTAGTGCTATTTTAATTTGTACTGCTCTCTTGAACAATAAAGATTTTATTATTATTATATATGTGTTGTTTTGAGCACTTAAAGTGTTATGTATCTATGGCCACCTTCCAGCTCCAGCATCAGATCAGCTCCATGTCATCATAATATTGCATTGTCACGCGATAAACATATGCATGCAAAATTTCAGCTCAATCGGTTAAAGATATCTGCTTTAAAATTGAGTTGCAAGACTCCACCCGAACAGACATTGTTACATTGCAAGTTAAATAAAAGTTTGTAATAAGATAATCACGATAAACAAGTTGAAATGCGGCGATGTCAGCCCGCGTCGGATGAACGCTCTAATGCTTTAAAAATATGTTAAATTATATTTTGCTAGCGTCGCGTTCCTACTTCACACAGATTTCTGTGATATACCCAAGTTAAATATAAATTTAATATGTACACATAAATTTTCCGGAATATAGAATAATTGTTGAAAATTATTTCTTTAATTTCTTTAAATGATAGGTGAAAACCGCATCAGACGCCATTGTGTAGTTTAGAAGTCACATAGAAAGGCGCGAAAAGCAACTTTAATTTATAACACGTAAAGACTAACGAATCTAACGATGATAAGAAATGGCGGGATGAGCTGGACTCCTTAAAGAATTAGGAAGTGATGAAGGGCGGGCGTCTTGAGGGACTGTCTTATGTGTAATACTGACGATCGAAAAGTGCTGATTCGTAGCCTAATTTGAATGAATTACTTATATTTTTCATGGCCTTTAATCGCAGAAGACGGTAAAAGCGGAAAGAGGGAAGAGAGGCTTTTGTCCGGCAGTGGGACGCGACAGACCTATAAAAAAATTACTAATGAGATAGGTGTCTGCTTCGCAAGGATGCATTCGATATGCATCACCGATATTTCGGTACTATACCAAAGTTAATTATTAAAGATTCGAACACAAAAACCTCCCGGATTCAAATCTATAAAATTCGTGACTTTAATTCTGATCGTTAAATTGTTATTATTCACAAAAACAACTAATTTGCTTAGTTCAAAAGGTTAACATAAAATCAAATAAAACAAAAACTCACAAGACTAGACTTTTTTACTCGACAGCGAATAAAGCAGGATGAAGTATGTTTCTTAAACATTACTTTCTTGGTTACAAGCACGATTTTCAGAAAAGCAAGTCATATACGAGTTCAGCGATATATGAGTACAGGATGGAATGCGGTATAAAGCAGGGAGGGTTAAGCTCGCCTTTGTTATTTAATTTATATATGAATCAGCTTATCGAGCGACTGAGCAGCGCACTCGTCGGCTACCACATTGATGGCACCTGTGATAATAACATTAGCTACGCGGATGAGATGGTGCTGCTCAGTCCATCGATAAGTGGGTTGAAAGAGGTACTGTCGACCAGCGAAATGTATGCGGAGGTGCACGGCCTTAAATATAACTCAAAGAAGAGTGAGCTCTTGGTGTTCAGAGCGCCTAAACAACGGCTTCGCCGTGTACCTTCGGTATAACTCAACGGCGCAGTACTCAAAAAACCGGGCGTACCAATAGAAAATGGTGCCTAGGGCATGCATCATATTTACGCCCCTTCGTAAATTATCTGATCGGTCTACACTGAGCAAAGCTAGGTCGCATAACTTTTCTTGTTCAATTTTAGCCTTCAGTAACGAAGGTATTAATTTCAACTTGTTAAAAAATCGCTTGCAATGTTGCAATTTTAAGAGAATTTAAATAGAAATAAACACATTTGGAAAAACGCTTTCATCCCCATACTGCGAATATATTCAAGTAGCACTTCAGATTTTTTAGATATACGTAACAGTATAAAATGGTTTATTAATGTTATTTTTTCACTCTGGTCAGATTTTAGACAGTAAACCTAAATCAATTTGTTAATAAATAACTGACTTTGAGTTTTCACATTACAATTATTACTACTCTAATGTAACAATTAATAGCTTCATTGGTAAATCCAATTCTTATTCAATGAATCCATCACCATATAAAATTATTTTAATTTATGCCCAGAACAAAAAGCGCCAAAGAAGCTAGCACTCCACGTGGGTCCAAGACCAGGAGCTGACATCCATCTGCCTGTAGTTAGTCCTAGTGAACAGCTTTCCAGTCAGAAGATATGCTTCTCTTCCTATCTCGAAAGGATGGGCTCACAGAGGGACAAAGATGGCGGAGGTAAGGACTTTAAACCATAACTATAGCTGACATCCACCTGCCTATAGTCAGTCCTAGCGAACAGCTGTCCAGTCAGAGGATATGCTTCTCTTCCTATTTCGAGAGGGACAAAAATGAGAGTGGTCAGGACTTTCGACGTTCCCAAATATTTCAATGACCGTCAGTCTCTACGATGAATGTAATTATAAGATAATAATATGTATTTTTCATGTTTCATGTAATTTATTTGTTCGGAAAACCGGAACCCCGGTTACGTTCGGGTTTGCCAAACAAAATGAACACGACAGCATCTGTGTAATTCCTTGCCGGATTGCCGCCATGGGATCATGAGCAAAGGTCCTCGCGCACACTTGGGAGTAGGCCAACCGCCGGGGCGTGACTCCACTGCCGCGAGAAATCGCGGCACAGCGGACAGAGCTCCGGCGGGATCTCATGGCGACATGAATAGTGCGATTTTCGCAACACATTGCTGGGCACGCCACGATTGCGGCGGTAAGTCCCCTCTTTGAAGAGTGGCTAGAGAGGCGGCACGGCGTCCTCACCTTCCACCTAGCGCAGGTCCTCACCGAATACGGTTGTTTCGGGAGGTTCCTGTTTCAGATAAGGCGGGAGGAAACGCCGGGGTGTTTCCACTGCGTAGATCGCCCTGAGGACACGGTGGAGCATACGGTAGAGGTCTGCCTGGCTTGGGCGGAGCACCGCCGTGTCCATGTGGAGGCGATCGGCGGTGGCGATCTCTCGCGTCCGGCTCTGGTCCAGGCCATGGTACGGAGCGAGAGTGCATGGGTAGCCGTCGCCTCCTTCTGCGAAGCAGTAATGCTCGCGAAGATGGAGGCGGCGCACGTGAAGGATCACGGGTGGGTTTTAGTCAGTAAAAGTCTGACACGCCCTCCTGCTCCTCCCAGAGTGGGGAAAGTTATTTGATGATTTCCCACCCAAAAAAAAAGGATCTGTGCAATCTGTGACGACAGACGCATGTTCGCACGACGGTCGCTTTGGTTAGGACTCGACACTGTGTTGCATAGAGTTTAAATAAATAATAAAAATTAAGTATCACAAAAAACTGTGAAAATAATATACTTACACACATAAAACAAATTGTCCTCAGCAAAAATCCGAACACCAAAACGCCAACGAAAAGACAGCGCAACAGAAAAAGACAAAGAAGACCAAAAGAAATTCAAATTAGACGATCAGGACAAGCTTATAAACATTGAAGAAACGGCCATCGATGGCATCGAACTCATGGCCAACTACAAAATACTCCAAGAAGACGAAGAAAAGCCCAGCACAGAAGACGAGAAGGAACGAGAAGTAACCGAAGATGATCTAGCCTACCTGCCAGACAGAGACAAAGATATGTCAGAAAGAGACAAGGATATGTCGGAAAGAGACAAGGATATGTCGGAAAGAGACAAGGATATAATGTCGGAAAGAGAGAAGGATAGTTTCTCTGAAATGGAAGACGATGAGAAATATAATAAGAGTGATACGGACAATGAAAGTGATGGCAAAGATAAGAACGGGAAGGATGCTAAGTTTAAGAATTTAAAGGTATAGTTAAGAATAGTTTTCCTACTAATCGATTGATGTCTGTATTCTCCTGCCAGGGTCGCGGATTTATTCGAAAGATTTACCGTGGCTCTGGTACTGGCAACTGAAGAAACACGAGTGGGGTTTAGTCAGTAAAAGTCTGACACGCCCTCCCGCTCCGCCCAGAGCAGGGGAAGCCATTTGACGATTTCCCAAGGAAAATACAAAAATGTGTATATTTTTTAAGGCAATAACTACTCACGACTACTCTGAGAAGAAACACAAAAACAATCTCAAAGGTCAAACTCTTTTAAAGTGTGAGACATAATCTTGGTGAGATAGAGAGAGATAATATTTAAATTTTCGTTGCCATTGATCTAAAGTCTTACCTCCATTTTTCATTGCCTGGGTTGTCGCCGTACATGCCGATAACCAAAAAATATCTCAACATTTTCCAGGTAAAATTCCGTATTCGACCAAAAAAGCGTGGAGGCAGCATCTACACGTTGGTCATGGACAAAGAGGCAGAGGAACCAAAGATGGAGGAGCCGAAGACTGAGGAGCCAGCGAAGGTGGAAGAGGAGGCCAAGCCTGACTTCGATGTGGACTTGGCGATGAGGCAGATACGGAAGGGGTGGAGTGTGCATGATGCCGGGGATCTCACGATAGGGGACCTGTATCTTATGGTGAGTTAGCGCATCGTATTTTTTTCGGTATCATCATCATTTGCCTGCCACTTCCCACCTATGTTAGTTTCGGCTATCGATCTAACTCCGTTTGAAATAGGATAAGACATTAAAATAAACCTTTTTTACAGTCCGTTCAACTGATTTTGACTTCTATTGCGTTGGTAGCATGCTAAATGGCATCTGCAGTAAACAGTATGTATTGTCACCACTTTTTTGCTTTTAGTGCCATCCTTATGCCTACGGAATAGAAGTCAAAATCTGTTGAACAGTCTGTAAAAATGGTTTGTTTAAATGTCTAATCTTATTTCAAATGGAGTATAGTTGCAGCTGAATACCAGTATTTTATATGGACCGAAGTTATTTCGCCGTAAAAATAAATAGTAGCCAATCTGCAAGATAGCAAGGCTGCCTGTCTAGGTTAACCCGGATGTACATGTATAGTATTTTTTATCGCCGTTTTTTTGTCGTCATTCTTTATAAATAAGCCGGTTTCCACTCATTTCTAAACTTAAACCTTTGAGGCTGTTTTTTTTGTATTTTGACCTTAATTCCGACTGCACGAAAGTTATTAATCAGCTTGTACTAAAGTACTTTAATTTGGTACATAAAAGGCACATTTGAATTTCGTTACTTTCAAGAAAATAGAATTGATTCTGTCGCTCTTTCCAAAAGGTAGTTTCGTATGGAGAAGAATGGGCAAGAAACTCCATATTTACTGTTTTAAAACTAACAGCACACGCAAAACATTAATAAATCACAGCATCATAAGACAATCACGAATAATCATTGTTCCAGTTCGGATCTCGTTCCAAACTTGAATTGGACTACTGGTGGGCAGAACCAACCCCACCATTACCACAGCCCCAAAAAGCTGCCGTCACCATCCCCACGACCCTACCGTCCGACAAACGTGACAAATCCGACAAAATGTCCGACAAAGGAGCCGACAGTTCTGTCGAAGATGAAAAGGAGAGAGCGAGAGAGAGTGATAATGATATTTTGTCGCCAAAGAATACGTATAGTCAAGATAGTAACGATGGCATGTCGGGGGATGAAAGAAAGTGTAAGTACTAGGTTTTATTGCTTTTTTCACACTTATTTATTCGTATTTAGTTCATCTAGAAGCCACAAACACGAAATTATGAAATCCATGTCACTAATTCTTCTTGTAACCGCGAACATTCTAACAATATCGCCTTCTATTCCCTGCATTTACATTTGCACTCTTTTTTAAGAACACTGTTACACCAAAATGTAGACTTCTCAATCTGTTTAGGTCTTTTAATTTAATTAACTTGTTTTTTGAACCTACTAGGATCACGGCATTTTCGTCAGCATGTCTTGATAATATATTTAGAGACTATGATGCCAAAAATAAATTAGTGTTAACTGACTTAACATCCGACCACTGTAGTTTATTAGCTAGCTTCCCCTTGTCATTACATAAAAAGCCACACAAATACACTTGAATGCAGGCCTTATACAGCTAGTCGTTGAAAAAGGTTTAAAAATAATATAGCTCATAGAATTACACCATCTATAGCACAACACGAGAATCCGAATGAAATGTATGGAGCTCTTTTTGATGCTGTGCAAAAAGGGTACCAATCGACTTTCAAGACCAAAACCATTAACATTAATGCCAACAGAGATGTGTTGGCTTTAACCAATGGGCTACTCCAGGTATTTACAAAAGTAGAACGAGACTGTACGAGTTATATGAATTTAAAAAAATCAGGTTTGATACTCCTTTCCTATAGTATGTCAAAAATTATTCAAAATTATTTAAATAACAGGCTTGGTATAACTTTTTATAACAAGCTTCCAAGCAATTCAAGCTTCTTTGCTAGATTTGCCTTTTAATGCGTTTAAAGCTCAAGTAAAGTCCATCCTTTGTTTAAAGGCTTACTATTCCATCAACGACTATTTAAATGACAAGAATAGTTGGTTGCTATGATTAACCCAAGACAATATTTATGTTCTTTCTCCAGAATTGGCGTATCTAGTGACAGGTTATATGGTTGCATATTTTTTTTTATTGCCTGTCTAAGTAAATTTTGTTTTATTTTTTATTATTATCTATTATGTCATTAGTTATTAACATGATCTACTGATAACAATTTATTTTATGATGAGTTGTTTTATGATTTATGTGGCCTCAACAGTTTTCATTTTATTTGTCGGTATATTGGCATGGCTAGCTGACATTTTGACCAATTATTTAATTAATGTTCTGTGTCTCGTAATATTTATTACTTTGCCTATATATGTATAGAATCAAGTCTATCCGACTAAACATACAGCTGTGCTGCTGGGGAGTTTGTTGCGCCACTTCTTCTTCCCAGCTAAAGCACTGGGAAGTGGTGAAGGGTTTTGGGGGACTGTCTTATGTATTTTGACGTTCGAAAAGTGCTGATTTTCAGCCTAATTTGAATAAATGACTTTTGACTTTGATTTTGTAGTTTTTGTATACGTGGTGGCAGGGAAATCGACGCGAAAACTGAAATCACATACACACATGACACGCACACACACTACCACAAACAAACACACTCACACTACCATAAACACACACACTCCCGCTCAAACACACTCCCACACACACACACCCACACCCACACACACGACAACTTGACTTAGCATATAATTTTAGAACCCCTAGCGTACTCCCGCTCACACACACAATGCCGCTCACACACACTCCCCACACACACACACCCGCGCACACACAGACACACATACACACACACACACACACGACAACTTGACTTCAGCATATTATTTTAGACCCCCTAGCGTGGAAATGGTTCGTCAGTTATAAAAAAATAACTATTCAGAGGGATTCAGAACCATGTACTTAAACCATGGGTTGCGCATCGATGTCCCTGTTGCCACGCTTTATAAAGTGTTAGTGTTGTATACCGATCTCACCTCGTTTTAAAAATCTTATTGAGGTATAAAAGTGTTAGTATCGAAACCTACTTACAGAAACAAAATAATTTATAATGCATGTACTTATGAAATTCATAACATTTTTTTTTTTTTTTTAGTAAAATGTATTACTAAGATAACTTTTCTGCCCATTCACACTAGCTACATTTATTCATGATGAAAACCTCATTAATTCAACCTAAGTTGCATTATGCTTGAGGATTTCACCGCAGAGCTGGATTTTTAATAATAAAAAACTCACATAGAAAAAAATCTAAAATCCGACTCTGTTTTCATCTGACATAACTTGGAAGCAAAACCTTTTTAAATAATAATAATTAATGTATTAATTGTTTAGTAATTTGTGATGCTAGGTGAACAGCTGGCCTCTCCGGAGCACAAGTCTCCGTCGACTGGAGGGACTCTGAAGCTGGTCAGTAAGTTGATCAATAGGCCTCAGGGGCCTCCGCCGCAGAATGGGTTCTCCATGTTGAGTGATAGGTATGTTTTCACAGTTATAGTTTCAATTTACTTTGGCATGTATTTAATCGGACCCCAAATAATTCCCATTTTAATGAATTAAAATATAAATGAACATTAAAAATGAGCCTCTTTTTGTTAGTAAAATGGGATTTATTACGGATTCGATCGAGTTGTCCTAAAATATTTCATAGAGTAAATAGCCAATTAACTGCGACCAACTTGGATGTAGCGGTGGGTCTCAGTTCTATCCTTACCTGACCCATTTGGTCGGAGTGCCAATAAAGATGTGACAAAGGGCTTGGCTTGGTACAAAAATATGAACCACAGAAACAGAAACAGAAAAGGATAAAAATGAAGATTACTATAATTAAAATTAAAGCTACTACTAATATTGGACACGCCACGATGGCGGCGGTAAGTCCCCTCTTTGAGGAGTGGCTTGGGAGGCGGCATGGCGTCCTCACCTTCCGCCTGACACAGGTCCTCACCGGACACGGCTATTTCGGGAGGTTCCTGTTTCGCACAAGGTGGGAGGAAACGCCCGGGTGTTTCCACTACGAAGATCGCCCTGAAGACACGGTGGAGCATACGGTGGAGGTCTGCCCGTCTTGGGCGGAGCACCGCCGTGTCCACGTGGACGCGATCGGCGGCGGCGATCTCTCGCGTCCGGCCCTGGTCCAGGCCATGGTACGGAGCGAGAGTGCATGGCTAGCAGTCGCTTCCTTCAGCGAAGCAGTGATGCTCGCAAAGAAGGAGGCGGCGCACGTGAGGGAGAATACATGCGCCCTCACGGCCGTAGCCTTCGCAGGAGACGCCCTGGGCGTTGGGAATCCCAGGCTGTTTCCCGGCCACCGTAGGCGCGGGCTTGCGGATGGCGAGTAACGGGTAGCTCGCTATCCGGTAAGGACCACGCCCGGGTCGACGGCGCGTTGTGTTCCACGCGCGCTTCAAATAGATGTCAGCACCAACTGGTGGGGCCAGTAAGGGCCGATGCCTGCCAGGGGTGCGGGTTCTTCGAAAGAGATGTCACGGCCCCTGGCACACAGGCAACTGACGGAACACGGGTGGGTTTTAGTCAGTAAAAGCCTGAGACGCCCTCCCGCTCCTTCCAGAACGGGAGAAGTTATTTGATGATTTCCCACTCAAAATAAAAAAGAAGCTACTACTAATATACACATAAAAATCTGAGTATTGTAATTAATTTAACAATAAATAAGGGCATCAATCGTCATTAAGATTAGATGATAACAAATAATAATGGTATTTATTCATAATTACTGAGATCAATACTACATTTATAAAGAAAGGAATGCTTTGTTTGCAAGTTAAACACAGGCAAAATAAACTTTTCCTCTAAAACCTATGTGCGTTGCCATTTTGTTTGCTTCACATTTAGGTGATTGCTAATACAACCATATGCAATCACCAATTTAGACAATCACATTAAGCAATTTAGACTCTGCCATCTTTGATTTTAAAAAGCGTCAATCTATACTTTTTTAACATATAATATTATAAAGCTGAAGAGTTGGTTTGTTTGCTTGAACGCGCTAATCTCAGGAACTACTGGTCTGATTTGAAAAATTCTTGCAGTGTTAGATTAGCCAATTTATCGAGGATGGCTATAATTTATATATCATCACGCTAAGACCAATAGGAGCGGAGCACCAATGAAGAATGTTTCAAAATCGGGGTTTTTTTTCCTTTTGGGAGCTTCCGCTGCGTGCGCTGCGTAAACGGTTAAATTTGCGCAAAAATCATGTATGACAGAATTGTTTCCCTTTAAAAGTTCTAAAAAAAGTCCACGACAGCATATATCTATCTTTTAAGATTGGCTCACTACAACCTTTTTTATGCTAACCAAATTTGTTCTAAAATATTTTTTTATTTGCAAAGGGGTTGAACACGAATCTCAGGAACTACTGGTCCGATTTGAAAAATTATTTTAGTGTTGGATAGTCCATTTATCGAGGAAGGCTATAGGCTATATAACATCACGCTAAGATCAAAGAGAAAAAAGTCACGAATACGAAGTACTTGCACGGCCAGACGAGGCGAGCGACGGGGTTGGTCGGGGAGCAAGAAATTTGACGCGAACGATGTCGCGGGCAGAAGCTAGTAATATATAAATAAAAATTAAATGTTCTTCGTTGGTAAGCGCATCACTTGCCAACGACTGGACCGGACCCATTTGGTTAAATTTTATTAATTAGTCTGAATTTGGTTCATGGAAAGAAAAATTTTAAAAATTGGCCGGAAGAACGATGAATTATTGAAAATTGGACCTGACCTGTCAACGTCTGTTAGGTAAGCTAGTCACTAACAAGGATTTCGGTTTTCATCTTTAGTCGAAGATTTTTGTATTTTAGTATTTGTATTGTGGTTTGTGTTCCAGACTGAAGCGCCTGCTAGCCCTAGTGGGCAACCCGCACGTGAGCGCGGCCAGCAGTGCGCGCTGCCACTGTGGCCACGTGTGCGCGCAGCACAGGAAGCAGCCCGTCGCGGTATGGAGCTACAACATCTATCTAGTCATTCATTCTAATTAGCCTGCGAATCAGCACTTTAGGAAACGTGAAAATGTCATTAGACAGTCGCCTAAAATGCCCGGCCTCCACCACCTCCTAGTGCGTTAACTGGTAACAAGTGGCGCAACCAACTCCCCAGCTGCACGGCTGTCTGTACAGTTAGAACAACTTGATTTACAATAGTATGCCAAACATAGTAGTAGTGTGAATATGTTCACGTACCCACTTTTTATAATGTGTACCTACCTGAAGGCTCAAACATTATATGGTGTGTTCCAACAGTATCTGATGAGTATGTAAACAAATGGATCAGAACATTATTTCCTTACTCAAATCACTAGCGACTCGCCTTGGCTTCGAACGGGTGTACAGTGTAAGTACAGAGGTCGTATAACTATAGAGTGTGTTTATGGGCTGTGTGGACGCCACCGGGGCGTGCCAGCGGAACGCCCGTTTCGCTGCGAGCAATTAAGAATCTTAAATCTGTGATATCTTCTAAGATATTAATTTTAATGATGCAAAAAGTATTTTGATCTTCATCTACACAACGTATCTAACCCATTTAATTGGATTTAATAATAAAAGCAATTATTATATTCTAAAGATACCTATTCACAAATTAAAATATGACATCGAAAAATTGGCCAAGGATGAATACTGTATTGTGTTAAAAAGCTTCGTAATGAACCCATTATTTTTTAGTAATATGTAAACGACAATAATATTTACTGCGTGTTGTCTTTAGAACATATACCATCGTGGACTTATCTGTAGACCTTTTAAGAGATATAATTTCTTAGTTATTTTGATCTATCTCGTAAGGTTAAGCCAGCGTTAGATTGCTAACGCTTACGCGTTAGCAATCTAACGCTGGCTTAACCTGACGCTGGCACCCAAAAATATGTTTGTTTACGACATCATTACAAATCTTTGTGATTTTTGTGTCTTTTCTCTTCTATATGTATTTATACCTTCCGGAAATTTTCTAAATTATACTGAAAACCGTATCAAAATCCGTTTTGAAGAATTAAGCGGAGAAACAGACAGACCAAAACAGCGACTTTATACTGTTTAGAGCAGAGATAGAGGCAGAGAACTGAAGGAGTTAGTAGTCTTTTGAAGTTACGGCACTGAAAAGACTTGCATAGAAATCTATATTTTATTACTTGTTATCAGAGATCGAAATAGCATAGACCTTACACCTGTTGGGTTCATTAGAAATAATAGCAATTTATTGTTAGTGTCACTTTAATAGTTTGTGTTTTATTTCGGTTTAAGATGTTAAGAAGATGGCTGAATATCATTTTGCGGTATTCATTTTACTGCGAAATATATCATGTTATGTCGGTCCAGCAGATTCTATCGTGCAATGAACAGAAAAAAAATCCTGAAGGTTATCAACATATTTTGGACGTAACTGTTCCCTTTTTTTTAATAATTTGGACCTGCAGGTTTAAAAATATCGCAAATGACTACGAGTACTCCTGTTTCATAATCGTTTGTAAACGCGCATCTGCGCGCGCTTTACTTAACTTTATGGATGGTGATATATTAAAAATGTAGCTTGAAACAATCAACATTGACTGTTTTACTTTTCATTTCTAACACTTCATAATTGTGAACGCATTTTTTAAGTATAACAACACATATTTAGAACTAATCTAATTGCCTTTATAATGGAGTATTTGACTATACAAGAATTCATTCTTTTTTAAATAAAATCAGTGAAAAATTTGAAAAATTTGTACTGTTCAAATTATTCTTGTATCATTGTCACGCAAAGCGATCATCATCATCTGCCTAGTGGTCCTAACTATGTTGGAATTGGCTTCCAGTCTAACCGGATGCCGCCGAATACCAGTATTTTACACGGAGAGACTGCCTATCTGACCTGCACAACCCAGTTGCTGGGTACCCGACACCCCTTGGAAAGATCAGTTGTGAGACTTTCGGGCCCCTGACGACCCGTAACGACTGTCAAAGATCCAAAAATGACACGCAAAACGATCATTGTATTGAATTGAGCGAATTTACAATGACGCTCCTGTGTCACTACACAGGAGCTTCGACACGTCACTACGTCTGATGCTATCAGGTGCAGATGCTGATGTCGAGCAATCTAGCATAGAGTTTAAAATTTATACAACTTCGTCGATTTTTTAGATATTTTAACCATTTTTTTTACTGTGGTTTAATTTTTGTCTAAGTTTCGAAAAATCACAATAAAGAGTAGAGAATCCAGTCAAATTGCCTTTTGTTTGTGTTTTAGAAGCCTGTGCAGTACTCAACACAGACGGCGCGGCTGGACGACGCTAGCTCCGTGTTCAGACATCCCACGCCCATCGCGCCACGACCCGACAGTGGGGAGGTACGTCAGCACAGCAATTGGGGCCATAGCTGTGGCCATGGATGCTTCCATTTATTGACAATTTTCTATTATTTAGTACTTGTTGACAGACCTACACTGCCCTTTCATATCTATAGCCTGTCCCAACAAGAGCGCCGGATTTATTTTTGCCGTTTCTTTTTTGACAGTTGTCATGTACAGACCACGCGATTTAGGAATAAAGAGAAGTATTCAAACGTTTAATGATTGTAAAAACACATTACAAAAATGGTGAAAGTTTTGCGAAAACAGTTCGCCAATTACGTCAAGTTTTCGGTCGCAATAATGCGCCAAATGATTCGACAGTGAGGCATTTAGTTACAAAATTTGAGACCAAATTTACGCTAATAGATCAGAAGATCATAGTTCGTCGTCGTCCCCGTCGGTCACTCGATAATATAGCCACAGTCTGCCAGAATCTATGGCCGAGAATCCAGAATAACCCTGTGCCAGAGATTTCGTGGTGGCCATTTGCCTGATGTTGTATTTCACGTTTAATCGGAACTATTTTTCTTTATGTTGAAATAAAAATGTTTGCTTAATTAAAAAACAAATGTGTTTTTCTTTAAAATTAAATCGCTCTTGCTGGGACACCCTATATTAAAAGTGAAATTTTAAAACATTGTTAAAACTAATTGTTTTTAAAAGAGTATCCCAGGGGTTTCTTGCTTTTTGACCAATTGGAACCGTGATTCTAGCTTCTGACGTGTTATAAGTGCCCATGTAGATTTATGTGAAATTAAATATTTCGAATTTGATTGATAAGAAAGATAGTAATTTATTTACAAATTATCAGCATGCAAGAGATGTTAATAGTAAACATAAAAACAGATCATACCGTTTGCCGGTAATATAGATTTGTTATGTCGTAAAGTATTGTTTTACGACAGTGCAGGTTGTATCAAGTCTATTCTTTATCTTGCACAAATTGTGCCTTGTCGAAACATACCAACATTTATCGTTTTTTTTATTTTTTATTATAGTACTACCTTTAACTAAATATTATGTGTAGGTAAAGAAGACCGAGATGGCGTTCGAAGGCCTGCCCCGCTGGCGACGCGGTCGGCCGCGCGTTACCGACAGGCGGGTCGTGGTGCAACGACTACTGCCGCTACTGCCCAAGTTGTCGCCGCACAGTAAGTATACGTGGCCGACAGGCGGGTCGTGGTGCAACGACTACTGCCGCTACTGCCCAAGTTGTCGCCGCACAGTAAGTATACGTGGCCGACAGGCGGGTCGTGGTGCAACGACTACTGCCGCTACTGCCGAAGTTGTCGCCGCACAGTAAGTATACGTGGCCGACAGGCGGGTCGTGGTGCAACGACTACTGCCGCTACTGCCCAAGTTGTCGCCGCACAGTAAGTATACGTGGCCGACAGGCGGGTCGTGGTGCAACGACTACTGCCGCTACTGCCTAAGTTGTCGCCGCACAGTAAGTATACGTGGCCGACAGGCGGGTCGTGGTGCAACGACTACTGCCGCTACTGCCCAAGTTGTCGCCGCACAGTAAGTATACGTGGCCGACAGGCGGGTCGTGGTGCAACGACTACTGCCGCTACTGCCCAAGTTGTCGCCGCACAGTAAGTATACGTGGCCGACAGGCGGGTCGAGGTGTAACGACTACTGCCGCTACTGCCCAAGTTGTCGCCGCACAGTAAGTATACGTGGCCGACAGGCGGGTCGTGGTGCAACGACTACTGCCGCTACTGCCCAAGTTGTCGCCGCACAGTAAGTATACGTGGCCGACAGGCGGGTCGAGGTGCAACGACTACTGCCGCTACTGCCCAAGTTGTCGCCGCACAGTAAGTATACGTGGCCGACAGGCGGGTCGAGGTGCAACGACTACTGCCGCTACTGCCCAAGTTGTCGCCGCACAGTAAGTATACGTGGCCGACAGGCGGGTCGAGGTGCAACGACTACTGCCGCTACTGCCCAAGTTGTCGCCGCACAGTAAGTATACGTGGCCGACAGGCGGGTCGAGGTGCAACGACTACTGCCGCTACTGCCCAAGTTGTCGCCGCACAGTAAGTATACGTGGCCGACAGGCGGGTCGAGGTGCAACGACTACTGCCGCTACTGCCCAAGTTGTCGCCGCACAGTAAGTATACGTGGCCGACAGGCGGGTCGAGGTGCAACGACTACTGCCGCTACTGCCCAAGTTGTCGCCGCACAGTAAGTATACGTGGCCGACAGGCGGGTCGAGGTGCAACGACTACTGCCGCTACTGCCCAAGTTGTCGCCGCACAGTGAGTGTAACGGTACAAGTACATTTTTTTTTTAAAGAGTAACCGTGGAGTTTCTTGCCGGCTCTTCTTCATAGGAAGCGACAAATTGGAACCGTGCACCTAGCTTCTGACGTTTCATAAGTGCCCTTGCAGGTTTATGTGAAATAAAATATTTTGATTTGATTTGATTTGAAAAGGAACTCTGCATGGCGGCTATAATTGGAACTAACGCCGCCATATTGTTTTTGCTATACGATTTCTGTGACAATTTCAGAAATGTTTACCCACAACGCCCTGTTAATTAAATTCAGGATCCTTGTAACATTCTGAACTTGGAGAGAGTGCTGCACTTACACTTGGGTTTCCTAAGAAATAGTGCTGGCGTTTAACGACCGCAAAATGACATCCATCAGCAACATTGATGTCGAATACTCACCTTTATTGTGGGGCAGCTATACGGATAGGAATGACAAACATTGTTGGCTTCCGTCTTACAATGTTTTTATAGTCCTTATCATCGTTGGCAGCCTTGTTCCATCAACTGCTGAGTATAGCTTTAAAACAGCCTGAAACTGAAAACGTACAAATTGTAAAATCAAATCCCCCGGCCACCCTGGCGCATTCGCCTGAATGAAAATAAAAGTTTCTGCAACTGTCCGTAGATACTACACACACATAGCAGTGCTGGCCTGAGCAGCAACAGCGCAGTGCTAGCGGCCCACTTGCGAGAAGTAGTTGGGTGCGAACCCAGACGAGCGCTTCACTTTGCGTAATTTCATCACCACTGCCCTTAAAACGGTGATTTTCATCGCGAAGAAACCGACATGACCTGGAACCAAAAGACATGTGGCATCTAGCACCCGCACTGGTAGCGTGATGTATTACGGTCCACTCCACCTCACAGAGACGAGGCCTGTGTCCCAGCAGACACACTTGAGCCACATCTGACTATTAAAAACTATGTTTTGTGTACAGCAGCGCTGATGCCATTGAAAGCGATGGCCACGTCCCCGCCGCCGCCGCCCCGGATATTGCCCAAACCAGCGCCGCCTTCTTCTACAGAGTAAGTAACTTACTCTTTTTTATTTGATTACTTGTTTCTGGCCGCGACTTCGTCCGTGTGGAAGTCGTAAGATACAATTTTCTAAAATACCAGCGACGTTTTTTATAAAATTCCCTCGGTTACTGAGCCACCGCGTCGCATTGCATCGCCCACCTGCGGTGTTACTCTGTTTCCGCTTAGCGTTATTTGTGTTGATTTCTTTTTCCTCTGCTTGTAGGGGCCGTAGCGTGCTCCTACTGTCCTACTAATAATATATTATAAATGTGACAGTTTGTATATTTAAATGCTTGTTACTCTGTCACGCAAGAAACGACGAACGGATTTGGAATGAAAGTGGGTACACATGTAGTTTATAACCAGGATATCCCTATAGTACGCTCCCGTGAGGTCATTTTCGACCTCCACGCGGGCGGAACCGCTGGCAAAAGCTAGTATTCAATAAACCATCGTCAAAAATTGGGCTATCCGATGTAAACATTTTGTTGTTGGTTGCGTTGTGGAGTCAGATTGGCATCCCTCCATGTAAAATACTGGTATCCGGCTCAAATCAAATCAAAATCAAAATATTTTATTTCATGTAAACCTGCAAGGGCACTTATGAAACGTAGAAGCTAGATGCACGGTTCTAATTTGTCGCTTCCTATGGAGAAGAGCCGGCAAGAAACTCCACGGTTACTGTTTTAAAAATAATTGGCTTTTAAATGTTTTCAAATTACAGTGATATTAGGTATGGGAGGACAGTGCAGGCCTGTCAATAAGTACCAGGTACTTAGAGGAATGAAAATATGGAATAGAAAATCGTCTATAAATCTAGTATGTAAAGCCTACAACGTTCTCTCATTCACAATATGTAAAAGGATCTACATAAGTAAAATCAACCTATTTAAACCAAATTATATGATTTCCATGAAAATTACTAAAAAATAGTCGATACTAGAAGTGATGTATAATGTCAAATAATGACGAGAATATGTCAGAAATTGTAAAAAATAAAAAGAATAAAAATTAACATTGTAATTTGGGAGCAGTTTAGACTCTCACATAGTTATGCTGTTAATGAGGTACCAGGGAAACCACATGTGCAGAAGGAATTAATGCCAAACATCCCTGTCTTCAACGTAGTGTTTTGTCTTATAATATTACTACATCTTTTAATACTACTGCTACATCCGGTTACTGGAAGCCGATTCCATAATAGTTGGGGAAAGGCTAGGCAGATTGATATTCAGTGCCTAGCTTGTTAGTTCAGCGCCTAGCTGGTTAGTTCAGCGCCTAGCTGGTTAGTTCAGCGCCTAGCTGGTTAGTTCAGCGCCTAGCTGGTTAGTTCAGCGCCTAGCTGGTTAGTTCAGCGCCTAGCTGGTTAGTTCAGCGCCTAGCTGGTTAGTTCAGCGCCTAGCTGGTTAGTTCAGCGCCTAGCTGGTTAGTTCAGCGCCTAGCTGGTTAGTTCAGCGCCTAGCTGGTTAGTTCAGCGCCTAGCTGGTTAGTTCAGTGCCTAGCTGGTTAGTTCAGCGCCTAGCTGGTTAGTTTTCGTTTCTATGTTGGTAATATTAAGATAAATGTATTTTAAGCTATAGATTTATTTTTCTTTTTGTGGGCTGTGTAGATAACTTTCCTGTTTTTTTGTAAGTGAAGTCTGTAATGCTATTTTTACTGCTGACTACTCTTTTCTGTTTTGTTTTATAAATAAATCATTTATTTCAAGTAACATAGGATCATAAGAATAGGGCACGAACATAATTATAGGAAAAGAACACACAGTTACATTGATTAAAATTACATACAATTACAATTCAATCTAAATTTGATAAATTTAAAAATGAAATGTATCAAATTTAAATTGAATTAAAACATGATTCAATTTGAATAAAATGAATATAATAAATAACAATTTCATGTTTCAATCTATGCGTGCTACGTGTCGCATCGAACAGTGAGTCACGATAGCACAATCGAACCTTTCGGGGGCTCCCCCGCACGCGCCGCACCAGAGGCAGCGAGGTGCTACGCTTGCGCATATTGTTGCGTGGAAACAATCCACGCGGGCTTCCGCAAACATCGTTGATGCGCTACAATAGCGGGGGAGCCCCATCATCATCCTAAACGCGTTGTTAAACTGGACACGAAAGGCGCTGTACGATTTTTGCGTGTTTTCGGTCCATAGACTGCATGGGTACAGTGGTCCAGTAGTCTCCAAAAGAGTTATTTTAACTTCGGTTGAGCACCGAGCAAAACTGCGGATGTTCACTCTGACCGACAGCACGTCGTTTTACGTCTTCCAAAGAATCGTATGTTTATATAAATACTACATTGTTCTCACATACAGAAGCAACAAGAATAATGTTCCCAAGATTTTGTAATATTTCAACTTGATTTTAAAAGAGTGTCCGTGGAGTTTCTTGCCCGTTCTTATCAAAATCAAAATCAAAATCAAAAGTCATTTTGCCCGTTCTTATCCATAGAGATCTACGTTTTGGAATCGGCAACTAGCTTCAACTTTCCAACTGATCGACTTTTTGACAATTCAAAAGTGCCTGTAAATGGTTTAATTGAAATAAATGCTTTGAGTTTGAGTTTTGAGATACGTGAAGCAAAAACTTTGACCCACCTTTTACAATAATTCCGCGGACGGAGGAGTATGAAAATTGGTACAGTTAAAGTTTATATGGAGTAGGAGGGCAGACAGCTTATACTTTTAAATACTATGAATGCATAATATTTCACTTACATAAAATTTTAAATTAATTATGGTCGAATTTCGACCACTAGTACAAATAAACTAGTATTGTATATTTATGCTAGAGTCCCTACTAATATTATAAATGCGAAAGTAACTCTGTCTGTTACGCTTTCACGCCTAAACCGCTGAACAAATCGTCTCGAAATTTGGCAGAAATATAGCTTGGGATATAGAGAAAGACATAGGCTTATTTTTTACGCGATAGCCGACATACACATGGGTGGATCCGCGGGCTAGTATTCTATAAATAAGATAGTATTGTAAACAAATATTTTGTCGCCGCAGCAGTCTATCGATCGTGTACGTGCTGAGCGAGTCTAACGGGCAGTACTTCTTCCACGACGGCGAGCGCCGCATCCCCATCACGCAGGCGGCGCTGCACCAGCCCATGGTGATAAGTAAGTATACCGCAGTAAAAGTACTACCAAAATAAAATAAACCTTGTTGAGTCATTGCTGAGTCGTCTACAATGTTTTTGTAAAGATTTTTCAAATTATATTTTTCCTTGTTGTCTGACTATGTTGAGTCAGCAGAAAGGCTTCCAGCGGGCCAGCAACTGCCATGGCACACCTGGAAATTTCTTAATCGACTAAGAAGCGTGGGCCGCTGCCGGTACAACTTGGTCAGGTGAGGTGCTCAGATGAGATGCGCGACAGTGGAGCCACATCGCAAACTATGCCCCACCTGCACTATGGAAGACCTTTGCGAAGCCAACGATAACTCTGTCGAAGTGGCAGAAATCTGGTGGAGGCTAGTTTAAAACCAACATTTGGAATCATCGACGAAAGAAGAAGAAGACCGATGTCAGTAATGCTCCGATCATCGTATTTTGTTGTTCACGCCAAGATAATAATTTCCCGGCGGCGCATGGAAAATGACTTATTATTAAGATTGACCTTCACTAACCTATACATATTACTTTCATCTACAGAAGACGAGCGACCCTCCGAGGACGCTGCGCCCTCCGAAGATACACCCACGAACGGCAACGACATCAAGTTGGAATCTAACTCATGTTCCGAGAGTAACAAGGTCACCAAGTCGGAGCCAGCCAGCGAGCGGGAGGAACACAAGGGGGGACCCGTGGAGATACCGCGTCAGTTACACAGAATAAGCCTTTATTACTCCTTATACCATCAGCTATCTGCCAGTGAAAGTCCTGTCAAAATGGGTCCAGCCGTTTCGGAGATTAGCCGGAACGAACAGACAGACAGACAAAACGTGTTACTTTTATATTGTTATAGGAACCGCATTATACTTTTGTAGGCATTTAGTAAAAAGCAGTTATTTTGACATTACAAATAGACTTAAATTCTATGTCGGAGAGGCACTATTCATCTCGACATCATCATTAGTGGTCACAGGTTTAGTGGGCGTCATCGGAGTAAATGCTAGCACAAAACAAAGTACGTATTCACTGTTGCATAAAATGTAACAATTTTTTTTACAATATTTAAAACCACTGAACTTTGCAATTAAATGTTATTCAAAACAATTATGCTAAAGCAGCGGGTTCGCGACACCAAAGATTGGTGTCGCGAATTTGCCTCATTTAAACAATACTCCTTCAAAATTATGGAGAAATCCAACTAGATTTTCCAAAACGTCATAAAATTCCCGTTCCGTTCACGTCTCCCGCGCATGCGCGCAACCGCAATCTCTCAAGATGGCGTCTCGACCACAGAATAACCGAGCAGAATGAAAGCTTCCTAACAGAGCTCAGAATTCTTACCTACTTTTATAGGGCTGTCACTCAGTTAGTGCAAATAAAAGTCGGGCAAGTGCGAGTCGAGAGATGGAATGTTTAGTAAAGGAAATGCATCATCGCTTAAATATTTTTTGTTCTGTAGTTTGTGATATATGATAAACTTTCTTTCGAAATGCTGTTCACAAATCCTAAAATCTCCAAGTCTCTCAATTAGATCTCCTCGACCTACAACTGTAAGCCAGTTGTGTCGCCTGAAACAAAACGCGAAAGCAAAATATGTAATAGGCATAACATAATCAACACACGCGGGCGAAGCCGCTGGCAAATGCTAGCTTAATTTCTTAAATTAATTTTCCTAATTTAAATTTTATTAAAAAAACTCGATTGAAGGAAACTACTCGTATTTAAAATTTCAATAAATGCCTCGAGTTCATTTCCGCTACAAAATCGTCTAAAATATTTTAATCGGCAAGCTGCCGGCCGGTCAGTCCGCTCTTCCACCGCCGTTGTCCGCACCGCTCTGAGTCGTACAGCTCAACAGTCAGGCCAGGTGGCCAGGCCGTAAGGTAGAAACCTTCCCTACCTTCCTTGTTTTACTATTTCACGAACGTAAGAGGTATCTAATACAAAAGATCAAAAGGAATCTTGCAAAGACGGCCTACACACGTACCTACTTACCTACAAACCTACTGAAACAAAAATACAAAACAAATAATTTGGCGACGAACATTAATACACCAATATTTGTGGTAGGTAGACCATAAGAATAATAAATAATCATTCTTATGCGAAAACCTTATCGCCAACATAATTATTTTGGATACTAACTGTCTTGTTACTAAATACTTCTATAAAAAGCATTAAAAATGTGAAGGTATAATAGATATAGTCATTTACCTGACAAGATCCTTTGGATACACAAAATAAGAAATATCCTTGGTTTTCTCGCATTGTTTGTGCACACAGTACAATAGCTTGGCATATTGAACAACAGTAAAATAAAATATAACTATTACAAACGTCCGCGTCGTATCGCGGCCGCTAGCAACCCTTAACTTCGTCTTCTTACTGAGCTAGTTCAAACCGATTTGCACGCAAGTGGGCGCCGGTGCTCGCCCCCCGCCCCTTGTCAGTGACACGTCACTCACACATCGCTGTGTGTGTAGTAGTGTACCTACGTACGGCGTTAGTATGAGGCTTTGCTTCTGCTCGATTATTCTGTGCCTCGACCCCGCTCGAGGCGTGCCTCTGCTACGTAAAACGTATTACAAAATATTAACTTTTAAAGAAATTAATACAATTTTACACAATATTAAAATGTATGAAAACAAATGAAATTAAATTAGGATTTAATAAATATTTTTAGTGAGCATTATTGTTGAAAGCAACAATCAACTCTCCGAATACATCCTTCGACATATACATGCATATACAGGGTGTTTGGTGCATCGTGTGCCAAATTGAAATGGTCGACTGGGGGCATCTGCTATCCTATCAGACCCCTAAACACTTGTCATGCCCTATGGATTATTTCTGGAAATATGAAATAGATGTTGGGCCTGCATTCACAATATAGGCCAACAATTTGAGCAGAATATGTAAAAAAATATTAAATAAATGTTAAAAATATTTTGTAAATTTCTAGAAACCAAAAGGGAGATTTTACCTTATAAGAGTGAGTTATCAGATTTAATACGTTTTTCAGGTATAATTTAAGCAAAAATGATTTTTTTATCATAATTTGGAATTTAGTATTTTGTGACTCGATTCACAATTCTAGCGAATTCACAAAGTTGTAAAAAAAAATTAAGGCATGTGGCACATGACTAGCTAGAAGATAGACTAGAGAATTGCTAAGGGAGTTGGAAGATCCCGGTCGCTTTTGGTATTTTTTTTATAGCCATGTAAATAGCTGTTACATGGACAGCTTTAATTGAGGTCCGCAACTTTGCGAGTAAATTAAAAAAAAACTAGATAGCTAATGTTACTAATTTTGAATTTAAAAGTACTGTAATACAATACTAAATAAAAGGAAGGAGCTACAAGAGCAAGTGCGAATTGAAAAAGAGAAAGGAAATTCAGTTAGAATCAAATATGATAAAATAGTAATTACGAATAAAAACTCAAATACATCAAATAGTTATAATAAAAGAATGCTTTCTAACTCCCCTGAAAGTATTGCCACATGCACAAACCCTAGCGATGAACACAAAACGCAGGCCAAAAAGAAAAATAAAACAGGGACTTCCATACAAAGATCATCCAGTCTATCGGAGGGGCCAATAAGACCGGGCATATTGAACTTCCTTCATAAGCTCCCGACTAACACATCGGTAAATCAGGAAAACAAAACTAATAACAAATAACAACTAAAGACCCCCTCTCACGCGCAAAACGATATTGAAAATAGGCCAAAAACGAAACATCTTCCAAGCCGGCTAGTCACCGTGGAAGAATATGACCACAACCCTCCAAAGATATCACAAAAACATCAAAAAGATCAAAACGAGAACGAAGAAAAATCAAAAAGAAATAAAAAAGAACTCTACATAATAACCTACAATGTCAGAACTCTCCAATCACACGAACGAATAATAGAATGAAAAAAGCATTAACAAATATAAAATATGATATAATAGGTATATCAGAAGTTCGGCGCCTCGGAAATAACATAAAAGAGTACGATGAATTTATTCTCTGCAGTACAGGACAAACGCAGGGTAAATACGGAGTCGGTTTCATAATTAAAAAATATCTGAAACAATACGTAGAAAGTTACATCGGAGTCTCGGAACGCGTAGCCCTACTAAATCTGAGCATACCAGGAAAGAAATTCACCGTCATACAAGTATACGCTCCTACAGAAGCAGCAGATGAGGAACAAGTAAATATTTTCTATGACTCCGTCTACGAGGCAATGGACAAAGCATACGAAGATTTTATTCTGATGGGCGATTTTAATGCCAAAATTGGTAGACCACAACAAGATGAATACTTAGTAATGAAACAGTATGGGTATGGAACAAGAAACGCACGAGGTCAAAAACTTATAGACTTTGCGATGGAAAACAAGCTAGCTATCATCAACACGTTTTATAAGAAAAAAGATAAAAGAAAATGGACATGGCAGTCTCCGAATGGTCATAAAAACGAAATAGATTTCATACTGTCAAATCATCCTCACTCATTTCAAAACATCGAAACACTAAGTATAAACTTTACATCGGACCACCGACCACTTAGAGCTAAAATATCACTCACTAAGCATGTGAAAACACGAACCAGGTTTGTAAATAAACAAAACAGTACACTCAAAAACGAAGAAGAAATACAAATTTATAAGGAAAACTTACAAAATAAATTAACATCTATATCCCACACCGAAACTAATGTGACAGTACAGGACTACTACGATAAAATAATAAAAAATATAACAGACAGTTTACAAGTAGCACGAACGTCACATTCAACAAAAGTGCGCAGCGCTCTCACAGAAAATACAGAAAGACTCTTAAAACGAAGACAAGAGCTACAAAGAACTAAAAATAAAACGCGAACAATGAAAAATGAACTCAAAGCTCTTTATAAGTTGCTAAGCAAATATATAAAAAAAGATTACAAAAACCATAGAACTAATATCCTCCAAAAACATTTAGAAAAAAGTGGAAGTTTAAAAAAGGGGTATAAAGAGCTGCGGACAGGAAAAGCATGGATTGATTGTTTGAAGGAGTCGAGGGACACTGCTTATAGCCGAAAAGACATCATTAACGTTGCTACAAACTTTTATAAAAAACTTTATAGTGCTTCTGAGACAGTAAGAGACACGAATTACCTTGAAAAGGATCACTTTGATACAGAAAAACCACAATCCCACATAGAATCAATAGAATGTACGGAAGTAATTGAAACAATAAATAGACTAAAACCAGACAAAAGCCCAGGATCAGATAATGTCACCAACGACGCCATAAAAACCGCCTGCTTCATACTAGCTGCTCCACTTACCAAATTATTTAATTTGATTTTTGAAACAGGAGTTACACCTTACCAATGGTCTGAATCGAATATTATCTTGCTGTACAAGAAAGGAGACCCAAAAGACATCAGCAACTACCGGCCGATAAGCCTGCTACCTAGTGTTTACAAACTTTTCTCTACAATAATAAATCAAAGAATTAGTACAACACTAGAGGAAAGACAACCTATTGAACAAGCAGGATTTAGGAGAAATTTTTCTACTATAGACCACATACACACATTAGAACTGGTAATGGAAAAATATCAAGAGCAACAGAGACCGCTGTATGTCATATTCATTGATTACCAAAAAGCTTTTGACACAATCTCACACGAAAGTATATGGAACACGCTAAAAGCCCAAAATGTAGAGCAACAATACATAAAAATACTCAAACACCTCTATGGTAATTGCTCAAGTAGAGTTAAACTAGAAACCATTGGCCCAATTTTTCCAGTCAAGAGAGGAGTCAGGCAAGGTGACCCCTTATCCCCAAAAATCTTCATTGCAATATTAGAATCTATCATAAGCAAACTAGACTGGAGAAATTGTGGTCTATATATCCAGGGTAAATACTTAAACCACTTACGATTTGCAGACGACTTAGTTTTACTATCAGAATCGAACCTACAGTTGCAATATATGCTAGACACTCTACACGCAGCAAGCAGACAAGTGGGATTAGAAATGAATATCACAAAGTGTGCAGGACGCCCACACATAGAACAATAGAGAGTCTATTCAAATGTATATAATGATAAATCAATGTAATAATAGTATATAGCTATAAGTTTGCTACTAAGGTTTGATTTTGTTAACTACTAAGAACTTTGTTATGATCACACTCGACTCTAAGTCAAGTTCAGAGCAGGTCTAAACTTGTCGAAACCTGTCCAAACTCGTAGACGCCCCTGCCCATCTCTGATTGGTGGACCTAGGATCGAGCGTGATCACGATTTATTTTGGAGTAATTCTATTAGTAGTTTTAGTTAAGTAGCACGGCGCTACCACCGCTACTTGCACCCATGTAAATTAATATAGTTATAGGGTAATTTTAGTTTTGGGTTGCTTGTCATATTTTTTAATCCAGATGTTCTGGTAAATTCAGATCTTATAATGAACAATAAATAAGTCTTCAAGTTATTAAGAAGTTTTAATCAGTGAACAACATAGTAATGTCCTCCAATCCAGTGCACTTGATGTGAGACCTACATCCCTCACATTGTCTGGTCCTTCGATAGCCGGATACGAGGAAAACGCTATTGAGAAGAGTCTAGTGAACTTCTTGAAGAATATTTAGAAGAATTTATCAAGAACAATGCCAGTTACGAGGTCTACAGGTAAAAAAGGCAGACAAGCATCGACTACGGCTACAGAACAAACTGAAACTGCCACTGAAACCGCCACTGAAACCGCTACTGAAACTACGGCTGAGACAGCCACTACGGAGGCTACGAGAACGACAGCTGACACGTCAGAAGCACCTGATGCGACCGCGTCTACAATCAAACAAGCCGCCACACTACAAGGCACCGGAAAACCTGAAAATAAAGAAAGTGGTCGCCGCAGCAAACCTACGTCTCAAAAAAGTGTAAAAGTGTCTAAAGCGCGTCGCATAGCCAAGGCCAAGGCAGAACTAGCACAAAGGTTAGTGGAGTTAGCAACCGCGCACCTCGCCGAAGTCGAAGCTGAATCTACTGATGAAGACTTATCCTCAGTCGCCTCGGAAGCTGGAAATGATCAACGAGTGACTACTTGGCTACAATCAAGTCAGCTACTCGCCATCGCCGACAGACCACATCAATCTGAAGTGAAGTCGCCGAACGAACCTACAGCTCCAGTAACCGCAGCCGTGTCCTGGTGCATCCCAGCGACTTTACCGGCGGGAGTCAGCACCATGCATCCGCCGCCTGAAAACCTGAACATTGAACCTGAGAACACATTGCCAGTGAGCACCGCCGCCCCCTGTCAGCCGAACCCCGCGACAGAACAGCCGCACCTGAACCCGCCGCCAGTGATCGCCGCCTGGCAACAGAACCCCGCGCCCACGCAGCCACTCCCGAACCTGCAGCCAGTGATCACATCCGCATCCTGGCAACCGAACTATGTGCCTGCGCAGCCGCAACCAACGCCAGCACCCTGGCCACAGAACCCGACGTACGCAACAACGAACACATCATGGCAACCAATCTATACTACGGCACCACACCACAGCTATACTCCAAGATATGGCACCGAGACCCGGGTGCCGCAGTCTATGCCATCAGAGCACGCCTTGCATCAGCCTACATCACTGGCCGTCCAAGAACCAAGGACGGACATGAAAGAACTTGCTGCTGCGATCACACACGCTGTGCAATCCACACAGTACCAGCAGCCAATGAGACACACTGAACTACCCTGCTTCAACGGAGCGCATCAAGATTGGCTTACGTTCCGCGCCGCCTACAGTGAGACGGCACATCGACTAACAGCAGTGGAGAACATGTCTAGACTCAGACGAAGCCTTCGAGGTCTAGCCAAGGAAGCTGTTCAAGGTCTACTAATAGTGAACGCAGACCCAAGTGAAGTTATGAAATCACTCGAGCTACGCTTTGGACGTTCAGACTCAATTGCAATAGCCGAGATAGAACGTCTACGAACTCTGCCACGCCTCACTGAATCGCCGCGTGATGTTTGTACATTCGCTACCAAAATAGAAAGCATAGTTGGGACTCTGCAAGCACTCAACTGTGGTCATTATCTCTTCAATCCAGAAGTAACGAAAGCTATTGTTGAGAAGCTCACACCAACCTTGAAAAGACAGTGGTACCAGTTCTCAGCAATGAATTCCAGAACAGAACCTGATCTTCTGAAGTTTACCCGATTCATCAAGATTGAAGCTGAAATATGCAGCCCGTACGCACTACCTGAAAATATCGCTGCAACAACACAACCCACTCAGAACACGCAGCGACGCCAGCAACGAGTGCATGCCACGCAAGAAACAAATAAACCAAAGTGTGGCCTATGTGAACGTCAGGGGCACAGCATCATGGAATGTGAACAATTCAAGAAAGCAGCTACTGATGCTAGATGGGATATAGCTAAGAAGCATCGCTTGTGTTTTCGTTGCCTCAAATACAGAACAAAGCAACACAGCTGCAAACCAAAGAAATGCGAAATAAATGACTGTGTACATTTACATCACAAGATGTTACACGCCGACAGTGCAGCAAACAAAAAGAAAGTTGAACCCGAGTGCGCCAAAGAAGAGCAAGAGAAGGTGCATTCAGCATGGACACCTAGGGTGTCATTTCTGAAAATAATACCAGTACACCTTTCTGGATCGGCGGGAGCCGTAGATACCTACGCACTCCTAGATGACGGCTCTACAGTAACACTAATCGACGAGAGCCTAGCCGATCAAATTGGAGCGGAAGGATCATGTGAACCACTACGTATATCATCCTTCGACGGCGAGCCTACGATCGACGTGACGTCTCGACGAGTGAACTTCTTCGTCAAAGGACTTCACACATCTGAACGCAAGTTGCATGCAAGAACAGTTAAGCAACTAGAGCTGGCTGCACAGAGGATACCTGGAGAAGCAGTCAGGGATTGTGAACATCTTCGAGACATAGCCAAAGATATAGTAACTGAAGATGCAAGACCCAGACTCCTGATCGGCCAAGACAACTGGGATCTCCTCATCACAATAGAAATCAAAACAGGAAAGAAAAACCAACCAGTGGCCTCACTAACTCCGCTCGGTTGGGTCCTGCACGGCAGCCACACACGAGCACTTGGCCACAGAGTGAACTTCATCAGACATGTCAACACAGACGATGACCTTCATGAACTAGTGAAGGAATACATCACAATAGACAACATGCAAGTCAATCCAAAGAAACCCATCAATGATCCTGATGAAAAGGCACTTCGTATCCTGCAGCAACATACGAAGAGAACCACGGCAGGTCGATATCAAACCGCGCTATTATGGCGAGATGAAAACATAAAAATGCCAGACAACTACGACAGCGCTGTGAACAGGCTCGTCAGCGTGGAAAGGAAAATCGATAAAAATCCCGATCTAAAGAAGAAGTACTCCGAACAAATGGAAGCACTAGTATCAAAGGGATACGCCGAACCAGCTCCACCGACCACTTCAAAACATAGAACCTGGTACTTACCTCACTTCGCGGTTTTCAATCCAATGAAACCGGATAAATTGAGGATTGTCTGTGACGCGGCAGCAAAGACCAGAGGAGTCTCTTTAAACGATCAATTACTCACTGGTCCAGACCTTCTACAATCGTTACCAGGAGTGATCATGCGTTTCCGTCAGCACCCAATCGCCGTGACCGCCGACATTACTGAAATGTTCCTACAAATAGAACTTCGACCCGAAGACCGGGATGCTCTGCGCTACTTATGGCGAGGAGACCGAAGAGACAACCAGCCGCCTGAACAATATCGTATGAAGTCATTAATTTTCGGAGCTTCTTGCTCACCAGCTACAGCGATATATATCAAGAACACAAACGCCGAGAGATTCCAACAGGAATACCCAGAGGCAGTCGAAGCTATCAAAAGAAAGCATTACATGGATGATTATCTGAATAGTTTTGACACACTAGAAGAAGCAGTAAGAGTCTCTCAAACAGTTCGTAACATTCATAGTGAAGCGCATTTCGAACTCAAGAAATGGTCATCGAACTCTACCGCCCTTCTTGAAGCATTAGGGGAACTAACTAGGACCGAAGAAACAATCAAGCTGGAAGATAACATTCAGACAGAACGAGTTCTCGGCCTGATATGGAGACCACCAGAAGACTCGCTTGCCTTCAATCTGAATCTGGCACGCATACCTCAGAACATCCTACAGAATGACACGCCTACTAAAAGAGAAGCTCTTCGAATAGTTATGTCCCTATTTGATCCATTGGGACTTGTATCGCCGGTGACCATCAGAGCCAAACAAATACTACAGGAAGTTTGGCGTCGTGGAACAGCATGGGACGAAGCCCTAGATAGTGACCTAGCCGCAAGCTGGAGGAAATGGCTCGTTCATCTCAGAGCACTAGAACACATCTCCATTCCACGAACCTATCCAGGCTTCAGCGCTACGGAATCACTACAGCTACATATATTTACCGACGCCAGCGAATCGGCATGCTCAACAGCATTATACTGGCGAACTGTGACCAAAGACGGAAGAACTTACGTCTGCTTGATCACAGCCAAAGCCAAGGTGGCACCATTGAAACTAATGTCAATTCCGCGATTAGAGCTGCAAGCAGCAGTACTTGGCGCACGTATGGCAACAGCGGTTAAGGAAGAACATGAAAGAACACCAGAGTCAACCACGTTCTGGACCGATAGCAGAACTACACTGTCATGGATCAGAACTGGGTCCAGATCTTATAAACCATACGTCGCTCACCGCATCGCAGCAATCGAAGAACACAGTTCCACCAATGAATGGCGCTGGATCCCGACCAAATTGAACCCAGCAGACGACGCTACAAGAGATGTACCAGAACACTATGATCAAGATCATCGCTGGTTCAACGGTCCAGAATTCCTTCGTGGGCCGCCGGAAACGTGGCCAGCGGACGAGAAAAATCCTGTCATAATCACAGGAGAAGAGAGAACCTGTAGCATTAGAAACCAGAGCATACAGATCAGCGAAGCTATACCTAACTGCAATAGATTCTCACGTTGGGAAAGATACCTACGAGCGACAGCACGAGTTCTACAGTTTCTACATCTCTGCCGCCAATCAGAGCAGAATATTAACTACAAAAGAACCAAAAAGAACAGCAGCGGCGACCCTGATTGGAGGAAAAGTAAGCAGACAGTACCAGTCAAACCAAAAGAGAGGCGAGAAATCTCAAGCAATCACCTGCCTCTCACCGCTGAACTCCTACGCCAAGCCGAAAGTCTGATCCTGCGAGCTTCACAAGAACAGTCCTTCCCAGAAGAGATAGAAGCTCTAAAAAACAAGAAGCCCATACAGCGAAACAGTCGCCTGCACGCACTATGCATAGAATTCACGGAGGGGGAAGTTCGCCTTAAGAGCAGGATAACCGCCATGACAGACATCACAGAACGTATGAAGAAACCAATGATACTAGATGGAAACCATATTACGACACGATTATGGATCGAACACGTCCACCGCAAATTACATCACGCAGGCACCGAGACCATAGTCAACGAATGTCGTCAGCAGCATTGGGTGCTCCGTCTACGACCGACCGTCAAGAACATCATAAGCAAATGCCTACGATGTCGAATAAAAGCAGCCTCTCCACCTCAGCCGATGACAGGGAATCTCCCTTCCTGTCGCCTAGCACACCACCAGAGACCATTCACCTACGTCGGATTGGACTATTTCGGGCCATTGACCATTACAGCAGGACGGAGTCATCAAAAAAGATACGTCGCTTTATTCACGTGCCTGACGACGCGAGCCGTACACCTCGAACTTGTGACATCGCTCAACACAGATTCGGCAATTATGGCATTACGACGAATGATAGCACGCCGAGGATGTCCAGCGCAGCTATGGTCCGATAACGGAACGAACTTTCACGGCGCTGAAAAGGAGCTACGAGCAGCCATCTTCGCGGCTACGGCAGAAGAAGCTTCGGAGAAGATGATCGACTGGAGATTCATCCCCCCTGGAGCGCCATTCATGGGAGGCGCCTGGGAACGCATGGTGAGATCAGTAAAGACAGCACTGGCCACCACGCTAAACGAGCGATTCCCAAGCGAAGAAGTGCTTCATACACTACTCATCGAAGCCGAACACACTGTAAACAGCCGACCACTTACGCACGTGTCAGTGAACCACGAAGATCCTGAAGCATTAACCCCCAATCACTTCATTTTGGGCGGTCCCGGTCGCATCGCGGCACCAGGAGAATTCGACGACAGCGACTTACGTCTACGAGCCAGTTGGCGTGCAGCTCAGAGACTTGCTGATATATTTTGGGCCAGATGGCTGAAAGAATATCTCCCAGAACTACGGAATCGCAGAGAACCACACACTAAAGGTACGATTCCCAAGGTCGGCGATCTAGTGTTCATCGTTGATGGCAACCTCCCAAGAAACATGTGGATCAGAGGACGCATTTGCGCTACATTTCCCGGCCCAGATGGAGTGGTACGCACAGTGGACGTATCTACAAAAGGAGGAATCCTGCGACGTCCAGTGAAAAAGATAGTGGTGCTATCAATCGACCAAGGCGATCCTGCACCGGTTTCTACGACTGCGGCGTCAGCAGCAGACGACGCACGGCGGGAGGAATGTGCAGGACGCCCACACATAGAACAATAGAGAGTCTATTCAAATGTATATAATGATAAATCAATGTAATAATAGTATATAGCTATAAGTTTGCTACTAAGGTTTGATTTTGTTAACTACTAAGAACTTTGTTATGATCACACTCGACTCTAAGTCAAGTTCAGAGCAGGTCTAAACTTGTCGAAACCTGTCCAAACTCGTAGACGCCCCTGCCCATCTCTGATTGGTGGACCTAGGATCGAGCGTGATCACGATTTATTTTGGAGTAATTCTATTAGTAGTTTTAGTTAAGTAGCACGGCGCTACCACCGCTACTTGCACCCATGTAAATTAATATAGTTATAGGGTAATTTTAGTTTTGGGTTGCTTGTCATATTTTTTAATCCAGATGTTCTGGTAAATTCAGATCTTATAATGAACAATAAATAAGTCTTCAAGTTATTAAGAAGTTTTAATCAGTGAACAACATAGTAATGTCCTCCAATCCAGTGCACTTGATGTGAGACCTACATCCCTCACACAAAGACCAGATTAATGACCAACTTCAAAAAATCAAAAATAACAATTGAAAATGAACCATTAGATTATGTGGATCAATATATATATTTAGGAAAACAAATTGGATTCTGCAGAGATAGCAATGAACTGGAGGTAGAGAGAAGAGTAAAACAGACTTGGAAAAAGTTCTGGAGTTGTAAGGAAATATTTAAAAGCGAAATGCCTATCAAACTGAAGAAAAAAGTCATGGACTCGTGTCTCATTCCTTGTCTTACGTATGCATGCCAAACATGGAAATATACCAACAAAGTAAAGAATAAAATAATTACATGTCAGCGAGGAATGGAACGCAGCATGTTAAATATCAAGAAAATACAAAAAATAAACCACAACAAAATACGGTCAAAATCAAAAGCAATAGATGCTCTCAAATACAGCCAGAAGCTAAAGTGGAAATGGGCCGGTCACATAGCACGTCTTAAAGATCGCAGATGGACCAAAACGGTTACGTCATGGAAAGGCCCACCAGGCAAACGGCATAGAGGAAGACCGTTCACTAGATGGGACGACGATATTAAAAAAATTGCTGGTCCAGAATGGCAACGAATAGCCAAAGACCGAGAGAAATGGATAGCTTTGGAGGAGGCCTTTACCTGAGAGGGGTTCCAGTACAGTAAAAAATGCTACTGCCTATTATTATAATATTAGTAAAATTGAAGTAGTTATTAAGATAATTGTATTTAAGTGTATGGATATTAGTTTTCTCAATTTTTTTTATCCTTTTGCTAACTAAGTACTATAGGTAGGAGACAACATTTGCATGTCAATGTGTTACTGGAAATAAAAGGCTTTTTTTATTTTTATTTATTTATTTATTTAATACAATACACATCTAAATCAAATTAAAATTCAGAGTCTTCGACTTATACTTTTTTTATTTGTATTTGAATGTAAAATTTGGGTATTTTTTAAATAAAATAATAAAAGTCGATGAAAAATAATCCACAGGGCATGACAATTGTTTAGGGGTCTGAAAGGATAGCAGATGACCTTCCCAGTCGACCATTTCAATTTGGCACACGATGCACCTACAATATAATTGTATAAATTTCAAAAACTACTGTGTACAACAATATAATTGTATAGGCTTAAATCGAATAAAAAGAAAGTAACATAATTCAATCTGTCGTCTTAGCTAGGTTACACGGTGACGTGTATTAAGGTCCGCCAGCCCAGGTGCACAGGGGTCAAACATTGCAATAGAGACTGCACTGTAAGGGGCAAACGTATTCAACTGATACGAACTGTTAGTACGTGCGTGCGTTTTGTGTATGCGATAGATTTACGAACTGTTGCCAAAGAAATGTTATTCTGTGTCCCCAGCGGACTTCCTGGTGTCGGAGTCCCTGTCCCTGTCCCCGTCGCGCCTGCTGCACGACGCGGAGGGCTGGCTGGACGGCGCCGGACACGACTTCTCGCTCAGCAGCTTCCTGGGACATCTGGAGGGCCGCCCGGCTGTGAGTACACACACGATACATACACACCGCTACATATTGATCGGTTTAATCTTTAAACGTGGTCATTGTACTCATTATGAACAACTTAAATGATGGACAAAAAATCAGCTGATTACTTTATGTCGAGTTATGCGAACACAATTGCATGGATAAGCGGTTCTTATTCAGGATGGGTCCCATAATTAAAGTCATAGGGACTAAGTACTAAAACGATCAAAATGTAACGGTGTATGTACCATAGCGGACATTAGCGATCGACCACCTTTCAACCTTATTACTTAAGGCATAAGGGTGAAAAGTGATCCACCGTTATTGACCGCATGTGTATGTACAAACGCGGTCAATAGCGGTGGATCACTGCGATCACTATAGACATAGAGAAATAAAACTTCGTTTGGAACTAAAACCGTAGGGTAAATAAACATGATAGCTAGAATGCGGTCGACCAATGTCGATCAGACAATATAGAGCGCGTCAGTAAAACATTATTGTTGATCGATTGATGAAGGTACTGCGGGTGAATACCATTCACCACTCTGGATCGATCTGAACAGTCGATATCATCGACTGCAACTATATCGACCGCAGTCTAGTCTCAATTCGTTTTGCAATCCTACGAATATTACAAATGTGATACTTTGTGAGGATGGATAGATAGATGGATGTTTGTTACTCTTTGGATGAAATTTGGCACACAGATAGTTTATTTCCTGGATTAACTCATAGGATTACAGTTTCGTTGGCAATGCTTTAATCTACTGTTGTCGGTGCTTTAATATTTAACTCGGCATCACTACTGTTTACGTGCGGTTCCGGCACGGCGTCCCATCGCCGCGTCGGTGCGGCGCATGCGCGAATTTAATTCGTAAATACAACCATTCGGTACGGCGCCAGCATCACGTGCATGAAGATGTTATAACATTTATTTCTCCCAACTCCTCAGGTGGACTCCCACCTGCAGTCCCTGATGGCGGAGTCGAGCGTGGACTACGTGGCGAAGTTCGCCGACCTGGCTGCTGAAGTCACGGACGAACCGGACCAGCATGCTCCCGCCGAAGAAAATATATAGACAATATACAGTTAAACATGTTAAGGAAATATCAACTGTAACTTGGTGTCAATTAAGTTCATTTTTTAATGTGTATCTGTAATCATTTTAAAATATTTTGAGGTGCAGTGCACTATGAACTTTTTGGAGAATTAAATAAGTTTTCTATTCTCACGCACACAGACGCAAAAGTCCGGACGGGCTTTACATTCATCTTCCTTATCAATTTGGTCATTAAACAGTTGAATATCAAAAATAATTATTATGTAACAAAATGTTTTATCTTTACCATGTTAGTGTGATACAACAATGTATTGTTAAATTGTGTTATTTTTTAGTTTACTGTGATCGTTGTTATTGATGTTTGTAGGAGTTGGACATTTGTTAATAATGAACATGATAGATTTAAGCGAAAATGTATTTAATTGAAAAACTATAAATCGTAGAATTAATAGCAAACGTTTTATTATTTCCTCTCAATCGGTTATAAAACTCACTGGGAATGAAAAAATGCATTGGTGACTGAGCACACGACCAGCACCCTAATTGGGTAACGAACTTCCAATAACTATCCAAGGAAATCCCTAATTCATCACATTGCTACATTCATGGAAATGGGAAAATCAGAAAACATGAAAATATCCGTAGACATGCACAAACATTTGAACACAGTAAACAAGATTACAAAATCGACAAGCAGATATAACGAATTACTACCATCATCCACGCGCTTCTGCGCTATATATAGAATATAAAGTTAACTTTTTCATCATCATCTCCGTTAACTATAAGAGATTTAAAAGGAAAATGCTTCCGATGCGGTAAAGACGACCACCGATCTAATGATTGCGGCGCCATCAAGTCTACCTGCCTGAAATGCAAGAAAATTGGACATCTGGCACGAGTTTGTTTGCAACGGAACTTAAAAACCAATCAACTAGATGACACTATAAGTAACACGAGTTGCGACAGTATTGGAGATATCAATTTAATCAAAAGTGAAATAACGGATCACATAAATATATGATCACAGTAAAAATTTAGAACAAACAAGTACGCATGGAACTTGACACGGGAGCGACATTGTCAACATTGTCACTCAAACAATACAAAAGCCTACTCTTCTTCTTCTTTGCTCCATCCCACATTAGGTGGGGTCGGCTCTCCTAATTTTTATGCGCCATGACGTTCTGTCTAGGGTTGTCGGGTCGGGTAGTTCTTCTTTATTTATGAGGCTGGTCAAACTAGTGTACCATGTGTACGGAGGGCGTCTTTTACCTCTCTTTTTCTCCTGTAGATTTAAGGCTTTTTTTAACTATGTAGTCCTCGTCTCTTCTCATTACGAGTCCCAGCTTTTCGGCTATAGGGGTTACTTTAAAGCTGCCTCGAATGTACTCATTCCTTATTTTATCTAGCATTGTAACCCCTCCTGACCAACTTAGCATTTTCATTTCAGTCGTGTGAAGCTTTTGGACGTGTATTTCTTTTACAGGCCAGCACTCTGCTTCGTACGATATAGCTGGTCTCACTGCCATCTTGTAAACCTTCCCTGTTGTGCGGATGGGCCACAGACATATAATATGTCTGTGGGGTGGGCTTGCATTTATCACACAGCACTCCTGTTAACGAACTTTTGCCAGCCAACGTTCACTCTATGCGCCACGTTTTCCTCCACACTGCCACTTTCCGTGATGACTGACCCAAGATATTTAAACTGTTTCACTTTTGGGACCATTGTCATATCTGGGTAGTAAATATTGGATGATTGTGAAGTTTTGCTTAGTTTGTACTCTAGGTGTTCTGTTTTAGACCTGCTGACTTTTGAGTCCTGCTTCTTCCAGGGCTTGAACCCACTGGTGTAATGTAGCTTGTAGTTCGTTAGCTGAATTCGCAATAAGAACGATATTATCTGCGTATAGAATATTCCAATGAAGTTCGGCCTGGATATGTTTTGTTATAAGGTTCATTACCACGATAAATAGAAGTGAACTAAGCCGAGCCCTGGTGGACTCCAACTTTGATTTCGAAAGCTTTGCTTAGGCCTGCTGGGTTTTTTACTTTAGTAGTGACGTTTCGGTACATGTCTTGTATCAATTGCACATAAGTTTCAGGCAGGTGTTGTGGTCTCAGTGCTTGCCATACCAACCGTCGTGGTACTCTGTCGAATATTTTCTCGAGATCTATAAATATGAAGTCGAGATCTTCTTTGTTCAGTCAGTATTTTTCGGTCACACGAATTGATTGGATTGCGTCGGTAGTTGATTTTGACAGCCGGAACCCGAACTGATTTGGAGTCATCGTCGAGAGAATTTGAATGCGGCTACTTAGTATGCGCTCCCATATTTTGAGTGTGTGTCTCACTCTCTAACATCGCCTTTATTTTTAAAGAAAGGGATGAGGTGGCTGAGGCGCCATGAGTTAGGCATGACTCCGGTTGTTAGGATGAGGTTAAAAAGTCTTGTGAGCCATTCTATGCTTATTGGCACAAGCAGTTTCCAAATCTGCTGGGATGTCGTCCGACCCTATAGCTTTGCGGTTTTTCATATTTTTGACGGCTACTTTTACCTCGTCTATACCAATCTCCAGTAAGGACCCTTCAACGGATTTCAGGGTATCTTGTAATTGACTAGGGAATTCCTCATTCATAAGACCTTTATAATACTCATACCAGCGAGTTGTTATTTCTTCATCTGAAGTTAGTATAGTAATCTGTGTTTCTGATAAATTTGCTAGTTTGAAGCTGGATTAAAGAAATTAATATGAAAACTGCAGATTTTAGAGTTGTACGAGCTTCAGAACTATCCGACAAACTTGATAAATGATTAGAAGAATCTTCATCAACTGTTTTTACATCAGACCTAGAAAAAATACCCAACTACGAAGCTCATATAAATCTCAAAGAAAATATACGACCAATATTTATAAAACCACGACGTAAGTATAGTATAGTATAGTAAGACCAAAAATAAACAATCGTCTATCATTATGATTGAATAGTCGAACTTTCCGTAAAATGTACTCTGTGGAACTTTCATCGCGTGACATTGTAGCAGACGGATTAGTTCCATAATTAGTCCACAGAGTACTTTTTAGTCTATTTTATCTCTGGTTTACCTGCCAACGGGAATGTTTACGTTGCTACCAAAGAGTTGCTGCTTTGCTAGGTTATGTTCCATTTCTATTGTTCCGATATTTAGTAATATCACCGTGAAACATATCCAGATGTGTTTGCTGAACATTGTGAATGTATGGTGAATTTATTACTATTAATACAGTTGCCCTATTGTGTGCAGAGCGCTAAAATATTTGTTTTAACAATGTTTCTGCAATGGTTCATGTACGTATCTTTATAAGAATATTTCATATATTTTTCATGTTACTTGGCTTATATCATTTGATGATAAGGTTTGTGACTTATTTATTATTATAACGTACCTAGTTCAAGTAAAAAAAAAGAGTTCTGTTACCTACCTACAAAGATTGTAATGACGATAGGTAACATTTTTTGTGATTATTATTTATAAATATAGTATTATAATTACACTGATAACACCACACTGGATCTTCCTGTCTTATACATCCATATTTGAGACGTTTATCAATATCCTGTTCGACCGAAAACACATACTAAAACTGCTCTAAACAAAATCAATACACATTAACAAGATGTTTTTTTTTTGTTTTAGGTTACTGGTGGTCCTACCACTAGCATTCATAGGATTCCTCCTATTCATAACCTTTGTGCTGATACCATTTGCGTTCATTTTCGCAACATGGTACATGAGGATAAAAGAGCGCAAGTTGACCAGACGTAAGAGGGACGGAGCCAATGTGGCTTTCTTTCATCCATACTGCAATGCTGGCGGGGGCGGAGAGAGGGTGCTGTGGGTGGCTATCAAGGCTGTACTAACCAGGTTTGTTGTTAAATTGTAACTTTAAGATACATATATGCTGCCAGAATATTGTTGCTGAGGTAATCAACACAGCCTGTAAATCATAGCCAAGGAACTACAATAATTTTTGTATCTTTGTTAAAATTCGTTCATTCTTCACTTCATTATAGTACGCCAGTTAAGTTTAAATTATTGTTGGTAATTTGGTACTAGTTCAGTTAGGTAGAGTATATGGTGCTAAGAGAAACATAATTGACAACACATTAAAGTATTATTTAAACATGTAATGATAGATAGATGATAGATGTTACACAATACGATTGATACAAGTTAAGACAAGTCTGTTAGAAAAAATCTCCATAGCAACGGTACATTTCTACTAAAGAGGCATGCTCTGTGATACATACAAAGTTAAGAGAACTGCACCCAAATTACGTAACACACCATCCATACCAATGTAGCTCTCCAAGGTAAAGCACTAGGAAGTGGTGAAGGGCAGGTGTTTTGAGGGACTGTCTTATGTAATTTTGGTGTTCAAACGTGCTGACTCTCAGCCTAGTTTGAACAAATGATTTTCGATTTTGAATCAGAATCATTTTGAAGGATATTGCTATTCCATTGCTGCATATGTTCAAAAAATTTGTCTGCTCGGCAACATAAATAATGCAATAAAAGTTGTTGAATTGACAAATGAAAATCATTCCTACTGCAGGCTTAGCATGACGCTTTCTATTTCTATGAAGAACAGACAGTGCTTTTTCTATACATAGTCACATTTCGTTTCTCCATTTTTGACATCGCACTGTAGATATCCTACTACAATCTGTCATTTTGTCTTTCGTTTCTAACAATCTTAGTCTAGGTCCTTTTATATGTAGATTATTTCAGAAGAACATTTCTTCCCAAACTGTCAAAATCACACTGACAACAAACAATTTTAGTATGTGTTATCTACTCAACGGCCACAAACTATATGCGATTATCTACAAAATCATGATTCGTTTAGAATGCATAACTGTGATAATTAATAGAAAAACATAAATATCTTTCCTATTGTACATCATTTAGTTCAAATCAAATCAAATCAAATCAAAATATTTTATTTCACATAAACCTGCAAGGGCACTTATGAAACGTCAGAAGCTAGGTGCACGGTTCCAATTTGTCGCTCCCTATGGAGAAGAGCCGGCAAGAAACTCCACGGTTACTCTTTTAAAAATAATTGGGTTTTACAATGTTTTCAAATTACAGTGATAATAGGTATGGGAGGACAGTGCAGGCCTGTCAATAAGTACCAAGTACCTAGAGGAAGGAAAATAAAGAATAGAAACTGTAGGCCTACAACATTCTCATTCACAATATGTAAAAGAATCTACATAAGTAAAATCAACCTATTTAAACCAAGTGATATGATTTACATGAGAATCACTAATAAATACTCGATATTACAAGTGTTGTATAATGTCAAATAATGACGAGAATATGTCAGAAAGTGTAAAAATAAAATAATTAAAATTGACATTGTAATTTGGAAGCAGTTAATAGACGCTCACATAGTTATGGTGCTAATGAGTTACCAGGGAAGCCACATGTGCAGAAGGAATTAATGCCAAACTTCCTTGTCTTCAACGTAGTCTTTTATCTTATAATATGCTTTTTTGATAAGGACACGTTTGATGTGAGTTTTAAACTTTCCATCGCTAAGTTCTGTAACCGGTTTTGGCAACTTGTTATAGAAGCGGATACTATTTATTAGAAATGACTTACTAGTTTTAGTTAATCTAAATTTTGGAATCACAATTTCATCTTTACTACGTGTATTTAGATTATGGAAGTCGCATCTTTTTTTGAAAAGACCTAAATTTTTGCGAACATACAAGATATTTTCTAGGATATAAAGAGAAGGCAGAGTTAGTATGTCAACTTCGTTGAATTTGTTTCTAAGAGACTGGCGAGGCCCCATTTTATAGATTGCGCGGATTGCCCTCTTTTGTAGAATGAAAACTGAATCTACGTCAGCTGCCGACCCCCACAGCAGAACGCCATAAGACATAATACTGTGAAAATAAGCAAAGTATACTAACCTAGCTGTGGCTACATCAGTCAACTGTCTTATTTTTCTTACTGCGTAAGCAGCTGAGCTTAATCTACTTGAAAGAGCTCTAATGTGGGCACCCCATTGCAATTTTGAATCTAAAGTAATTCCTAGAAATACAGTTTCCGAAATAGCATCTAGTTTATTGCCATCAAGTTTTAAATTTAGCCCTACTTTTACTAAATGTCTTAAGTTCTCATTACCAAATGTACCCCACATTTGGTAATGAGAACTTAAGACATTTAGTTTTGTTCGCATTGAGTAAAAGATTATTAGCCGCAAACCATTTCGAGAGAACAGCTAGACTATCGTTGACACGTAAGACATCCGTATCTTTTCTATCTATTCTAAAAATAAGAGAAGTGTCATCAGCGAATAAAATTATATCCGAGAAGTTAGCCATCAGGTAAGGAAGGTCATTAATATAAACTAGAAATAAAAAAGGGCCAAGAATTGAACCTTGAGGCACGCCTATCTTAACTAGAGACCCCGAGGACGTTGCCCCATTAACAATTACTTTTTGCTGCCTGTTTGATAAATAGGAAAGCACAAGATCAGCAGCTCGTCCACGAAGTCCGTAGTGGTGTAATTTACAGATGAGTGTATTGTGGTCAACGCAGTCAAACGCTTTTGAGAGGTCACAGAAAATGCCAATTGCATCCTGGGACTTCTCCCAGGATTCCAAAATGTGACTGATGAGTTGTACTCCCGCGTCAGTCGTTGACCTACCTTTCGTGAAACCAAACTGTCGACTATGTAAAATCCCATTTGAGTTAAAATGTGACAACATCTGGTCTAGCATGATTTTTTCATAAATTTTGCTCAATGCTGGAAGCACAGATATAGGTCTATAATTAGAGGGATCACTCCTACTACCCGATTTGAAAATTGGTACTACTTTACTATGTTTCATTAAGTCAGGAAACGTACCAGTGTCTAAACATTGATTAAATATGCCTGTTTGGACAGGGGCAATTGTGTCAATGATATCTTCAAGAACCTTAACGGAAATGCCCCATAAGTCTTCAGTGTTTTTTTATGTTAAGACTTTTAAATGCTGTTTTAATTGTGGCAATAGAAATGGGTTTGAATTCAAAATCTGGAATGTCCTTACTGAAGTTTTCTTTAAGAAGAGATTCAGCTAATACAGATGATAATATATAGTCATGTCGTAATAGTTAATAGTCATGTCTATTCTTCCGTCGACAAATTGGTGCTCATGCTAAGCCTGCTGGTAGTGTATTATCCAATTACCTCTGTGTTGTTTCTCAAATCCTTTGCTTTTCAGACAAACATATGAATGATTCAAACTATATATTGTACTGAAATATATAATATATTTTTATTTTGACGGACCTATTTTTTATAATTTTTGCACAAACATTCACCCATTTATACAGGTCTTCTCCATTCCACAATATTGGATTCAATAGGTAATTAAGACCCAAACTGACATCCCTGCTTCATCATCCCGTCTTCTTCCTAGCATGTATAACCTGAATGTTCTTTCTTAAAATGTCAAAACAACTGATTTGGAAGGTTTTTTAAATGCAGAATAATCTTGATATTTGAGTATACTTCAATGTAATGCACTTTTTTCATTTGAAATGTTAACCTTAAAGCAAAAAAATGGTTACAAAATTTTGTATACCTATCCTTGAAATCATCCATTTTACCCACTGATATACAAAAACCCAAAATATACAGTCACAAATAAAAGCAACACTCAAAACTGTCCCCAATTATACGTCAGTAGTTATAGTTATGATAAAACACATTTTTTTGCAAATTCAATCTTACATGTATGACTTAAAGTGGTTTTTACAAAGCAGTGTCTAAAAAGACTCGTAATTATGCTATTTGACTCCTACGCACATTGCGCTCTATTCATGCGGATGTTTTTGAGATGCTGATTGTGTATCTTGGGTTTATGTATATTAATGATTTTACTCTTTATTTTTCAAATTATTGTTGTAAACTAATTGTCACACAACCAGACCATAGCTAAGATTACTTGGCTTCTATTCCACAGATACCCAGATTCAAACATCCACATATACACAGTAGAGACAGCAGAGCCGCAGACGATCATAGACCGGGCTCAGAACCAGTTCAATGTTAAGGTGGACCGCACAAAGATCACCTTTGTGCGGCTCAGTATGAGGAGGGTCATTGAGGCGCAGTCCTATCCTTACTTCACGCTGCTGTTTCAGAGTTTGGGTTCCATGGTATTGGGGCTTGAGGCTTTTATGAAGCTAAATCCTGGTGAGTGAGTGATAACGTCCATTTGTTTAGTATACAAATGACTTAGAATCTAGTGTTAGAACTTACAACTACCAGAGAATCAACACAAACTATGTTTATTGTTACGCCACTGTGGCATGTAGGCGTATCCTATGTCCTAGTATAGCGTGGTATGGTGTGGATGGTATTGCATGGTATGGTTTGGTTTTGTTTGTTTGTCGTTGCGAAGTTCCTCAAAATTATTTGTTAAACCATCTTGTGGCTGCATCTACATCGCGACATGCTGACTACGCATCACACCTTACCAAAAAACGTACAACGTACCAACATCAATCGTCAGGCAGGTGCGCACCAGGGCACAGCACCCGTCTGGCCGGAAGATCCTCCCTTGCCTTTCCCTCGATGGAGGTTGAGTGAACTTTACACCTGTACCTCTAATTTATTTATTTATTGAAAAGGAAGACTGCAAAGATGTGTCGCACTTTTTTGTCCATCAAATGAACAACATAAAGAGCAAATTCTGTCACAGAATACATGTAGTCTGTCTATCTGGCCATTGTCCATAAGGGTCAGTATAGACAGAAACGTAAAATAGCCCCAACAATTTACTGGTTCCATTGAAAATAGGACCGTATACCCATACCCCAAAGTACAAAATTATAAAAATATTGACAGACGGCTCGCGCATGCTCGCGACTCGGTTGCTGTTTTTTATCTACTTTAAGCTATGATAATACGGTCCTATTTTCTATTGACGCTCGAATTGCTCGTACATATTTCGTTCATTTTACCATTCTCAAAATGCACGTTTCTTTCAATCAATTTGCATTTTCATTACTTGTAGCACACAGAGTTAGTGTAGAAAAAAGGTACGTTTTGCTAAAGGTGCAATAAGAGAAAAGTGTATAATAAGAACGGTACATTTTAAGAAAGGTGGATTTTGGGAATGGTACATTTTGAGAATGGTACATTTTGCGAATGGTACATTCTGCGACTGAACGGTTAGACTATATGCTTAACATACAGATGTTCTTTCCAGACGTATACATAGACACAACAGGCTACGCGTTCACATTCCCCATATTCCGTTACCTGGCGCAGTGCCCGGTGGGCTGCTACGTGCACTACCCGACCATCACCAACGCCATGATGCGGCGCGTCAAGCACCGCATCGTGTCCTACAACAACCAGAGCGTGATCGCGCGCAACCCGCTGTTCACGTGGCTCAAGTTGCTCTACTACAACATATTTGGATGGGTGGGTCTTATATGTGATGGTCTTAAATTATCTTAATCACTAGCTTTTGCCAGCGGTTTCTAAAATAAGAATTATCCCACGGGAACGTACTACTGGGATAAAAATTACCGTATGTTTTAATCTAGGTTATAAACTATCTGTGTGGCGAATTTCATCCAAATGAATTTGGGCGTTTTTGCGTGATTTAGTGAGACAAATATCCAAACATTCTATCAATTCGATTCAATTCTTTATTGCATTCCAAATGTTTTACATAGATGGTATAAACAGTGAGATGAATATGGACCCTTCCGGGCACAGCAAAATGAAGAAGAGGGCTATGTACAAATGCAAACTCAAACTCAAAACATTTATTTCAAATAAACCAATTACAGGCACTCTTGAATTGTCAAGGTCGGTGAGTTAGAAAGATGAAGCTATTTGCCCATTCCAAAGCGTAGGTACCTATGGAGAAGAACGGGCAAGAAACTCCATGGACACTCTTTTAAAATCATGGTATTGTTACAAAAAGTTGGTTACGTCATTATGTTGAAATTTTCAATGTGAGAACGATGTAAAAAGACGTGCACATTAAAGCGTCCGTAATTAAAACAAAAATAAAATAACAATTCAGAAATTAAAATAAGCCGTGGGAGCTAGGAGATGACCAGTCCCTACTGGCGGCGCCCGTTCACGAACATGACGTGTGGATCAGCACCATTCTGCTCAACCATTTTGAAGGGAACTTAATGATCCAACACACACGCCACCACCAGCGAGCCATTTGAGTGAGCATGACATACTCTCAGCTGCCAGGGCACATTCAAGTTAATGAAAGACGTACCCTGTAAATGGTAGCTTTATAGTAGGAACATAGTGCTCACATATATGCTATGCAATTATACAATACTAGAAGTTTGAATTTATACAATGCAAAGATATCTAGTCTTTTACAGTCTTCAGCAGCTCCAACAACGTTTTCAAATGCAAGCAATTCAATTCATTATTATAATAAAATAGATGTATAATTGGGTGTATAAATATCTATATATATGTATAATTGTGTAAATATATTTTATGAGGCTTGTGTATATAGGTATAGTATAGGTATTTGTTATTTTGATTTTTATGTCTTGCATAAGAATTTATTATTTTTGTAACTAATATTCCCATTATTATTAAATTATGTTATTATTTATGTAATCATACTTTCATAATATTTATATTTGATTTTCTATATTCCGTATTATATTGTATTTATTTCATAATGTTTGGTGAATTATAGAGAGAATAATTTTATTTTGTAATCGATTTGTCATCCAGAAACTCCATTACTGAGTATTATGTCTTGGAATTGTTTCAATTTATTAATAAATGTATTTGTTTTCTGTACTTTTCTGATGTCATTTGGCAATTTGTTATTTTTTTTATGAACATAACTAAAGGGCCGGTTAAGAGCATTTTGAGACAGGATTAAGGTTATTTTGTTTTTTGTTGTGTCGAAAGGTGTATTTTGTTTGTGTTTCTTCGCAAGTGGTATAGAACTCTGGGTGTTTTCTGACAAATTTACATAATTCTAAGATGTATAAACAGGGAAGTGTGAGTATTTTGTGTTTTTGGAAGTGTGGTTTGCAGCTATTTGTTTGTTCTATGTTGGTTTTTATTCGAATTAATTTCTTTTGTAAAATAAATATGGTTAGTGAATCGGTACTGTTACCCTACAGCATGACCCCATAGCTGAGGCGTGCCTGGGCATATGCGTAGTAAGCAACAAATGCAGTTTGCTGGTTGGTAGTTTTTTAATTTTGCATAGGGCATATGAAAATTTTGATAGACGGTGCTCTTATTTTCTGTATATGGGATTTCCAATTTATATGGGTATCTATAGACAAACCGAGGAGAGTGAATTCATTAACTTGTTCCAATTTTGCATTATTAAAAATGAAATTTAGTTGTATAGGTGATTTTTGATGGGGATGAAAAGTAATTAATTTTGTTTTGGTGAAGTTAATTTCTAAATTATGGTTATCCGTCCAGTTTACAACTGTAGATAGAAAGGAGGTGAGGTGAGCAGAGAGATATCTTCCGCAAAAAGAACGCATGGTCCGTTTATAATTTTAGGAAGGTCATTTACATAGATAAGAAACAAAAGGCAGCCTACTAGACTCCCTTGGGGAATTGATGCGGTAACTGCTTTAGTGTCGGACCTTATTTTATTATTTCATGTGTGTTTTTATCAAAATATTCAATTTCCAACTAACTTTAATATTGTAATTTTCATATTTATAATATTAGTTGGATGAGGGCTATAGTTAGTCTGGCGACACTTGCCTACTGTTCCGCAAGGATATTTTCGCTTCTCGACGGTTGAGAAAATCGGTTGACAAATCTAAAGTCAGACACACATTATTTAGAGTTACACACAGTACATAATTGGTTGTTCTATCTTCAGATGTACGGCGTGGTCGGTCGCTGCGCTGACGTGGTGATGGCCAACGGCACGTGGACAGAGGACCATATCAACGAGCTGTGGCAGGTGCCGCTCAGCACCTTCAGGGTGTACCCGCCCTGTGAGGTATGCTCGGCAGCTTTTTTTCGGCGTGGCGACAAAGGGTGACTCCGAGATGACTAACGGAGATGTCATCATCTAACTGCTTTTCCCCCTATGATGCTGTCGGCTTTCCAGTCCAACTGGATGCAGCTGAATACTAGTATTTTATATGGATCGACAGCCTGTCTGACCTTCACAACTCAGTTACTGATAAATATATCGAGAATGTTGATTTGTGGGTAAGTTTGAATAATAATATAAAAGTTGACTGCCTCAGTGCAGTCGTTGGGAGCACGGATGTGGAACGTGGGTTTAGATTCCCAGGTCGGACAAATTATTGATGGGTTTTCCTACCATCAATTTCTCACAGGCAGAGTGGATTTGTGCCCGGCTGATGGTAATGGTCTCCGCCTATTACATAGGACTACAACATAACTGGGGAAATGTAGGTGTAAGTACTACAGGTACAGCTCTGCCTACTCCTTCGGTGAAACAAGGCGTGATGTTTTGTTATTTTTGACTACAGAATACTGATCTTTGTATGGCAGGTATCAGAACTGAAGCAACTCCGCTCCCTGGTGAAAGACTCGGACCCTATCCGCATCCTGTCAGTAGCTCAGTTCAGACCGGAGAAGGACCACCCTCTCATGCTGCAGGCCATGTACGAGCTCCGGAACTTGCTGGTCAAGAATGAGATGCTGTGGAATAAGGTAAGCAGGCTTGGAGATATTTGGAAATGGTATGTTCTACTGAAGATCTTTCTTAGAGCTTCAAAGAATAGGGTTTAGGGGATAGTTGGTTTTATACAACTTGGGTTTCTGTCGTCTCCTCTCAACGTTTGAACAGCGTAAAAAGGTTGTTGAAAGTGTCTGCGAAATACTACTTATGTCCTTGATGGGAATTACTTATACTTTATTTTAGAAAAACCTCTAGGTATGTCACAATTGCAAAGAAATAAGTTATTTGTTTTTTTTCTGAGGTATTGATAATTGCAGTAAAATGGCTTCGTCGTGACGGAACCAATTTTAAGCATATGCGTTAAGGTTAATCTAGTCCACATTTTTCCCATACAAACTTCTGGAGTGTATTACTCCACTGTTCGACAATGTACATCAAAAATTAAACATGGTATGGTTTTGTCTCATTATTAATATTGTCTCTACGGAAACAGAATACTAAAATAAAAAGCCATTTAAAAGTTAGGAGCCAACAAAAATTCGTTTTCCTTGCTAAATTGACCTAACTTTGGGCGTGTTTAAGTAGTGACTAGAAGTACTAAGAAGTGTAAAAACTCCAAAACCAAGTCGGTACCGACAAAGATCAAATATCGAAAAGTTCAATAAACTTTATTGGTCATTGATTTATGCAGTGGTTTTTCATAAAACCCGATCTTCCGAAGGACTTTTCTTAATTGTTTACCCGCCTGTGTTACTATAAATGATCCTGCATCTCACTCAGTAACGTTGTGCGTGTAGACTGGCGTCTAATAGCTCATTACTGATACTACCTCTGTCGGACACGATGCCTGGTGACACAGCGTGCTTTTTAGCCAGGCCCACCAGTGAGTTCGAGCCCGCGACTAGATTCCCCTTAAGGTGAATGCGCTAAAGTAGGCCCACAAATATGGCTTTACAGTATTAAAATAATTATTAAAATCAAATTAAACGCATTGAATTACTATTTGGAATAGTCATTCAATGAGACTAAATAAACATAGGGGCTGTATAGATGGTTTTAATGATTATAATTAAATAAACATAGGGGTTGTAGAGATGATTTTAATGATTATAATTAAAGAAACATAGGGGTTGTAGAGATGGTTTTAATGATTATAATTAAATAAACATGGGGGCTGTAGATATGGTTTTAATGATTATAATTAAATACACATCGGGGCTGTAGAGATGGTGTTAATGATTATAATTAAATAAACATAGGGGCTGTAGAGATGGTTTTAATGATCATAATTAAATAAACATAGGAGCTGTATAGATGGTTTGAATGATCATAATTGAATAAACATAGGGTCTGTAGAGATGGTTTTAATGATCATAATTTTGTAAATAAATACTTACGTGTTACGGTCGCGAATCATATTTCAATCAGTATACCTACAACCGGACACTGCCAATTGCAACAAAACGTGAGAATATCTGAAGTTCGCGCGCTACATTAGCGCACCCACCGCAACATACAATGTATCGTATGACACTCGGTAATACTGTAGCTTTCCCTTACTGAAAAAAATTTCGGAATCGGATCAGTAGTTCCGAAGTTTACCCCTTAACTTCGTCCGCGTGAAGTTTTGGCCGCCGACCCGCCGTATCGCATCCCATCGTCCGCCCCACTATTACTTCGTTAAAACTTAGGCGTCGTCCTATTGCCATCGTTGATGCGTCCGTCCGACGAAAATGATCGTGCGATCGTGCGTTCTAACATACTGATGTGTACAGAATGTCTTATTGAAGGTCGCGATCATGCGATGCGACCAAATAGTTTTCGTCGCGCGACCATCGACGCATCGTATTGATCGGACGATCGTCCTGCGTATTCCATTGCAGATGTAATCAAATGTGTCTGTTGACATAGACAAATATTCGTAAAAATCTTCTACTTTTTTCGTACATCGTATATCATCATAATTATTGAAATCGGACATTCCATTCAAAAGTTATTATGAAATTACAGACTAAAACCCACCCGTGTTCCCTCAGTTGCCTGTGTGCCGGGGGCCACGGTATTTCTTTCGAACAACCCGCACCCCTGGCAGGCATCGGCCCTTGCAGGCCCCATCAGTTGGTGCTGATATCTCTTTGAAGCGCGCGTGGAACACAACGCGTCGTCGACCCGGGCTTGGCCCTTACCGGACAGCGAGCTACCCATTACTCGCCATCCGCAAGCCCGAGCCTACGGTGGCCGGGAATCAGCCTGGAATTCTCGACGCCCAGGGCGTCTCCTGTGGAGGCTAGGGCCGTGAGGGCGCATATACTGCCTCTCCCTCACATGCGCCGCCACCCTCTTCGCGAGCATTACTGTTTCGCAGAAGGAGGCGACGGCTACCCATGCACTCTCGCTCCATACCATGGCCTGGACCAGGGCCGGACGCGAGTGATTGCTGCCGCCGATCGTCTCCACGAGGACACGGGGTTGCACCGTGGCCTCACGGCGATCTTCGCAGTGGAAACGCCCGAGCATTTCCTCCCGCCTTGTACGAAACAGAAACCTCCCGAAACAGCCGTGTCCGGTGAGGACCTGCGTCAGGAGGCCTTCCTCCTGACGCAGGTCCTCACCGGACAAAAAAAACCGAAAAAACACTACAAAGTGAAAAATAACTTTAATTTCGGAAGGCGGTGACATAAAATTTAAATACATATCCAAAGTCACCGCCTTCCGAAATTAAGTTATTTTTCACTTTGTAGTGTTTTTTCGGAAGTCGGTTGTTTTTTTGGAAAAAGTTTTTTACATATGTACACTGATTCATTCATTACAAATGTAACTTTGTAATCCTATATATTTATATGGGATTACAATGTTATTTATGCAGTTGGTGTATTTAAAAAACTGGAGTGAAATTGCAAAATATTTTAGTTTTTCCTTGATTTATACACTAAACACTAATTGTATTCTGAAGCTTCTATGTCTGCTAGAAGTGCCTTAGAGTTTTGATGATCGGTCCGTGAGTGAAAAAATTAAGAAACTTTCACTAGTTATAATTCTTCAACTACTGGTTCAAATTGAATGAAATTTGAAATATACCGTGTTTATACAATGCCTGCTTGGTTAGGTACTGAAAATTCAGGCTTCTAGTTGTATCTACAACGAAGTTATAGGGGGTTGAAAATGGCCTGAACTGCTTCGAGAAAAGAATGGTATGCTACGGCCGTGCCGCTTTTTTCCTCGACTTGGCGGGGGCACTGCCGTGCCCCCAGATAAATGACGTGTGATTCCGTCATTCCAGATCAAACTAGTGCTAGTAGGGTCCTGCCGCAACGCCGAGGATGAGGAGCGCGTCCAGAACCTGAAGGACCTGGCCAAGCACCTGTCGCTGGAGGACAGCGTGCAGTTCGTGGTTAACGCGCCCTACGCGCGCCTGCTGCAGGCGTACCAGGGCAGCAGCCTGGCCATACACGCCATGTGGAACGAGCACTTTGGCATCAGTTAGTATGCAAACTGGTTTTTTTAGTTTGGCTTTGAGGGAAGGCGACTGTTATGAAGTGCAAAACCTCGTATTTATCGTAACTAGTGGTCGCCAGTGGTTACAATTCGACCATAATTCATTTAAAACTTCGTGTATTTGTAATGCATTATAATATAAAAATATTAGCTTTCTGCACTCCTACACCATATAAACTTAAACTGTGCCAAATGTCATACTCCTCCGTCAGCGTAATTTTCGTAAAAAGGGGTAAAAAGTTTTTGCTTCACTGACTTGACAAAAAATGACCCCTTGAATTATTTTATAATTTCTGACATTATCCTCCTTCTACCACGCAGGTGTAGTGGAGTGCATGGCGGCCGGCCTGATCACGATCGCGCATCGCTCGGGCGGCCCGCTGGCCGACATCGTGGAGACTGCGCAGGGCTCGCGCACTGGCTTCCTGGCGGCCGAGGCCGACGAGTACGCGCGCGCCGTGCTCGAGGTCATCGCGCTGGCGCCCGACGAGAGGAAAATGATCGTGGAGGCTGCTAGGTAAGGAGATAGAGTTGGGCATGAACTTATTGGGGCGAAGTTCTGTTACGCAGCTTGCGGTAGCAGTAAGATGGTAGAAACGCCACTTAACGATATAGCGTTATGCCGCATCCATGCGACTTTTTTACTAAATTTAGAGAGAGAGAGGGAGATAATTTAAAAAATTATCATCATGGACACCCATGATGAAAATTGTGTCGTTTCATGGTTGTCGAGGGTGCTAACGCCGATAGTGAGGTCAAAAAACGTTTGAGTATTATAAAATTATAATAGAGTAAATGACGTTATGTTTGAAGTTGAACAAAAAGCGTTAGGACTTAATTCCTGACAGGGGTCCCTAGACCCCACACGTCTTATATTATAGCTAAACTGGGCGTTCAGATGCCCCGAAACAGTGGCCTAGTAGATATACTAGGCTACTAACTAAATGGGTTTTGGTGCCTATTAACTAAATTTGAATCAGTGGGCTGAGTCTTGGCCAGTCATCTTCAAAGGGCTGACTTTCAATACGCCAAGTTGTTAAACGTTGAATGATTCTAATTCAATTAACTATTAATCGGCCCAGGCATTCAATTGGATGCCAGCATTTAATGAATGGCATAGTCGTCCAATGAGCTGGCTAATTTAAGCAGATGGCTGCGACTTATACAGGTCTGGACCTGTATATATTGCCTCAAATCTAATCCAAACCCCAAACTACGCCTGGGCCTAGTTTGGAGTTTGGATTAGATTTAAGGCAATGCATTCGTGTGCTTTTTTATGGTGACTGGATTGTAACATGTATTTTATAATGTATTTTTTTTTAATTGTCGTAGAAATTGTATTGACAAACAAGAGCGGCATTAGTTCCGATTTCGGCCACTAACATCCTTTTGTAGAACACACAAACTAAACATGTTTATTTTGTTCCCAGAGCCTCCGTCGACCGGTTCTCCGAAATAGAGTTCGAGAAATCATTCCTTAGAGCCGCGGAACCACTTTTAAGATTAGATTAGAGATACACGTGCTTTTTATTCTTCTGTACATTTCGTTCCATTAGTTTTAAGCGTATTAATAAAGTTGAACCAAAGCTTCGTCTGTGTTTTTTCTAACAATATTGTTTAACATGGCGATGAGAGGTATAGCTAAGGCATTGTTCTGCCAATACTTGCTGTATGAGAATACTAAGTTCTAGGTGATGTTGTTTGATTATCTTTGGGGTAATATACGAAGATCCAGTGCGCCGCGGGTTGAAAATCAATCACTGTGATTTTTCAACGGTGTTAAAATAATATTCTATTCAAGTCTAATAATAAATTAAATATTTTTTACTACGGTTTGAATATTATTAAAATTAAACAATTTTCTACCACAGTTCAAACCTGCGTTAGTGTCGCGGCCATATTGTGACGTCACTAACCCCGATACTGCTTTGCTCTCTGTTTTAGCCCCGAATCATAAAAATTAAATTATATTTGTGCTTTATTCAAGCAGAAATTGCACTTACTAACTTACGAAAAGAATTGAAGCAGTTTGCTAAAAAAAGATATTTATTGACATGCCTTTTGGGGGCAATTCCGGCATTTTCGAAGACGTTTTCAAGCTTGCGTTCCGTTCCACCAGTAAAACAACATAAAATAACGCATGCATTAGCTATTTGTTTCTTGACTCCTTCCTGTACAGTGTTTATTTAATTAATGAAAGAGTTTTGAATTACGTCATATTCTCTATTGTGCTATCAGACACAAACTTAAAAACAAACAAATAGCTCTTTTTAATAAGATTTAGGACTGAATTCTGAAGTTCTACTAAGGTAATTATACTCAACTTTGTCCTCGAGATTAGCATAGAGATTACATGTAGTAGACAAACGGTGTCGCCATCTGCATTGTGTTTAAGAGCTGTTTTTTTCCGCCTTCGTCTGACAACCCCAGCGAACTTCATTATACATTCACTGCTTCGCCAATATACACACTTTCTGTTTTTAATTTCTAAATTTTATGCTGTGCATCGGTTCGTTCTGACTATGGGTAAACGTGCACGATAGACATGGGCGAAATAGCTCACTGAAAAGAAAAAACGCGATTAGCACTCAGAGCTATTATATCAGTCTTCTTGCTCTCTTCTACGAAAATAATTTACTCCATCTCTAAGAAAGATCTGTTTGGAACAAAGAGAATTAATCCGCATAGTCATTGGTTTGAAAGATCAATATTTGACGATCTGCTTAGTAGTAATACTAAGCAAGTCATCACAGCCATCGCAGAATATATATCCTGCGCTGAGCAATTCTTGTTCTCAATATTTTTAATTCCAAAATCGAACCGCGAATCAAGATTTAGATTTATTATATCTAAAGGCACTAAAAAGTGTATCTATCAACACATTTTAAACTTGCAGATTTATGTGCGGCCGTTAACCTTATTTCTAAGGCTTGCTTAATGCGTACAATTGATCTAAAAAACGCAATTTTTTTTATCATGCTGAAAAAGTTTTCTTGCCCCTACTAAATACTGAGAGTATTCTTAGTATTAAATCATTGTCAAGTCCGGAACTTCGCTCGTTTGGTGGGTTGCTCACCTCTGCATGCCCGACCCTTGAATACGGCTGGCTTTACCCACATTAAGGAGCTTGACCGCTGTTAATATCTATACGGAGGATAATGTCAAGTAGGTGTGACAAATATTGAGTAGGACCTATTCCACAGTCTATCATCCACAGAAGACATTTACTCCTAGCGGAGATCATGCCAGACCTTAGGTGGGCTCACGCCATGAAAAGTCCCTTTAATACAATAAAAATAAGTTTTTAGTTTAGGTATTTTATATAGTGATGTCACAACTACGTGATGGGTAGCAGTATGTGGGGACGAACGTGCGTGCAGAATGTGGGCCTACAGTGAAAGGTCGCGAAACATAGATAAAAAAAATAATTGATGCTTTTTAGGACTTACGTCCTTTGCCGACTCGTATCACGACTGCCAAATATCTATTATTACGGATTGAAAATACCAACGCTATTTCATACAGTGACCGTAAGGGAGATGTTCAGTTACGTCACCTTACATTTATTACGTACTAGAGAATTGTGGCAGTGAGGAGTTGTTGTGGTGTGAGGAACGTTTATCATATCACAGACGCAGCATCGCGACTTGCCCACCCGTGGATTTTGGTCCTTAGATTGAGAATTGCAAAAAAACGTGCCTATTATTATACAAATACTTAATAACGGATCGCTGTCTGTGTATGGAAGATTTAAGAGAAAAAATATTATTGGGCCCTTTATATTTTCCAATGTGTAACGGAAAGGGTATATACATACCGAGGGTACGGCTTCTTTGGATGATGATATCAAACGATATTGGAAGGGTTTTTAATCCTATCTGTACATGTTCGGAAGTGAGAATTTTTAATACATTGATACCAGAAACCGAACTTTTCAAATTGAAATAAACACATCACTTGGAAAACATTTATCAAGATATTGGCAAGTAACGTGGAAAGTTATTGACCTACGTAGTGCGGTGACACGTTTGTTATGATTTGAATTTAAGAAACATTTGAAACCGAAAATTTGGTATCAATTCTTGGAGTATTTTATTTGAGCTGAAAACTGTGTATAGTGATTCTATAGCTGTTATCTTTAGTGCTTAAGGATAGCAATAGAGTTTCTGTTACACCCTTTATATAAAAAAGAGGCGCATTCATAATCTCATGGTTGCCTAAGTATCGACGGCAGTGAGTGAAAAATAGTTAATGATACGGTTAAGGGTATTATGATAGTACCAGTAGGATATTCGATTTTTGCCGCCCCTATTAACCTCTGTAATTCAATGCCCTAGTTAGTATTATGCAATCATAATACTAACATTTAATAATAATAATTACATTTTCTTCGTCAGTAAAATTACAATTTTATGATTTGTGGTCTATAGTCATCATTACATAAGCTGTGATTATTGTAAAGATTGTTGTGTCAGTTCCTAGATTATTTTTACAACTTACGATTTAGTGAAATTTACTCAAGAAATATTCTTTGGGTATATTTCTGAGCTAAGAAAAGCTCAATCATGTACTACTTATGAGCTGGGGTAAGGAAGGCCTTAAAACTACTTACGCAATATGTGTTCAGCTTACACAAAATAATGTAAATTCGATAAACGTTGTTAAATATTTTTATTGCACTTACAGTCTAAAAACAATACGAACAATATCCCTACTAAATTATCTGTAAACAATCCGTTTTATGATAGCAACGAAATCAATTAAGCTATGAGTTTTACATTACCTTTTCCGAATTTTAAATCCGCAAAATCATCAATTTTAGCATCGTATGAAATCTTGTACAAGATTTCATTAGGCTCTTTTTTGAAAAAGCTAAACGCTTTCGCTCTTTTATGCATATGCATAAAAGAGCGACTCGATCGTAGATAGTTTTTCACCAGCTTTAAGCAAGAAAAGCTTCTTTCACCCGAACAATTTGTTGCTGGTGTACATAGAGCCATGCGACGTGCTATATTGAAGTTTGGATACATGTTCTCCAAATTCTGTTATCGCATCAACGAAGATATACTTTTTAATGATCCAGAATCTGGTTTTAATAAAATTCTTTCAGACGAAATATAGCGTTGATAGTGTACGCATTCCTGAACTCCGTCAAAATAAATCGGAATATTGAAACGTTATTGGAATATTTAAAACAAAATCATATTCACAATAGTATGGGTACTTTACACAGAGTTTAGTAATTTCTATATACAGATGTTGGAGTATTCCGTATACTAGTATAGTACTAAAATATTGTCATTTTGTTGAATTTTCGAGACTTCTTTTCTCCGTTTAGATAATAATGTTTTTTTTTTTATTTCATCAAATTTGCCACCCCAGGCTCCAGCCTACTCAGCCTGCTGGTAATACCGCCACTGGATGTGGGCCACACAGCCATGGTACCCGTTATTTGACAGTGTCCCCTTAACCAAACCTTCCATATTTCTAAAAACTAAAACCTTAATTATTTCTCATTCTAGCTATCGGTAGGTGGATCAGAGAATTGTTCGGCCTGGTAGCCGACATACTATAAAGACGTACTTAACTTGCAAAAAAAAATATGTGCCACCAGATAATATACCACTAATGATAGCATCACTGTCAGAGAACTCACGGTTCACGCATAGTTCATTTTTGTCAAATAAATAACGTTGATTCATTATGTAGCCTCGATTCCAATGGTCATAAATGTTTGTAACAGAATTCTATCATTTAGGTGCTAGATAATACGAACATAAATAGTTGTAGATCAGCTCTCGGTCTGATTCTTGGTCAAGCATAAGGTAAGATAAATACTACTATAATATTAAACGCTTGTTCTAAGGAATTTCCAGATTGCTTCCTCCACTACTTGTACCTAAGTCCAACATTACTTTGGGACTTAAACATAGTCATATACTTTTTGGCTAATTGGTACCCAAATGAGACACTTAAGGGGAATCTAGTCGCGGGCTCGAAGTCACTGGTGGGCCTGCTCTAAAATGCACGCTGTCTCACCAGGCATCGTGTCCGACAGAGGTAGTATCAGTGATGAGCAGTTAGATGCTAGTCTACACACACAACGTTATTGAGTGAGAAGCAGGATCATTTATAGCAAAATAGGCGCTTAAAAAATTAAGAACAGTCCTTCGGAAGATCGGGTTTTATGAAAAAACCACTGGATAAATCAATGACCAATAAAGTTTATTGAACTTTTCCATATTTGAGCTTTGTCGGTTTGGAAATATTACGCTTCAATTATTACTTAAACACGCCCAAAGTTAGGTTAAATTACCTAGAAAAACGATACTTTGTTGGCTTCTTACTTTTTAAGGGATTTTGATTTTGAATACAATCCCGAAGTTTGTATGGAAAAAATGTCGACTGGATTGAACTTAACGAAAAAATATTTAAGAACTTTACTTGGCCTTGCAACCGCACCTAAAGTGGGCAACCGCACCTAAAGTACAAGCACTATAATGTAAATATAACGAAATTCTAATTAAAATTCCAAAATTAATAAAAACATAGAAGTATACCTCGCCATTGCATTGCAGTCTTCCATTTCACTAACAAAATCTGTAAGAAAAAGTGATGATCTCTTTATAAGTTTAAAGAAACCATACAATTCTATCACTCCGTAGACATTGAGCAGATGAATAAGATCTACGTTATGTAGTGTTGTGGCATTGATGTGTCCATATTTACCTACTGCACATGGCACTAGAAACGGCTCTTCTGCTAAGGCACACAAACTTGGGGTATGCTTGGACGTAAGACGAAAATCACCAGCACCCTAATTGCGTAACTCACGATGAATCACAATCGGTTTCATTTTGACAGTTCAACAATATTCATTGCGTTATTTACGTTGTTGAGCAGACATCAATCTCTTCGGACAAAGCCTTCGTCTAATTGTGATCGAACTTTACTTAAGGTAAGTTCGTTTAATAATTAAATATTTTACAAGCGAAGCACCTACCCATAGATCTGACGATCACGATTATAGCAGTGTAATTCCTTGGATTTAGTGATGAAACTGTCTTTTTACTCGACTGCCCCAGGAGTAATGATGTTTTGAAATTAAAATTATTTATATATCCGAAATTATTGTAAAAAATCATTTAATGATTAAGAAAAAGAAATTATAATTTAAGATAAAGTTTATATATTATGTATAGTAATGCTTAAATTAACATTGGAATGATATGTTGTCTATGTATGACCGACTCTGTCTCTGGGAATCAACCTAAGTTCCGATCCGTGCTTCAGGAATACATTGCCTGGAACAAAATAATAAATTAATTAGTCAAAGATTAAATTGAATGAAAGAAAGGTACCCTCTCCAGGGTGTTAGTGTGATTGGCTGCGCCATAGAAACGGTGGAAAACACGTTATCGCCGATATCTCGTTGACAAAGCATCGCAGACATCTGAAGTTTTTTGTAAAACCCAGATTTGAATTTGTCAAAATTAGTAAAAATACAACAAAAAATCCAAGGTTTATATTTCAGGAGCTGTAAGACTACAACCACATGGCCACGAGGTCTGAAGATTTTTGTAAAACCTAGATTTTAATTTATCAAAATAAAAAAAAAAAAATTGAAATATGAAAAATATAAAAAACAAATGTTTTCTATATTTTTTTTTTTACAAATTCTATCTATCATTTACTTAAATTTTAGGTCTCTGAAACGCTTAGTTTTAAAGATCTCCGTGGCCGCGCGGTTCTCCGCGTTTCAATGGCGCGGCCACGTTCAAACCCTTATAAGTTTTTAACCATACGTTTGACAAATCTATGGTTTTGGGAATCAATTTTTACAACTTTTGACAAAATCTAGGTAGTTTTTTTACTGAAATTTCGCCTTGGCCGCGCCATTGAAACGCACGAATTCGGCACCTGTATAGTTGAGAACCATTCAGTATCCTTCCATTTATGATCATTGACAGCCTTGTTGCTCCCACTGCTGACTATAGGCCTCTCCCTTTGTGCCATGCTTCTCTGGTCTATGCGAGGCGTATCCGCAAATAATCGAGGACAAATCAATGTTATTGAAGAAGTTATCTAAACGCACGCATGTACTGTTCACAAATCTACACGCGTCTCAGCGGTGAGACAAATCAGGCAAACAAAAATATGTAATTTTCGACACGACAGCCTGTGGAATGGTTGTGAATAGCTATAATGTAGTCCTAGTAAAGATTTGTATCTCACCAGCTGTCTGTTGAGGGTTGATGCCGATACCGTCATCGGTGATGATGGCGCTGGTGGCCGGTTCCACTCGGAACTCCTCAGCTGCAAACTTGAGCACTGCAGTGAATGGCGTCGCTTCTGGCACGCTCAGCCTGTGGGTAATTCACCAGAATAGACAAATTATGGTATGCGCAGTGGCAGCGGAAAAGTGTCGAATTTCTTAATTTCAGTTTAGTAGATATTTAGTGTATGACGTCGTGTAATTGTGTATGGTAAATACAAATTTGTGCAATTTTTTTCTTGTACGTCCATAGGAAAAATAAGTGCCGCTAGGATGACGTAGTCCCGGCGGAAAAAACTGTTTCCGCCAGTTTTTGTTGAATAGCTCCCCAATTGGATACACAAATTTGTATTTACCATACACAATTACACGACGCATACACTAAATATCTGCTAAACTGAAATTGAGAAATTCGTCATTTTTCCGCTGCGACTATGCACACCGAATTATGGGGAATTATAGCTGGAAAGGTTTTTTTATTAGACATTTAATCATCTTTTTACAGTGGTCCACTCTTTATCTGGCCATCGGGTCCACAAACCTTATCACAAGCCAAGCAAAGATCTGCTACTAATCTTTAGGGTAGATTAGTAACTGTGTTAGTAGCAGATGGCTGCACAAAAAATTTTGGCACAAGCCAACCATTTTGTGTTTTTTTTTTCAAAATAGGTTCTATAGAAACTACATAAAAAAACAAAAATGCTTGAAAAGAAACAAAAATATATTCATATTCACAAAATATTTTGCCAATAATCTAAATCACAATCATAATCTTTAACAATATCAAAAAACTGAGACTTCAAGCAGTCATTACTGCATATCCTTTGAACCACACCTACTAAATCCAAATAATTTAACTCTATATAAAAAGATTCTGCAGACATTCCCGCCCTCAGTAATTTGCCATAGTCGGCCAAAGCTTTAACTATGTATGTGAAGATATCAGAATTCTCAAGACACATTTCAGTAAAATATTTGCTGTTGACTTGAAAAAGTAGTCGCCAAAAGTTTTTATAAGTACTGTCTTTACTTAGTACAATGTTTAAGATCCCATCTGCAATTAACTTTACAGCCGGAGCATATTTTTGGTCATTGTTTAATAAACTAACAACAAGTAGTTCTACAATATCCTGATTACAGTTGTTTAATAACTTCAGAATGTCTGAATTGCATGAATTGAGCTCTAGTAAGAGAACTGTACTTTTAAATTCTAGTATTTTATCTTTTGGTATTTCATTGGAAACATTTCTCAGTAAGGTCTCTTTTGAGGCTGCCTCAAGCATCAACTCTGTTAGACAGTTTTCTAACTTATTCTCAGAAAATAACTCCAGAAACAATCTAAAACCCACATCCATTTGATTTATTTTAGTATTTGAATGAATTATTTTTTTAAGAACATATTTTGGAGGATCAGTAAGACAGTTTGTAATGAGACTATCTGATGTCTCATTGTTACTGTTCAATATGGATAAGAATTCACTAATGACGTTTCTCTTTTGTAGTCTATCAAGACTTTTCTCAACATGTTGTGAAATAAGCAAAGCATTTCTCAGTTCAGCCTCAGTAGTGTCATTGTCTGGCCAGTTTTCTAACTGACAAAGGTTAATATAGTCTTGGAAGAAGTTGAGGAACTGTTGTACTACAGCTGTATCCATTTTTAAACCTTGTAACTTCAACGCAGAGCCCTGTGTCATTCAGCATCTGTTGAAATGAACAAACTAACATTGACTATGAAAATTATATATAAAGTTATTAAAAGGTATACGCCACGTTGAAGTTACAGGGGTTCGTAGGGGTGTTGTTAAAGCTAGAACTTACACTTTGAACGGCAGTTTAGGGTCAGAAGTTAGAGTTATCTTGAAAGTTACTTTCGACCTGAAGAAATAAAAGAAAAATGAGTCAATTCTCCATAATAATATACCAAAATGAATAACGGACATAGTTTTCATGTATTTTCCACTTACATTTTTCTAGAATCACCAATAGAAGTATAGAAAATATGAAATTTATTATTTTCCCCACTCGCCCAATAAGCGAAATGAAAGTGACGTTTTCATTTGACGTATACACGTTTTTAAATGTCAATGTCATCATTTACATATTCCTTTCGGATACATTCTCAAAACTGGAACCTGTACCATACGGGTCATTACACTTATTACGGTTACGTAACTACAGTTTCGTGTAAGAAAACAGTATTTTTTAGAATTAATTTAAAATCACACGAGGACTTTAAAGTTGTGCGTTTAGTTTCCTCAGGTGTCTGATTTCATGACATGTTTCCAAAATGATGTCAATACGTCGTCCAATCTGTGATGTCATCCCGTCATCCGGACTCAGCGTAATGGCGGGACTCATTGATGTTCGAAACATCAAAATATCTAAATATGTACTTATATGACATATTTGGCTTAATTTTGTGAGGGTATATCGAAAAAGAGTATTGCAATAAATTGATCTTACTTCCAAAAACAATATTGTTGTGGGTAGTATACGATATATCCATAAACCTGTATATTTTCAACTCGGTATTGTTCGCTCATTTATGTTTAATATTGTTTTAACACGTACTATTAAGTAATATTGCTTCGATGACGTGTAGTTTCTAGTTTTTATTCCAAAGTGTTGTTGTTTAAATTGTGAAGTCTTTTTGTCAACTTGAATACGTTTCGGTTTTGAAGAAGTGTACTAAATACATATTACTTATATTATTACACCGGATCTCTTCTGTTTTGTTTGTGGGGAGTTTAATTCAAGTTCCAATCGAGAACGGCCTACGCCGTTACTATATAACACTTTCAATTTGTGTTTTGGTTTCAAGATTTCTGAGAGTATTAATCAACCTTGGACAGCAAGTTTTTTTTGAGATGTGTACGTTATTGTGGTACCCACCGATCAATGCCTTTTTTCTTAGAAAGTGCGTGTTAATTTTTTTTTAATGGACGTATTTTAACTAATCTTATGGCAAGGTAAGGAAAAATACAAGTTTCAAACCGCGGCAAAAAACAATTTTTTTTGTTGACCAGTGTAATTTCGACATGGGAACTCGATAATTTGAACTTTGGAGTTGGCAATACCAGCATAGATTGTCAGGATTGTCTTGTCCTGTCTTGTCAGTGTCACAGAGAAACAAAGTTGCAAAACATTGGATCGATCGATCATGAAAATGTTTTAATTAATTTAATCTACATCAGGACAGGAAAAGCACAATGTTACTCAAAAGAAATCTATTAGAGTGCACAACAATTTTATCATGCGCGGGAACATTTATCTGTGTCCTACTAAACTATATTACGAACATTTCACCCATAGCCGGAATATGGTTTCCGCTTTACGTTTTAACCTTATTTATAGTGTCACTATGTGTTAGTTTTAAGTTTATTCAGTGGTTGTTGCGTTTGAACAAGCCTATAAAGTATGATTTGGATGGTATCGTGGCAGACTACCCGTATTTATTACCGTTGTCGCGGGTGCTGCCTCAGCCACGGAAGACGTCCAATGCGGAGTGTCGAGAGTATGATACGAATGAGCTGAGCGTGATATCAACAGTGCTGGAAAGAAAGCTGGTGTCGTCGTGGTACGTGCCGTATATATCTCAGGAGATTGGCTTCCCGTTCGCCTGTAAACAAATGTTGGATCAAATGATTGGCAAGAGTTTTCAGGTATGTATAAACATTTTATTTAAAAAGGAAAGTTTTCAACAAAATAGCAATAAAATAAATATTTTACCCACAGATCTGCAACAAGATAGAAACCAAAGATGTTTATGTAGACATAACTACTGTACTAACTAGTCATTTGAAAGAGTACCAGAAGGCTCAAAAACGCCATGAAAAAATGCCAAACAGCACAATAGAGTCATTGTACAAAAAATCTCATCAAGTATTTGACGTTACCAACAAAACAATCCAGTCGGCAGACCACTGTACCAATATACTTCGCATTGTCTTCAAGGAACTCATACCCTGGGAACTATGGGACACACCACATTCTGAATTGTTAGTCCGCATACTATCAAAGAAACTTGACACCTTCATCAACAGTACTTTGGCTGACCCTGCTTGGTTAAATGACAAGTTGCTAACAATATTGAAGGGGAAACAGGAACTGGTGGTTGTGAAAGAGCAGAAAGAAACACAGATACCAGAAACAGAAACAGTAACAGAAAAGAAAACAGAACCAATAAGTACAGAGTCAGACTTACCAATGGGAGTGACCATAGGTAACGCCACTACACTTCAGTCAGTTCCCGAAGGATCAAAGGAGCAGTCTAAAGTGGAGAAGATAGAAAATATAGTTGAAGAAGTACCGGTCACAAGTACGGAACCAGTTGATATAAAGACTTCACCTATTTTGAGGCAGAGGAGAGGTAGACAGGGACGGAATGAAGTGAAGATCTATGATAGGATTATTGAAGGTATGTAAGACGACTTTTTGTATGTGAAATGTTATACTTCAAATAAAAGAATAATGTGATTAAAATAGGTAAAGCAATTTTGTGAAAAATTGTTCAGGGGTCTGACTACTACAACCACTACAATTGTTCAGGGGTCTGACTACTACAACCACTACAATTGTTCAGGGGTCTGACTACTACAACCACTACAATTGTTCAGGGGTCTGACTACTACAACCACTACAATTGTTCAGGGGTCTGACTACTACAACCACTACAATTGTTCAGGGGTCTGACTGCTACAACCACTACAATTGTTCAGGGGTCTGACTACTACAACCACTACAAAAGTTCAGGGGTCTGACTACTACAACCACTACAATTGTTCAGGGGTCTGACTACTACAACCACTACAATTGTTCAGGGGTCTGACTACTACAACCACTACAATTTTTAGGTTCATGTTTAAAAATCGAAAGCTAGTCATCATCTACATCACCCACAGCCCAATTTTACCTAAAGCTAGGTTACTAGGTAGAGACGTTTTGGTCAGACTGGAAGCCAACCCCAACATAGTTGGAAAAAGGCTTGATAGATTGATTGTAATATGCCTTTTATAATAATTGAGAAAAGGTGCAAATTACAATGATTGAGTAGCACTTATTAATTAATCAACTATAACAGATTCAAGTTGTCTAGTCTGACATGACTAACCTTGCTGAAGATATCATAGGCTCGAGATCATTGGGACATTGGCCATTAGAGATCTAGCTCGGCTATCTGGCTGTATCTCGATTACGGGATTTTTGAGATCTTCCATACATCTATATCTATACAAATCAATAAATGTTTGTTTTTAATGTGCTGTTAGTAATATCAAAATAACAGCGTTTTTATATAATACTTACAAAAAAATCTTATTTTTTTTTTTTCATAAACTTTTTGTCTTTCTGTCTGTGTGTTCCGCCTGATCTCTGAACAGCTCGACCGATTTTGACGGGTCTTTCACTGGCACATACCGGACGTTATATGGAGTAACATAGCTTATTCTCCTGGTAGCACGTTCCCGTGGGATAAGTTCCAGTAACCACGCGGCCGAAGCCGCGCCACACGCTTACAAGAAAACATGAGGCTACATGTCCTTTTGCTTAATTTTATTAACTTCCCACGAGATGTTTTATTGAGTTCGCGACATTCGATTTTCTTTTTGCTTTTTGGATTCGCATTTTCTACACAGGACAGTACAATTGGAAAGAAGATGGCTATGTATTAATTTATTATTTTTTAGGCAGTGTAAAAACCTGGGATACGGACATAGACCTGCAGTGCATCAGCATGGGTCAGGACCTGCTGGCGAGCCTGGACGGAGAGATCACGCTGAGTCGCCTGTGGGGGCAGGACGCGGACACTGACGGCAGCCCCAACCCGCCGCGCAGCAAGTCGCCACAGCCGCTGTGGTTCGGTAAGACTGTATTGGTGCATTACCATAATTGTACACGTACAAACATGATCTCACGCTGTCTTCCTATGGCAGGCAGGAACTACCGCACGCCGCCTGCTACGATCCTTACATACTATCTTTTCATAATAATTTCACCTTTTTCAATATTAGAAACAAATTAATGTATTATTTTTAATAAAATAAACAATTATCCTACCTAACATAATCCTACTAAACATCCAATTATCCTAACATAAAATCTTACTCTAATTAAGCTTAGAATGTATACACATGTCAGTATCACATGCAAGCTTTAGATTTCTATAGTTTGAATAAATGAGGATTTCACAATGTAACATTTCTTCCTTTCAAAACTCCTAAATTCCAGGTGAAGAAGAAACAATAGAAGTAGACCCGTTAGACCCGAGTCTGTACAAAGAGACGAAAAAGGAACTGAGCCCGAAACCAGCAGATGCCCTGCTGAAGGACTTGCAGTCCACTGTCAGAGAGGCCAAGACGAAAATAGGGGACCTACAGGTGGACTCCAAACTTGCCTTAGATGTGCCCCGCAAGCAAAACTCCAGTGTATGTTGTTTGCACGATCTTTCTGCTTATGCTTTTGTACATAGGTGCTGGGCTGGCCATTTACCATAGATGGGGAATTTTAACACAGGTGTTTTTATTATGCACTAACACAAAGTTTCAAAAAGACTATGATTGAACTGTTGTCAAACCTCATTTTAAGTTTCTTTGTCTCTGAGAAAAGTATGTTGGTTTGTTACGAATTTATGCTAAAACGGATGAAAGGATTTGAATGAAATTTGGCAAATGGGTAGACCATGACCTGCACCTTAATTGGGGACCACACTATTAACTAGAATCTGAATTACTTTGAAGGATATATATAATCTATTCTTTCATATGTTTGAAAAAATTGTCTGCTTAGCGACGTAAACAACGCCATGAATGTTGTGTAACTGTCAAAATGAAAGCGATTCCTACTGAAGTACTGATAGTGTATTACTCAATCACCCCTTTGGACTAGGACCAAGGATGTTTATCCTGATATACCCACGGATCGAGACTTATACGGGTGACACCTCGAGGCGCAGCTAGTAGCAGATATCCCCTCGACCGTCATGACGCCTGACGAGCAAAATAGCCGCAGACGGTACTGAGGATATACTGATTTAAAAGAGTGTCCATGGAGTTACTAATTCGTTTTTTCCTTGGGAACCTACCACGCTTTGGAATGGGCAAGTAGCTTCATGTGACTGGCAGACCAACTCCTTGACAATTCAAAACTGCCTGTAAATGAAATAAATCCCTTAGTTTGAGATTTGACAGCAGATGTATCGGCTAAGCTCGAAACTGTGGGCATGATGATCAGATGGCCAGGCACATGACATGCTTTGATTTGAAGGAAAAAAAAACAAAGAAGAATGGTTTGATTTCAAGCTTGCAGTTTAGGTAATAATGGAGATAACTTTGTAGGGCGCTGGCCTATTTAACATGTAAACAAAAGAAAATGATTGGAATTGATGCCGAAGTTGTAGTTTTTCAAACTTGAGGTTATATCTGCAACCAAAAAAAGCAACATTATCACCAATAGTGCACAGCAAAACCGTCCCTAATATCTTATGTACAGGAACGGTTTTAGGTCTTAAGTCCTTTGACAACTGCATCATGTATATTTAAATATTTTGTACCAATTTTGTAGACAGGTACCACAAATCAGGAGCAAGCACCGGCACTGGCTCAGGTTACAATTGCTTTGAATGTCACTGTCCTACTGTACCGTCCTCAAGGCTGGAGTTATATCATACTTGGTGTTACCTTGGGCCTTATTTGATACAAACTCATAGATTGTGTGTTGGTTTTTGACAATAATAATATTAATTTCTTCTTAATTAAAATTAACCCCTCCTAGAATCTTCACAGAACAGTTAACGGAGCATGTTCACTGTAAAAAATACTTTCCAATATATTTAACTAGATTTTTGGGGATCTCCCCAAAAGAAGACATGGTAAACTTACCATGTCTTCTTTTCTGAAATTCAATAAATAAATACTTATTTTAAGATTCAGATCCATAATACTTTACAATTTTACATTATGTTTGAACATCTCCGGTATTCTTAAAATTTTAGAGACATTCGTCTCATGCTCTGGTATCTTTATATGTTAATACTTTTTCTTTTTAAAATTATGTCTTTTTAGGCTAAAATATATCTGGTGGTACGTAGTGCCTCTGGTATTACATGATTTTTTCAAAAATGTTCACACAGTGTTCTATGCAGTGTAATTTAGGCAGTAAGCTAGAAAAGTTACGATTCAAAATCCAATATCCAATCTATCTATATATTCAAATAAGGCAGTTTGTTAAAATCTGCATGGAACAAGTGACGAGCATGTCTGTCACTGTGCACGGATATCTAGACCATTTGTGTTACTGTTTCATCCTCAAATGTTGTGTGAGTGTTAACTTGAGAATGGCCATTCTACTTGAGACTGTATCATTTTAACCTCCTCCCCTTTACTTGAAAATATTCCTATTTACTTGACCTAAAAATATACCCTTTGTTGGACTTGAGAATTAACCCTCTTTACATAATAACTGGTTTGCTTTTGATTATGAGTATTTGGATGAGTGTGAATGTATCCTCATCTAACACGATGTCCGTTAGCACTGTAGTCACATCATCACCTTCAGCGTACAGCAGTGCACTGCTGGACAGAGGCCTCTCCAATTGCACGCCATTCAGCTCGATCCTCGGCAACTCTCATCCGGCTGCTACCAGCCACCCTGTAATGACATACGTCATACTAATTCCTTTTACAAATCTTGTTTTATTCTGAAAACCTATTCAAAGAGCATTACCTTTGTACGTATTTTTCTGTTCCTTTGTTCTTGTCTGTGTATATGTGTGTGCATAAATGGTTGAATAAATAAATAAACAGAGCTGGCCAAGTTTTGATATCTACACTCCTCTGCCATCCTTTATTTACATTCTTGAACTTACCTCATACGTAATTATTGAGAATTTTCTGAGCGCTCAAGATACATCAATTTCTTCTTCGTATTTTATCCCTATCCTGTTTACTATTCATTGCATCCAACATTGTTTGTCGTGCATCATAATGTGTTGCGTCATATTTCTAACTGGTTGTGTAATGATTCCTTGTGTAGGACGAAGCAGCCGGCATGATGGAAGGTTTGCTGGATTTCGGCATTGCTGGACTGAAGAAGGGTCTCCGCTTTACCGGGCTTAGCGATCAGGTCAGTCTTGAATCACTGTTGTCTAACTGTAGGCAAAGGTAGGTCTGTGCAAAGTGTATCTTATTAAAGTGTAAACGAACCCTGGTCAGGTTCTTACGCAATCACACACTTAAAGATAATTTATGTGACTTCAGTCACCACTGCCAAGTGGGTGACTCTACTCATCTTACTGAATACATGATAGCCAAATCCGATTCGTTCGAATACAACTTCAATTCGATGCTTTAGTCGAAATCACGAGCCCGTATACAAAATACTATAGCATTTTGTTAATGGTAAATCAAACCATCTGGTGATAAAATAACCCTCCCCACCCTCACTAAGGTCAGCAACTTATGAATTAGTTACTAGCTTTTGCCCGCAGCTTTGCTGGCGTTGAGGTCGGAAATGATCCCACGGGTACCTACCGTGATAAAAAGTATCATATTATATGTTCTAACCTAGGTCATGGTCTATCCGTCCGTCAAGTTACATACAAATCCATTTAGACGTGAAAGGTAACATACGGACATAGTTTGTTTCGCATTTGTAATACTATTTTCTACGCGCGGCTTCGCCCGCGTGGAGTCGGGAATTATCCCACGGGAACGTGCTACCGGGAGAAAAAGTGAAGCTTATGTCCTTCCCCAGGATGCCATCTATCTCCTCGCGAAATTTTATCGAAATCCGTTCAGTGGCTTAGGCGTGAAATACTATACAACCTGCCAGGGGTGCGGGTTGTTCGAAAGAGATACTGCCGCCCCTGGCACACAGGCAACTGAGGGAACACGGGTGGGTTTTAGTCAGTAAAAGTCTGACACGCCCTCCAAAAAAAAAAACACTACTACTATATAAGGATTAGTATGGATCATAGTGTGATTATTATTACTTGGGAAGGCCGACTAGGAAGTAAAACAGTTATCAATAACCTGCCGTGTGTGCAGGACAAGTCGTCGTCCCACCACCGGGAGCGGGGCAGCGACAAGGCGTCCCCGTCCGAGCATCCGCGCGGGAAACCAATTCTTGAACACAAGGATGCACATGTACACACCACCAACGGACAGAGAGGTATTAAATGCGTAGTTTGAAAAAGGTTCACCACGTTCCTGTCTTATGAAACGACTCCAAGCTTCATTTCGCAAGGAATCAGTAGGATATCAGCAAATTAAATACGTATTTTCACTGTACTTATAGATTTTTTACCAGTACATAACAATACATTTTAATTTGCTTTTAATAAACAATAAAAATTAATTTTGTACAATATCTAATATTATTAAATCTTTTCATTTCATCGGCTACAACGAGCGCCGCTGCAAAGTTATGTCGCACTTTTACAACATTTACGACAGCTCCGAAGACAGCCGATCGCGTTCTAGTTCACTTCGGGAAGACCATTTTGGGAGCAAGTTCGAGGCGTCATTGTAACATGCGGTCCGCCCAGTCCTTACGCAGTAATATTTAAGTCAATGGACACTTGGCAAATAGTCCAATAAGCGCCGCCATCTTGTTTTTTCAATATTAATTCATAATTTTGCACTAGAACCTCCTCTTCCTTCTATCAATGTCATTTAAGCGTCAAAAGATCCATGTCAAAGTGCGACATGGATTTTTTGACGCTTAAATCTTCTTCTTAAATCTTTTGGCGCGTTAGGTATACATACCTAAGTTGATGTAAGTCTTAGGGAATAAACTTTAAAAACCTTTTTTACAATATGCTTACTTTTTATTATGTTTTTATACGAGTTCAACAAAATATCATAAGTATTTTTTCTGTGGCCGCTGCCCTAGCCACCCTTCGCCATATTTACTTCACACAGGTTTTATCCCTTTTGTAAGCGGTAAAATGTGTTGGTTAGTCTCACGTCTAGACTTCAACGTCTTAAAAAGCGCAAGTACAATACATATTTTTAGGGTTCCGTACCTCTAAAGGAAAATCGGAACCCTTATAGGATCACTTTGTTGTCCGTCCGTCCGTTTGTCTGTCTGTCTGTCTGTCTGTCAAGACCCTTTATCTCGGGAACGCGTGTAGGTATCGAGTTGAAATTAAACGATATGTTTATAACGATATATTTTCTATGTTCCGAGACCTGAGGGTCTACACACGGAACATAGAAAATATATCGTTATAGCAGCATAGATAACAGTGGAAGTGCAAGTACGCGTGGCACGCGTGCCACAAATAAGCGTTGTTACGCTTTATTGGTCCCAGCCGTGTTCTAACATCGCGTCGAGTCGCTAGTCATGCGACAAATTTATTTTTCCGTGGCTATGCCGAATTGTTCCATTTTGGAGCGCAAAAATGATAGTAGGAGAATAAATCTTAAAAATAAAGGTGTTTCGTTTCATCTATAAGTACGGTATTTTTTTCTAATAAAATCTTAGTTAAATTTACTCATAATTTAATATAACGTCTAGTTAAAATCAATCTTATACGATTAAAATAAAGTTTATTTTGGATTAATTGTATTCACTATTTCATTCTGGAAAGTACTTCGCTACTCAATTAGTGATCTAGTCGGGTCGGATGTTGGTTTTATCGATGGATATCGATAAAAGAAATTAGTAATTTAATATTTATTACAAAATAACATTACAATACAAATATAGGTTGCTTAACATTCATACACGAAATTTATTTTAAGAAGTGGATTAGGTTGCATAGACGCTTTATAGCAAAAATGTAGTCAAAATTTTACTTTATTTTACTTTATTAATAACGTTATTATTGTAATTATTTTATTTTCAAATAATACTGCGTCATTCTTCCTACAGTTTTATTACTGAACTCCCCACCAGACTTACCCGATTTCTGGTTTAATTAGAAAAAAGTTTCTATCGATATCGATAATTTAATTAAAAATTCAATGTATTCTGCAGTGGTGTGACCTTGGTCGAGTAGCACTTGATATCGGCCTACAACACGAATGTCAACCTCATCATTATCACAATTAAGTCTAAAATTGCGACCACTGAGAATACTGCCATCTATGGTCGGGAATCCGCTTGATGTGGGAAGCACAAGACCGGTCGAAGTGGAGGAGCATGGGGGAGGCCTATGTCCAGCAGTGGACGTCTTTCGGCTGAAATGATGATGATGATTTTCTGAGCTAAAGCAAAATAAATCCTATCTATAGAGCAGGTTTATTTCCAGACGTTGGATCTGTGGTTTATGCTAGTTTTGATTAAAAGTAGAACGGCAAATCAAACGAATTGTTTATATAATTATCGGTTTATTTGTGTGAGTTTGGCGAGAACGGTTCCTATAGTCATTTTGTTGCATTGCACTTCCACCCGGTTTTTCTTTTCCGTGGGTCTACAGTCTCTTGAAGATATGAAAAAATCAAACTTCTAAGTTAACGTAAAAAAAAGATACGGCCGTGTATGCCGCAAAAGACGTATATTTCGACACTCTCAAGGGAATCAAAATTTATCGGGTACTTTCCGTTGACAAAGAATATGAAATTTGGCAAGTATTATACTACTAGTACAGGAAAAAATCCTAAAACTATAATTTTGTAATTAAATCATAAAAAATATCCCCCGCCATTCACAACAACAACAACAAAAAATTCATATTTATACGGAACGGGGGGGCGAGTCCTATTCGCACTTGTCCGGTTTTTTATTTAAACACTAGTATAAAAAACGGCGCATAGCAAACTTTTCTTGTATGAAAGGAGGTCCCCTTTATATTTTGTTTTATTTTTATTCTTGGTTATGGCGGTCATAGTACTCACATCTAGTACTAGTACTTACTATAGTACTCACTCCGTGAGTTTAGTATTTCATGTGTGTGTATTTATTACGGTTAAAAATAAACTGGCCATACCACAACGGCATCCATATGGCATATATATAACGGCATCCGTATATATATCCATACGGCAAGAATCGCAGAAAAAAAACATTTCCTGTATGGAAACCCCTTTAATTTTTAACTTTATTTTTATTATTTGTTGTTATAGCGGAAACACATTCTGTGAAAATTTCAACTGTCTACCTATTACGTACGGATCATGAGATGCAGCCCGCTGCCAGATTGATGGACGGAAAGACAGCGGAGGCTTTTTAATAGGTCCCGTTGGTGGATGGAACCCGCTGCCACAAGATGATCGTGAAATAAAATGTACCGTTTCCTGTTTCAGATGAGAACAATGTGCACCCGTTAGTGAAGCAGCACAGAGTCTCCTCACAGGACAGCCTGGTCAGTACGGTGACACACATGTTGACTGGTCAGTACGGTGACACACTTATTGACTGGTCAGTACGGTGACACACTTGTTGACTGGTCAGTACGGTGACACACTTGGTGACTGGTCAGTACGCTGACACACTTGTTGACTGGTCAGTACGGTGACACACTTGTTGACTGGTCAGTACGGTGACACACTTGTTGACTGGTCAGTACGGTGACACACTTGGTGACTGGTCAGTACGGTGACACACTTGTTGACTGGTCAGTACGGTGACACACTTGTTGACTGGTCAGTAAGGTGACACACAACATTAACAATTACGTAATTGTCTTCGTATTTTCTATTCAGCCATCTCAACCCCGACCAGTCCCCAAAGCGGACCTGCCATTGGTCCCGGAACCGGATTCCCCGGAACCGGAATACGAAGAAGCAGCCGACCTGTCCACCAGCATCGCCAAGTTACGCTGCCTGTTGCAGCAACGCGCCGAGACCAGTCCCAGGTAGGCACACCTGACTAGAATAATAGCTGTGTATTATTGTGTGAAGCCTCTTCTCATATAAGAAGACGCGGTCACTCAGCACCGACGCTAGTCAAGATTGCTTGGTAACTACTAGCTTTTGCCAGGGCTTCGCTCGCGTGGAGGTCGAAAATGGTCCCACGGAAATGTACTACCGGGATAAAAACGATGTGTTAATCCAGGTTATAAGATCTATGTGCCAAATTTCAACGACTCTTCCCCAAGTTTCCTTTGACAAATCTATTATCCCCTTCAGCTTCTTTGACAAGAACTTCTCTTGGACTGCCCAGCTACAGGAAGTTGGCCGCAAGCTATTTGCATCCGCTGTATCTTTGAAAAGACTGCGTAATTTTCTGCCGATTGCTACTAAGATTGCGCTTGCACAATCACTTCTTTTACACATCCTTGATGATGCTGATGCCAGCTATCTTGACGTTAGCCAAGACCAACTCGATAAACGGCTTCAAAATGTCTGTATATGCGGTTCATATTTGGTTTGCGAAAATATGACCATGTTTCCGAATGTCGTGTGAAGTTCAAGTGGTTACCAATTCGCTTTCGCTGGAATGCCCATATTCTGTCCCTTTTGTATAATGTGCTCTTTTCCCCTTACACCCCTCTCTATCTTAAGAAACGTTTCCAGTATCATTGCGACTCCCACACGAAATTGTTGAGGTCATCAGGCAACTTAAAGCTTAAAATGCCATGCTTCCCACAACTTTCTTCGACAAATCCTTTTCTGTTCAAACCGTTCGTTTGTGGAATGCATTGCCACCTGAAATAAAACGCGCACAATCGTTACCTATGTTCAAGAGACTCGTGAAGGAGCTTTACTTGTAGTTGTAATTTTATTGTAGCTGTTATAATCTGTAGTCGTCACTAATTTTCATTGCTTATATATTTAGTATGTATGTATTTAAGTATCTATTATACAGCATATATATGAATATATCTATGTATCTATTATAGTAAATTGTATCTATATTTTGCACCGATGACAACCCCATTTTTATGTCCACGCAATCACTGTCCAATCCAAGGTTGCCTGGAAGAGATCGCAGAAAGCGATAAGGTCGCCCATTGTATGTTTCTAGTGTTAAGTGTTTTATTTTTGTAAGGCATCTTCTGGTGTAATAAATAAATAAATACATAGTAACGAAGAATTTTGTCTGTTTGATGCATATTTACCTAAAGTTGATTTTTAGTTATGGAAGTATGGAAGCGGCTTCTTAAAATATATTTTGTAAAAAAAATCCCGGAATGTCAGAAGCACCGGGAATGCATAACTAGTCAGGTGTATAGTATGGAAGCTACATATAAATGATTAGACTTGCAGATCTATTCAGACAAGTGGGTGCAAATATGTGTATGTAGGGTGAAAGCCTGTAAGAGAAAGGGTGGTGTGTGATAGATAAAACATTTTTTTTTACATACAAATTTTTAATTTTTTTCGATACAAAAGCGCGTTCCATATTAGCTAACATCTCAACTTTAGATGAATATGCATCCGAATATCCGATTTCTGGTCATCACTCGGCGCCTAGTTGTTTGTAAGCTGCTTCAGAGCCATCTTCATCTGACGTCCGGGATGGTTTCAGTATAGTGTCGGGTCAATCTGGCTCTTGGGTCGTTTGCCAAATTTGTAACGGGTTACTTGTTGACGTGTAGGAATCTCTCGATCTCCCTCAACAGTTCAGGTTTGGCTGATACGATCCTGCTATCATCGGTCTTCAATTTCGTAAGCTGGTTCAAATAGACAGATCCAGATGGCAGATGCCCAATAGTCAGAAATAAAAGATTATTTTATTTATTTAACGTCTTGTCGTCAGAGCTGAGCGCGCGGAGGACGTGTGGTGGGAGAGCGCGGAGGAAACGCGCGGCAGGACACAACACCATCACTCCTCGCGACCTGTGGACACCGCCACGCTGGCTGGTAAGGGCTATCTCATCATCATCATTTCAGCCGAAAGACGTTCACTGCTGGACATAGACTCCCAAGCAACGCCACTTCCACCGGTTCTGTGCTTCTCGCATCCAGAGGATTCCTGCAGCCTTCACCAGGTCTCCGGTCCATCTTGTGGGGTATCTAAGGCGTATCTACTACATACTTGTTCCATTCGGCAGCAGTTATGGAACAACCAAACCGACCCAAAGTAATTACTTCACATATTCGGTTGTCAATCAGCTCATGCCGATCGGCAAACTCCGTGCCCTACCCTCGCTGAATCATGTTCGGAACACAATTCGAGCTAAGCCGAGCGGTTGCGGCGGTTGACATTCGATGTTGCCGCTCAGCTGTTTCGAATCATGCCGACTCGAACATGTGTGTACCGCCTAGCACACCTGACTGTGTATTCCTGCCTAAAATACACAGAATTTTAGGATAGGCCCTGGATTGGTTAGCAACCAATAGGAGCCCCGAACGCGATCGATGCGTTAGATCGAGATGGATAAAAGAAACCAACACTCGGGCCATAGATTTGCAATCGTCAAAACCTGAGCAAATATTTAGGCATTTACAATCGGCTCTAAGAAGAGGGCAAACAAAAATCGGCAAATGTATTTATTTAGTTTTCCTCGTGATAATCCACCCACACTAAGTTATTATTTTCAGATGAGTACGACATGAATATGGACAGGAACGCGTCGCCCAGTCAGACTTCCAACAATATGCAGAGACTTGACAAGTGAGTACTCAACACGCGCGAATAAACATATGACAAAATTGTTTATTTCACAGTTTATGTACAGTCACCAAAGGAGATAAGTAACCAACGACGACCCCGTCGGATATAGTTGAAGTTTAGTAAGAACCTGACGAATGTTTTCGATTGAAATTTAATTTGATAAATTAAATTAATTTTATTCGAAAACATCCAGCGGTTTCTTACTAAACTTCAACAATGTCTGATGACCCTGGTTACTAATCTCTTTTGGTGACCCTATAAACGTACAAACAGATTCGAAGAAAGGAATAGAAAAATACGCACAAAAACGATGCACATTTCAAAAAAAAGTATTTTCCAACACACAATTTGTAACGTTTATCCCCGGACCCCGAACGTATTATTAAAGTTATAGTTAGTACTAACTCCTGCCCGCGACTTCTTGAGCGTGAAATTTATTGTTTTAACATGAAACATATCCTAATACACTCGGCAATGTAGTATGTATTAATAATAGGCCTGATGGCTAACTTCTCGGATATAATTTAATTCGCTGATGACACTTCTCTTATTTTTAGAAAAGATAGAAAAGATACGGATGTCTTACATGTCAACGATAGTCTAGCTGTTCTCTCGAAATGGTTTGCGGCTAATAATCTTTTACTCAATGCGAACAAAACTAAATGTCTTAAGTTCTCATTACCAAATGTACCTTAAGTAGGTCTAAATTTAAAACTTGATGGCAAGAAACTAGATGCTATTTCGGAAACTGTATTTCTAGGAATTACTTTAGATTCAAAATTGCAATGGGGTGCCCACATTAGAGCTCTTTCAAGTAGATTAAGCTCAGCTGTTTACGCAGTACGTAAAATAAGGCAGTTGACTGATGTAGCCACAGCTAGGTGGTACTTTGCTTATTTTCACAGTATTATGTCTTATGGCGTTCTGCTGTGGTGATCAGCAGCTGACGTAGATTCAGTTATCATTCTACAAAAGAGGGCAATCCGCGCAATCTATAAAATGGGGCCTCGCAAGTCTCTTAGAAACAAATTCAACGAAATTGATATACTAACTCTGCCTTCTCTTTATATCCTAGAAAATATCTTGTATGTTCGCAAAAACTTAGGTCTTTTCAAAAAAAGATGTGACTTCCATAACCTAAATACACGTAGTAAAGATGAAATTGTGATTCCAAAATTTAGATTAACTAAAACTAGCAAGTCATTTCTAATAAACAGTATCCGCTTCTATATCAAGTTGCCAAAATCGATTACAGAACTTAGCGATGGAAAGTTTAAAACTCACGTCAAACGTGTCCTTATCCAAAACCATATTACAAGATAAAAGACTACGTTGAAGACAGGGAAGTTTGGCATTAATTCCTTCTACACGTGTGGCTTCCCTGGTACCTCATTAACAGCATAACTATGTGGGAGTCTGTTAACCGCTCCCAAATTACAATGTTAATTTTTATTCTTTTTATTTTTTACAATTTCTGACATATTCTCGTCATTATTTGACATTATACATCACTTCTAATATCGAGTATTTATTAGTGATTCTCATAGAAAACATGTCACTTGGTTTAAATAGGTTGATTTTACTTATGTAGATTCTTTTACATATTGTGAATGGGAGAACGTTGTAGGCCTTACAGATTGTAGATTTATAGAAGATTTTCTATTCTTTATTTTTATTCCTCTAAGTATCTGGTACTTATTGACAGGCCTGCACTGCCCCCTCATACCTATTATCACTGTAATTCGAAAACATTGTAAAAGCCAATTATTTTTAAAAGAGTAACCGTGGAGTTTCTTGCCGGCTCTTCTCCATAGGAAGCGACAAATTGGAACCGTGCTCCTAGCTTCTGACGTTTCATAAGTGCCCTTGAAGGTTTATGTGAAATAAAATATTTTGATTTTGATTTTGAATACCTGTCATTTTTTTCTGTATTGTTGTAGACTGTTCCAACGCACTGTGACTGGCGTGTTCAACTCTATAAAGACAGCCGTGGGCGCCGAGGGCGAAGAGCCCGCGCCGCGCGCGCTGCACGACTGGACCTATGTGTGCACCTCCATCGACCTTAATGTAACTACTACTTTGTTCATAATAGCTGCGCCCCGCGGTTTCGTCCGCATTAGTCTCGACTCCGTAAGAATATCGGGATAAAAGTATTCTATGTCCTAATCCAGGTCATGGTCTACCTATGTGTCAAATTTCATCCAGATCCGTTCTGCTGTTTTAGCGTGAAAGTACAAAAAAGTATAGAAAAAAAAACAACTCCTTATGATATCAGTTTAGAGATCAGAACATAGACGCTCGCTACAGACACGAGTTTAAAGTCAGGAAAATTTATTTTTAAGCAAATTTAAATGGTCCGTATATTCAAATCACATCCGTCATTCTTTGGCAGTCGTATGAGGCTATAACACGGCAAGGATAAGCGGGAGAACGAGTTATAAGCTTCGTGAAAAACATCGACGGTGACGTATACATTGACCGCCTTATTTATAAACGTTGCTTTGAAGCAACGTTTAGAAATAAGGGGTTAAGATGGGATTAGGGGGTTTAGAGATGTTTAATCGTTAAAAACGTATGGTTAAACAGACGATAATCATTACTTAACTTTAAGTAGTGTTTATGAATATGGGGGCTAAAGTATTGAAAGTTTAAACATCAGTTTAAATGGAAATATTTAAAACATTACCAACTCTATTTTATATTTTTGTAAGGTTTAATTTAAAATAGCAAAATATATGTCGTCACAACGGGAGAGCTCTTCTGTTGCTATGCTGTGGGCTCTGGGCCAGTCTTGATCCGTTGGGGTCCATTCTGCTGCAGCCTCCACGTCCTGCCCTCTAGGTGTTTACAGTCTGGAAAGTGGATCTCGAGAAGGACCTCACTCGTTTCTTGGTCGTTCAGCTTTATTATTTGTCTGAATTGATTTCCAGAATGTCCGCCATTCTGTCCTACTGGCAACTCTAGTTTGCTTTTTGTATTGTATTGCTCGGATATTGGGTCTCTTTGTATTGCTCCCAATCGTCCTGGAGTCTAGTGTTTTGGCTCTGTTCAATTAGTTAGGTACGTAGTGTATCTCTGAGTTTACTAACTTCAGCGTTTCCACTCGCTATAGCTCTGTAGTGCTATCGTTTGCAGCATGCATGGTATGCTGATAGTTTTGACACGGTGTATTCCGGTTGTGCAGGGTCTCTTAAAGTTACTTGTGATAGGTGCCGGGTATAAATAGCTAGCCGTATATACCCGGGCACATTGGTTTTCTTGTGTTGGTAGTTAGTGTGAAGCGGATCCTTCTGGTCTGTGCAAGAAGGCTCGTCCGGTACGTGCCAGGTTGTGATGAAGTTTGTCGCGTTAGGTCTATGATCGCTTGTCGTCGGACTGTGACCCAAGTGGGTGCAGACTCTCGGCTTAGAATGTTGAAAGTGGATGCGCTAAGATAGCCGAAATTCAAATTTCATTCACTCAGGGGTACAATGAACTAAGAGGATTGTATTCATGATTTTAATGATCACTAGCTATTGCCAGCGCCTTCAGCCGCGTTAACCAATTTATACAAAACCTTAACAAATTATACACCGAAACCTTCCTCATGAGTCACACTTGTCTATTGCTGAAAACCGCATGAAAATCCATTCCGTAGTTTTTGAATTTATCGCAAACAGACAGACGCGGCGAGGGACTTTGTTGAATTAATTAATTAATGGCGCCTTTATTTGCCAGAAACACGGTACATAGGGGATATATTATTTAAAATATTTGGTTCAGCAAGTTATTTTTTTATAATATGTACTTAGTGATAATTCTGTTAAGCCATATATTTGTTACGGTCGCGAATAATATTGTAATCAACGTACACTGCTAAAAACGTAAGAAAATTAGAATGTCGCGGACTACCTGGCACCTCCACCTTAAGGTTAGTAGAGGATAAAAAGGACGCTCTCGTCTGGAGTTCGATGCGTCGCTACCCCAGAGCGGGTTGTGGGCGTTCGAGTCGGTACAATGATCAGGTCTAGCTTGGAGCGCTCACAGTGCTGTACCAGATCGGCCATCTGTTTCGGCGGGCGGGTTTGCGTGCTCGCCTATATACTGAGGCCAGTACGTCACCTTCAGTCTGTGATGTCCATCCAACGTCACCTGGAGCCTAGCTGTTGTCAGGGTTGGGAAAAGAATTGAGTGAGCGGTTCTTTAGGTACGTAAGCGCAGGTCCTTGATGGTTTGTCTGAGCTGTTTGTTGAGCTTTTGTTGAGCATTGAATTAGCGTACCTCCCATGTGTTTTATTTATTTATTTATGCTTTATTATACACCACAAAATATATGACAACATAAAAAAAAAAAAAACATACCGTGTTTTGTATTTTGTTCAAGCGTGAATCAGAATACTTTGGCGTGGAGCCGGGCTGGGTCGCCTTTATAACGTCGTACGTTGGTTTGTCTCGGTATTGTTAGAGTGAGGTCAGTCTGGGGGTCTCATTTTGGGTACGTGTTGGGCCAGTCAGTGCAGGGCATTGTCGTCCCCTGAAGCGTGCTCGGTGAAGCCGTGTCATCAAGGCGCTCCCTCTTCGTCGGCCCTGTGCCGCAGCCTGCTCCGCTCGGCGGCTTGGAGTTGCCTGTCAGGGTGTTGTTTGCCAGTTGCAAGTCTGTAGATCGCGTATTCCTGTTTTGTCTAGCTCGATGTAGGTCTTGGGTTCTGTGGGTGTTATGGGGTGCATGACGGTCCCGGAAGACTGTAACGTGTGCGGAGGCTTATCCCTTTGTGTGCTTGAGGCTGGTCGTGAACTTCCTCATTGGCGTCTGATCGCGCTTCGTGCTGACTCGTGCCTTCGCGGATTTAATTTCATGGATGTTGGTGCATTAGTCGCAGCCGATGTTGTATCATTTGACGCGTTGGTGGCGCCCGGGGATGGGTCATCCGGCGCGTAAGTGTATCCTGGGTTATGGGCACTGAGTCAGCGCGGCACCAAGCGGTGTTGAATTCTCCGGCTAGGCCGGGACCCAGCTAGGCAGTACTGTTTAGTTCCTGCCACCTTGCATGGTGGTGCCCTGGCAGCTAGTGAGTGAGGTGGTCCGCAGGTGGGCGGCGCGGTGTCGCGGCTGGTGGGGTCGCGGCGCGCGTGCTCGCACGTGGAGGCGGCGCTGGACTCGCTGGAGCAGCTCAGCACCGGCGCGCCGCTGCGGCCGCACTCGCCTGACGACTTTGGTAAGTAGTTGCAGTGTGGGGTATGAGTGCGTAGATTTGTAATGTGGCCACAGTTTTCTCCGTTAATTCTGGAACTTGTTGTTATGCTAGCAATGGGATGTAATATTATTTTTGCAGTACGAGCGCCATTCAGTGCGATATCGAAAAAAATGCTCGAAACATTTCAAGGTCACATTATTATGCTGCCAAATGTTTTTGATTATATTTTAAAGGGATCACTATGAACTAAATTGAATTGACATAAATATTTATCACGCAAGAAATGTCGTATATTAATGCTATCTTAGGTAATACATATTTTTAAGCTAATACGGTATGCTATATTGTGATGTTGAATGTCTCGTTAGATAGTAGTGGTGTTTCTTCGATATATTAGTGAAATGAATCACGCAATAAGATATTATTGGCTAACTGTCCATAATATATTAAGGATATATTAAGGAACAAGTTGTTGTACACTCCACGTAGTCACCACGTAGACGCATACACTCCACCTTATAAATACGATCGTGTGTTGTGAATGAACAGTTCTCAACTCGCGTCCTGAAATTGATAACTTTTTTGCTACTTGTATTTCACATGTTGGAGATTTAGTAGGCAAACATATTAGACTAAGTATAAGTATAATTACAGAAGAGTGGTGCAGCCAGTGCGGGCCCGCCTGGTGCGGCAGCAGCTCGCTGGCCAGCGCGGCCGGCCTGGCGCGCTCGCACGTGGCGCACCGCCTGGCCACGCTACTGCTGGCAGGTACCTACTGCTTCTACGTAATATCAATCTTAAGTTCATTCCTTCGTAGCGTGTGGATAGCAATCTAAATACAGTCAGCCCAGAATTTGGCTACGAGCTTGGTACTTTTAGCAGCGTCCATCAGCTCCTATAGCGTGCAGACAGCAGGACACGCTGGACAACATATTGAGTGCCACATTGTTGGTAGGGCAGCGACACATTTCTAATGTAGGGCGAAGTCGTCTGTGAATCTCCACATTAAATTCATTAGTTCACTGACAAACATGGATGAATATGGTGGGATGGTGGGAAATGGAGGACGACAGAAAGAGATGCCTTACGGTGTTCCTCGACTTCTTGACAGTCTCTATTCCGCACTTTCTATAAAAGCTTGAACGGCTCGGTATCAGAGCAAGATTCTTGAAACTGATGGAGGACTATCTTACTAGCAGGAAACAACGAATAAGGATAAATGACTTGCATTTTGGTACACCACAGGGTAGTATAATTCCCAACACTTTTCCTGGTGAACATTAATGACCTCTGCCAACTTTCTCTACTAAAAGGAAAGATCATCACCTTTGCCGACCATACTGCACTGTTCTTTGATGCTGACGGATGGGAGGAGGTATTCGATGTTGCACAACAAGGTATAAATCGTGTTAGTAACTGGCTGAATGACAATATTTTGACTGTTTTTTTGTTTGTTTGGGAAATCATCAAATAACTTCTCCCGCTCTGGGTGGAGCAGGAGGGCGTGTCAGACTTTTACTGACTAAAATTCACCCGTGTTCCCTCAGTTGCCTGTGTGCCAGGGGCTGCGGTATCTCTTTCGAACAACCCGCACCTCTGGCGGGCCTCGGCCCTTGCGGGCCACACCAGTTGGTGCTGACATCTTTTTGAGGCGCGCGTGGAACACAACGCGCTGTCGACCCGGGCTTGGTCATTACCGGACAGTAAGCTACCCATTACTCGCCGTCCGCAAGTCCGCGCCTACGGTGGCCAGAAATCAGCCTGGGATTCCCGACGCCCAGGGCGTCTCTTGCGAAGGCTACGGCCTTGAGGGCGCATGTACTGCCTCTCCCTCACGTGCGCCGCCTCCCTCTTTGCGAGCATCATTGCTTCGCAGAAGGAGGTGACGGCTAACCATGCACTCTCGCTCCGTACCATAGCCAGGACCGCCGCCGGTCGCCTCCACGAGGACACGGCGGTGCTCCGCCCAGGCCGGGTACATAGCATTTGCTCAAAGATCTAACCTACTCCCACGCTCAACTCTAACGATTACTGCTGACGCATGTGGCATTGAAAATACCCTGTGGTCGTGCTCTTCCTTTGAAATGACCGAGAATATCAAATACCTTGGAGTCACTATTGACCAATATCTTTCCTTTAAACCACACCTAGAAATCCTCGTGACCAGGTTACGAAAAGTAATTTACATTTTCAAAACTTCTATTAAGATGGTTTACTACGCATTATGCCAATCACTTATTGATTAGTATGTCACGTCATGGGGAGGTGCCACAAAAACACACCTCATCGAAGTTGAAAGGGCACAGCGTGCCATACTCAAGGTTGGAGCTGGTCTCCCCTTTCGTTTTCCGACTACTGACCTGTACAAAAAATAGGACACTCACCGTCAGTCAAACGTTCATACTACGTACTTTACTTAAAAAAACATTATCTAATGCAGTCTGACGCTAAGCTACTCAAAGACAACCGATGATATGGTAGGGCATGTCCCACGGCTCAATTCAAAAAGCTAATGCTAGCCGTGGAAGGGGCCTGGTGACACCTGAAACACAGGTTTTTTCCAAAAACCTATATCAGGCACGTCTCTTACAAAGATGGCATACAGCTGGGACATTTTTTGTACACTTTAAATTTAAGTCAGCTTTGAGAAGAGAGAATAAATCATAAATTATTATTATTAAACAACGCACAGCCTAGGAAGTCTAAGCTAAGGCCATAAAATTTAGTACAAGAGTTTTTTTTGGTTTAAGAACTGTAAAAAATTTCAATTTTTTACAGTTCTCTCAACCGATTTTGACTTCTATTCCGTAGTCATAATGATGGCATTCATAAAAAAAAGTGGTTACAATACCAACTGTTTACTGCAGATGCCATTTATCATGATACCAACGCAATACAACTCAAAATCACTTGAACGGACTGTAAAAAAGGAATATTTAAATGTCCAATCTAATTTTAAACCGAGTAAAGAGATTTTTTTATCGCCAGCCTGTAAAAAATAAGGTCGATTTTGGCACACAAATTTTACAGTAGGTGCGTCGTAAAGATCTGCGAGGTAATAAGTTCTACATTAACTTCCAGACCTGGCCGAGTCCCTGCTAGACGCGTGGCTGTCAGACCTGGCCGCGTGGCTGCGGAGACAGATTTTCGTGGTGTTCGAACAACTGGCCGAGAAGGACACTGGCTTCTTTGAACCCAAGGGTCAGCTACGGGAGATTAATGTGGAAGAAACTTGCGCGGCTCTGCTGGAGAAGACACCAGGTAATAATTTGGAGATCATAGCGTACACTTGGGCTTCTTCGTTCGTATTCGGTAAGTTGACAAAATCAATATATTTTATTTCACATAAACCTGCAAGAGCATCACTTATGAAACGTCAGAAGCTAGGTGCACGGTTCCAATTTGTCGCTTCCTATGGAGAAGAGCCGGCAAGATACTCCACGGTTACTGTTTTAAAAAACAATGGCTTTTACAATGTTTTCAAATTATAGTGATAATAGGTATGGGAGGACAGTGCAGGCCTGTCAATAAGTACCAGCTACTTAAAGACGAATGACAATGAAGAATAGAAAATCGTCTAGCAATCTACAGCCTTATTTATAAAAAAAACTCGCTAATCACTGATTAGCCACTGTTTAGCCTATCAATTGGTTAACTCCTATTATAATTTATAAACGCTAGTTTGCAGGTGATTAGTAGCGAAACGAAATAGAGGTGAAATTATGCGTTCAGCACAGATTATAATCAAAATAATCGCCTAAAAAACAGGATTTTAAGAATAAAGTTGTCAAATGCACGATTTTTGTATCTGTCCTGACTTTGACGTTTGACAGACATAACTCAAAAATTTCATCGATTTATTTGTATTTGAATAAAATAATTTATCATGTTTATTTTATTCCATATACATTCGGTACCAGGCTAACTGCACGTCTAAATTAAGTGTCACCTGTATCCGTGTACTTAATGTCAACTAAATATATTATTATTTCCTATATTACATTAAATACACATATAAATTACATTTTTAAATATTAGAATATAAAATATATAAAAACATTTAAAAATATAAAAAATAGTAGCCCACCGGTCAGGGCTCCAGAGAGAGGAACCTCCTAACAATGCGAGTAGTGTCCAGGAGTACCGCGTTCTGGATCAAGTCCTTGACCTAGCTGCCCAACGAGAGCCTCCTCAGGTGTTGGTCGAGGCTCTTGGCTATCCAGCCATTGGCTGTAACGACTATCGGCACAATGATCGCTGAGTTCACATCCCGCATGTCGACAACCTCGCGAGCCAAGTCAAGATACTTGATTTGTTTCACAATACTTTGACATTTAATTCTTCAGTGTCGTTCAATTTCTAGGTGGCCTCATAGCACTAAATAACCTGTTATAAATAAGAATTTTGTTAATCAGTTAGTTAGCAATTGATTAAAAGTTAAGAGGCATTTACAAATAAGACCGCTAGTCGTCAAAGCCTAAAATTTTCTCTCATTCACTATATTTAAAAGAATCTACATAAATAAAATTAACCTATTTAAACCAAGTGACATGATTTCCATGAAAATCACTAATAAAAAGTCGAAATTAGAATTGATGTACAATGTCAAATAATAACGAGAATATGACCAGCATTGTAAAAATAAAAAAAAATAAAATTAACATTGTAATTTGGGAGCAGTTTAGACTCCCACATAGTTATGCTGTTAATGAGGTACCAGGGAAGCCACACGTGTAGAAGGAATGAATGCCAAATTTCCTTGTCTTCAACGTAGTGTTTTATCTTGTAATATGCTTTTTGATAAGGACACGTTTGATGTGAGTTTTAAACTTTCCATCGCTAAGTTCTGTAACCGACTTTGGCAACATGTTATAGAAGCGGATGCTGTTTATTAGAAATGAGTTGCTTGTTTTAGTTAATCTAAATTTTGGAATCACAATTGCATCTTTACTAGTAGTTTACAGGATGCTAGTTTCTGGCAGAAAATAGGAGTGAGGTGAAAGGAAAACAAAGACCGTAATACAATTAATGTTTTTTTTTTAATTTTGATTGTTTTAAATAAGTATTTGATAAATTCCAATAGAACAACACATTTTTTTGAGATTTATTCAAATTCAAGTATTTGTAGCTGCTAGATGCAAACATCAAGACATCCGTACGCTGGCACAGCGAACGTTCACTGACGATCGCGTGTTTTTTTTTTCTTTTTGGGTTTGGCATCTCGCAGTTGACTTTGAGAGGCCGTGACTGCTTAACCGGGTTTTCCTGTGGGGACTATTAGGTTTTAGACTAAGAGCCTCCAGCCAGGGCTTACAAAACTACGCTTAACCTATAGCGACTGCGCACTGAGGGCACCCCCTACGAGCCTCGGCTCAGGGAGTCACTGTTGGGGGGGGGGGGCAGCAAGTGGGGACAGGCTGGATAAAACAATTTACTTATTATTAGATCATGGGGATTTTATTTCTAGACGATCGCGTGGAGCCACGGAATATTTATATGTGTGACACACCTCGCGCGAACACTGCGTCGTCACGCACCACGCGGATAAATTAAGTACTAATTGGAGCAAAACTGTAATATTCATACTGTTTTCCTATTGGTCAATTTATTTAGTAATAAGCGCACGACGCATTACTTTGTTAAGAGTTTTAGCTTTAAGTCTGTACATATTTATCATGACAACACATATAATTTACAATCTTCTGGAGTTCACTATAACACTTACCAAGCGCTACATATTATTACCATCCGTTATTTACGCAATTTCGTTCACTACCTCAACACTTTACTCTTAGTATATTTAATTTAGTAACATTATTTTGCTTCGAACTGTCTGTCAACTGATAAAAGCAGGAACGAGGGTAACATAAAATTGAGTCTTAATCCTATTCTCATACATACAGCATAAAATTGCTTGCTTAATGTGTATCGTCCGTATAATCACGTACCGTGAAACCCTACCAAAGACAATGGTAACGTCCTTCAAAAGATAGGCCTGTCTATATCTGTTTTTCGAGCATGAAAGTGTCTGATACTTTTGGACCTGACCATAAACCAGCGCTGGAGCTCCGCCATCGCTCAGCATAGTACAACGCGCCTATCGTTGCTCTATGCTAAGCGATGGCCGTTTTGCGTGGATATGACACACCTATTTTCCCTCAATTTAGTGTTTTTTGTGTTTGTGTTCTTTATCTGCGTCATGTTTACCACAAATGAACGTATTTCTTTTTTTTATGTGTTAGACCTTTCCTCTCGCTTTTCTGCAATCTCTGGAAGTGATTTCGTAAAAAGGGACGGAAGTGTGTAACAAGAAGCCGGGGAAGCGCGCGCTATTTGATTTGACTAATCAGCGCGTGCGGTAGTAGTAGAGTTGGCGTCAGATGGTACACACAGCATCAGTATGTGCTAACCCGTCAAGTTTTCAAATGTTACACTGCTACAACATTGAATTCGTTACCAAAAATCTACAGAATACTTCAAAAAGAGGTCATTGTTTCGACTTGGATTCGGACCATCGCATCACCAAACGTCGTCACTCGTCATACTCATCCCGGCAGTTTGACGAACTTGCCAGCGAGCCCAAATGAAATGCGATGAAATTGTTATCCACTATCGTCCGAGTAGTAGTAGTCTTTGTTATTTGTGGGTATGCACTAATTTAACTTACTCACGTGTTCTTTATAAAATTAATCCCTACCCTCAAGTTATAACTACAACGTTTGATGTATACGTTCACATAAAACTTTAAAACGTCTGTATGCAGATTGCAGAGACGACATGACAGATCACGTGACATTTAGTTAGTTTATGTAAATATTACTAAAACAAAATAGAAAAATACCTAAAAGAAAAGCATGAAAAAAGCACATTTCATGCCAGCATTCGAACTTGCAATCTTAAGCACGGCAAGCGGTCTTGTAACCTCCTGTCTAATTAGAAGTATAATAAGTCCTCGTAAATGTCAACCATATTCACTAAAACAATGCAGTAATTATAATAAAATGTTTTTGCAAAATACAAAAAGTAACTTGGGCTTAGCACGGATTTGAACGCACATGTCTTTTGGAGGGGTACCCAATTAGTGAAGCTGTGTGTACCAACTCATTTTCCGAGAGGTTGGTACTGTCAGCCAATAGTGTGTGCGTCTGTGTGACGAGAAAGAGAAAGGGAAATAGAGAAGTAGCGACCGGATATAATGTTAACTTAGCTTATGAGGAAGGTGAGATGTGACATGTGACACAACATGGAACATGCTACACGCAAGACCTCACACACTTCAATTGGAATATTGAGTTAAAAGCATAATACAATGACCAAAACTGTTTTTTAAAGCTAACTGCCATGTTATTATTAAGAAAATAATGTTGACCCTAGCATAACTTTAAGCATTTAAAATTGAGTCTTATTGCCTTGAAATAAGATTGAATTTTTCAGGCATGGAATTTTGTAGGCATGGCAAAATACAGTGTTTTGGAAAAAATACTCAAACTACTTTCAGGGCTTACGTTTATTCTGTTGTATAAACATTCCAGCGCTTCTGTACGCGTTCGGCGAGGAGACAGTGGCGCAGGCTGTGAGGCTGGTGGTGACCAGCTTCACGCACAAGGAGGTCAACACGGACGTCATCTTCAGGGTGCTGGACCTGCTCGCCGGACACTTCAAGAAGTCGGCTGGCCTCAGGAACCCTTCCTTTGATAATAATTAATAATAATGGGTAATATTTCACTGATCCTTAGACACTTGGTGACCTTCCAGCGATCTCAGCGAGATTCTTTCAGCGAGCTTGTCTCTAAAAGACAAGTAACCAGTGTCATCGGATATAGTTGAAGTTTCATGAGAAACTGATGGTTGTTTTCGAATGAAATTTAGTTTTATGAATGAACTTTTTCATCACTCTCTTGTTCATCTGTCTGTCCGTGTGTCACCACCGATTTTCTCAAGAACGGGTGGACCTGACAAGTTGAAATTTATACGAGATACTGAGGTCTATAGTACCTATTACATGTATCAAAATCAAGGTCCTGAGTCAACTTGATAAATAGATTGGGAAAATTTAGATTGTCGCCAAAATTTACCTTAATTTTCAACTTTTTTATTTTTCGGAATTTTCCCTTTACTTGTGCTATAAGACTTTGCTCTTAACAAAAACTTAAACTTAACATAATTCTAGGTCAACCGGAAGTACCCTATTGGTTTTGGGTCGAATACCCTATACGGTAGTTCCCGTTTACCGAGAATCACGAAATTTGGCAAAAAGCAAGGTCTTACAGCACAAATAAAGGAAAAATAAAAAATAAAATGTTGAAAATTAAGGTAAATTTTGGTACTTACAAATTTTCGCGAAAATCTACATTTTCCCATCTTTTTTATTATGGCGGTATAATGGCTGGGCTGGTGAAATATGGGTGCACTATGCTACTGTGGTACCTCTGTCTAATCCTGCGGGGAATACAGGCGTGATGTTATGTTAGCTTGATCTTTAAATAGTATATTTTTGTTCTAGTCTTACTTCAGATCTGATGTTAAATTGTTGAGATTAATTGATTGTATTTGTATTATTAAAAGTTATACTAAATGTATTTTATGAGACATTCCATGTAATTCATTGTAGAAATAAATAAATCTTATTTACACTAAAATTATGTTTCCGTGGAATTTTTGTTAAGTAATGAAGCCATTATCCGACATAAATGTGGGCCAAGACGCAGGCAAAAGTAAGCAATAAGTTACCATTGACGCCGTAACAGAGAATTTGTACCACCGCGCGCCCCGTCACCATCTATGTGTACTGGCGATATTGGTCTTATTTGGTGTGAATGATATCTCTCTATCAATATCACTTTAAATCACTGTCATCACTACATACTGGTGCCGATTCTGTTGTACACCGAACTAAACTAACTAAACTATCACTAAAATTCCTTACTTTTGGCTATGAGAATCTTAAAGCTATTCTGCAAAAAAAGATCTATAAATTTAAAAATAATTTTGACACAACTAAAATCGAATTTGACAAATGCGACTCCACGTTTGCCCTACCCCGTGATCTTTTTTAGAGCGGGAATCGCGCAGGGGGTGCCCCCCCTCAACGTGTTTTAAATGGATTTTTTTACTTTTTGTATCGAAAATATGAAAAATGATTACCAACATGTTGAGTTTTAGAGGTGTATGGGGGTTTATAAAGGGGGTCGAAGTTTTCATTATTTTTACGATAGGACACACCAATTTCGAGATATAAGCAAAAGAAAAGAAAAAAAAAGATACAGTACTGTATTTGCGCCCGAAGTCGAGGTGTCAGTGTGAATTTTAGTTCTTGACAACTAATTTTATTCCACACCTTTTTAATCGCGATTAAAAATAGTCAGATTTAGTTGGGCAATCGAAATTTTATATTGAATAGAATAATGAATTTGACAACAACAGAATAGCAAAATTACCATTTTCACTAAATTAAAAACTCAGTACAATCTTAGTGCTGTCAAACTAAAATATAGATAAGTTGTGTCACTTTAGTCAATTTCAGAATGGGAAATCGTCGTTTGACAGGAATAAACTAAATTTTAGTGATTTTTAGTTTAGTTTAGAGAATTTTGTGACAAGAGAATCGGCACCATTATCTATGAAATATAGCTAAGAATCACCCCAATCAAACTAGCCGTCTGAATAGAAACCGCATTGAAATCGGACCGCTCGTTTGGCAGCAACGATGACAGAGACACAGTACGACATAGCCGTCAAAGGACATCAACCATATTTGTCCCAAAGTCCAAAGAGCCAGCACAAAAAAAAAATGTTACCCTGTTCGGGGAAGTCCTTATCATTTTTTACTATTGCGCCGAATCTCTACGACTATTCCTTACCAGTCATTACGGGTCGTCAGAAGCCCGAAAGTCTGACGACCAGTCTAACCAAGGGTATCGTATTACCCAGTAACTGGGTTGTGGAGGTCAGATAGGCAGTCGCTCCGTGTAAAATATTAGTATTCAGCTGCATCCGGTTACACTGGAAGACATAGTTGGGAAAAGGCTGGGCAGATGATGATGCTCCTATACGAGAATTCCTTCATGAACAAGTATTACCTACTAAACCTCTGCGAGTGTTCCTCTACCTATTTTTGCATATTAACAAAATAACAAGGTCGCCTTCCATTTATTTTCGTCAATCGGTAGTTAATTTTATTTAAAATGTTTTAAGCAGGAACTTTCAACTATAAAAATAGCTGAAGGAATGGTCGTAGAGATTCGGTGCAATCGTAAAAAAATATAAAGAGGACTTTCTGGGTCAGGGTAGCAGATTCTCTTTCTGTTTTTTTTTTCACTTTTGGTATTGGCAGGATTGGAAGAAACCAGCTGTTTTTTTTAAATTTTATAAAACAAACAGTTCAAATTGTTTTATACAAGAGTTATTTTTTTGTTCTTTTTTGTTTAGAGCATTAATTCAAATGAATTCGACCTATAATGTTTCATTTCTAGACTAGATATTTCCAAATTCGCCATAGTAAATAAAAAATGATCAATGGATAAACATTTATTTTATGTTGCTTATTTCTAATCAATACTGAACGTTCATCATGTATGTTCTAACTAATGTTGATTTTTAAATTGGGTGACATAGGGACTTTCCTAGCAGGACTATACCGGCGGGGAATTACCTATGAACTATGAATTCTATTCTATGAATAGGGGAAAAACCAATATTTATATTTAAATAAGGGGAATAACCACTAGTCCATTGAGTTACTTTCTTTCGGCAGCCGACATTAGGGACTTTCCTAACAGGACTATACCGGCGGGGAATTACTTATGAATTCTATAAATACGAGTGCCTTTCTTTCTAATATTTCATTGCATTATTAATTCTGCGACTGATAACACCTCATAAAAATGACAACTCCAGGACGAAAAAAGCATGCAATCTGGGAAAAAATCACATCGATCCCCCAAGAAAATACCAAACTGAAGACCAATAGGGTGTGATGCAGAAAATGTAAGAAAGAACTAGTTGAAATTGTGAAAATAATGGAGGCACACTTCCAGCAATGTAGCACCACCACCGGTTCTAACACTGATGCAAATCTTGACGCGGACACGGACGTGGAGGAGGAGTTGTTGAGTGATGCTGGTTCTTCCTGCTCTTCAGATAATTGTTCTGCTCCACCCACATCTGTTACTAATCTAAAAATGTCAGTGCCAGCAGCAGCGCGAGCTTGAACGTTTCAATGAAAAAAAAAAAAATTGGTTGCCTGTAAAGTCGGTATACGGGCGAAAGTTTTACGTGACAACGACTTTGAGTGGTAAAATAATTTTAATGTGAATATTCATTCGTATAGTAGGAAGAAGGATGAAATAATAGTAACAATTTAAAACATTTATTTATACAAAGAATTATATTTAAAACATTAATTTATACAAAGAATCTCGCACTGAATTTCATATTAACAAAATTTTATTTTTACCTTTACACATACATACGTATTTATATACAAATATACATACAATAACTTGCACTTTTTATGTCTGTCTCTCTCGCTCTTAGGCGGGCTAACCATGCCCGAGTGGAAGGGACGCGTGCCTCTCACTCGCTCTCATTGTGAGCGCATAACGTGAGCGGAGCGTAACGCAGTTTCTTGAAGTGTCACCCGGCAAACCAATTTATAAGACGTTGTCACGTCAAAAATATTATTGCTGCAAGTCAAGAAGATAAGAAGAAAATTGATTGACAATTATCTCGTTATATGTTTGCTACTAACACGCCTTTTAGCCACGTAGAACACCCACAGTTCCTGAAATTAATGGAAATGTTACGCCCAGGATATAAACCTCCAAACCGCAAACAAATTGCAGTGGGAATCTACTCGACGAAGTTTACAACTCGACTCAAAAAAGCGTAAAAAATTAGTTGGAAAACAAAGTTGTTAATCTGTCAATTGATGGTTGGAGTAATGTCAGACAGGACTCGATAATCTGTATCTGTGTCACAGATGTGTTGACAAACTCAACACACACAGGCTGCAGGCGCCGAATGCCATACAGCTGACTACCTGGTTAAGCTAGGTTGGATAATATGTTAGTTCAGTGTGTAGTTATATATAGGGAACTCGAAAAAAAATCTCAAAAACTCCACGTTTTCAAAGTGTGAAATTTTGCGAAAGTGTTTTATATACAGACATGTATACGCTATAAAATCGTGATGCTCCAAACGAGCGGTACGAAAAGGACAGTGGACCCCAAATATGAGCCGCATGAGACGAGATTTGGCCCCAACAGGAAGAACTAGCTTCTCACGAGGATATATTTACATACGGCTGTTCGTCACACATATGAAACCTTCTAGCAAAGGATTTGGATGCAGAAGATAATACTGAGAATGTTAAGTCGATAATGCGGTACTTCAAATACACTCACTTTGTATCTGCCAAATACAAAGAAGCTGGTGGAAAAGCAATTGTTATACAACAGGTACGGTGGAACACAATGACTGACTGTTTAAAAGTTTTTTTTTTAGAAAATTGGCATATTATGTCAGATATGTGCTTAATAACATGGCGCTGAAGCAACAAGCCTAAAAAAAACTAAAAAACTGGGCAATGTCGCAGTTACATCCCCAAAAGACATCCTGCTGTTTTCGTGAAGTGACTGAAGCATGGATAGAGCTTAAAGATATGTTTGAGGGTGTGAAGGTACGACTGCGAGACCGAGTATTCACTGGATGATTTAGGGAAGTTCAAAGCCCGTTATGAAATGGCAATGCCTCCAGCTCATTTTGTAGCAAACTTACTACGTCCTAAGTGGAGTACAGGGGCGAAAACTTCACTAGTGAAGATATTTCTGAGGCTTTATTATTTATAGAAGCTTACCAAAAAGAGGCGATGCCCTATGTTGTTAAATACAGGGCAATGACGGATCCCTTTCATAACTTTCTATTTGAAGGTCATGTAGTAAATCACGTTGGACCTCTCGAATGGTGGCAGTCATTAACAAAAAAAAAAAAACAAATTAATGGCCAAACAGTGGACTTAGTGACTCAGGTTCACACTGCTGTGCTGTAGCTTCAAGTGCTGGAATTGAAAGACTGTTTTCAACATTTGGATATATTTATTCTGACGTACGAAATAAAATGGGTACCGAGAAAGCTGCAAAACTTGTCACCGTTTTTAAATACCTGAATAAGAAAAATTAATTGTAATCTTGATCTTGTCATATTGTCTTACTCTGATCTGACTGCCACACAATTTTGATTTTATAATAAATAGATAGTGTTGTGGAGTCCTACTGCAGAGGTGTGAAGTGTGTCGGGAATCATCGACGTGTGTATTCACCAAGCAGCTTTATTGAACTCAAGTAATAAAACAGTAGTGCGCATGTAATATTATGTAACGTTAGTACATGTGATCGCGGGCGTCAGCATTAATGGTCGAGTGTGCTCGTACAAGTGTTGTTTATAAATATAAAAATTATAATTTTTATTGATTTCTATTTGAAATTTTGAATACTCTAATGTATGTTTCAAAAATAGGTGTTAGCTTGTCTCATATAAATCCTGGAACTTAGATTTGACTGAATAAATTACTTAACATAAAAATAATGTTTTATTTAATTACAACGCCAATAAATGTTTAAAAATATAACATAGCAATGACTGAATGACATAGACTCAACTGGCTTCATGTCAAACTATTTAGACTCCTAAATATATATATTAAACCACTTGACCGTTATTCGAAGCATAATTAAACAATTGAGATAGGCTGAACCTTGTTTCCTGTGCCTTTTTCCTTTCGTTTCTAGCGATATAGCTCTGTCTCGCTCTCATGACGTCACCAGGTCAGAGAGGGGAGCGCACTTTTGAGCGTGCGCGACTCGTCTTGTTCATTGGCGTTCTTTTCCTTGCCGGTGACGGTTGCTGCTTAGCAGGTGAGTTATTTAAACTTAATTTTCACAACCGTCTATATATTTTTCCTTTTCATCGAAAGTTGGCAAACCAAATTTCGATATTTACTAAAACTGTTTCTAGTGAATACCAACACAGTGAATAAACATTGACATTTTGAAAGGTTAACGGTTTTCCGTTCGAGGTTGTTTTCTTTTCTAGTGTGTGTGTGTGTTTAATTGTTTTAAGTATTATACCAAATACGTAATGGATAAAGAAATAACGTTGATTTCGCAAGATGAACCGGTCGCAGGACCTTCGAATACTACAAATAATAAAGCATCTAGTGCCAAACGGATGCGTTCGCATCCCCACAGTAGCAGCAGTAGTAGTAGTAGCTCTGTTAGTAGTGATGCGAGTTCCAGTTCATCTAGTTCTTCTGAGCATAAGTCGAAACATAAGAATGCGCGTCGCCGCCATCACAAAAAAACGGGGGGCAAGTGCAAACGTCGCCACTCGGAACGTAAAGTGAAACATAATATAAATAATAGTATACCGGTGGCAGATGACGCCCTTTCCCTCTTCGCTGAGGATGATTTTGAACTGGAAGGTAGTAATTTTTTAAATAATTTAGATGTTGAAACCAAGCTTAAGGAACCGGCTGTTCCAAAGACAGATAAGCGGTACTTGAACATTTTAAAAGAAATTCAGTTTTTCAATAAACCCGATTGGAGTGAAGTACGTTACGCGGAAACTCAAAAATCGTATAACCATAGCCCGGGATTCGTCGAACTCGAGGCAAACGAAGAGATCAGACCCTATGACACACTAAAACACTTAAGTTACTCAGAAAGGGCCTACGCTTCGTTAACTTACGGTATTTTAAAACAAAAAGAGTCCTTAAAGGTGGAACTTTGCGCATTTTTGACATGGGTCCGAGACCACAAGGAAGAAATAAGCTTTGAGGCTATAAACCAAAAGCTTAATGACATCTTCACTTCTGGTGAGTTCAGCAAGGTTTCTGCAGACCTACTGCAAATGATCTGTGGCCATAGAGCTGAAACCATACAGATACGCAGAGACAGCATAACTAATGCAATTCGCGATCCCTTAATAAAATCAGCAATAAGGAAAATACCTCCATCCGAGGTTAGCTTATTTAATTCTGAGCAGTTAGTCATTGCGTTAGAAAAAGCTGGCGGTATCAAAAAGGCTTTCTGGCCTGCTTCTAGATCGGCTGGTACATCTACAAAATAAGCTTATGGTAATAACTCAACTTCGCAAGTTGGAAAATGGCTCATTCGTCCCTCGAAGGGACAATATTCAGTTCCACCCTCGCAGGGTAAGAACTATAACTCAAGTATGCCTTCACAAGGCTGTCAAAACTGTAACGTCCCCTCACAGGGTGGCCTTATGCAGCATAATGTAGAATGTCCTTCGCAAGGACCGGTACATGCGTATTACAACTATCCTCAACAGGTTAGTGGCACAGTGGATAGACGCTCCTTTCGCTCCCGGGGGGCAAGACAAAATCAAAGATACGCTCACAAACGTGGCGGAAATAAGCGAAGGTTCCCTGCCTGCCTGGTGGACCTTCAGGCTTCAATGCCAAGAGAAGTAAATATTGACATGAAAATATTTCGAGCCGGTCAGTTATCGAATTTCGTCGATCAATGGAAGGGAATGCAAGCACCAGATTTCCTTATTCAAATAATTCAAGGGTACCGTATACCTTTTCAACGAAAACCTCCCTTAATCATGCCCAGATTAGACAACAAGGCATTTCACACACCTGTGTCACCAGAAATGACCTTAGTTATCCAAAAAATGTTGAATCAAGGAATTCTGGAAATTGCAAGCCCAACACCAAGTTTCTTATCTACCCTCTTTCTAGTACCAAAGAGCGATGGGTCAGCCCGTCCGATTTTCAATTTAAAGGCTTTAAACGAATTCATACTGACCGCTCCTTTCAGTCTGATAAATGTCTTCAGAGTCCCAGATTTCATTCAGCCCCAAGATTGGATGTGCAAGTTGGACATCTCCCAGGCTTACTTTCATCTAAACGTAGCAAAGCCACACAGGCGCTTCTTACGCCTTATTTACGAAAAACAGCTTCTTCAAATGACCTGCCTACCTTTCGGTCTCAGCACGGCTCCAAAAACTTTCGCCAGTTTGACAAATTGGATTGCCCAAGTAATGAGAAGCCAAGGTGTGAGAATATTGGTGTTTCTCGACGATTTTCTACTGGCTCACCAAGACCCAGTGGTTCTCGCAGGCCATGTGAGTCTTCTCGTAAAGACATTACAATATCTGGGTTGGCAAATAAATTTCGAGAAATCCATCCTAACACCAAAGAAATCCCTGATTTACCTAGGAGTGCTGTGGGATCCTTGGCTAAATCTCAAACATTTGCCGATGGAAAAGGTACCCGCTTTACTTGCAAAGATACGCGAAATCGTAGATTTGGGGAAGACAGACCTAAAGAAGTTGCAAAGCGTAATAGGAGCACTAAACTTTGCGAGTTTTGTTGTCCGAAGAGGGAGATTGCATTATCGAGCTCTATTGAAATTCCTAAACACACTAGAATTGGCCAATACTTCTCAGGTATATACTGTACCTGTAGATGCAATAGGCGATCTACAGTGGTGGAGCCACAATTTGCAACATCCCTCAATTCTACACCATGCACCAGCGACGCATTTCATCACGACGGACGCTTCCGACTTGGGCTGGGGTGCCCAAATGGACAGCCAGTCTCTATGGGGAACGTGGTCCCAGAACGAGAAGAATTGTCATTGCAACGTAAAAGAAATGTTGGCAATATTGAAGGTCTTTCAAAATCAGGTCGTTTATCTGAGCCAATCTACGGTTACCATACAATGCGACAATCGCACAGTAGTAGCGTATCTTCGTCACGAAGGGGGAACCAAATCCTCGCTATTGATGGACATAACATACGACCTATTTTGTCTGATAGACCAGTACCAAATTCATCTCAACGCGTATTATATTCCGGGGAGGTACAACAACCATGCCGACCACCTATCGCGGTTTCGTCAGGTCCCCGAATGGCATCTGATGTCCGAGATCACCAAGATATTATTCTTCAAATGGGGGACTCCCCAAGTGGACCTGTTTGCCTCCAGCAACGCCCACGTAGTCCCTCATTACGTATCGAAAGATCAGAACGACAAACAAGCTGTAGCCCACGACGCATTCTCGATTACTTGGAATTTCGATCTGGCATGGGTATTCCCGCCCCCGTTTCTGATACCCAGAGTTTTGAGCTACCTCAATCAGGCATCGGGAATTTACTTGATAGTAGCACCAAGATGGGAGAGAGTCTTTTGGCGCGGAGACCTCAAAGCCCGGGCTCTAGCCCCACCGTTCACAATACAGAACCTGAACAAAGTATTGATCGATGTGACAACGGGACTACCACCTCCTCGTGTCCAGGATCTAGTGTTGGAAGTGTGGAAATGTGGGGGTGGACACATCATTTAGGTAATTGGAATAATTCTCAGATAGATCTTTTAAAAAGTTCTTGGCGTGCTTCCACCCTGAGAACTTATAAACCTGCATGGAACCGCTGGGTTTCGTGGTGTAAAACCAGTCAAATTAACCCTAAGAGCCCCTCGGGGTCAGACCTAGCTCGTTTTCTGGCTGATTTGCATATTAAACATAAACTGTCTTATAATACCATATTGTTACATAAGTCTGTAGTTTCCACCCTTTGTAATGTAAATGATTCAGGTGTTCTAAGTAATCATATTTTGGTGAAACATATTTTGAAATCGATTTCAATTAAAAAACCAACTGTTGCTAAGTTACCCGTGTGGGATATTGATGATTTTGTATGTTTTCTTGGCGATAGAACGATAAAACATGATAATATTTTTGATGTATCCAGTCAAGCCGCTGCCCTCTTGGTACTCTGTTCTGGTAGGCGTATTCATGACTTGACACTTCTTATGACCGATAACGATAATTATATTAAATCAACAGATCGTAATTATATAACTTTGTGGCCAGCCTTTGGGTCTAAGACTGATTCATCTGACCATAGGCAATCAGGGTGGAGATTATTTAAAAACAATGATAATAGGAACTTGGACCCTGTATACTGGGTTGAACAGACCGTATCACTTCTTTCTACTAGACGTGAGGAAGCTAAATGTCCTAACTTGTTTGTCACTACAAGAGGTACAGCTCGTGCGGCCTCACGGACCGTTATTGCAGGGTGGATTAAAACTCTGATGCGTCTGGCAGGTATTGTTGCTACTCCTGGGAGTGCCCGTTCGGCTGTTGCTTCCAAGAATTGGTTAAACAACGTCCCCATGGAAGATATTATGGCCCGAGGAAATTGGAGGTCCTCAAACACTTTTATTCGATTTTATAAGCGACAGGTGTTGGGGTCTTCTAGGAGTAACAGCATTACTGCTCTCTTTAACCCTGTCATATAGTGAATTATGTAACTAGATTTACTGATGTTTTCTTGAATGTAAGTAGGTATATGTATCACGTATGATAAAGATTACAATATAACGGGATTGATCATTTAAATTTTTCATGTTTTGCAATAAAAACAAATTGCAATTACCTACTATCTTTTATATTTTATTTTTTATTTTTCTTAATCTTTCCTTACACATTGGCGTTCGTCATGAACGTCACCAGGCGATAACAGACACATCTCAATTGTTTAATTATGCTTCGAATAACGGTCAAGTGGTTTAATATCGGCGTTTTACCTGAAATAAAACGCTTATTAAACTACTTACCTTATTCGAAGCATAACAGTAATTTCTGCCTGGTGACAATAGTCAATCATCCAATGAACAAGACGAGTCGCGCACGCTCAAAAGTGCGCTCCCCTCTCTGACCTGGTGACGTCATGAGAGCGAGACAGAGCTATATCGCTAGAAACGAAAGGAAAAAGGCACAGGAAACAAGGTTCAGCCTATCTCAATTGTTTAATTATGCTTCGAATAAGGTAAGTAGTTTAATAAGCGTTTTATTTCAGGTAAAACGCCGATATTTTTTAATTTTATATCCATTAATTCGCTATGAAAAGTAGTTTTAAAGCTTTTTTTTTTCTTTGTTATACGATGCTTAAAACTTGTTTTAACCTGTGTTTTTAAACGTGTGATAAAACACTGTTTAAATTCAAACTGTTTTAAACACTATTTTAAACATGCGTTTTAAAACAACTTGTTTTAATCATGCCAACCCTGAGGTTTGGTCCCAAGTTTGTGTAAAACGTGACGGTCTCCTTTATACGTCGGGGATTAAAAAATAAAAATCAAAAATCCAAAAACCATCCTTTATTATTTAATTTCTAGAAAAATATTAAGTATCACAGAGATTGCATATTTGTTATATTTTAAAGACAACGTACGGACAGCAACACAAAGCGTGTGTATGGCTGTTTGTACAATAATATTAAATTAGTTTTGTTAATCATTACATTTAGTAATGTAGAGTCAACATAATAAACAAATGCAGAAATATTCTCCTAAAATTTTCGTTTCATGGATGATTTTTACTACAAAAAACAGTTTGTTTTAATATGCTGACTGTACATATTTTAAACTACTATCTTACATGTCACACTTATATTGATATCGAAATACATCAATTGGAAAAATAATTAAATTCGTAAAAGTGTGGTCTACTTCAAAAATAATTAAATTCGTAAGTGTGGTCTACTTCAAAAACGATCTGTCTGATTTGACCTACTACGACACAAGTCTTTTATATAAAATAAACATACATATTTACATACAAGTCTTACCAATATTCCACTTACAACTAAGTTAACCTAACTATGGGCAATTTTAAATAACTTTAACAACACCGAAATTTCTATAATATTATTTCGTAAGTCTGTGATCGATTATGTTTTTTAAAGACTTGGTAACTTGGTCCATTCGATTTACTTGACCCATTTTGACGGCAATTATACTAAACGTTTGGCTACAAAAACATTTCAGAGTCAATTCGTTTCTTTATCAAGGAACGATTCATAAGTACAATTTGGAACCCCTGGTTTGTGATCATCATTCTTTATTAAATCTCATGTCTACTTATTCTAATACAAGCCGTTCGCCCGACGTGATCTCCCATCGGCAAAGACGACAATCTTCCATACAAGCTTTCCCAAGTACCCGAACCCCTACTTAACCCTATATGAGAAGAATTTTCAAAAATCTTTCCATAGTGCTCACTTTCGCTTTAAACTCATCAACTTTCAGAATCGATACTATTTTTGTTCTAAATATTTACGAAGCCAAGTATCTACCTAGGGGTAATTTATAATTATCACACACGTACTTACGTCGTTCTTTAAACATTTACTTGTATTTTAGGTCATTTTGAGCAATTATAACAAACAGAGTGCATCCTAATATAACTTTCTATATTATTGTTCTATCTTAATTCGTGAGATTCGAAGCAGATGATCTTTCGAATGCTCAAATATTTGACACCTCTTTGAGCATTGTTCTTTATAATATGAAGCACAGTCTGTGTTTCTAATAAAAATTCGCCAAAATTGTAGTCAAATGCTAGTCCATTCTGTAGGATTAGCGTCTACATTGATTACACAAAATCCCCTTATTTCACGCCCGTTACCAACGCACTTGTTAAATGGGACTTCAAAATCGTTAATATAAAGTTAAGGAAATTAATTGTTAAGGAAATAGTCCTTGTATTCAAATCACAACGGTCATTCTTATACAGATAAATGAAATGGTTAAAACACACATTGACGTGGGGTATTGATTTGTATAACATTTAATTTCCCTGTCTGTATTTCGGTTATTACGTATATAATTGGTTTTAGTTTTTCCGGCAATTTTCGAATACGGAAAAGCTCGTTAATCTTCCATTCGTATTCGGAACAAGCTTAAAATTAAAACGCGAGTAATAACTACAAAACAATAACAATAATGTGACTTCAAAAGTCTCCTGAATTCCGTCCCAATGACAATAACTTTTTCTACCAACCTGGTTATCTTAAATCTACGGCTTCAACGGTACAAAGATCTTTTGGAACCAATGCCGTCATCTTTCTTTATTTTTGCTTTGAAATTGTCAATTTCATAAATGTCAACCAGCAACACCAACCATTATATGACATTGACAGGGGAATCTGTCATTGTCATTTAGTTTCCAAAAGATCTTCGTAGCTCTATGAGCTATTGCAACGTAAAATGAAACCTATAGTGTAGTGAATTAATAGTTATAGTGCGGTCACGACGGCGAGGTCTTCGTTCTGTCTAATAGTTTCTGTCGAAGGAAGCGGTTCCACATCAACCGTGTCTGACTCTATGTCCGACTTGTCTGTGAAACTTAGGAACATCTGTGGAAATAACAAGAATAAATTATTAGCGTTGTTAAGTTTTTGAAGAAGCTGGATGTCAATATCAGTAGTCGGTGTTGGTGGGTGCGCGATGGCAGCGCGCGACATTTAAATTTTCTTACGTTTTTTGTAATTTGCAGGTTAGCGTCAGGTTGTTTCTTGATTAAAATATAATTCGCGACCGTAAATGTGCCGTGACCGTACAAGGCTTTTATAATTATAATCATTTCAATCATCAATACGACCATGTCAGTTCATTTAATCGCATTTAATGCTTTTTTAATGAAATTAATTTGGATTAAATTAATTCAAAAGAAATCATAGAAAATTCTTAGCAAAATTGACAATATAGTGTGGATACAAGTTCTTTATCTAAACTAATATAAAGAGTAGGTATAGATTTGATTTTCTGTATGTTTGTTTGTTACGCTTTCACGCTAAAGATGAAATTTGGCACATGGGTTGACCATGATCTGCCTTAGGATATATAATAGTTTTAATCCCAGTATTCCGATTTCCGACGGGATCGAAACTTATGTGGGTAAAACCGCAATGTACAATAAATACATTACCTGCTCGAGAGAGCTTTGGTTGACGGTGTAGTCTTCAATATCACAGGTGCCCTGCAGGTCCGCCATCAGCTGGAAGATGTCGCTCAGGCGAGTCGTCACTTCTTTTTTGTTGACTGCAAGAAAAATGGGCATGAATAAAAAATAAAAATAAGCAGTTAATTTTCAGCCCCTTTAGGGGATGAATTGTGCAAAATCCTTCCTTAGTGCTCAATTTCACTATGAGTTAGTAAAGGGAGCTCGTGTGCAACATTTCATGCTACTAGACACAGCCGTTTAAGCTGCCTGTCAGTGAATTCAAGATCTTTATGAAATAAATCCTCTTTGTATATCCTGTGGGTAACGTGTTACCTGTAGTGTGGCTCGGCATGAGGAAGTGCAGCGTGTGCTGGTGCAGCACGCGCAGCTGTGCGGCCGGCGCGCGCGCCTGCACGCGGCGCCAGGCGGCGCGCGGGGGCGTGCGCGGCACGCGGCACTGCACCACGTAGCCGCCGCCGAACCTTACACAACGAGTACAAAATTAGGTAACATAAATATTTATTTTCGCTCTTCACAAAGGTCGCATATATAATAAAAAGTCATAAAATATGAGCCCTTGTAGAGACTGGCGTCTATACTAAGATACCCTGTGTGACGGATCCGCAGGTCCCAAACTTAATCTTTATTTTAGAAAATAAAAACGTTTCGTAACATCAAAAATGTCGAAATTTAGTCGCTATATGACGGCGCCGCGCCGTTTTAAACCCACTCTTAATATATCCTGTAGGTACCATTAAATAAATGAATAAAAAATGACGGCACTAATAATTATTTCTTCTTACTCACACATTACCTAGGCCGCCATTTTTATTTCTTTTTTTAATGAAGGGCTGTTTATTTATTTATTGTACAGTCAGCGTTTCAAACTTCAAAATGATCTAAACAACTGTAAATTAAATAATAATTCAATGACACAAAGAATATTTCAGAATGAAGACGGTATCATTCTGACAGCTGTCTGACGGCTCTTAGGAACAAACACTAAATACGTTTGACGATAAAACGAATTCAAAACATCACTGCGTTTCTTTCAGTCGTAAAATGACAGAGACAGAATGATGTTTCATAAAACGGTTTTTTTTTGTACTGGACCATAATTGGGAACTTTTGCTTACCCCTATTAAAAGTAATTTTTTTGACGCTTTCTTTTGATAACAAAATCTTATCGTTTCTAATCGTTTAGTAACCCGCGAAATTCTATTTTTCTTCCGTTTTTTGCAATAAGCAGGTCAGTGTTAGATTGTATGTTGAACAAAATATGATTGGCGGCCGTAAAAAATAGGTATTTACAGAATTATTATCATCAGTAGGTGCAACCCTGAGGGGCTTGTAGCTAAGTAATATTAGCCATACTGATCGATCGATCAGGTTAAGCTACGCTTGCCGCGGTTGGTCCGTGGATGGGTGACCATCTTAACATACCAAGACCTCTCCGTGCCTCGGAAAGCACGTTAAGCCGTTGGTCCCGGCTGCCATTTGTAGATCTTTGGCAGTCGTTACGGGTCGTCAGAAGCACGAAAGTCTGACAACCAGTCTTTCCAAGGGGTATCGTATTACCCAGTAACTAGGTTGTGCAGGTCAGATAGGCAGTCGCTCCATGTAAAATACTGGTATTCAGCTGCATCCGGTTAGACTGGAAGCTGACCCCAACATAGTTGGGAAAAGTCAGGCAGATGTTGAGTAGGTGCAACCCTCTAAGCTCATATAACCCTATTGATGGATAGCTTATAAAATAAATATTTTATTAAATGGGGTTGTGGTTGTATGGGTTAAACGTATTCTTAGGTTTGTACCGCATCTTCCGCGTCACTCACCTGTTGAGGCATTCATCCAAGGGCGCGAGCGCGACCAGCTCGCCGTGCCGCAGCAGCGCCACGCGCGCGGCCAGGCGGCGCGCGTCGTCCAGCGCGTGCGTCGACAGCAGCACGCCGCGTGCGCGCGCGCACGCCGCCAGCACGCCGCGCGACACGCAGCCGCGGGACACTGGGTCCATGCCGCTGGGGGTACGAGATGTTAGTGCCCATATTTGTTATAGGTGCAGGGTCGTTACCAACTATTTTGGGTTTTAAACCGAATAGAATTCGTTTGAATTCCCAAGTAATTTGATCGGAATTAATCAACCTTAACCGAAAATTGATAATGATACTAATTCCGATTGTTACAAGTTTTGTCGATACCTACCCGTAGCACCATCAGCCTGGAATTATCCCACTGCTGGGGCACAAGCGCAAGGTAGGCTCAGTCGCGCAGGCCCAGTGCGGACCTAGTGCGGGCCCAGTGCGGGTTGGTAGAGATCACGTTTTAGAATTTTTGGTTTCCTCACGATGTTTACTTTCATCGTTTTGAGAATATTGATGATAACATCATTTTCACAAAGTAAAGCAACTGTGGTTCGAACCTACGACTCACAACTCGTAAGTCGCGGTCATCACCACTGGGCTACCACTGCTCTTAAAGTTTACTTTTATTTTTTACTTTGAGCCCTCTATTGAAGTCTATTTGATCGAGTTGTATATTAAGTCCGCAGTACCCAGCCCAACATATGACAAGCAAACAATAAACACAGATTGCCATTCACCTGGTGGGCTCGTCCAGCAGCACCAGCGGCGTGCGCGCCATGAAGGCGATGGCGGTGCACAGCTTCCTCTTGTTGCCGCCGCTCAGCGTGCCCGCGCGCACCTCGGCGTACTTGCCCAGGTCAAACATGGACACTGTTCGCTTCACCACCTTCACAGATGATGATGATTAGTTATTGTACACTTTAAGGTTAAGGCAAGATATGTTTGGCGGATAGGAGGGGCGAGTGACTAAGTAATAACAGCCGCACGGGTCGATCCATCAGGTTAACCTATGCTGATCGCGGTTGGTCCGTGGATGAGTGACCATCTTCACAGCCGCTGGTCCCGGCTGTCATTCGTAAATGTTTGATAGTTGTTACGGGTCGCCAGAAGCCCGACAGTCTGACAACCAGTCTTACCAAGGGGATCGTATTATTCCGTATCCGGGTTGTGGAGGTCAGATAGGCAGTCGCTCCATGAAAAAAAATCTGGTACTCAGCTGCATCCGGTTAGACTGGAAGCTGACCCTAACATAGGAAAATGCTCGGCAGATGATAATGTTTGGTAGGTAGGAATGATATATAAGAGAAGGGAGGGACCGATAGTGTGACGGTTGCCAGAGGTGAATCGAAGAAGAAACCGCGTTGCGTCGACCACAAGTAACATGGCACAAGCTCAGGAAGATGACGCGGAGCCTTACACAGGTACCTACTTGATGTTTGATTGAAAGTATCTGTTATGATCTTAAAATTACGTGTCATTCCAAAACGAGTTTAACTTTAGTTCAAGCTTAAAACTTCGAGTCGTTGTTGTATTTTGAACTTTATTCTGTCGGAAGTAAACATCTTCATAAAAAATAAGACGGCTTTAGAAACGGGTTTAAGTTGTCGAGTTTGTATTTAAATATTTATAAGTTCAAAATACAAAACTTGCTCTAAATTTAAAATTAGACTAAAGTTAGAAATCGTTGTGTATTGAAATGGTTTATTTATGATAGTTTGTGTACCTCACGGCTGTCGACCCTGTGCAACTGTAGTTGAAATAGTCCATGTCATGTCTCGTCGGCGAATCTTCGTCAATACTGCCTACTATAGGATTCCTTACCTCTTCCTGATCGGTGATCCCTCTGAGTCGACAGTAGAACAGCAACGTTTCGGTCACAGTCAGCAGCGGATCTATCGCGTCGCTTTGAGGACAGTAACCTGTAAATAACACCAATGCATTGAAAAAACTTAGCTAACCCTCCAGCAGAGGTCCAAGCTCGAGGTTTGCCAGCGAGCCCTAGCACAGTGTCCTGAGGGTTTGAATATCAGACCGTATCAGGAACACAACACTGTGCGCTAAAAACCAAGGTCACGGACGTTACTCAGAAAGCTGTTCAGCTTAACTGGGACCTGGCCGGGTATGTCCGTCGCATGTCAGGTGACAAATAGACTAAGATAATACCGATTGGTCCCACAAAACGCACGATGCCATCGCGGCAGGCCGAGACGAAGATGGCGAGACGAACTTGACTCCTACCGAAAGGATTGGCACAAGAAGGAATTGTGTGGAAAAGGGAGATAGGCCTTTGCCCTGCAGTGGGTCATTACAGGCTGCTTAGATTAGATTAGATCTATCTAGCTATGTACATTAGATCTATCTAGCGTTGTTCATTCCAGCCGATCATACATCTTGGAAGCTAGACGACTGTGCGGTTTAAAGCAATTTATTTCGCTCAAAATGAATACAGTTATTCATTCCTATGAAGAAAAACATAATAATTAAGATAAACTACGGTTTCTTTGGCGCGGCGTTGGCGTAAAATACTGGTATTCAGCTCGGCATCCGATTTGACTGGACGCCGAGCCCGACATGGAACACGCCGGGCAGATGACGAGTTACAGACTCGTCCGTTGCTAATATCGGAAAGAAAGAAGTATACTAACTGATTAGTCCTTTGCACAGCTGCGTAGAGTTGACCAGCTCATTGTTAAGGTACAGCCTTCCAGACGAGGGTCGCACCTCTCCGGTCAGCATGGAGAATGTGGTGGACTTGCCCGCGCCGTTCTGTCCCAACAGGGCTGTGCACTGTGGGGAGACATTACAATATATCTATGATCCGTTCGGAATAAGATAAATAATTGAAATAAACCTTTTTTACAGTCTGTTCAACTGATTTTGACTTCTATTGCGTTGGTAGCATGCTAAATGGCACCTGCAATCTGCAGTAAACAGTTGGTATTGTAAACACTTTTTTAATGCCATCCTTATGCCTACGGAAAAGAAGTCAAAATCAGTGGAACGGACTGTAAAAAAGGGTTTGTTTAAATGTCCAATCTTATTTAAAATGGAGTATAAGTAATTGTTTGGAACAACTGGTTTTGTATACCTACAGACTATGATATGTAGTCTCACAAATAATTCATTTCATTCATGATGCTGGAATGCACACAATAGCGATTCCTTGACTATAAATCTGTGTGTAGTGCTTATTCGTTACAGAATTTAGCAATGCCTTATTGGTACTTTCAAAAGACTGAACGCTTCACCAAGGAATGTACCTACAGTACATATGTAGGTAAAGTCCTTAAGGATGGAAGGCTATCTCGAAGACCTAACTAATTGGAAGACGTGTAAATAATTTTCGATGATCGAAAGTTGTAAAGTTATGATTAGTCGGCAACCAACCTGTCCGGGCGGGATGCCTAGCGTCAGGCTCCGGAGCGCGACGCGCCGCCCGCTGAGCCCCGGGTAGCACTTGGCGAGCTCCACGCACTGCGCCGCGTCACACGCGGGCGACACTACGCGCTGCATGGAGTTCTTCTTACCCTCTGTGTGCACGAAGCCTGGAGGGTACGCATATTAGTAAATGTATGGTAAAGTGGCTGTTGTATATTGCTAAATGGTGGACCCACGGAGCATGGTTGGCCGATACATTTTCATATAGAAAATGTTAACGTAGGAATCAATGGATATTTTTGTAATTAATATTTTGCGTTAAACTCGTTAAATTACCACTTAAAATCACACTAAGCGGAAGGCTGAAATGGCGTTAATCTGAAGCATTTAACGATCTGATGTTCAGAACACCATAATCCTACTTATGATAGTAGGATTGTATATTTATATAATACTAGCTTTTGCCAGCGGCTTCGCCCGCATGGAGGTCGGTGTATTATACATATAAACCTTCCTCTTGAATCACTCTATCTATTAAAATAACCCGCATCAAAATCCGTTGCTTTAAAGATTTAAGCATACATAGAGATATGGACAGAGAAAGCGACTTTGTTCTATAATATATGGTGATTTTAAGTGTGAAAGTTTGGATATTTGTTACTCAATCACGCAAAAACGGCTGAACGGGTTTGGATGAAATTTTGCACACAGATATTTTGTAACCTGGAAAGCCGCTGGCAAAAGCTAGTATCTAATATTTTTGACAACATTAGGATGGAGTTCAGGAACATTTTCAGTTACATTGAAATTAAAAATACAAGACTCACCTCTATTAATATTCCCGATGGTATTGACCCTGAGTGGTGCGTGCAGCACCCTCGCTGCGTGCACGCGCTTCCTCTCCGCACTCACCTCCACTGGCTCTAGTTCACCTCCTACTGGAGGAGGGATGGTTTCTGGACGGAACCTGGATTAGAGGACCAAGTATTAGCTTAGATGGTTCCCATCTATTCTAGGTTGGTACAGAAGTGATTTTTGAAGAAAGACAAGATCATGGGCGATGATTGTGGGCTTCATTTGTGGGTGTTAAAAAAGTCCCTTGTTCAAACAAAAGTTTTTCTCATTCAAAAGTCGTATCGACGGCAAATGTTGTTTTGCATACCTAATGTTGCCGTTGTACTTAGCTTCGTTTTGTATCAGAATGTCGGCGGGACTCGCAACCGACTTGCGTATATGACGAGATTTATGAACGTAAACGAGGGAACAGGATTGTAAGGATTGTAAGCTTATTAATAGTTTCTGCCTAGCGCAAGGAGGAGACGGCGAGATTGTATGTAGGATATGCTTATACTGTGGTCAAGGGAGTCGCCAGCCGATGGCCCAGGGACAAGTTGAAAGGATTGGAAAAGTACGAGCTGTAGGTTCAGCCATGAGCATATGAAGCTTTACACTTGTAGTGCGAGTGTTAGCTCTACGGCGATTGTAATAACAATGGTACAAAGTCCAAGCTGTTAAGCTCAGCTGTGTCAAGCTCTTGCACAATTAATAAAACTTGTAGGCAATGTTATTATATTTTCTGAGGGAAATGATTAAATTACATAAAAAATCTACCTCAAAGGGTCTAAAGGTCCATGATGAGTGTGTACAGAAATCTTATTGAGGCGAGTATCTCCCATAGTACTTCTTAACCAGGTTTTTAGTTTCTAGAGGCTGCTAAACGATCGTTCTACAGTACACGTTGTGCATGGTAGAGCGATCAAAATTTAACGCTTTTCATGTTTCGGAAATGGAGGTTTCATGCCTCTTTTAGGACATCAATAACGTTGAGATTTTTTAGGTTAGGTTTATACATTTTTAGAGGGGGCCAGCTGCCGCTCTTGCCCCCCTGGCGACGCCCATGACTGCGACCAACTTGTCAAACAAATGGACCGCGCATGTAATGTAAAAAACCTCTCCGGGCTCATGCTACGTAGCGGTGGGCGGACAAACTCATATCAATTCAAATTTTTCCTTATGCAGTAGCTTAGGACTAACCTGGCTAGCAGCGAGTCGAAGCAGTTGTACTCGATGGCCAGGTTGAGCATCATCAGCAGCGTGCCCACCAGCAAGAGGTACACGAAGTGCAGGGTCAGCAGGCTGCTGTGGAGCGGGTCCTTGTAGGTGTCCATGCCGAAACGACTCAGCACCTGGAGGAGGAGTCGATATTTTAATAGATTGGAGTTATTTATAACATTACATCTGTTATCTAGTCCCACACAGAACACCCACGTTTCACAACACATACCTACGTCATGGCACTGTGAACGACCTGTTCTTAGTAATATTTTGACAAAGACAGCATCATTTTTGTAGCAGTAAGAATTTCCGTAGTTCAAGTGGACAAGCAAGACCCACATCGTGCCTACTGTATGTTAGTTTTTCGAAAACGACGACTCTTATTTTTTATGGACATCTAGATTTCAATGTTCCCTGCGGGTGGACGTAGTTTATGATTTTGTTTAAAATGGTAATTTACCTGTGCTTGTATGGTGTTCTTGGCGATGTCGAGCAAGCCATCTCCGAGGGCAAACTGCGGCGCAAACATGAACAACTTGTGCAGCCACCACCGAGCGTTGTCCGTAGCCTGAAGACAATCATGCGACTTAAGAATATTGTATTTATGTTAGAACCTATTGGGGTGCTACACATTTGGGTGAGGCGATGTTGGCATGAGTCGCAGCTGAGGGGCAAGATCGAACAATTATGAAGAATCGTTGATTGTACATAGTTCTCACAGGAATAATTTCAACATGAATGATGAAACCAATAATATTTTTTGTTTAAAAGAGTGTCGGTGGAGCTTCTTGCCCGTTATTTTCCAGATTGAATAGGCATCTTCTGGGCTTGCTCGTTCGTTCAATACAGACCTCGAGTTCAAGAGCTAGCCCATTTCGTAATTGAAAAGGTACCTACTACGCTTTGAAATGGGCATGAACTACTTTAATTTTTTTTACCGGCCGGCCCTTGAGTAGTCCAAAGTGCCTATTAGTGGTTTATTTGAAATAAATTATTTGAGTTTAAGATAAATGTGACGAATTGTGAAGAGCCGGCCCAAACATGATTCAGCGAGGATAGAAGCGGAACGAAGTTTGCCGATTGGCACTAGTCGAATGAAACTCGATTAAATGTAGTTTCGAATGAGCCGAGCTGGACTATGGACTATCAGAAAGCATCCACCCTATGAGTCAGTTGTTAGGAAGAAGGTTCCAATATGTGCCAACATTTCAGATATTTGTCTTCAACATATTACATAAATAAAGGATTAATCAAGAAATAAATAAATTAAAGTAATGAGAAATAAAGGACGTATGCCCGTTTTCACTTACACTAGACGGCACCTAAACGAATGCCTAAACAAAAGCACGCTATTGGATTTTGAACTTTCGATACCATGTCGACCGTTGAAAATTCATCAGAACGCCTTAGCTTTTCTGTCTCAATAAACATACACCTGTTTTTTGCCAATACTTACGTCAGACTCGGAGATGATATCAAACATGAGCAGTACAGCCATGAAGGACAGCCCGAGGAAGGCGTTGCCACAGAACAGGATCATGTTGGCCATGCTGGCGTCGGTGAACAGCTTCTCAGCCACGTGGGTGAAACTGCCACAGGCGTACCTGGAAGATATGTATAATAATTATAGGTAATCCAAACTATCTGCCAGGTTAAGCTAATAAACGACTTACTTATTTTCAAAATAGTTTTTCAACACGCAAGCGTGTTGAAAAACTATGTCATTTTTCATAAATTTTTGTTTACGTTTTCGTAGTATGGTTAATTATTAACGAAAATGTCGACTTCAAGTAGGGAAGACGAGCAATTAACAATAACATTTTGTTTTTTAAATAAATAATAAATGATAAACAATAAATTCTCACAAATGTTTCGAAAAACGACGTATTCATTCGAGGCGGTATCATTCGACATGGGCGCCAAGTGCATCAACATAGCACATTTGTATCATAATGTACAGAGGCCCCAAATCTGTCAAATTTATTTTATAGTTTTTAAACTTTATTCCAAAGGTTAAGGTTCATATTCAATTGGGAAAATTGTACAGTTTGGGATAGCTTGATGTGGGCTGTGGTGTGTGGGTGTCTGTACTATTAGAAATATAGCGACCCACCCAATATAAGTTTATTAATATCTGTGTTTCCGGCCATATCAGCATCATCACTTATCAGCCAAATACTAAGGTTCTAATGAACTAAAGAACCAACTTAATGATAGACGTTTAACATTATAATTACTTACTTATCCATTCTATGACATAATCCATTTATCTATTTTATTTAATGAATCTAGTCTTTCTTTGTTCTCTTCTCGTGCACCTATTCTTGATAGTTAAAGCTGAAACAATTCACGTAGCATCTAGGTTGCATATACTCCTGTCAATTATCAACGCACGCAATTACAGGCGCAACGGACCGATTGTGCAAAATGCAATCTTTAGTGGTGGTCATAAAGTTCTAAATCTTTTTGCTAAAGGCTTACGTCTGTTGTGTAAAAGAAGGTTACTCACCCATACAGCACGAACAACACACAGATGGCGGGCAGGTTGTTTCGTTCCACGAACACCGGGAAGCCGAAGGCGAGCATCACCGAAGCCGTTATACCCACGTTTATAGCCATTATCTACAAAAAAAAAACAAACATTTTTCGTCTAATCTTCCAAATGAGGCTAGATCTATAAAATATTTTAAACAAAAGCATGGTCGCAACACCTAGCCCGTGATCTACAAAGTGTAACATAATCATCACAATACCTCATACACGCTAATTACAGTAACTGTTCTGAGTTAAAAGCATAATACAATTATCAATTACCAATACTAATATTTGTTTAAGCTAAGGTATTTAAAATCGAGTGTTATTGCCTTGAAATAAGATTGAGTTTTCATTGACTTGATTTGATTTTCGATGCGCTGAGCAATAGGTCAATAGCTGAGGGTCGAGAATCCAACAGAGTGCATGGCTGCTATGACCACTGATGACGTTCTCCGTTTGTGATGTGTGTGTGTCTGTCTGAGAGTTAAAAATCCAGTGCCCGCAAAAAATCTCCCCGCGATTTTATTACGTCTGTGTGAACGTTGACTAAGACTTACCATGAGGCTAGCGCTGCAAACCTTTCCTTTCAAAGTTAAAGATCTTAGTTGAACGTTCGAGCTCCAACTTTTAACCACTCACTATCATATCCCACACGAGAGCTGTGCCCCAGTACATCACAGGGCTGACTCCGCACAGCAACTGCAGCCTCTTCTCCTGGCTAATCCGCGACCGCACCAGGTAGATGGCGGCACCGGCGCTCACCAGTCCGTATGCTAGCAGGACCAGCCCCGAGATACCGGCGTCCGCTATGTGCTGGTAACTACAGGGCGAGGAAAAGGGGTTTAAATTATTTCATTACCAACTGTGCTCGCAGCTTCGTGGATGTCGGAAGTTATCCCAGGAGAACTCCACCCCCTTTCAGATATTAGCCGGAAGAAACAGACAGACAAAAATGTTAAATGTTGTTTTTGGTTTTTTATTGTCTGTACCGTAAATACTTCCGTATGAATTGAGTAAAAAGCTGTTACTTAGATGTTATAAGGAGACACTTTAATTTCATTAATATTTGTGTACAGTACAGGGTTAGATTAAAATAGCTGGCAATACTTTACCCACGTGTTGGGTATACGGATATCGAAAACTAATAAAAAAAAAGCCTACTAAACATAAGACTAATAATTTTGTTCAAAACTTTAAATGTTAGACATCGATAACAGATAGGTGTCGCTCCATGTCAAATAGAAATATTGACATTCAGTTCTGCACCCGGTTAGCATGGAAGTCGAACACCACATAATTGGGGAATAAGCGGCAGTGAATGTGTTTGTTTAATTTTCATGTCTACAATGAAAATTTGAAAGAGATGGTGGAAATAGTGCCCGCGTCAAATTGTTGTTTGATTTTCTGCTGCTCAAGACAAGTATCATACACAATATTCCCATACCCAAGAGCTGGCCTCAATCAACTCAGCCTATCGCAGTCCTCCGCTGGACATAGGCCTCCCCCAGGCTGCGCCACAACACCCTGTCCTCCGCCTTCCGCATCCAGACAGCCACTTTCTTTAGGTCGTCGGTCTATCTAGCTGGGGGCGTCCCACGCTTCGACCTGACCAGAAAACTAACCACGAACTGACCTATTGGCTGTATTTTTGACCCAATGTTCTTTTATCTGTCTTCACAATTAATTCGCGGTATAAAAAGTAGCATAACCTTAAATAAGTGAGCCAGTGGGTAAGATTGCTCACTCAAGTCAAGCTAGGATAAACCTACCTGTCATGGGTATCGTGTTAGCCAGTAACTGGGTTGTGGAGGACAGATAGGCAGTCGCTCCTTGTAAAATAGGTACTGATATTCATCTGGATCCTGTTAGATCGACAGCCGACTCCGACACAGTTGTGCAAAGGCTACGCAGATTGACTGGTTGCCTATTTTGATGTAGTTTTTCTCGCAACGTTAGCAGCCACCTCACTATTGTATTATTAGCGTTAATCCAACTTTTTAATTAAGAGTAAATGTTGTAAATAACAATGTCGTGAGGAATGTTTTGAGTATGAATGTCGATGGCTATAACAGTAGTGGGAGACCAAAGAAATCGATTGACGAATAATGGATCGACTGTGTGGAAGATTAGGTATATGGTTAGAAAGGGAGTGACTACGGAGATACGACTGATAGAGAAGTTGGAAGAACAAGGCATGTTGCGCCGACCACAAGTAAATTGGGATAAGGACAGGAGAATGATGATATGTTATACTTGTAAATACGAACGATCTAGAGCTTGGCTGAAAAAAATAGCACTTTTATTCAAACTTCATGAAATAATTACGGAAAATTACTTGAAATGCAACGTTGCCAGCCCGCGCGTAGACTCTAGCTCTTCAGTGATTGACTGGAAGTGATATGACTGGATGATGAGGTCTGGATACTTACACAGTAGCTTTACTGATCTGTTCTTTGGAGATCTTGAACGGATGCGTGTACGTGGTAATGTTAGCTCCGGGAGCGTTGGCGACGGCCCTCAGTATGGCGTTGTTGACGCTATTGATGTAGGACGGCAGCGCGTGGTGGCCCTTGTTGTTGTACCACGCGATCATGTTCGTTACGTTGTTCTTCAACGATGAGGAGAAGCCGCCGTATCTGACGAGGAAAGGAGATGTTTAGTCGGGTGTGCTAAGTACCCCCACGGCTGTTTCATCATAGACCTCATCAATCGCTTTCCATCAGGCGTGGTCGAGGTCAAGACCACGCCCATTCAGCAATAAAAAAAAAATGAAGAAGACCACGATGTTTTGTGTTGGGGTTATTTTATTACGTGTTTTGAATCGACCCATCCAAAGCCACTGTTAAAGATTAATCCACTCTAGGTAATATCGGCATGACATGACACATGACACAGTTTTTCAGGAACCAATAATGCTCAATCTCGGTTTTATGCATAACACACATTTTACAATGTGTGCCAATATGTGAGCAGCATGGTTCTATTGCTTCATTATTAATTATTTTTACTTATTGTGGTATGGTCATTTTATTGTAATCGTGTTCTTCGTTTTCACAATTGTAATTATGTAATAAATATTGTAAAACATTTTAAGAGAGTTACGGTGGAGTTTTTTGGCTATTCTTCTCCATACGAACTACAAAGCTACCTTCTGGAAGGCGCGACTAAATTGAATATTAAAAATTAAAGTAGAATAGATGAATCTATTATAATGTAAATTTTCACGTTTAAGAGTGCCTTTTATGTGTCTATTTGAGTACATGCTTTTACTTTGATGATACAATAGGGTTATAGCTTTTGTACAGGTCAGTAGTTAAACACTGTAGTTTTGAAATCCATTTATTAAGTAATCCCTATCGCATTATTGTTTATTTTTGGAAATATCCATTTCCAAAGACCTACAATATTTCGGCTGTTTTGACTATAATATAGCGAATTAATGACTGTACTATACCTCTTCTCAATATAAATCTCTTGTGTGTCGACGAGCCAGTGGTTCAGCGTGTCTGCGTCGGGCAGTATCATCATCTCCGGCAGAGAACTGGTCTGATTGGCGGTGACGTCACACTGCTGACTGATCTCAGTGCACACGCAGTGGGGGTTGTCCTAAAGGCATCACAAATACACCTCTCATTAGAATACTTATCCCAGTTTACAGCCAGACAACGTCGAAAACATATTCGGTATAAGTGAACATGGCTTGACTGTATTGTGGCATTCATTTTATGTTTGTGAGGAAACACAGTCACGTAATAAATATTGACTTTAGAGAAAATAAAATCGCCAAAAACCAAACCATAGCGACACGGCAGTGGTTCATATAGATTATAATGGTAAACAAAATTTGGATCATAGAAACTAAAGGAATACGTTAATATGGAATGAACGCAACAACAACGTGTCCTTTTGAACATGAATAAATTCTACAGCAATGGAGTCACCGCCCAAAATTCTTAATAAATACTTTAAAAGATTTTCTTTTTTTTCTTTATAATTATTTGACAACGACTAAAAAATTCGTTTAAGAAAATCTGAGATTACGATCAACATCTACTTTATTTTATATCCAAGAAATAGAACAACTACGTTAGATAATAGTTAAGTATGGTGACGTGTTTGATCCCCGAACACTTGGGGCGCAATGAACCAAATGGTATATGTTATACGTACGTCAGCGGTCCAGTTTCGAGCCTGTTTGTCCACCATAAGGTACTGTAGTACTTCCTCCGCAAACGATGGATCCACGTCCTCAGAGTATACCGACGGTTGCGGTCTGCATACAAGAGAGGCAATCAAAATTAATGGGTACAGTGTGGGGATATCAACAAACTGTGCGTGGCTGGTGCACGCAGTTTGGAAGGAAGAAGAGCTAGGTATACTTAACATTAATTTGGCAACAGTTCATGAAACACAACTTACGAGTCCCTAAGAGTATCTTGAATTTAACGTGTTGACGTTTTAAACACATAACAGTAGCGTCCTAGTTAATGTACCTATGCGATAAAAAATCCCAGTTTAAATATATATCGAATATTGTTTTGAGTAGGTACAGGATAACATTTTACCCTATTTTTCAACTCATAAAGTATTTTACGTCAAATATATTTCGCACAGGAATCAGTTATACAGTCAAGGTAAGGAGATCATCACTGTATTTAATTAACGTCACGTAGATTACGCGCCACTGGGCCACAGGCCTCCACACTGCAACATTATACGCTGACAGGCCATGTGCCCTGTCATACAAACTCTCAATCCCTATTTAACGCCTTAAAGAAATAATTTTCAAAAATACTTTCTTTGTGCTCAATTTCGCTATAAATCTTGTAAATGTATGCGATTTTTTTTAGAAAAGTCCCACTGTCCATGGCAAGGTTACCTGGAAGAGATCGCGGAAAGCGATATGGTCGCCCATTGTATGTATTGTAGTGTACCTTGTTTTTTGTGGTGTACAATAAAGTATATACAGGGTGTAACAGAAGCCCTATTGCTATCCTCAAGCACTAAAGATAACAGCTGGTATACAATCACTATAAATAGTTTCAGCTCAAAATAAAATACTCTAAGAATTGATCCCATTTTTCGGTCTCATTTGTTTCTTAAATTCAAATTATAACAAACGTATCACCGCAATACGTAGGTCAATATCTTTCCACGTTACTTGCTAATATCACGATAATTAATATCTTCCGAGTGATGTGTTTATTTCAATTTGATGATTTGGTTTCTGGTATCAATGTATTGAAAATTCTCATAACTTCCGAACATGTGGAGATAGGATTAAAAAACCCTTCCAGTATCGTTTGATATCATCCAAAGAAGCCGTGCCCTTGGTATGTACTTGGTACGTACCCTTTCCGTTACACGTTGTATAAATAATAATAAATCAATAAACTGTGAACAAAACAAAGACTTTGGGTCTGGGTTGTCTGTCAGTGAATGTTTGATTTTAAGCAGGAAAAGACAATGTTAATATACTTGCACTTACACTAAGAACTCAGTAGTTCCGTTATACAGGTGGCCGTCAAGCTTGAGCGAGACCTCGTTGTCTGCGGGCGGTCGCAGCATGGAGAAGCCCATCGCCATGGTGATGAACATCGTGGGCAGCATGATCAGCATGAACAGTAGCCACCTGGGTGAACACGGAGTCAAGTAGTAGTCCACTACACCAATACCCACACACCGCACGGCCGGCTATAGCAGTTGCCTTGCAAAGCCAACAAAATACCGCGATACTTTTACCAAATTATTGATCTGACTTAACAAACTAGAAAGTAACAGTCTGACAACCAGTCTTAACAAAGTTCATCGTATTACCCAGCCATAGGGTTATGAAGGTCAGATAGGCAGTCGCTCCACGCAAAATGCTGGTATTCAGCTGCATTCTGGTACTGGACTTTAAGCTGACCCCAACATAGTTGGGAAAAGGCTAGGCGGAAGATAATGACTTACCAAATCAAACCGGTTTTGAGAAAAAAATGCAGTTGTAACTTTATCAATCGGCTTTATTAGTCGACTTGATGCAGGTCCTAAGTACTATAAGTCATTTGTCTCGGCACAAAGTTTTAAAGTCTTATGCGTACAACAAATAAGTGCGAGTCAATATAAAAATACCCGCAATTATAACTTTCCAATGAAATTAAATGTTTGTTTATGTTAGAACATCTTTTAAGACACTTTTACAATATTTTGTTGGTCTATATTTTAAAATTAGATGGCTTTAAACTGTGCTACAGCAATACCACAATAGTCCCCGACAACCAATAACACATACTAACAATTCTTCTATTCAACAACCAACACATACCCATTCCTAATATGATGCACGTATCTAGCGTGCATGAGCGCCAGGAACTGTTGGCTGGCGGTGCCCTTGAGCGGCCCTTCTGGAGGCACCAGCTCCTGGGTGGCGCGGTCTGTTCTGATGCTAGAGGTGGACGCACTCTTGGATGGAGAGCCTTCGGGTTCTGAGGGAGAAATGTTGGAGATCAACACCCGTAACGTACTCGGGCTCGGGCACTAGACAGAGTCAAACTGGTTGCTAATACATTAATTGTATAATGATAATTATGATTTATGTATACAAAGTATTTTGACACATTTTAAAAGAGTAACGGTGGAGTTCGTCTCCATACGAAACTACCTTTTGTAAGAGGGAATTAAAATCGATAATGTTTTTGTAAATTTTGACGTTCAGAAGTGCCTTTTGCCTATTTTTAATAAATGATTAGACTTTGGGCATTAATAAGCCATAATTAGTCTATAACGTTCCCACTGCTACAACACAAATAGGCGTATGTAGCAACACAAGCCTGCTGTCTGTGAGAGGGAGGGGGCCGTAATCTACGACGCGGGCCCAGTGCGGGGTGGTGGACGTGTTTTGTCATGTCATGTCTTTGAAGTTTTGGTTCTGGACCACGCCGGTTTCTTCACGATATTTTTCTTCACCGTTTAGAGAGTAGTGGTGATGAAATTATTAACACATAGTAAACCACCTGCCTGGGGTCGAACCCGCGACCTGCAACTCGTAAGTCGGGGTTGTTAACACTGAACCACCAACGCTCCCGACATGAAGGCATTTTCAATGTTTAATTGTGACCATGGGAGGCGTGGTTGACATTTCTACATGACACATCACTTACCATATTCGATTCCGCTCTGCGGCGCGTCGGCTTGCTGGCAGATGTTGAAGAACACCTGTTCCAGACTGCTGCAGTCCAGGGTGTAGTTCTTGAAGCCTAGAGCTGACTGCGTGGCTTCCAGCACCGAGCACAGTTGTAGGAAGCTGGGGTAAGAAAATAGAAACATGATTGTTTGTTATAAAACAATACTTTTAATGAGAGTTGAAATTTATGAAGCAAGGGTGAGCATTAAAGTTTTTCTGTGAATACAGTAAGAAACCACATATATAATAAATACATGTAATAATTGAAATCACAAATATAGCAACATTAAATATTAAATTAAAAACCGTAAATTAATAAATAAAGTGAAATTTTCAAACAAAATAAATTTAAATATAAATTCAGTAAAACTATATACTCTGTTTAGAGAGCGTACCTTCGTACCTTGTCGTTTAGGTGAAACGATTTTACATTTTGGCAAACAAGTAGAATACTTGACATCATCGTTAATGTCGCTTTTCAATCTTCAATGATACAAGTTCATTAAATCATTGACCTAGTGATCCAATTCTAAAGAGTGTTCAAAGCTCGTAATTAAAAGTCTACTTTTTTCATGTAATTACTGAACCGGTTTTGTTAAACTTTCGTATAACGTCAGCAAAGGCTTGGTATAAGAAGAATGTGGGTTCATTTATTGATTACATGTGGTTTCCTTACTGTATAATTGTATATTTATGTTTAATCGTACATAATCGATCTGTTTGCGGACGAATGGACGAAGATTTTATTGGAATGTCAGAAGTATTGTCAGAGGGATCAATGAATAAATAAACAAATAAATTGGCGTTTCTGTTCAAAAATTGTGTATTGCAGTGCCAACTACGTGAACTCTTCAGTTATTAATCAGAGCTAGGTGAAGTAGTCGAGACATGTGACATCTATCACCCCGCACTGGGCCCGCGTGGAGGATTACGTCCCGCTCCCTCTCATAGAGAGCAGGCCTGTGTCCCAGCGGTGGGAACGTTATAGGCTGATAATGTATTAAAGTGAAGTCGTCGTGGCTGTCATTTGTAGATCATCATTTTAAAGCCATTCCTACTATTAGTGTGTTACGTAACTACCCCACTGAACAGAGTTTGCAAATTCTTTCATCAGATAGACTTTTGGATACAGACATTACGTGTTTCCTCACGATACATTTTTGTCTCGAGACAAAAACTACAAGTTTTTGCATTTTAAATCGATGGCATTGAAAAAGTTAGCACTTTTATTAAATCAAATAAAATTAAAAGTGAAACTGGGCTTATTCAAACTAGGCTGAGAGCCAGCACTTTTTGAACCTCAAAATTACATAAGACAGTCCCCCCAAAAAGCCCGCCTTTCACCACTCCCTAGTGCTTTATCTGGGAAGAAGAAGTGGCGCAACAAACTGTCCAGCAGCACAACTGTCTGTTCAGTTAGAACAACCTAATTTTGTACAATAGTATGTAATTAACATTACGAAATACATAACTATTTGTCATATGTCAGTTAGCACATGCCAATATACCAACAAAACATACAAAGCAAACAGAAATAGCAAAGCAAACAGAAGTAAAAACCAACTCACTTATTATTCAATCCATTAGCATCAAAGAACGGCAGCGCTATCTCCACCTCAAGCCCAGCAACATCAACAACATTAGCGTTCTTCACGACGTCCCTGACGACGGTCAGCAGCTGCTTGGTCTTCTCCTCCTGGCTGGTCTCCTCCCACGTGTCCTCGTGCTCAGGGTCGCAGCCAGGGTACATGACCGTCAGCTTGTAGCCGTTGCCCATGGTGCGTTTGATTTCTATAGGGGAGCCGGTTGTGTGGATTTGGCCCTAATTGAAAAAAAAATGTTTTTATTAACGATTCGTCCGCAATGCTAGCTGTCAGTGGGAAAAGTGTCAAAAGGCTGGGACACTTTCATTGTCAAGATATTAACAGTATAAAGATTCGAAAACGATTAGGTCATTCACAATATAAGCCGCACAATGTTAGAAATTCAGATAGAAAGCAAGTGCGTTATTTTCCCTATCTAACCTGATAAAATACTAAACAAAAATCAGTCCCGAGAACGAACTCAATGTATTTCACTAAATAGTATAAAACATATCCCTATGTATGCTTAAATCTATAAAACTACGCAACGGATTTTGATGCGGGTTTTTTTAATAGATAGAGTGATTCAAGAGGAAGGTTTATATGTATAATACACCGACCTTCACGCGGGCGAAGCCGCTGGCAAAAGCTAGTGTGAAATAAAGTAAGAATCACGTAATGCACACTAGCGGAAAGTAGTCTCAAAGCAGCCTTACAAATATTCACAAAGTTTCATTTTTTCACTAAAACTTTAACAATAACCACCAAAAATACCCTGAAATTCTTTAAAAAACTTATAGAATATGCAAAAAGAGGTTTTCTTATCATTCCTAATGACCATATTAGTAAAAGGAGGTCAAATGGGCTACTGCCGTGGGTATGAGGGCTGAGCCTCGTATCATCATTTTCTTGACTCAGTTTTACTTGTATCTATTACCGTTACCGTGAGGTGATTGCTTTATTTGCTTTATTTAGCACAGCAGGGTTGTGGCGGGACTTGGGCCGGCTCCCGCCTACACCGGCTGCCGGAGTAGCCACGGACCCCCCGACATACAAGCCGGAGTAAGTCTACTTTATAAAACGGCACGGAAAACTTCGCTTGCGAGATGTAGGATTTCAACTTTCAGATTTTTTTCCGCGATACTTGCATGACCTTGGTTCGATATCATGATTCAGAAAGTGAAGAAATCGGATAAAGTTTCGTCTATGGTTTTTGTTTTCGTGTAGAGTTTGTATTTTTAATTTGATTTAAAAAGTCGTTTTCCAAATGTCATAAATGTATGTCTACAAGGGTAAGAGGGATGGATGGATGTTTGCGCCTTCCAGTTGTAGCCGCAGCCACCCTCGCGTCAGAGACCCCGACCAGTTATTGATTAAAAGGCGGGTTGTTGCTTTCACTTCGCGCTACGTTATTCCCCAAACTGACAAAAGTTGTTCTAACTTTTCATTTCTGTATTGTTTCGTGGCAGTATATAACAGGTAGACAGTAAGTAATATTAGATACAATTCTGATAGTTCGGCAACATACTAAGATACTAGAAATAATGTTAAAAACTGTAAAATATCAAATACAGACACTTTAATTTGAGAACTGCTTACAACTACGCGCTAGCCGAAAATACAGTGTAAGCTACGACGACGGGACGTAGTTGAGTTACGACGTAGCAAGGAGCGAGCTACGCCGTAGCGGTGCTACGACATTTAAAATATGTCCCGTCTTGACTGATAGACCTAAACCTATTGATTTGTCTTAAATGTTTTTTTTAATGTATTTGTAAATATTATTGGGGATGCGGTGAGGTAGCCCACAAGATACAAATCTTCTTATGTTTTTTAGCCATTTCGCAGGTCACTGTCAGGCTGTATTTTCATTACTGACGACAACATTTTATGTTTATCCGATCAAAAGCCTAACAATAGTAGTACTTGAAACGTTTTTCTGAAGGCTCCACCAACAGTGGATTTAATGTCATCTAGAAAGTGTGATTTTAAGTGATGAAAAACTTACTTTTATTATACCATTACATTTCATCATTAATTTCATCTACATAACAGGGTGTTCAAAATTACATCATGCGTCTTAGTGAATGATATATATTTTTAAAATTATTATTCATATGTCCAAAAATATTTTTTTTTTTAAATAAATGATCAGAAGTCGTTGGATACATGAAGTGGGCTGCCGTTGTAAGACTAAAATGTCACGGTGTATATTGTACTAATGTTATACAGTGAAAGTTTGTTTGTTTAGATGTTTGGATATTTAGATGTCTGATACTCAGTGACCCAATAACGGCTGAACCGATTTGGATGAAAGTTGGCACATAGATAGATTATAACCTAGATTAACACACTTTATTACTTTTATCCCGGTAGTACATTCCCGCGGGATCATTTCCGACCTCCACGCGGGCAAAACTGCTGGCAAAAGCTCGTCGACTATAATCGAGGAAACAACTCGTGCAAGAAGTCCCCACTTCTGTTTGTTATGTAAACAAACTGTACGAGTAGGTTTTACATTATTTTTGACCGGAGTGTTTCTTACCCTGTGCATGATGACGATCTGGTCACTGAGCAATTCTGCCTCGTCGAGGTGATGCGTCGTCAGCAGGATGGTGCGGTCTTTCTTCAGCTTCACTATCATGGACCAGATGTCCCTGGAATTAAGGAGAGGCTTAGACTATCTCAAAAGTATCTAGAAGCAGGAAGTAAAATCTTTCAAGCCGATTTTTAAAAAATATATTTTTATTGGAAATGTAGATTTAGTATAACTCTAGTTCGAAGTTGATATTGAAAAACCAAATACTCCACTAGGTGTAAAAAAACGTATTTTTTTCAAAGTTTTTTAACTTACTCATAGCGCACAAATGCGCTATGGGTAATTTGCCGTTTATAATAAAGGGCTGGCAACCTTTATAAAAAAGAGGATGAAAATTACTATAGAAAAAACAAAGTCATTAATATAAATTAGGTTGCCACCTAATTTATATTAATGGTTTAATTTTTTATCATAGCTAAGAATAGCTCACCTCCTAGCAGCAGGGTCCACTCCGGCAGTGGGCTCATCCAAGGACACGAGATGCGGCTTGCCGATGAAGGCGAGCGCTACGCACAGGCGCCGCCTGGTGCCGCCCGACAGGCGCGCCACGGGCTCCGAGCACACCGCGCCAAGAGACAGCACTTGTAGCATTCTGAAGTGTTTATAGAAGTAGTGTTTAGAGTTTCTAGAAAAAGCGGTTAACAGGAGTATTACATAACTGCGCGCAGATGATGATTTCGTCGTTGAAATTGAATACTATTCGTTGGTTGTATTACAACAATTACTTGGTAAAACTACTCGTTTTCTTTTCAACAAAGATAACAAAGCATTTTGTAAATTATTTATTTACTTATTTAGCAATAAATAAGCATTCTCCTGACGCATCTTTAGGCAAACACTGAATGAGAGCTGAATTGAGAGCTCTAATTTGCAGATTCTGTTGAATAAAATCCATTAAACAATTTTTCTTATGTTATAATTAGAGATCAGATATTCCATCGGGGTTAATTTATGAATAAATATGCGTCTGAATAGTTATGCAATCCTAATCATTTAGAAGTCGCTTCCATACTATACAACTGACTAGTTATGCATTTGCGGTGTTGCTGGCATCCCAGGATTTTTGTACAAAAAATATTTTAAGAAGCCGCTTCCATATTTTCATAACTAAAAATTAACTTTAGGTAAATATGCATCCGATTATCCGATCCCTAGTTATAATTAACATAAATTATTTTTTTAATAGATTTTTTTATATGCCTATTAAATAAAGAAAAAAATATTAGACCTAATTAAATATTCTACTGAAAAGTTTTGGAAACAAGTCTGATAACTCCGAAGTTCTACATCATTTTGACGTCGTATTTACACGAAAATAATTTTCAACATTTGCTTAAAAAATACATTTTTTTTTAAATATTTTTATTTGCTCTTTTTATTTTTTAATGAATAAAATAAAAGTACTATATATTTCACCGCGCCGGCAATCTGCGCTCGGTATCGCACGAACGTAAAAGACGGAGCGCAACGCCGATATGTAAGAGGGCCCTTAAATACTAATATCTGGATGACCGAGCTTGGCTCGGTTTTTTTTTTGGTTTGACGTTTTCTAAAAATGAAACCTAGCTAGATCGATTTATCGCCCCCGAAACCCCCTGCATACTAAATTTTATTAAAATCGTTGGAGCCGTTTCCGAGATTTAGATTATATATATACATGAATTTCTCGTTTAAATGTATTAGACGCAGGGATGCAAGGTTAACAACAAATAACTACAAGTCTATCTATTACAAATTAAGTCATAAAACATTTACGACAAATCATGTTTTTTAAACTGATTACATAGTCGCTCAAATTAAAGCTGAGCTAATGTAACATTCCCGACCACTGCATCCTTTGTCCTCCAATATAACACAAGACACCATTGACATTAAAATTTACGATACTTTTATATTTCGCACAAGGGTACTACTTTTTTTCCTTAGTATTTAGCCTTGACATCTACCCAAGCTGTCAATTAATGTAATTCTGGTCTCGTGTTGTTATCCTTTACGTAATTGTCGCAGTACATACACAAAAACATGCATTTTAAACTTTAATTGCTAAATTAATTTGGTTGGTGTACCTAAATAAATAAATAAACTGAAATATTATAGATTTTAATTATATATAAAAACAGAAGCCGTGACTCACTTGTCCACCTCGTCCTGCACCTCGTGCGCCTTGCGGCCACTCTTGAGCTGAGCGTACAGCTGCACGTGCTCGCGCGCGCTCATGTACTCCAGCAGCACGTCGCGCTGCGGGCACACGCCCAGCTGCGTGCCCGTGCCGTCCGAGCGCACGATCACGTTCCCTTTGGTAGGCTTTAGCATACCCGTTAGGATCTTACTGTGGGAAGGAAGTTAGCATTAAGATGGGGTGTGCCTATTTGACGCAGCCCTGAGACACAAGTTCCTGCGTTTTTTTGCAATAGGCTACACTTTATTTGTTCTTATTTTGCAGACTATAATGTGATCTTTTCGTCTGTGCTAAATAAAAGCATTTTCTTTCTTTTGATATTCCTACATAAGAGTTTCTTCCCAGTCATAGAAATACCTTAGACCAAACAACGTGGAAACAACGAATTCATTTGAAACTTATTAACTGTTACCGTACTGATCACGGCTACAGCGCAGTTTTACTACGGCCTAGATTGAAAACGGCGTAGAGTGACTATCGCGTATTTCGGCTACAGTGTAGTACCACTACGGCATAGATTCGCTTCGGCAAAGTTCCGCTATGGCGTATTTCTGGAACAAGGAAAAATAACTACAGCGTAGATTAACTACGGCGTAGTTCGATTACGGCGTAGTTTGTCTACACCGTAGTACCGCTACGGCATAGATCCACTATGGCAAAGTTCCGCTACGGCGTAGTTTTCAGAGCTGTCTTTTGTAGTTTTTGACCTTAAAAACTGTTGAATCTCAGCCTAATTAAAATGAATGTTTTTCCCACTTACATGAGGGTAGTCTTCCCCGCCCCGTTATGCCCCAGCAGTGTTGTGATCTGCCCCTTATGCAGCTCAATGGACACGTTGTCCAGCGCGACCTTGGGCCTTCTAGATCGTTCGCCGTATATCTTGGTGACGTTCACTATGCTGACGCCCGCCTTTTCGTCCGTGGAGGTGCAGTGGGTTATATTGCTTTTTATGGCTTTTATACCTGTGATAAGTAAACGCACATTAGGTAATATTGTAGAATGAGTTTTGTTTGTATGATGGAGCAAGGTGTAGAACAGCATGTTATAGGCCACTATCCATTTGTAACTGGCCGAATGTTCAATTTTAATTTATTATTGGGCATTAGAGCGCTGTGCTTAATAGATTTAATTTAAAGTTATACTTATTTTAATTTTTTCTATAATGTCCTTTAATACACTTAATAATGTATTTTTTTACTTTATCCAAATTTAATTAAACACTTATTATTAGTTTTTCTCGCTTTATGCGCTTAGTTGTTAACTGTTTTGTGCATGCTGTGGTCTCATAAGTGAAGGTCCTACTTAATGCCTGATGTTGTCTTTAATTATGTGTTATGTATTGTTTATATCCTTTGTTGGAGATCCTAAATAAATAAATTGAATAAATTATCACTTGCAAAGAGATTATTGCGAGCTCTATGAATTTTTTTGGGATAAAACTATCATCTGTTACTCGGGCACAATGAAGCACTCGATCAGTGAAATAACTTTTGTAATCAAATAAGTATATTAGGAGATTATGCAAACATATAATAGTACATTATGATATAAGTGCGGTAAGTTGAAAATTACAGCCGAGGCGATATTGCTAGCCCGAGCCGTAGGCGAGGGCTACAAGAAAGCAGACGCTGTAATTATCAAAGCGCACGTATGTCATTCGACGTTTTATTAAACGTTTACTTTGTTAAACGAATAAATCTTTAATCGCTTGTTAAAGCAGTTAGAAAAATTTGAACAATTTGTAAAATTGATTATTACGTTGCCAGTTGGCATTTTTTATGTTGTCAAGTTATTATTATTAGTTACAATTTCACCAGTCTCTCTCTCTCACTCTCTTGAGTGAAAGTAGGAGAAACGAGACCACAGAGTTCTGCAGTCGGTGGCGGCGACGGAGGCGGCTGCGGCGGCGGCGACGATGGAATGTTCGCGTGTGTGCTCGTATATGGTCGAGAGTCAACGCTTGGCTCCAAATTTATATTCCTTGTAATGCGGGAGCTAATTTCTACTTTATTTCTCATCGAGTCATCTATGTAGCCCTCGGCGACACTGTTCGACCGCCACCCTCCGTGGCGTTTTAGTGTCAATAAGTTCGCACCTGAATCGGCGAGCAATGTGGCAGAGGACCTTCTGAAACTGTGCCCTGTGTATTCATGTGGATCATCCAAATTTAAGAAAGTGGCAATTTGTTTCGGCATTGCTCCAAATTTATTTATGCCAATGGTATGGCTAGTGCATGTTCCATTTTGGTAATTTTGAAAACATCTGTTAGACATCGCTTTTGTTGAACGAAGCGCTTCGTATTTGAGCACTAAGTCGTGAAAAGGCCCCTGTATTGTGAACGATCTTGGAATTTTATTTTTTTGTGTTTTTGACCTGGACAAGAAGAACCCGCCCATGGTTCTCGACATCATTAGTTGTAATGTTTGCCAACTCTTGACGTCTACATGCACCATTTATGCCGAATAGTGATGAGCGTTGAATGAACGAACTGGTTTTTTAGACTGTTTATTCGACCTGAACTGTTCGACTAGTTTACTGACCACAGATAAACCAGTTCATTCGTGAACGACATTTTACGCATGCGACCGGCGGTGGCGACAACTTGATTTCGTCGTACACGTAGTCGACGCTCGACGGAACGGAACGAGTGAACACGAACACTGCCGAAGTCCGTTTGTTATTGATTCTCTCTCTCTCATGCTGAAACGAACGTTCATCTCACTGAGCGAACGCTGTAAAATGAAAATAGACTCTATAACAAAACGATAGATACCAACCTCTGTTTATTTCGTTGAACTAGTTTATCATACATACAAGTTTATTAGTCAGCCTGCCAGTCCTAAGCCTGGAAATAGTGTGAAGAGAAGTTAATTTCGATTTACAAGTACAATTCGTTTATCCGTTGATTAGTAAACAAGTTTCAACTAAACGACCTAATCTGATCATACACTAAACGCTGGATAAACTCCGTGAACATAAATTCGTATAAATGGTGTTCAGTCTATTATGTAAACTAGTCGAAAATTAAACTGTTTTATGAACTAGTTTATTGTATACGGTAAACCAGTTTCGTTTCATCGACGGTAAATACGTGAACGACCCACTCCTAATGCCGAATATTAATACAACCTGAGAAGAGATAAAAACAGCGTACAAAACACCTACATTGTAAAGAAATACGAAAGTGAAAGAAGTTAATAACAATAATTTAGTTTCAACTGACCGTTGTTGCCAAATATCGGCAATCCGGAGCTTCTTTTAGGAAGTTTTTGACATTGTCAGCCGAAATACTTTCGACTTTTTACTCACATGACCATTTGAGCGTCTTTTTAGAAATGCCAGCAAGTTGACCTATGACTTGATATCAATACCATGTTTTGTTTTCACAGTGCTTTTTAGCATTGCATAGTAGCACCACAATGAGCTTGACTTATATTTTTGAGAAAGTTCCATGAAATAGGCTAAAACACACTTTCTGAAAATGAATTTGCATCTTTGCTTGTTTTCCATAAGATGAAATTTTGATACGCTTGTAAGTATCTATCGGTCGATTTTTCGGGCAACAGGCTTAGCCTTTTTCGCTGTCTCTGAGACTTCTGGCGGTGTTGAATTAATAAATTCATAATTACTTGACGACATTTTCGAATAAAAACAATACAGCGAAAAGAAAAGCGCGCGGAATAATTTTTACTTGTTCACAAATCAGCGATGCGCGCGCATCAGCGCTTGTTTTTTAAGGCAAAGGCACAAAAACAGCCAGTGTTACTAATAAAGTAAATTAATATGTTTTTGTTTTTGTTACAGTTAAATGGTTGTAATTTATTGTCAAAACTAATTAAATTAAAGAATTAAATGTTTATTTTTTTATTTTATCTTTCAAAGTTAATTTTATTCATAAAATTTTGACCACTTTTCTGACATAAAACTCTTTGCTAAGATTTTAAAAAGTACCGTTCGTTTTAGACGGAGCATCTTGATAAACCGTGCGTTTTACCTTATTAAAAAGAAACTCGTGCGTTTTAAATTACAATAACGTACAAGTAGGTACGTAATGACATACATTACGATACTGAAATTGGTGAAATAAGAGACCCTTTACGAGCAAATGTGTTATAAATAACTTTTACGTCGCGCACACGCGATATTGTAATGTAAAACGCACGGTTTATCAAGATGCTCCGTCTAAAACGAACGGTACTTTTTTAAATCTTAGCAAAGAGTTTTTATGTCAGATAAGTGGTCAACATTTTATGAATAAAATTAACTTTGAGAGATAAAATATAAACAAATAAACATTTAATTCTTTAATTTAATTAGTTTTGACAATAAATTACAACCATTTAACTGTAACAAAAACAAAAAAATATTAATTTACTTTATTAGTAACACTGGCTGTTTTTGTGCCTTTGCCTTAAAAAACAAGCGCTGATGCGCGCGCAACGCTAATTTGTGAATACCTAGTCAAGTAATAATCAATTTTACAAATTGTTCAAATTTTTCTAACTGCTTTAGCAAGTGATTAAAGATTTACTCGTTTAAAAAAGTCCGACTTTTATTTATTTCCTCGCAAATATGTTATAAAACGTCGTATGACATAGTGCGCTTTGAAAATTACCGTAGGTACTTATATCATAATGTACTATAACTCTAAATATGTAATATACAGTATTCGACCGTACCAGTGAAGAACACTTAACACAATATCGATCAATAATGTTCCCCACGCACATCACAAGTGCTGCTAACCCGATGCTCATTTCCTCATTGTCATCAGGTGGTGTCCTCACCTGACCTCATATACCTCTTATGGCCAGGAAGACTTACCAAAATATCGATCAATAATCATCCCCACGATGAAGTACAGCACAGCATCCGCACACATCATGAGGGCTGCTAACCCGATGCTCATGTCTTCGCTGTCATCGGGGGAGGACCAGAGGTCAGCCCAGTGCGCGCCGGTGCCGTGCGCCTCGTACCGCGTGATGAACAGGAATGCGTAGCAGAGGGACGAGGACATTGAGAGGCACTGGAATACAACATTTAGTGAATAGAAGAAGAGGTAGTGTTTTTGGGTGCCCATGAAACTATTATCGGTTTAAAAAATCAACACACTTGCTTTTAAAGTGACTCTTATGGCAACGCATTTAGGTTCACAACTCAGCTTGTTATACATTCGTGTTCTTTACTTTACATTACAACACTAGTGATTTTTATTTAGCATCTCTACATTGAGTTTGTATGCGCTGTTTGGCAATTTTGCCAGTGCCTTTATTGAAAAAAACAAAACGAGCGGCCGTTTTTCGTAAATATTTGTTAACGTTTTAGTTCTATGGTTGATTGTTGTCAAAAATGTCGAACAATTAATAACGACCGACCGACCGTAATTAATCGTGGGAATGACGAACAATTAACAATAGAAGTCTGTTGTTTTTCCTTGCAAGTTTGTTAAAAATGTTGTATGAAACGCGGTGCATTGCATTGATCATAATACCTGGGGCGGTATTATTCGATAAGGGAGCCGGATGTGAACATGCTACACTCGTATCATAATGTACTACAAACCGATATATATATATATATATATAAATGAATCCCTATTTCCCATGATCACGGCATTACACGTGAACGGCTGGACCAATTTTGATAATTCTTTTTTTGTTGTATTTGTTGTCAGGAGAAGGTTCGTATGAAAGAAAAAAATAGAAAGTTGCGCGTAATATATATATATATATACATATAATGCGAATTCAATATTCATAGTTATGACAGGACAACCTCTGTCGGGTCAGCTAGTAACTGTATAGAAAAGGACAGGTTATAATAAAATTAAAACTTACGATGAAGGTCTTGAGCGAGCTGTAGAGCACGGCCTCCAGCGACAGGATGATGATGTAGGGCATGAAGCTGACCAGGTACATGATGGCGGTGAACACAGCCGCCAAGCTGGCAGAGGTGAACAGCCTCGACAGCATGTAGCTGTGGAAGAGAAGGTGGCATTAGAGAGCTGGTGGGTACTAGGTAGCTGGATTATATGATAATCAAGCCGACTGTGCCTAGGGACATCTGCAATACAAGATCTCGAAGAGTCGTAGCTTCGCTGCCATCCCAGATAAATAAAATAAAAATGAAATCATCGTCTGCCTAGCCTTTTCCCAACTATGTTCAGATCTTCTTCCAGTCTGCAGCTAAATACCAAAATCAAAAATCAAAATCAAAAGTCATTTATTCAAATTATGCTGAGAATCAGCACTTTTCGTAGATAGGCGAAGTAATCAATATAACGAGACACAGAACTTAAATAATTTGTCATATGTCAGCTAGCCATGCCAACCAACAAATAAAATGAAAACTTAACTCAAGCACAAAAAATAAAAAAAGTAAACAAAGCATACTATCAAAATAAAAGCCTCCTGGTATAAGTGGCGTGATAGCTTACATATGCTATTCTGGATTATGTTCACAAATGAAAACCTAGGACCTACGACGTAAAATAAATAAACAGGTAGGTAATTATTAGCAAACAATAACAAAATCATGGTCAGCAAGACGACCAGTCCACAAGCACCACCCGTTCACGAGCATAACGCAAAGATCAGCCATTACCCCCCTCGCCATATTTGATGGAAGGAGGTAACCCAATCCCCAATGCTACCGCAAGCAGTGATATCGACGGGAGCATGACGAACTTGCTGCCGGTTGCTCAGGCAAGAATAGAATGTTCAACTGTCGAGGTCGCTAGCTAACCATAATGCCATACAACTCATCATAAAAAATATTGTTATGAGTAGATAATGTTAATAACTAATGAAAAAAATTATTATAATTTAAAAAAAATACTTACAGTCAGTAAAAATATATATATATGAGTAGTTATATGAACCCATACAACGTCTCTAGGTACGCTAATTCTAGAGAAAGAAACTAAACAATTGTCTTGAATTAATCACAGCGACCAACTATTCATTCAGTCATTTAACACATTCGATGCCAAGCAAGAAAAATAAAAATAATTAGTTCGTGTGCCCACAACTCGCATCCGAGTCGTCGCTATCAGTAGTCTCGCTAGTCGGGTCCTGGGCATGAACAGAATCATCAATAGCTACTTATTGCGACGACTCGGATGCAAGTTGTGGGCACACGAATCAACTATTTTTCGACCCATATGCTGGGTGCTTGGCATGGAATGTGTTAAATAGTTGTTGATCGAATAGTAAAGCTGAAAGCGGAAATCTAGCAGAGCAGAGGGAAGCTTGTTTTATAAAGGTTATACCAAGCCCAACAAATGAATTATGAACCTTATGAAGCCGGCGAAAGGGAGCCCGTAGTTTGTCCTTATTTCTAGTGTTTACGGTGTGAATGTCACTGTTTTTAGTGTACAAGTGTATATTTGTCTAATATATAAGATATTGGCAAAGATGAATTGTGATGCCACCGTTTTCCTGGCATTGACCACCAGTTTTTTACATGGAGCGACTGCCTATCTTACCTCCACAACCCAGTTCCTTGGGTAGCACGATAGCCCTTGTTAAGACTAGTTGCCAGACTTTCAAGTTCTGACGACCCGTAATGACTTTCAAAAATCCACAAATGACAGCCCGGACCAACGGCTTAACGTGCTTCCGAGGCACGAAGGAGGCTCGTTATGTAAAGATGCATGGCAAGCGTAGCTTAACCTGATCTATGGACCCGTGCGGTTCTTATAACTAAGCCACGAACCCCCAAAATAAAATAAAATGAAATGGTGATGAGTACTACATCATCAACACTACGTAAATGGACAAGCACAAAAAATAATATTATCCGTTTCGTTATCTTACCAATTTATGAGAACTTACCAGAAACTAAGCACGGACAGTCCAAAGATGAAGAGCAGAGTGAACACAAGGCTCGGGTCAGTGTTGGGTAGCACGTGACCTAGGAACAGGATCAGGGTCACGCTGGCGCTGGTCAGGGTCATCTCCACGAACGAGGAGATAAACCAGGAGAGAGTGTGCCAGCGGAGGTCCACGCCCATCACTGACATGAGCTGGGGATAGTTAGGATTTTAGTAACGTGTAAGATTCACGACGGAACGATTAGTTTAAAATTCTTACACCCAGTTACACATAGACAAACATTAATGCCACATGGCTTAATGGATCATTAACGCTAATGATTTCATCAATTTAATGATGTTACACAAAACAACTTTAAGGCGCTAATGGTGCTCGCTTTGTACAACAACAGACTGTCTCGTTTGACAGTTCATTATTTAAAATTAAAGAACCATTAAAATCGAGTCTAATATTGCTTTCTGCAACAAGATAATGGAAGATTAGTATTTAATAACGGCTTTAAAAGTTGAAGTTTGTTACTGCAAGTGGCTGTTACTCTTTTCAAGGTGGCTGGTACAATTTCCGTCAGTCGAATTCCAAATAAATTGCGTGATCAATAATTGAACAATACCGTCCTCATGTATATTTTAAACGACTTTGTGACAGCTAAGGTTTCATTCAACAAGAATACGCGATCCCTGAGTTTGTTTCACTTCAGTTTTTTTCTTCCTCATAAGTAGCAAACAAACATGCAATTCTGACCCTAACTAATTTTACATTACTGCGAAACTTAAACGATTCTCTTTCATTTAATTGAAAGCAAACATAAACTTTACTAGGGTTGCACCAGGTGTGTAAAAGGAAATTCTATCTTACCATAGTATTTCCGGTCTCCTTGTCAGACACGATGAACCTCACGGTGGAGGCGACGGTGAACAGCAGTGAGAAGAAGAACGCCACGATCAGCGACTGAGACTCGTACACAGATGTCTGGAAGCTGTGACGAGAAGAGGACATTAATATTGTCACTATTCGCACGGAAGACCTTCCGAGTTTTGTACTCCACAAGGACCAAAACGAGAAAACTAGATGAGCTCGTCAATATCCCTTTGTAATTATGACTATTAGTAGCTTTTGCCCGCGCTTCCACCTGCGCGAATGTCGGTTATCGCGTAAAAAAGGCTTCTTCATATCCCAAGTTATATCTCTGCCAAATTTCATGACTATCAGTTTAGGCGTTAAGGCGTGAAAGCGTAACAGACGGACAGACAGAGTTACTTTCGCATTTATAATGTTAGTAGGGAATTAGTAGGGACTCTTAAGGTCAGCGATAGTGTAGGGTAATTTTATTTAACCACGATGCGCCAGGGTGCTATTTTGTTCACTCAGAAAAATGATTATTAAGTTCATCATTATAATGTTTTCACCGCTGGGACGCAGGCGTCCTCTCGGTGAGATGGAGTGAGCCATAAGGTGGATTACGGCCCACTGCATTCGAAGACATGTGACATCTACCAACCCGAACTGGGCCCGTGTAATAAGTAGATAACATAAACATTATAGGCCAATACACGCTTTGATTTGTGTGAATGATTTATGCTTCATATAATGATTCAGTATGGACGCATTCGGGAACACTTTGCGAAACCACAAATAAATATGTGCACGCTGTGAATATTACAAATTGCACGCAAACCCTTCGTTGGCCTCTAGAGAACGTGCCCAAATCCTGCTTATATTATGAATGCGAAAGTTTGTATGTTTGTAATCATCACGCAAAAACGGCCGAACGGATTTACATAAAATTTGGAACACAGTTGGTTTGTAACCTAGATTAACACATATAATACTTTTTATCCTGGTAGTACGTTCCCGTGAGATAACTTCCGACACTCGCGCGGGCGAAGCCGCTTGAAAACTAGTATTTCCGTAGTATTTGGACAAGTTCCTAACATGCACGTCAACAGCACTGTTCCTGCACGCGGGGAGCTGCCTTAAAGGTAGGATATAATAATACTTATTTATTTATTATAAAAAGAAACACACTTAAACAGAAATGATCATATATTTTATTTTTGCTTACGTTCATAGTTTTTGTGGTGTAAGTTTTTGATTTAGAAGAGTAAGGTACAAAGAAAATTGTTCTTGTTTACTTACGCTCAAATATAACTTACCTATTTATACCCAAACTTTAGTTTAAGTTAAACTATTTTTTGTTGTAATGATAATTTTTAAATATGTCATGTCTGTTTTATTACCACGGGAACTAACTAACGTCTAAGATACAGGCTCGGCCTAGTTTAGAAGTTATGATTCATTTAGAAATGTTAACACACAGTTCACTGATTTAACATTGTAATACTGATTAATTTAAAGATTTGTTTAGTTTAAGATATTGTAAAGTGTGTTTTTCTGTGTCAATAAAGTTTTGTTATAATTATTTTCACACATAATAAGGATATTTTTAAATATTTTTACAAAAATTATACAAAAACATTAAAAAATATACAAAATAGTTGCCCATCGGCATCAGGAGCAGGGTCCAAGATGCCGGTGGTCAGGGCTCCAGAGAAAGGAACCTCCTGACTATACGTGCCGTATCCAGGAGTACTGCTTTCTGAATCAAGCCCTTGATCCAGCCGTGCAATGAGAGCCTCCTAAGGTGTTGGTTGAGGCTCTTCGCTATTAGACCATTTACTGTAACGATTATCGGTACAATGATTGCTGAGTCCACGTCCCACATGTCGACAACCTCGTGAGCTAAGTCAAGATACTTGATTTTCTTATCTTGCTCAGCTTTCACGAGATTCTTGTCATGAGGGACAGTGATATCAACAATCATTGCACGACTCTCTCGTCGATCTATCACCACAATATCAGGCTTATTGGCGACGATAGTCCTGTCAGTGATGACAGAACGATCCCAGTACAATGTGGCGTGACCATCCTCGAGAACTGCACACAACTGCGTCGGGCACATACTTGTAGTACGGTACTTCAGACTCCACAAGGTTGTACTGCAAAGCTAGTTGCTGATGGATAATCCTAGCTACTAGATTGTGTCTGTGCAAATACTCGCCCTTAGCAAGACGAGAGCAACCGGAAACGATATGTCGGATTGATTCACCGGGACGGTGGCATGCCCGACAGATGTCAACCGTACCGTCCTTGACAATGTATTTCCGATAGTTATTTATTGCCATACTTCCTTACGATCGTTAGTATAAAGTACTGCAGGTTTGCGCCAGTTCTCTTTCGCCAAGGAGAGCGGGGTGAGGCCCTTGTCCACTGCGACCACATCTCGATGCATCCCCACATTCAGTGTGAAGGAAATATTCCCTGAGACTGCAAATCTCGCGGTTGTGGAGGGTCTTAGCATTTAAAAAGCCTCGACCCCACACTTCCGCGGGATGTACAGTCTCATCGCTGATGACCGTGGGTGATGCATCCCACATGCCGTCAGCAATGTACGGACCTGCCTATCCAGGACGTCAAGTTCCGTTTGAGTCCATTTGAGTATGCCGAAAGAATACATTAAAACCGGCACGCCAACCGTTGAAGGCACGTTTCGTTCGTTTCTGCCTGATAAGACTATTTAACACTTTATTCAGGCGGCCAAAGAAGCGCTCCTTCAACGATTGTTTCATGTCGGCAGCATTGATGCCTAATGCTTCCGACATACCCAAATACTTGTAGGTTTCGGTTGAGGAGAGGGATCTAAGGTGTTTAGAATCCGTAAGTTGGGTACTCACGGATTCTATAATCCCTCCTCGCTTTATATGCATGACTGCACATTTGTCCATACCAAATTCCATCCTGATGGCGCTACTGAAGGTTTCTGTTACCTTCAGTAGCTCCATTAGTTGCAAATTGTTGAGGGCAAAGAGTTTCAAATCATCCATGTAAAGGAGGTATCCATGTAGGATATTACCTGACCACCTCTTCTCAACCGATAGCCCAGACCTGAATCCTCCAGCAGTCTGCTTAGAGGATTCAAGGCTAAGCAAAACCAAAGCGGACTCAAACTATCGCCCTGAAATATTCCACGCTCAATCCTAATCGGTTCATCGGTCCCCCGGATCTGTAGACATCCTGGATATAGAAGGACCGTCCTCCATTGCCTCATACATGACATCAAGAAGGTGCGTAGTGTCGCGTTTATTTTGTACAACTCCAGCACCCTCATGAGCCATGTATGTGGCACTGAGTCATAGGCCTTCTTATAATCTATCCAGCATGTCGACAGATCCTTCCGGGATCTACGAACCTATTGGCTTATGGCTGTCTATAAGGAGCAGGTCCTTAGTACCGCGGGGCCTATTCTTACATCCATTCTGAGACACCGACATAATGTCGTTGCTTTCGATATGGTTTATTATTATTACTTACAAGTCCTTCCTGTAGCACGGGTAGGGCGTCTGCTGCGTGTACACAGCCCAGTCTGTCTCCTCGTCAATCTCTCTCTTGTGTCGAGTGGCATTGTGTGACAGCCGGATGATAGCTTTGTCTACGATGTCCTGGATCGGCACGAAGCCGCGGAAGTATCGCATGTGCTCGATGAAGCTGGATTCTGGACCTGGGATCCAGAGGCTAAAGGGAAAAAGAAAATTTTGTTGATGGTAAAAAAGGCCTTAAAAAGTACCACTGCTAGACTCAAAGGGTTATTATACATTCGCCATAAAAAGTAAATTCGTCACATTTTGTACATCCCATACATTGAAAGTGTATTCGCCACTTGCATAAAAAAATATGTGTAAATTCGTCACAAGTCTTCATAGGTACATAATTTTTGCATAAAATATTATTCGCCACTTGCATAAAAAATATGTGTAAATTCGTCACAAATCTTCACAGGTACATAATTTTTACATAAAATATTGGTAGCAAGCAAAGTTATTGGTTTTTAGCGCTCGAAATGAAAATGATTTCTAAAATTATGAAAGTACGATAACCTAGCATTTGAAAGACTTCTAACATACGCGGTCTTAGTCCACGATTACACTTAAGTCAGTGGTATGTTGCATAGATATGAAGTAGGTACTTAAATTATAATATTAAACTTATTTATCTTTCGTTATGTTGCAGGCAAATCAGCCTATTGCAATAAATATATTTTCGTGGTAAGTAAAACTGTGATTTTTTATATAGACGTAAATTAACATAAAAAAACGTGATTATTACTGTGATTTAGTAATTTTTCTTGTAATTGTAATTTTGTAAGCAAATCAGTTACAAATGTTTATAAGGATTAGGCATGTTACGCAGGTCACGCTGTCCTTTACAACGCGGCCTTAAAAACGAACAAAACCAGACAATATTAGCGTATATTTTAGTTGTAAGTAGAACTGTGATTTTTGTGTGAATTCTGTGTTTATGAAAAATAAATAAATAACGTTTTATTCTATTATTGTTTGATTTTTCTGCTGTCTGTGTGAAAATGAACAATATGGCGAATTTACACATACTTTTTTTCGTGGTGAATTTATTTTGTGGCGAATGTACAACAACCCGACTCAAATTGGAGGGTCTTCAGGGTGACATGGAAGTAAAAAAAAAGATTATTTATGCAAGCTGCTGGAGTTTTAACACTTTGCTCAGTGCCTAAAATTTAAAATCGGAAACAGCGCTATTTAGGTGTCGACAATTTTTTGTAAAAACGGGCGTAGCTCCCTTTGTCATAAAACGTAAACGCTTTATGATGTCGAAAGTTTCTAGTCTTTTTTTATTGAAGTAGTTAGACTGCGCGCATCCGTAGTTTTGAGTTGCGGATGTAGGAATATGTGCACAGAAATGCGGAGCAGGGCGGGTCAGTGGTAAGGTTGGTAAGTAATAGTTGACGCGCCTTCGTGAAATGTAACGACTATATTACATTCGACCTCAAAACTGTAAAATATACATACTAGTCTTTAAGTCGTTTAGTAGTGGGCGCGTTCTCGATGTCCATCCTGATCTTATACTTCAAGTTGGTAAGAGACGAATCTTGTTCTTCACTATTCAGGAACACCACACCTAGGGAGAATACATAGATTGTCATGTTTGTGGAGCAGAAGGGTCATTATAAGAATATGTCTCTCTTGTTGTGCTGTACCTTCATCCGCATTCACGCAAGCAAAAACATTTTTCAATGTTGGTTGTATCTTGCAATGCTTTTTGACGGATTCCCCAACAAATTGTCATAAACATCTTAGAGCTAGGCCCCTAACATGTAATGTGCGTCTATAGAGATGCGAAAAGCCGGCGAAGCGCGGTGTTCACTTCAATATCAATAACGCGGATTTAAAGGTATCTACGCGGTTATTAATCCTCGACTTTATTTCATCGACGCAATGTTGGTATTTATTTGGCAGTAACAACCGCGCTTTACTGCGCTTCATCAGGTATGTGACGACCTTTAGAATACTTCCCTAATTCCGACATTTTTAAATAAACTAAAACGCTGACAATGCCCAATGGTTCCTTTCTTAGACACCGTGGACGGACTTCGACTACAGTCACGAAAGGTATAATTTTACATACTGCGCAAATGCTGTTAAAAATCTAGACATTAGTCTTTACCTTGAATGCCACAGGTAATTTAAATTGCCCTGTATTGCACAGTTTCTTACCAGCAGAGAATTCGTTGACGATGCTGAGCTGGGCCGCTTCGTGCGTCATCTGTAGCTCGTTTGAGGACGGTTGGAACCGGTTCAAGTTGACACAGTACAGCAGGTCAGACATCTTCGACAGTAGGCCGCCGAAAACCTGGATGATAGGGAGCAATTAAATATTTAGGTTGGAAGACAGGTACTTAAGGAGTAGCAAAATCACTTTACGATCTAGGAGCAAATCCACGGGCAAATAGGTACGTATCAATACATAAATCCCGTTCACAGTTATTTAACCTATGATTTTGCGTCACTGCCAAAATCAAAGTGATATTTGTTCTTGTTACAATAAGGTTGCTGTTGGCTTGCTGCTGTCAGAGGTAAATAACGGACTGTACTCCAAACTTTTCTTTACCTGTAGGTACGTTAGAAACAATCGTAAAGTAACTAAGAACCTGACTGAGTAAAAGTGAACTATGAAAAGATGGAAACAAGAAAAGTTCTTTTAAGAGGTCGACTATTAAACTATACATATACTACAACCAATTTCATGCAGTAGATGCCAATAAAGGTCTTTTTTGTTAAATTGGAGATGTCTGGTGGCGCAATGGGCGGTTGTCTAGGTAGTCAAAGCCAATGTTCAGTAATGGTTGTTACAAAATTATAATCGACGTACTATATAGTTTATCCAAAAATACGTTTCAGGAGTCAAGAGCTTGCTTAAACTGGTCAAAATTAAGATTATACGCCGGGGATTTTCTTAGTTTTATTATAACGCCACCTGGGAGCAAACTCAGCAACTAATTGGTGGTACGCCTTTGTGAGGTTTAAAGAGGAGTAAAACATTTAATATTTTTTTGGTCTCAGATCAGATTCTGCAATTTTTTGGATTTTTCTAGTTGTGTATAAAAAGGCATTTATATAAATCAAACTATGTATTTAAATCCAAACAAATTATTTTATTGTAGGTACATACTTTACAATGATAAAAAAATTACGAAATACGCTAAAGAAAACGCAGTGTTGGCCGAGGTAAATCAATGAGTGACCAATCCTTCATTTCAGTAAATACTGTGCTAAAGCTAGTGTACACTATTGGACATATCTAAAAATCATGTGACTGCCAGATCCGTCCAATAATGGCAAACATTTTCTGGCATTTCTTCCACATTATCAAAAGTTAAGAACCTCCATTTTCTAAGACTTCGCGATATTAACTAGGTCTTCTACTTGTCTGACATTAAATGTAGAAATAAGCCCAATGCTCTGAGGTAATGAATGCCACTCATTCGAAAATAAACCTGACGAACTCTGCAACTACTAGGCACATAAAAATTGTGTTCTTATACTGAAATGCTATTAATACATGCTAGTATCAAATGAGATGTAGGTACCATTTGTTACACCTATTAAAAATACAGAGGCTTGATGTGTTACTGGCTCGTTTGTGATTTGTAAGGCTGTATGCAGACCAGCATACAGCATTTACTGCAGCACCACGTTGTGTTACCGGTGATATTGGAGCCATTAGAGGTAGTAGTGGTAGCGGCGGCGATATTGTTTGGACAGCCAGTTGTGGTGGCGACGGGAGATGGTGGTAGATAGTGGTGGCGGCGGTGTTGGTGATCCATGTTTCACGGATGGAACAATATCCTCTTGTAAGTCCCTTGATGACTCATGAATCAGATGTCGATTCGCTCGAAGCCAACAGGCTGCTTAAATTGTTGCCATATCCTGAAAATATTACTGAAATGCGTTATATTACATGCATGACCTAATTGGCGATTTGTGGGCTTAACTACCTACAGGTTCACCACGCCCAAATCCTTCGGGGATGGCTAGCATGATGTTATGTTTATCCATGATAAACACTCCTTTCATCTTTCGTGATCGTCGTTTCATCGCTTGTCTTCCAGTTTTGACGGACCGGTCCAATTCATTTTACTATTTTCTTTCAAAGACTTTACCTACTTACATAGAATAAAATTAAATGAAATATTCACCTGATAGTTGTTATTATTGGAAATAAGAGGTACTAAAAGGCTGTACACTGCAACAGTATGGAAACGGCGTCTTGGATTTATGAGACCAACTGAGATACCACATCCACAGCGGACCTTTGTATGACCTAGCAATCTCTTCATTGTCAGCAGTATCGGGTCAGAGAGGAGTTTTAGGGGCGGTAAAGCAACTTATAACAGTTGTGACAAGCGTAGCCATCTAATGGAAACTGAAACAATAACAAATAACATTGTATTTTTCAAATTACAACACAACTGCTACATACTACCTGGTTTAGGTTACTGCCGTAGCTTAGAGACGAACCAGATTGGCTAACCATCGAGCAAGTCACACTTGCAGGGGTAACACCTGCCTTGAACGATTTTTTTGCGAATTCGCTGCACAGCGATGCCTCAATTAATGCACGTCATCATAATATCCAAATCGAAAAGTAAAACAGAATCATATAAGGGTGTGTCCAGACCTGGCGAATGCGCCGCTCGCGAGCCGCTTGCGAACTGCGCGCGTGCATTTCACGCTCGTGCGCAGCCCCTGCGCCGACCGCGCGCTAGCTACGCGCCGTACTCGAACGGCGCAGGAAGTGCGCGTGTTAGATTGTTTATTTTGATATTGTAATATTGTTTGGTGGATAATGTCATCTGTCACATTAACGAAACCGTGAACAAATGAAGAAGTTCCTAATTTGACTACACGTTTAGAAAAATTACTGTCTTAACTTGTGAAAAGAACTTACATGTTGTTACTATAAATGATTACGTAGTATTTAATTATACTTGTAATATATTTTAGGTTTTGTATTGTTAGGTATTATTTTATTAAAATAGGCTGATTCAAATGACTGACACAATACTGTCACTATCATATTGATACTTGTAAATGTTTTAAATTACGAATCAGTTCTTATTAAATTGCATAATTACCATAAAATGTTTTAAAACGGTTTCGCGGTTTGACGTTTCTGTGTTAGAAGTTATTAAGCCAAAATGTGTGACGATCTGTAACTTGTTCGAAATGGCGGGAGATGTTTAACGTAAATTGACATTGGTAAGTTACATAAATAAAACATTTGTTAATTAGTTTTATTGTTCAGTATTATAGAATACTTTACAAATTACTTACTCTATTTTTTTAAAAATAATTTGTTGTTTCTTTTAATGATGTGGTAAATTCTGAATCTAATATAAAGATTTTTTGTCCCCGGTCCCGGTTGTCATTCGTAGATCTTTGACAGTCGTTACAGGACGCCAGAAAGTCTGACCATCAGTCTATCCAAGAGTATCCTGTTGCCCAATACCTGGGTTGTGGAGGTCTGAAAGGCTGTCGCTCCATGTAAAACACGGGTATTCAGCCGCATCCGATTAGACTGGAAGCCAACCCAAGCTACTTGGGAAAAGGCTAGGGAGATGATAATACCTATTTTTTTAATATTTATTTAATTTAAAGACAGACCGACTATGACGACTAGTAGCGAGAAATATGACGATGTAGGTATTAATGATAAACTTTCATCGAAAATGCTTTTTAAACAAGTATTCAAAGTTCATGATAATGCTACAATAGCTGTTGAGGAGTTCCCTCGTGAGGAGACTATCCTGTCTACAGCAGCTGTTTATGGTGAAGATCATGTTAAACTATCAAAATTAAACTAACGTACTAAATTTCGTGACCGTGCTACTACCCGTTGAAGAATTCCCTAGTAAGGAGACAATCCTGGCTGCACCATCAGGTTATATCTATCATATTATTGCATTGTCACTGAAGTTACGGTGTACAACATTTCAGCTCAATCAGACATCGTGAAGTGGTTCAAATCGTACTTGCAATATTTGAACTTAACACACATACTTACTATATACCAACCCACCCACATACCTACAAATGCTTAGTAAAAGCTTGTAATAACAATGAAAGGTAAAAACACACCGTGTAGTACCCTCTTCTTATTAAAAAAAGAATATTACAATAAAATAAAGGTACTTACTTGAAAATGTAATAATCAAAGATTTACTTACCTATTGTACTCCTTGGGAAAGTTAAAGTATGATATATTTTAATTTTTCTAGTATTATTCATAAACACAGTACAATATATAACCATTATTAATAATACCACGTTTTTAAATTAACCGGTGTAGGCCGGACGATGACTTTTGACGTTAAGTAGCCGTCAAGTCCCGCGCCGATATCTGACAGCAACAGCTCACAAAAAGGTCCACTCAAGTTTTTATAATATTCAAAATTGCAATTAATAAAAAAACAACGTGCGTCGCACCAACCCTGAGATTGTCAACTGGCTGTGCCAGCGTAAACCGGTTTTATCAAGTCTCGGCGAGTACGCGACAAGCTGCCAGTGGTCACGCAAACATGCCCCGCGTGCTTGTAGTAGTGCAACCGATTCGCACGGTTGTATGAAGCTTTGTCTCTGTTTCGTTACTCATGTGGTCCTAGTGCCGTTGTGGTGTGGAATAGATCATGTAAGTAATTTGATATTATGTCATAGTAATTGCTTATTATTAAAATGTTGTTGTTTATGTTCTATCATTGTCAGTATTGCTAATGTTTTAAACCATATAAATGGAATATTCATGTTGTATTTCCTAGCTATTGTTATTATGTTGTAATAATTCTGAGTTCTCTTGGACAATGGTCCAAGAGTTGAAATTAAATGTATGTAGGATAATGATAATTCATAGCAATGTGAGAGATGTGCCGATGAAATACTTAAATACTGTTTCCATGGAGTTTCTTGTCCTTCTTCTCCATGAAGACCTAGTTTTGGAACGGACGACTAGCTTTCTGATTAAATACTGACAAGCATAATTGAAATAAATGTCTAGTCTTGTCTTTCTGTGCTTGACTTCATGAAATCTTTTCCCTACAAACCATATTCATAAGAACCTTCATATACAGTAAATAAGCAGTAATTATTCTGATATTCAAAGCTTGATATTTGTTTTATATATTTACACTTATAAATTGATATATACCACACATTCTTACATGAGCGTGCCGCAAGCGGTGCTGATGCACCGCCGGCGGCACGCGCTTGTAAGGGAGGACCCTCGCCCCCATATTTAGTTCAAACACGAAAGAAGCTATGTCGCACGAGCTGCACACGCGCCCCACTTAAGCCTTGCCGGGGTTGCACTAGAGCGGCGCACCAAACGTAGGCTTTAACCGCACGCGAGCAACACGCGCACAGTTCGCAAGCAGTTCGCGAGCGGCGCATTCGCGGTGCATACGCCAGGTGTGGACGCACCCTCAGAACAGCAATTGAAGTCATTTCTAAATGAAATGTGTCCGTGTAGAATTGTAATAACGACCATTGCTATTCTACATACTTATAAAATATCACAAAATAATCGCACAGTAAGGAGCGCAACTTAGGCACTGAAATGCAAGCAAAGCCATCAGAAATAACTACAATTCAAAATAATATGTCAATGTCAGGTCCATAAAGTACAGTAATAGATTAGTCATATCAAAGAAATAATAAATACTTACCTTCATTTTAACAAGTGGGTATTAAAAAACACTTTCGAAGTGCACACAACAAAGTTTTTGTGATATCGTCTTATTTTATATGCAATTACTATGATAAATTCCTTTGATCTAAAATAAGCGGTATATAGTTATTGTTCACACTATAAATGTACCTAATTACGAGATTTAAATGGAACGTCAAAAACGTTTTAGTACTTCCCACATTCAAAATGGCAAGCGGCGGCATGGCGGAAGCTGTGGATAAGTATTATTGTTTTGAAGGGAAGTAATATTGAATTATTTAATCCGTTGTAATTTAGATCTTAATTTTTAAATCTTGTTCTAAAACCTTAAATCATAATCACACATAACAGAGTGCTCAAACTGGACATGTCATTTAAGAAAATGCTTTTGACTACCGGAGAAAACTTTACCTTATGCGCTGAACACTAACTCACAGCAGGCGTGGAAACGTGTGCATATCATGAAGATTGCAACTTTTAGAATCGTTATAAGTATCTCAGAAACCGTGGCTATATGAAGAAGAGTATTGAGATTTTTCTTATAGATAATAAATGATCTACAACTTTTGTCTGACCTGATTTTATGATAAAACTTACCGTTTTGCTGAAAAATGCAAAAACCCATTTTTGAGACCTTTGACCTTGATTTTTTTTATTTTCCAGCTACGAGATCGATGGGGACTTTTTAGCATTAATTCATAATGGTGTTCCGAACATTCATACCAACTTTTAGGTCTATGCGAATTTTTGTACCCTTGCATGTCTAAATGACTACTGGGTGTGTATTTAATTAGTAAGTTAAAAAACACGCAAAGCAAAAAAAAAACAATCCTTACATCCAAATCCCCGAAGTTTTCTAACAGTTTGTCCATATCGATGTCAGGCACATCCACGTCTTCGCCCTTGATCAGCACCTGCCGCAGCGCGCTGAACTGCGGCGCCGCCGCCACGCGCCGCAGCACCGCCACGCCCTCGCGGTGCGCTCCCAGCTGCTTTAGCGCGGGGAACGACGCCGCGAACGAGTGGATGAGCGTCGTGGTCTTTACCATTGTTGAGAATGTTGAGTTTGCCTGTGGAGTTAAATAGAATCATCATCCTCTTCTTGCCTTATCGCATGTTGCTTGAGCTTGCAACACGTTTTCTTACTTTTCTAAATGATTTTATTTATATAAGCTTTATTGTACACCAGAAAAGACATATCAAAAATAAAACATTTAAAGCTAAAAATACAATTGGCGGCCATATCGCTTTCTGCGATGTCTTCCAGGCAAACTTGGAATACAAAAATACTAAATACAAAAATATTTATTTCATCGTAAACATTGTGTCAGACATAAATTGAAGCAGCCCCAGTAAGTTACAAAAGTACTTGTGTCGGAGCTGTCTCGCTCTCTCCTATAAGTGGTAGCTTAACAATGTGTTAGATGGTTTAAAAGAAAATTAAAAATAATATAAAATTAATTAATAATAAAACATTAATGTATGTGCGTGTGTGTGTGCGGGTGTGTGTGTGTGTGCATGTGTGTGTGTGTTAGCGTGTAAGTTTTTTTGTTTTAGCTGATCCTGGTCAGAATATTTTCTGTTTTATCGTACGTTAGGAATCTCAACCATTCAGTTATTCTTTTTTTACAGTCGTATAACAAAAGGGGATATTTATCTAATTTACGATTTAGCTTATTTTAAATGTAGGTGGATTGTGTAGCATATTGACGTCTGAATGGACAGTGATTGCGTGGACATAAAATTGGGGTTGTCATTGGTGCAAAATATAGATACAATTTACTATAATCTCTGAGAAGAAAGGCCAAAGGAAACTCAGATTACACAGTGTCTTTTTAACCGACTTCAAAAAAGGAGGAGGTTCTCAGTTCCTCGGTATCTTTTTTGTATGTAGGTTCCCCGATTACTTAATGAGCCTGAACCGATTTGGAAAATCTTTCTTGGAAAACGTGAAAACATCTTTTCGCTCGGAGTATTGGTGGTAAGTTCAATATTTCTGACAGGAAAAACATGTAAGATTTCAAACGCTAATAACTACGAGAGGTTTAGTGCCAGAGTAATCTTTGAGCATTTAAAAGATAGGTCATATTTATAAAAAAAAATTAAGCGGGATATAACTTTCCTATGACGTGATGCTGCGTGTACATGCGCATGCGCGCGACCCTCTATTTTTCACAATTAGTCGAAATTTAAATTCGTACAGCGCAAAAACGTGTTTAGTTAGAACACTGATTCTGAAGTCGATGTCAAGAGTTGACAAAGCACTACTATGGCATGGAGAGAAACAACAACAATTATGGCCAAAATAGGGTTAAAAATTTATTTGAAGTTTACAATAGCAAAATAACACCATATATCGTGTTATTTTGGCCATAAATATGCTCAGATATGAAAAAATCCCAATCTAAGAAATCTCGCATCACAACAAATGCAATGAGCCTAAAAAACCTAGTACCGAGCAAACACAATACCTGCGGCAGTGCCTGAAACCTTAAGGAAATTTGTTGCAAATAGCAAAATAGTTTATGATGTTGTCTAATATTGGCTGTGAATCTGCTCAAAACTGAAAAAAGAAAATCACAAACGGCCTACTAAATCTAGTATCGGGAGAATACATCAAGTGTCGAGAACCATAGGAATATTTGTTACCAAACCGTAAATAAAAACATCTTGTATAACGTTATCACGAAAATAAACGGCGGGGACTCGAATTGCGCCTGTTTAATTATTATTTTTTGTTTTTGCCCAAGCCTCGATAATACCGTTTTTTAAACCACTTTGTGTATCTAGATGATATTCTACTACTTCTAGTCATTGTTGCTTATATAGCAAGTAGTGGTATACGAATTGGTGTAGGGAAAGTGTAAAAAAAAAACTTTTCCAAAAAAAAAACAACCGAAATCCAAAAAACACTACTAAGTCAAAAATAACTTTAATTTCGGAAGTCAGTGACAAAAAACTAAAATACGTATCCATGGTCACCGACTTCCGAAATTAAAATTATTGTTCACTTTGTAGTGTTTTTTTTAAAGGCCAGGCTCAATCTTGGACACTTAATCTTGTTGTTCTGCAATCCTCCCCCGTCAACCGTCACGCTATCAATCAACCCTTCTCTATCACATCATCCATTTAATAGAAACATATTTATAATGCTCACCATACAAATTGCAGATATAGGTGTAGAAGTTTTTCATAGCGGGCACAATGGGCGGTCTTATCGCTACATCGTTCAATTGTACGAAATGGCTCTTATTTCTTTAAAACCTCAGTAAGCCTTCAAACCTTTTTATGCCTTCAAGTTTTGTGAATATAGGCATAAACTGTATTAATAAAAAAATAAAAAATAAACATACGTTTCATCAAATATTTTTCTTAATCTGTTTATTAAAATAAAACATCTATTGTTGTATTTTATTTTCGTCAGACCGTTAGAAAGATCCGTCCGTAAGATAAGATAATATTTAATTGATATTATACTATTTGCTTAGGTTTTTGTAACGTCAGAACTTACAGTGTTCTTGGTCCAACTGTGTAGTTCACATATTTAGCAGCTATTTAGGGGTGCCCCTCTTGTTTGTTATATCTATGGTGCCACTACATACCTGCTGTATGATCCTGATGACGGTGGGTGTGGGCGGGGTATACAGGATCCTGCCCATGAGGAGTGGTTTGATGAAGCTCCACACTATTTTGCCACCTTGCACGTTGATGACGTCCTTGTATAAGGAACGGCAGAAATCAGCTGTGAAACATAAAAAATTATGAATACAACCAAAGAATTACGAAGAGTCAAGATATTTACAACCGGTTTCTGACAGTCAAAATATTCTGGTATCTCCGTTTTCAGATAGTCTAAATGTATTTATCACCTGTTGCTGAAAGGCAGATATTTACCGAATGTTTCTGAAAGTCAGAAGAATTACCACTGGTTTCTGAAAGTCAAAATATTTACAACCGGTGTCTGAAACTCAAAATATTAAGGCACCTTCGGTTTAAGATGGTCTAAATATATTTATCACCAGTTGCTGAAACGCAGATATTTACCGCATGTTTCAGAAATTCGGAATATTTACCACTAGTTTCTGATAGTCAAAATATTTACCACCAGTTTCTCAAAGTTACTATATTTAGTAGGTACCCACCGGTTTTTGAAAGTTGGAATATTTACTGACTGTCATAGAGGAGCTACTCACTGGGTAGTACATCGAGTTGTGCCTGGTCAGGTTCAGTGGAGAAGTCCTGTGTTTCCGTGATAGACTTGTAGATTCGGTTCGTTTTCATCACGAACGGTTTGCCGCACATCATGTTACCGGCGCTCGCTAGGAACTCAGGAGCTGCGGAGGAGAACTAAGTATTAATAATTTTACGGGGAAGGAAAACATCGTGAGAACACCGGCATGTCCCAGTATCAAAAATTTGAAGACGTGACATCCACCAACCCGCACTGGGCCCGCGTGGTGGATAACGGCCCACTCCCTCTCACAGAGAGCAGGCCTGTGTCCCAGCGGTGGGACCGTTATAGGCTGATTAAGAATGGATGAATGATTTTTACATAACTGGTAAATTATTATAGTACAAATTAAATTGCCTCGAAACTAACGAAAGATGAGACGGATATCGATATCTAAATACAATAAAAAAAGGTTGGGTCAACGACCGCAATTTTAAATTTTGAAGATGAGTTTAGAAAAGTCAGTCGGTTTTCTAATGTGTAAACTTTACTTTCGTGTTCGGTATCAAATATCAATATCTAAACATAATAAAACAAAATTGAAACTGATTTTATGTAACCGATTACCTGTATACAAAAGAGTATACAGTACTGACTAACAATCATTAGAATCATCAACATAACTTTCTTTGTTAGAATTGCCAGAGAATAGAATTGCTAATTTCAACATTCATTTCACATTTTCCACCATCGCGAATCATATTTCAACCAACATACAACCTGACACTGACCTGTGAACTACAAAAAAACTTTACTTTAATGGGTCATCGTGATGTCATCACCATAAAGGGTTTTAATAAAACACATCACAGTGTTAATACATACACGTCATCATATCCCCAATGGAGCTGAAATCCCTCAATTTCTGGAACATCGTTTCGCTGCTGAGGGTCTGCCCCAACTCTGCCATCTTCTCTTGGATCATGGGGATCAGCGTTGCCATCTGTTGGTACTTGGACATGACCGTGGAGCCTTCCTCTTGCGTCAGGTTCGATGCGGAGTAGATTTTAGTAAGAAGAGTGTTCGCGACCTGCAGAATAAAACAATTTTCCTCATAACTTATTCATAAAAAGCAGACGGCTTCCACTGTTGTTTAAGTCTAAAAATGCACTGAAGGCTAAACTTACGAAGTGTAATACTACCAGTTGGAAAGGAATAAGAAAAGAAAGAACTTATTTGGTCCAGGTTAGCTACCGACTACTATCTATCAGTAAAAGAGTAACATATTGAGTTGATCACTGATGTTTCACACTGCCGACGAGAACTTTCTATTGTACGTATGTATGTATGTGTATGTCGCGGTATGAGTAAAATTGTACAAATCGTCACGTAACGAAAAAAGCGTTATGTTACTAGACAGCGGTATGCGACTTTTTATCATATATAATAGAAAGTGAGTAGAGAGAGAGAGTGATAGATTTCATGGGTTTTGAGGGTACGGAAGCCGATAGTGAGGTTAAAATGAAAATCCAAGACAGCGGCTGTGAAATTTTTTAATGGGTGTCGTCTTCATAGTTTTCGAGGATTCAGCATCCTCGACTAACCAAACAGCCAATTTTAAATATAGAAAGATATTTTAAAGATAGAGTAAACGAACTTACATTCGGAGTTTAAGAAAAAGCCTAAGGAGCCCTGTTCTTTACGGGGCTCACCCCGAACACATCCGTTTTTCCAATTGTTCGTTTCGCTTCATTTGGTCTGTTTTTTTTAATTATACAACTCCAACATACCTTATCAATAACCACGCTAAAGTTGAAGTTCCGGAACAGCACAGGTAGCACTTGCTTCGTGACATCGTCCGGTAGTCCGCAGAACTGCTCAATGATGGCCCCGAACACGTCGTCTTCAGTCACCACGTCCAGGTCTGAGGGGGCCAGCACCTTGGACATGGACTCTATCTGGCACACGTACTTGGCGATGTGGCTGTCGTCCAGCTTTGAGGAGAGGAGCTGAGGAAGGTAAGATGACGTGAAAAGAAGGATAATGTTTTGATCACTGACCGGGTGATATCCAGAGTAGCGGTTAGGTTATCACACGTATTGTATATTACGTATTCTAAACATACACAATTAAAATTATTACTGACACTACCATTATAGCCGTGCGACCTTCTTTTTCGATTTAGTATGTAACAACATTAATTTTGGGATTTTTTAAGAAATTGAGTACAATTAGGGCCAAATCCAGTTTTTCTAAGCTTCAACTTTAACTGTGTCTCAAGTTTTAAGTTGCGTGATAAAAATTTAAAAGTCTTTCGAATGTATTACAAACAGTCGAACACTTCACATTAATCTTAGAACTGCTGACCGTTGGGTCCACCCCAACGGTCACCCATACGTGTGGGTGGAGACCGCGAAACAGCAAACGTGCGGTAGGACGCCTTCAAGCTGGGTGGAGCGAGGCATCTTGAGAGTTGCCGAGAATCGAGCTGAATGGCGTGCAATTGGAGAGGCCTATGTCCAACAGTGGACTGCTGCAGGTTGATAATAATGAACAGTTAATAGTTCCAACGTACCGGCTTCAGTTGTATGTGTCCGGCACGTATCCTGGGAGCGGCGATAGACCAGAAGTTCGTGTTGTTGATGCCGAGCACGCTCAGACCTACTTCCACGTCTTCGTTATCAGGGAACAGATGTGATACTGCCACTAGAGGATAAAAATTATGGTTTTAAAGTGACGAATTGTGTGCGTGGAAGGCATACCTTATTGGAATGTCAAATATTTTATCAATGATGAATAATTAAGTAAATGTAAAAATATTTTATTTAAGTAGATATTTATGAGAAGAATAAGAGTAAATAAAACTTCAATGTTGGATATATCCTATTTGAATGGGTTTTAAGGATACAATAAGTTAATAATACATCCATGCCCATTAAAAACATTCGAGCAAATTTTTCGCTAAAGTTTTAATGTAATAGTGGCGAACCTTTATATCTATCAAGCGCGCAAAAATTCAGACTCCGGTCTACTACTGAGAAATTTCTAGTGCTAAAATCCAATATCACTTTGCCCTACCTGGAATTAAACCTAAGACCTAATTTTCAGCAGTAGCGCTTGCAACCACTAGACCGACCAGGAAGATTTAAATAAAAGTACGTACATTATCGTATAAGAACGTACCTTTAAGATCGACTTCCTCCAGCATATAGTTCTTCAGCTGCCTGATGACGACCAGGCCAGAGGAGAGCGAGTCCAAGTCTTGCTCCAGAGTTGTGTTGTGCAGCAGTGGGTGCAGCTCTGTTATTATACCCTGCAGACTGATACGTGACAGGTTTAGAAAGTGTTTTTAAAGAAACGTGAAATTGATGACAATGCTTATCAAATTGCTGACAACGCTTATCAAATTGCTGACAATGCTTATCAAATTGCTGACAATGCTTATCAAATTGCTGACAATGCTTATCAATTTCATTTATTTACATATTGCAGAGTTTTCGTATGTTGCAAAAAAGAAACTGAACATTTTGAAAACTAAGTTTGCTTCGTTGTCTTCTCGTTACAGGATGAGCATTTATGATTCTGTTGTATGAATGTGTTGTTGTTTTTGTCTAATCTGTTGTTCTGCTGTCTGTTAGATTTGTTGTACAAAATTTTACTGGTGGCATCCAGAGAGAACTCCCGGGATGCCCCCATTATACACCTAAATCTCATGAACCACTCAGCCTATTGGTGAAAACCCTATAATAATCCGTTAAGTCGTTTTTTTAGTTTATTGCAAACACACAGACGTGGCGGGGGACTTTGTTTTATAATTTGTAGAGTAATGCTGGCAAGTTCGGTGCAAAAATTTGCCATTGTCGGTAGCGATGCCCAAAAACTGTATCGATATTAACACCCATGTCCATATTGAAATAATTCCACAATCTCACCTATACATAACATTGTCCAAGGCATCTTCACTGATGAACGTCATGACGGCGTCCATCATGGCCTCCAGTCGGCCATCCATGACGCCATGCACGTCCAGTTTGCTGGCCAGGCCCAGCAGACGCGCGCCGTGCGACATGAAGTCTCCAATGTGGAGGATGATGGAAGACACGAAGTTGAAGCGCCAGAACTCTTCAATTTGATATTTTGGGAGCTGTAAGGAATATAGCACACGGTTTTATAAAACTTTAAAATGGTCACGAAATAATTTCTAAGATTCAAGGGAGTGGTATCTTTGGCATATAATTGAGGAGGCTTTCATCGCCTCAAGCTTACATCATCATCATCATTTCAGCCGAAAGACGTCCACTGCTGGGCATAGGTCGCCCCCAAAAGGGGGACGGGGTTGCCATAATCGCCACGCTTGGCAAGCGGGTTGGCGATCGCAGCATGGTGGTAAAATGCATATAGAACGCTGCTGCCCATTCTTCGGTAAGAATACATACCAAACAAGCAAGCAAACATGCAAGCAGGGAAGCTCACATAGAGGTAACGTAAATATTTATGATACTAACACACAATACCTACTAACAAATTTAAGACAAGATTTTTATTTAATTAAAACACAAAATATTTTAAAATGTGCTAGACATTTTAATATATTTTCTTATACTGTAAGCGTAAGAACCTCATAGTTTTAACTGTAAGAAATTAATAAAACCATTGTAATTTATTAATCTTTTTCATATTGTCTATGTGAGGTACGTTCGTCGGAACACGGTGCTTAAATTTGGCTTGCACATACTAAATACTTAGTTATGTGTGGCAACATTTTTATAGAAGGGTTACAGACCCATGGTCGAATGAAGGTTATAACAAGATAATTAAATAAATACAGTTCATAAACTAAAATCCTGCTGACGACTGCTGATAAATAACGCTCTAAAAAGTATCAAACAACAAAATATTCTCATCTGAAAGCCATGATCGTTTTTCATTTATCAAAATTATGAAAAATGGTTTAGACGTTATGGGGGAACAGATGAAAATACATACGCACATCATACCGGTCAAAATCATAACCCACTTTTTGCTTCGCTGTAAATAGGCTTTACACGTCTCCAGAAAGGCATTATATAAAATTCTAAGGATAGACTAGTCTACTGTCTACTTATATATCCAAATAATTATTAATAAATCGAAATAATTACTTCAAGATCGAAAAATTGTAAGAAAACTCAATTCTACATATATTCTTTGACTAACTGATTACTTACAGCTCTTTCAATTAATGTTTTGTTGAGATTTTTCGTGATGACGGAGGTGATATCAGTGCAGTTGTACTTCTCACAAATGGCGGCCCATCCGCTGTTCGGAACGATGATGTTCTGATCCGACCGCTCGGAGATACTGCGGATCTAAACATAAATAATGATATTAACTCATAGATCTACACCGTGACATTTTAGTCGTCTTACAAAGGTGGTCCACTCAATGTATCCGTCATAAAATACCTCTAGGCGCGATCAAAACATTTTTACAATTAAATAAGATAATAGGTACAAAGAAAAATAAATAATGCTTTAGAATTATGAAACACCCTCCCTGTTAGTAATGTTTACGTATCAAACGGTAGAAGATATCTACCTACCTACCATTACATTCCATCATTAATTCTATCGCCCTAACAGGGTGTTTCAAACTACGTCATGCATCTTAGTGAATGATTTGAATTTTTTTGATTATGCATATGTTCAAAATTTTTTTTTAAATATAAATGAGTAGAAGTAATTGGATACATGAAGTGTGCTGCCGTTGTAAGACGACTAAAATGTCACGGTATATTAAGTTATAGACTGGCTCGTTGGTGTAGTGGTCGCAAGCACTACTGCTGCGCATGGGGAGCATAGCTTCACGCGGATGAAGTCGCTTTTTTTTTTGGGTATGGCATCTCGCAGTTGACCTTGAGAGGCCGTGACTACTTAACCGGAGGATGAAGTCGCGGGCAACAGCTAGTACTTATACAAAGAGCGCAACGACCGCGTGCTCGCGCAACAGTCGCTTTTAATAAGGACACGGCCTAAAACTGTATGGATTCGTATTACATATAAAGTGGCCTCGATAACTGAAAAGTTGTTTGGAAATCGGTTGTCATGGTATGGGCATGCGATACGGAGCAATGAGGAAAATGTCGTGAGGAAAGTTTTGAGTATGAATATCGATGGCTATAACAGTAGCGGGAGACCAAAGAAACGATGGATGGACTGTGTGAATGATGATATGGTTAGAAAGGGAGTGACTACGGAGATGACGACTGATAGAGAAGTATGGGAGAACAAGACATGTTGCGCCGACCACAAGTAAATTGGGATGAGGGCAGGAGAATGATGACTGGACCTCAAAAAGCTCACTTTACTTTATTGTTTGCTCACCTTTCGTAAATTAACTTGAGCATTCTCAATATCACCAGCAACGTCATGAGCATGGACGATCTTCATCAGTTCTCTATGCAGTTCATTCCTCTCCAGCAGGTAGTCCTTCAACGGCTTCACCACGTCAATGTTGTGAGCTACTTCGGTGGACAGCTCCTTGAGGTAAGGCAGGTCCCTGACGCCTTCGACCTCGTGGATGTGTGGGAGCTCGGCTCTGATGAGCTTGGTGGTGTGGGCTAGGACGGAGGCGAAGCTGGAAATAGGTATCAGATTTATTTATTTATAACAATTACTTGCTGCACTTACAGTAAGCACCAATGCGCGCAGCAAGCCAGCAACATAACATAACTGAAATAATATACACAAACATTGAACATAAAATTACTGCTGTACACAAGTATGTCACCATCCGGCCTATGAGCAATCAGGGCGTCTAGCAGATTGATCGCCTGGGTTGTGGAAGCATATCGAGCATTATGGGCGCGCACTGGCAGAGCTGCGAACAGGCACCGCGAAGCACAGGCGCGCGACCGCCGCAGCCGGTCAAGAGCAAACAATTAACAGTGGGCTAGGGTAGTCGCATCATCGATCTTGTTATTCAGTAATAGGTAGTAGTGCATCAAAAGTTACAGTTATGTCTCAGTCCCAAACTGTTAATAATGCCCACCATTACCGCAACAAACGGAGAAGGATACAAATAGGGATAATACAATCTGTGATAATACCCATACATTTTATTGTATAGGTTCAGAGCAAACTTTCGTTGGACGTGTTCTGTCATGAGATATTTATTAAATAAAGTAGGCACACCAACAGCTTCTGTATAATCTTAAAAATTAGGTAACAATAGTCTCGATTAGTCTCGAACTTACACAGCCGCCAATTATAAGTTAATTAGCATTCTCAGAAATAAGTGATATAGATAATACGTGAACTAATAACACTATTGGCTCTAGAATTTAGTTCTAGCTAAATACTTTTTACACTTAAGATGTTTAACATAAAATAATAAATGATATTCCAAAATAAATATTGCATTTTTTTTACTTATGAGTGAAAACATAAGCAATAAATATTTAAGGAAGAACTTGATCATAAAGTACCTACTACAAATAAAATATGTTACAATTAAAAGGTAAAGTGGTATATACATTGAATGGAGAATTGTCATGACTAGCGTTGATTACTTCAGGGTAAGCGTGATAGGTCAGTAACCCAGGCGTCCTCAAGAGGGTTAGCTTGCACCGTTGGGATTTCTTGTTTGACTATTATTTCCAATAATCAAGCGCTACGCCACAACTGAATTTCATTGTTGTGTCGAGAATCCACTACATCCGCCATTGAACGAGTGGATGTGTTAACATCACTTCACATCACACACATTAAATGGTAGCATTTGTTATTGCCAAACTGGCCATATAAATAGACTGCGGTAGGTTCATATGGGAGGGTCTACCACGCAAAGCTATGAGGTCTTTGCTTCATTATTGGTACAGATACAAGACTCTCAATTTTAACAAATTACGGTCCGTAACTTATAGATATCGGCCATACAACACTGTCCTCTCTTTCCCTTATCTAAACTTTAACTTTATTTACATGTACGTGTTTCTGTAGCAATAAAAGGTTTTTCTTTATATAAATAGGGATGTACTTACAGAGTAGCATTCCCGAACTCATTCCGGGAGACGTTCTTGGCGAGGCATTCCGTGAGCTTCGTACTCTTGGCGCTAATGTCCTCCAGCAGGTACACCTGCACTTGTCCCAGGAACTCATTGATCGACTTGTTCATCTCGTATTTCGTGTAGTTTCGTGTTGATATTAACTGTGGAAAAGGAAGGTTATGGTTAAACCTGTACACGTGGTAGGCGGTGTTCTAGATGGGCATACAAATATTCTTGCGTTCTCATACAGGACAAAGCCGAAGTGTAGGAACATTGCAGCATTGCAATGGCTCCATAGGGCAGCACAGTCTAAGTTTAGAAGCATTACAAAGGCCTCCTAAGGTCCCAACAGGAGTGCTAAGCTGTAGAATATTAACGAAATCCATTTATACAGTTTATTTTCGAGGTCATCAAGTGCAAAGTTGTTCAAACAAAGCAGAATTCAAACAGCGCCTCAAGGGCCCTCAAGTTGTTTGCAACTTTAAGACACTTATTGCTAGGTTTATTATTCTTCGTTTGCATAATACATTCTAAGCTCTATAATAGTCTTACGTCCATGCTGTGGACCTCTTTATAATTTAAAACCAGCACCCAAATTGCCTAGCACACTTTCAATCACATTCCTAAAGATTTTGAACTATATTTTTAATCCATTCTTGTTTCTCTTCATGTTTGGAAAATTCGTCTGCCATGTCAAAATGAAAGGTATTGCAGGTGAGTGTGTTAGGTTAGTGGCAATTATATCGCTGCTCATTTGTTAGAGCTAAAACACACCTCTCTGATAGCCATGTCCCAGTGAAACTCGTTCTTCAGCGAATGGTACACGTCGTCCAAGCTCATGGACTGCAGGTGGCACAGCAGGTTGTCGTACTCCTGCTTCTTGAACAGCTGTAGGTTCAGCTGCTTGAACCACGTCGTGAATTGGGAGCAGACGGTGCATTGGCTGGAAGAGAAGACAAGGTAATATATATCACGCATGTATTCCTGCTTGGTAGGAGAGGTATATTGTGCATCTTTATTTAGCCAGCTCAGTTTTAAAGGTTTCATGTTATAGCGGGTGAGTGAGCCTATTGTCGAAGTGTCAAGACGACCTATGGAACTGAAACGTGGTCGCTCACAGTGGGCCTTATAAGAAGGCTGAAAGTCACCTAAAGGACAATGGAGCCGACAAGTTTCCCTACGTGATCGAATCAATAAAAAGAATTCCACAGGAGAACCATGGTAACCGAAATAGCCCGAAGAATTACCAAACTTAAATGGCAGTTAGAAAGGCACATTGTTCGCAGAGCAGATGTTGGAGGTTCTGTGTGGCGACCGCGTATTGAAAGACGTACAGTTGGAAGGCCTCCCACAAGGTGGACCGATGACCTTGTGAAGGACGCAGGAATGCGCTGGATGCGGGAAGCCTAGAACCGTTGGAAGTAGTGGAGCTTGGGGTAGGTCTTGGTCCAGCAGTGGATGTCTTTTGGCTAAAGTGATGATGACAATGGTCTCATCATCATCATCATTTCAGCCGAAAGATTGCCACTAAACGGACACTTCTCTACCTCAGAAACGTTTCTCTATTCAAAATTGTGCCTTTTATTAACTAGTGCCTGTAACATGATGTTGAGACAAACAAAATAAAAAATGATTAATGATGGTTATGATTCTGGACTGTAAATCTGAAAGTCTTAGTGAAAAAGGCGAAATACATTTTGCCACATCAGGGGATCGATCCCAGGGTTCCGCGGTCAACAGTCCCGCTTGAGACCACAACATCAACAAGCAGACAGTACCTACTCAAAAAATGAATACATACCTGTTATTCAAGAACAGCGTGCCAGCATCGACCACATTGCTCAGCATCGCAAACGAGATCTTCGTCAGTGTTTCTTTGGACAGCAGCTGTAGTGCTACCATCCTCAAGTGCTGGATCTTCTCGTCTGTCACCCACGATGGGTTCTGTGGCGGTTTCGGTCCATCCCTGATGAGGTCCAGTCTTGATTCGATCTTGGATATGTCCGCGTCGACTGCGGTGTAGTCGATTTCTTTTGATAGTCTTATGGAGCTTTCGTAGCCCTGGAAATTGCAACTCATTAAGATTGTATATTTTGCGTCACAAGCCTATTGGTTTATTTAAATTGATTTGGAAATTCAAAGTTAAGCTTGCTACTTTATTTAACTGTTGATTAACTTCTAAAACAATGTAATATTTTTCAAATTACCTTTTATACTGCACAATTTAAAAGGTAATTTGAAAAATATTGTATATAACCTACATAAGGTGGCGGGGACATCTACGCGCAATCTGTCACAATGCATTCAGTACAATCATGATTCTGAATCCCCCTGTATTGATAATGTTTGGTGTTCGGTTATTTAAAAAAAAATATGTTTCATACATTTTGATCGCGTATGTATTGCAGTGTTAAATGAAATAGCACATTTTGTTTTTATAATCGACGAAAAATGTATCCGTAAGTCTAGAATCATGTGCTGAATTCATCGTTATCTTGCCACCTTGAATAGAAGTCCAGTGAAGAATTCAACAGTCAAATAATAAGGACCATTTATAAGCAGGTGCTTATATCATATATTGTATATGCAAATATCATCAAAACCTTGTAAATCACGGAAATCACACAAAACAAAAACTCCAACTCTGTTTAGGTACAAATGATCCAAGAATGACTTACTTGAGACGCAAACAACAGCGGCGGCAGTTCTTTATAAAGGTCAGTCTTATCCGCTGCACAAATCTGTTGCTTGAGGTCGGACCACAGACCGGTCCGGTCGGGGATGTAGTCGGACAGCGTGATGTTGGGTAGGCAGAACGAATCCGTCTGATTCACTTCGATGTCGTGTAGCAGGCGGACTATCTAAGAAAAACAAAATTACATTCAATCAGCTGAATTAGTTTAAAAATCTCCTGAATTAGCTTTTTTATCGAAGAAGACAGATGCGAATAAGAAGCAGTGATGGCAATATCAGATATTTAAGTAGATGCAGTAAATAAAATTCAGGTTGATACCCTATTATTGTATTGATCTTTGGCCGTTTTGGGTAAGAAAAACAAAAATAAATAATTTTGAAAACAAATATTAATCATAGACTATGCGTATGGAGTATCCCGCAAATGCAATTAATATCTACGAGTGGCTGAAAATATGCTGTTCCATAAAGTTTGAGCGGGTAGGTATTGCACTTTTATATGAAACATTCTACGCTAGGGGTGACGAATAATTAGCTGATTCATGGTTACAGTTATATTCAACTATACATTCATTGTTCAACAACCAAACAGAAAATGCGTACGTACATCACTGGCAAGCACTGATAGCATTTTAACACTTATCCGCAAAACGCACTAAACGTAATAATAATAAAACCTCTATTGATTGGACACTGAACGAGGCTCTCGTTCAGTGTCCCTCACCCAATAAGGAATAAAAAATCACTTACATGTATCCCGTCAAAGTTACTGATCAGATCTTCAGTGACTTCAAAACTGTTTTCCAAATGGCCCAAGAACTTGTTAGCATAAGGTCCGTTATAGAGTACCCTCAGGAGTGTCCACCAGTCCTCGCCGGCCAGGAAGCTCAGGATGACATCATAGCTTTGCATGTTGGACTGCAAGTATTTCAGGTAGATAGGAATGCCCAGGTCATATGAATGCTTAGTTGAAGTTCGCAGTACATTTATGAGTTGTTTTCTGTAGATAGAAAAAAAAATTCTTGGTAAATATCACATCCTAAACATTTATCTCCAGATAGATTTTTTAATTGCTTGCCAAAGGTACGGATTTTAAACAAATGTAAGTAGACTTACCTATTGCTTAGAAATTCAAATACGTCTGTTACATCCTCTTCGCTACTTTTCAATGTGTACACTAAATTCAGCAAACTTTTCCTTGCAGTTTCGTAATCATGTACTGTAACATTTTGTGCAGAGGCATATATGAGACCATATTCTTTATTACAAATCTGACTTCTAACTCTTTCATCACTAACTAATATTGTTCTAGTTGTATTTGCTTGTAAATCACCACACATTTTGTCAAAGGCATCAATAATGCTATAATTCTCATTATTAGTCCATATAACATCTGTTAATATATCAAAGTGTATATTTACTGCGTCCGCTGGTTTTCTTCTAAACATATATTTGATCACGTTTAAGTCACTGGCGACTGCTTTCATTTGTTGCTCAGTACCTGGATATATCTTATTAACGTCTAATGTATTGATCACTGCAGATAGTTTATGAATAATACTGACTATTCTAGTCAAATAAATATGTGATACAAATTGTTTCATATTAATTTCGTTGAACAACCGATATGAAGGACTATTTTCATCGAATTTGAAAGTTAATAATGTATCGACGATTTTCTCTAGCTTTGCTTCGATTGTATTCATTTTGATATCATCCTCTGTCAGTATAGTTTGGTTCTTCTTAGACACTTCAGTTAAGTAGTCAGCTAATTCTGTAGCTTTGGTGTAAGCGTTTTCAAATCTGCTCGTTAGATTTTCCACGTGGATTGTGAAGAAGTAATATTGCTGAAAATAATAGTAATGCATTAGATGTTGAATCCTTTGAGACAAAGTTTGGTTTGTAGCCCAAATAGGCCAAAGATAAAGGGGGCAACGTATACCACAGACTTTATTGGCGATTTAGACTGTAGGTAGATATAACCGTAGGTAATTCTTACAATTATGAATGTAACAATTTGAATATAATATAGAAATCTCAGACTCGATCGCACAACAATTCTGTCACCTGCGTAAAATATAAGCCTGCATACGATAAATTGATCCACCAAAAATATGACTTCAGTCCCATACTCACAGGTTTGGAGAACACATCCAGCAGTGTGTTCTCTCCCCTGGGCAAGGAGAGCCAGTGCAGCAGAGAGGGACACACGAAGGGTTGGACCTTTTTCATGAAGGTGGCGTCGATGATGCTGCCTGAAGGAATCACCATGGAGGTGAGTACGGCCTCACAGTCCCAGAACTGCGATAGAGATGCGCGACGAACCTAGTGTAAAACGTAACGTACAAAGTTTAATTGGAATCCTTTGGGTAAAATAACTTCCGTTTATCTTGGCTTAGCTCCGCCTTCGGAATCTGGAAATGGTGATTTCATTAGAAGGCAATAATCATATCTATGTCTATCAATCTGCTTAATAATAAAAGCATATGAACCTCTATTAGAAGTCTAAATAATAATCGGTTTGTTGACGTACATTATCATTAGAAGGGGAATGAGATTTGACGCTACACTTTATACAGTGAACGCCACGTCTAAGTAACTCAACATTGGAATCACCTGTATGTCGTAACAGTTAGGACGGTTTTCGTAGTTGATGTGTTAACCATGGACATACAATTGACTCTACGGCCTCGGATGTTTTAGTCATCCGACTGTCGGTCGTTACTGTAAGTTGTCTTTATTACCTGACTCATAAACCCATAGTCCCAGTAGGAGTTGAGCAGCACTCCCAGGAACTCGGGCATCTTGTCGTACAGAATGTACAGTCCCGTGCTCCGAGTGAAGCCGATTACTTGTAGTATGTTCGCGTGTGGCTCTGTGAGATAAAATATTTAAAATTAGGACATCCAAAACTTGGTCTACTTTCTTAAAACATCGAAATACCCAGTTCATAACTCATAAATCTATATATACATAATTATGTAGGTACATAATAATCGCAATATCTTAATATGTCTACAGTTTCAAGGCCTATGATACGCTCAGCTTCGTTTTTCTACAATGTTTTTATGTGGTTTAAATAAAAAAGGACTAACAGAACATCATGCCTTATTTGCCCGAAGAGTTGGGCAGAGGTGTACTTATAGTACACCCATTTTGCCAGTTATATTGACTAATAACCATAAAAATAGAAAGTCAAATTAAAAAGTCAGTACCGACGAAGACATAAAATATTCATTATAATGGAATAAATACAAAAATAAATAATTTAAGTCAAAAAATAAATAAATGAACAAAAGCACGGACAGATGAGTCTGTAAAAACATATAGCGAAAGAGCAATTAAACATTACCATTAACTTCCGTAAAGTATGTCAACAAATCAGTGGCGATGTTCTCGAGTATGATCGAGAGGGATCCGAAGAAGTTCCTCCAGGCCTTCCTGCCGAGGAGTCTGCATTCATCATCCATGTTGCTGCCGATGCACTTGGAGTACCTCTCCCACATGCTGCTCATTGGCACGTCGCTGGGGATCGAGGAGTCGTTCATCGCATTGAAGACTATATCGACTTTGGAGAAGAGTTTCCTATGACAAAAGAATTTGAAGATTGGTTAGACAATTAAATTCTAATAGAGGTGATACTTATATACACTTAATGTATTGACCTGGTGAGCACTTATAATTAAAGATTTTTTTAACGTCAGGTTTTTTTTAAGGATCTTGATGATTATTGTTATCAGACACCATCTTCCCATTTCTCGAGATAAGCTAAATTCCATACTTTTGTGTTGAAAAGGATGCCTACTGAAGATAGCACCCAGAAGGTAATCAGAATCGAATCATATTTAGAAAAAAAAAACATGACTGCCTCCCGTGCTTAGATCCCTTAGCGAAAATTTTGGTATATTTTCATATTAATAATAACGTTTTTTTTCTTTTAAAATTATATGATCTCCTGAATCCCAAACTAGCTAAGACCCTGTATCGTGGAAGTCAGTGCACTTCTATGGTAAGTTATGTGTAAAAACTTTTAGATCACAGCCTAGACAACTCCAAATGAAAACATAGACAGTGAAAGACATCATTATCAATCTAAGTAGCATCATACTATATTGTTTTTCATACAAACCTTAACACAAGGTCTCTCTCCGTAGTATTCAGTGCCTCCACAGCATACTGCCAGGCCTCCTTAAAACCGAAGCGTCCATCAGCAGTGTCATTCAACACGTACTCCATAGCATCCTTGGTGACCAGGATATCTTCCACCAAGGAGTCAAACATGGACGAAAACTTGAGAAACAGGTGGGGCGGGTAGTCTGTGGTGTTCCATATCGAGGGGATCTGGAAGATGACAGTGGGATTGTAGGCTTCATAATAAATGTCAACTGAATAGAAAGCTCGTACGTAGTTTTACTATTTTCTGTGGCTCGCTGCAATAATATACGGTTTCATGTCCAACGAGCTGATACTTGACAGCTGACAGCATTTCTATAAGTCACAAGCATGAGCTATATACCCATGCAGTTAGAAAACGACACCCATGATGAAACTTTTCGGAACCGGCATTTTGGATTTTCATTTTGATCTCACTACTGGCCTCCTCGAAAACAATGAAAACTACCTCAGTTTCACTCTTATTCTATTTTATGTATTAAACTAGCTTTTGCCTGCGGCTCCACCCACGTGATTGTCGGTTATCGCGTAAAAAAACTAGCCTTTGTCCTTCTCTATATCCCTGGCTACGTTTCTGCCAAATTTCATGACGATCGGTTCAGCAGTTTGGGCGTGAAAGCTTGACAGATAGATAGAGTTACTTTCGCATTTATAATATTAGTCGTACGGTGCAACGCTTATTCGTTACGTGGTGATTTCTACAATTTATTCCTACCGCAAGCTGCGTTAAAGAACTTTGTTTCAAAATTATTAAATACTTCTAAAATTGTTACTTACTTTGATATAATTATTTTTAGCAGCAAGATACTCGACCCATTCCACCATGAACTCCTTATTCATGCACAGTATGGTTTCTATTCCTCTCACTGCGTTTTTGGAAGAAGGATTCATCTGCAGCAGTTCCGACAAGCTGGTGTTGGAACACGGCCACGGGGGCTCAGAGTTCATGAGGGAGATAATTGGTTCCACCTGCAAATGTAACGACTTTTGAAAATTTGGCATCTAGAGTGGATCAGAAATTTTTGACTTTTCTACAATATTAATTTTAATGAGAATTTAACTTGACTAGAGCTTCTGATAATATTAATAAAAATAAAGATTCACAGTAGATTTCGATTTCCGTGGGGGTCTACTCTCTACGCACTAAATCCGTAGTTTCGGTCGAAGTTACTGGTGGTTCAACTCCGTATCACCTACAGTTTGGGGCCCGTACCTCCCATTAATATTATTATACTCTTTGGCCGTACTAACATTGAATGACACATATAAAAAGTACTCTGTGGAATGACAACACAATTTAACAGTTGTCCTTGCCCTCGATGTGTTAATGGATGGCGAAAAAGTTAATTAATCTGGAGTAGGGTTCATTTCGAAGTATTTAACTAGTTTCGGACGGGCCTGTATCTTCGTTGACGGACTTAGATATTAGGCCTCGTGATTTGAATAGTTTTTCGGAAACTAAGATTAAATCTTTCAAATTAAACACTAAACAATCGCTTTTGCGCCCTCATTCTATGCATACTTGTTTTTCTATGCATTTTGATGTTTCAGTGCCGAAAGGAAGATCTATCTGTAGATACTTACATCAGTGTCATCACGAATGATGATGTCCACAGCGTCCATAGTGAGCTGTGGGATGTTCGGGATGATGTTGCTGAGTGCTGCCACGGTGGCAGGAGGGAGATTACTAGTGTACGAGCTGTTTGTCAGTAACGCTGAAATTGTAAGATCGTGTTTTAGACTGCGGACATTAATGCCCAAGGCAATATGACCTTCATCCACTGTATGAGACGTGGGTTTTTGGTATAAATGATTATGACCGAATAGCATGATCAGCCTATAATGTTGTCACTGCTGGGACACAGGCCCTCTGCGAGAGGGGCTACAAACTACCACGCATCGTATTTTTGGTTTTATGATATGCCGATTTCCTCACGATGTTTTCCTCCACCGTTTTGGCAGCAGCGGTGATGATATTATTAACACAAAGTAAAGTGCCTGTCAGCGTTCGAACCCACGACCTACAATTCGCAAGTCAGGACCATTACCACTGGGCCACCTGTGCTCTCACCCTGGGCCACCTGTGCTCTCACCCTGGGCCACCTGTGCTCTCACCCTGGGCCACCAGTGCTCTCGACGTGCCCTTACTTCATATGCTCATTTCTATACTGAGCTTTTCTCGAGACGTGACAGAATTATTTTTCATTTTAGCAAAGGCATTAGTGATCATAGTAAAGAGCCATTTGAACATAACAAAGCAGATGCTGGTACGTAAGGCGATGTCTGAGTCGAGTCTGGGAGCCGAGCTACTGTAGCCTATTTCTTTTCAGAAAAATTAATTAGCACTTTGCCCGAAATAGGATTCTAAGCACAATACTCACACTAGCGACCACTAGATCATTAGATCAACAAGGCAGTTGTATAAATGAAAAATTAATACATTTTTGTAAGTAGGTTTGTAACGTCAATCATAATTTTATACATTAGTGTTTCCCATCTAACTACTCTGAGTAGAAAGGCTGAAACTAAATCAAAGGTCACCGTTTTTTTTTTAAATCCAGACGTTTTGTTGGTCAGTTCATGTGAAGACCATATGGATTGGTATCCGAAATGGTCATTTGAGGAAAGAACCACATAGATTGAGATGACCTGTCCAGTCAGTGCATTCATTTGTCAGTAATCATGCAGCTCAACTCAGTACTTAGGAAGCTCAACTAAGTAGCTATTCATCTTCCCCCACTAAAAGATGCTAAGTCTTACATCTAGATTCTTGAATCACAAAAAGAAGAGTGTTACCTGCAACCAATTTGACAGTATCATCGAAAACGCTGAGAGGTCCAGCAGTGGTTGCGATGGCGTATTTGATCCTCAGCCAGAAATCACCGCTTACGTCAAACAGACCATGGTCCAAGATGTCCAGAAAACGGAAAATTAGTTTTACGCTGAAATGGAAGAATTAAAGAAGATCTTTATAATCATATGCAATAATAGTCATAATTGAGGGACTTGTGGCTTAGCAATAACAGTCGCACGGGTTGATCGATTGAAATAAGCTACGCTCGCCACGTTTGAACTGTGGATGGGTGACCATCTTTAAATACAAAGAGCCCTCTTCGCTTCGGAAAACACGTTAAGCTGTTGGTTCCGGCTATCATTCGTGGAGCTTGGATAGTCGTTACGGTTCGTCAGATGCCCAAAATTCACAGACAAGTATTCTTACCAAGGCCAGTTGCCCAGTAACTGGGGTGTGGAGGTATGATAGACAGTCGCTCCGCGTGTAACACTGGTTACCAACACAGTTGAGAAAAGCCTAGGCAGATGATGATGTTGATGATATCATAATCATTTTTGTGGTAAGGGAAACAAGTTGCTGGCGAATTGCGATGTTGCTGTGTTGCTGGAAACTTAAGTTTCGTAGTCATGGTAAAAAAATTTAAGCAACTGTTTCCCAACTTTTGTTTCACGTGCTTCACGGTTTTTAACAAAGTTCTCGACAATTATACTTTCAGGATATCCCTGTATATCTAATTGTCATTTTCTCTGTCGCTCAATCACTTTTATAGTTAGTGTAGTTGAAAAGTCCAATGATTAATTAAGTTACGCTTATTATAACGCGAGTCGAATCTGACAGATAGCTGCATGTTGACCTCTTTAATGTTACCGGATCTAACGATATCATTAGCGTCTTTGGAAAATCCACTTTACATCCATTAAACATCAAAAAAGTCATCACACTATCCGAAGGGAACACCCATATTTCAATGGATGAGTATGCCTGTAGTAGGAGACGATAACACATCAAGTTTTATTTATTATTAAGGATTGCTAATATTTGGTTTAATCCTCTACGGTGATACTTTAACACCCTGGAAAGTCAACCTTAAATACTACAAACTTCAACCTGCCTAGCCTGCCAGTCTAAACGGGTGCTGTTGAATACCAGTAGTTTACATAGAGCGACTGCGTATCTGACCAGCACAACTCAGTTACTGGTTAGCACGATACCCACCTTGGTAAGACTGGTTGTCAGATTTTTGGGTTTCTAACTACCCGAAATGACTGTGATAGATCTAGAAATGGCAGCCGGGACCAACGGTTTAACGTGCTTTCTGTGGCACTGAGGAATCTCGATATGTGATGGATGGTCACCCCATTCACGAATTGACCGCGGTAAGCGTAGTTTAACCTTCGATTGATTCGTGCGGCTGTTACTATTTCGCCACGAGCCCCTGACTACAACCTTAATGACATGCTAATAATAAGACCAGTAAGACCACGTAATGAATTATTCTCAAATTGTAGTTCATGCCTATTTAGAGTGTCTTATAGTTAGGTATCTTCAGAATATTGGTAAACAGGAGCACATATACATACATCATACAGCCTATAATGTCCCCACAGCTGGGACACAGCCCCTCTTTGTGAGAGGGTGTGGGCCATAAACCACCGTGCGGGCCCAGTACGAGTTGGCAGATGTCACGTCTTAGAATTTTAGGTTCTAAGACATTTGACAGTTTCCTCTCGATGTTTTCCTTCACCGGTTTGATAGCGATAATGAAACAAAGTAAGTCAAGCGCCTGTCAGGGTTCATACCTACGACCATACATCGACTCGACCCGTAAGTCGCAACCACATCTGGCTCACCACTGCTCTAAATCTATAACTACAAATTTCGACATACCTTAACCTCAAACTTCTCTCCATATTCTTGAGCCCGAACCAGAACTCCTTGGCCTCGTTCAACAAGGAGTTTATCTGTTTCTTGGTGGCCACATCCATGTTATAGCTACTGAACTGGAAGAGGTAAGTGTAGTCTCTGTCTAACTTCACGTACAGGTACTTCAGGTTGTTGATGAGGATGTCCCAGTTTAGGTTTATCGCTGGGTGTGAGGAGTTCTTGATTGTGGTAATCTGTGAGACAAATAAAAATTTGAAGGGCGTTTTTGGATTATGAGTTCGCAGCTTTTACCAGCAGCTTCACCCGCGTGCAAGTCGAAAATTATCCCACAGGAACGTACTACCGGAATTAAGTATTATATGTGTTAATCCAGGTTATAAACTATTTGTGTGCCAAATGCGTTTAGCCGTTTTTGCATGATTGAGTAACAAATATCAAAACATCTAGACATTTGAACGTAAAACTTCCACATTTATAATATTAGTAGGATAGTCGGATTCTTGATTATAAAGCTTCCATGAGAAAATTGGCATGAACTCGAAGTGATGCATGCGTGTGCTTTGTTCATAAATCAGTATCTTGTACGTAACTGGAGAATATAATTCTACGTCTTTATGTATAATTGCATATCTAAACAAAAACAGACTTTAAATTAAAGTCGTCTTATAGGTCTGTCTGTCTGTGGTCAGTTGTTCTTATAGGTCTGTCTGTGTCTGTGGGCAGTTGTTCTTATAGGTCTGTCTGTGTCTGTGGTCAGTTGTTCTTATAGGTCTGTCTGTGTCATTGGTCAGTTGTTCTTTTAAACTCCGTAACGGATTTTGATGTGGTTATTTTGATAGTGAAATCATTTAGAAAATTTATTCCGGAATGTTTATGTAAAAAAAAAACATACAATCGCGCATTGGATTTTCAACAGGTCAGTGTTGAACCGAGTGTTGAGAATCTTTCAGTTTGCATCCCAGTACGTCGAAAAAACACACCGTTCGATTTTCAACTCTCGGCGCTGGACAGTGCGTTGCTGATCCAGTGCGCGAAAGCGAATAAATCCTGCATTTTTACGCTCGTGCCCACTTTTATTAATTACAATAAACTAGCTTTCGCCAGCGGCTTCGCCTACGAGGCAGTCCAAAATTATCCCACAGGAACGTACTACGGCGACAAAAAGGATTCTATGCTATCCAGGCTATAATCTATTTGTGTGCCAAATTTCATTCAAATCCGTTTGGCCATTTTTGCGTAATTAAGTAACAAACATACAAACTTTCATATTTATAATATTAGTAGGAGAAATCTCAAACTTGTATCAAGTAATAAAAACCGTGCAATGCAGGGGCACCTCGCTAGCATATTTGAAACCGAAACGGTTATTTGTTTCTTTGTAATTTTTTACACTTCAAGCCCTAACTGGTTTCAACGAAATAGATCTAGTGTATCATTTATGGCCGTGCTTAAAATTTTATTTGAGTTATTCAAGTTGTCAATATCAAAAAACGTCTCTGATCTTGGTAACAGTTAAAGATTCAAATACTTACAGCTTTCGAAATAGCAGAGTCAGCGGTGAGTCCGTTCTCGATAGCAATGGTGGCGTCACACAGTGCTTCTACTAGCTTGCTCGCTCTGCTTTTCTCTGGTGGTAGTTCCAAATATTCATTCGCTGTTTCTACACTGTCACACAGCATCTCTTCACCATAAGTAGACAGGGCTTTGTAAGTCTATGATAGAAAAATATAAGTAGATATTATATTAATAATAATTTGTAAATATGTGAGCACCGTGTATATATATACCTACCACATACTTAATTTATCTGTCATTACTTTATTTTTAATTCTGTTTATTTGTGGTAAGTATAGTAATTTAATTTCAGTCGTCTTATATAATGATATAATTAATGTATGCTAAGTATTGCGAAACATTTAAAAAGGCTAACGGTGGAATTTCTTGCACGTTCTTCTCCATACGAAACTACCTTTGGAAGGGGCGACTAGAATAAATTCTATTTTTTTTTGGTAAATTTTACAAAAAGAAAAGTGAAAGTGCCCTGTGCTTATTTGAAAGAAATGATTTGACTTTGACTTTGACCATCTTAGACTAAATCATGGTCAACTTTCCTCAAAGTGAGGTACATAAGTAGAAACTTGAAGCGTTAATAAGGGCAAGTGTTAGTGCGGAACTTTTATAAATAAGGGATAGCGTTAGTCATCCAATTTAACCCTATGTCTTTCTTGCTCTGAAATAATGATGGTTTCTCTTCAGTTCAAAACACCAAACGTGAACAGTAAAATGCAGAAAATTATGTTTGGTTTGAATTAACTTTTACCATTTTGTTTTGAGTAATTTACTAAGTTATGCTTAAGTCACATAATTCTTCTAATAAAATCAATCACTGTCATCAGCATTATTCTTCTTCTTATACATTCCCAAAATTAAACTAGCATAACATACCTTTTCCTCATTCAGGGCCGTCCTCAACAGAGTCATGACCACATCCACGTACACATCTTTGAAAGCCTGAGCCTGAGCCTCGGTGGTCTGTTCCAGCTGCTCGTTGATGGCCGACACCAGGATGATGACGTCATTCAAGTACGGGGAGATTTTGAAGTCAAGGATCGGATTTTGCTGGACGATTTCTTTGGCTATGGCTCCATGGAGTATTATTCTGAAAGATAATTAACAGCTTAAGAAAATAATTTTATAACGCTGGCCCAGGATTCATTAAAGTAGGCTGTATATTGTTTGATTTATTTCTTATAACTACTATCCTGAGATGCTATCCCATTAGGGTTCCGTACCCAAAGGGTGCCAACAGAACTAGTGACGTAACAAGATAATGTGGTGATACGTTTGTTGTGTTTTGAATTCAGTAAAACTACGAAACCAAAAATTTGTTTAGAATTCTTTGAGTAATTTTGAGCTGAAACATTCTATACCTGATATCATTTTCACCTCTTTTGGATAGATGTACCCTTTCCGATATCGCAACGTATATATGTTGTATAATGCCGAGAACTATAAGCACATGAGTAATTTCTGAGTCTACTTACAGCATCTGTTTTCCCAAATGCCCCTTCGTTCTTACGACCTGCATTAGCTCTGACTCTTCGTTCACCTGGAACAGCGTGCCCCAGGGCACTTCAGCCCTCTTCTCTGTCTCTATCCTCACGAGGGCTTGGGTAAAGTTCTTGAGGACTTTGAAGTCTTGCTCGATTGTGTACAGCTGGTTACTCGTATCCTTGCCCAGGGTTTCTTGGATAAGGAGGGATGCCATGTTGTTTATCTGGGCAATTAAAAATGAATTCATATATAAAGACAGTTTAGTAACACGAATCCGTCGTTAGGGCAAAACTTTTGAGTTTAGTAGTCCAACTTCTAATTTAGTTAAAATTATACAGTTAGCTGCTTAAGGAACGTAATAATAGCGTGGAATGTTACTTTTAAGATAAAGTCGAGCCGATTACAATTTATACTTAAAAATAATAAATAAAACTTACATTGTTCTTAACTTCAAATACTCCAAAAGACTCAATCAAGTCAGACACATAGTTTTTCCACGCATCGGTGCACAGTTTTGTCTTAAGAGAATCAGCGTCCGTCTCAGATATCACGAAGAACGTTTGAAGTTTATATACATCACAGAACATTTGGCCGGGGAAGTTGATTTTTGATGTCAAAATCTGCGAGACAGTAAAAGTAAGTATTCAATATTTCAAAATGGATTTATCAAAAGCGATCGACAAACTATGCTCATAAAAAAACAATTTTAATTACTCATTATTTTTTAAATTTATTTATTGATAAGGCATAATATTGTACATAAACAGTGGGCGGTAATCCGCAAACTAGGCATTTGCCTGTATCTTAGGGGTCAGAATTGCGACATTTTCATAGTGAGGTACATAATAGTATTACATAACAGGAAAACATAAACTAAACTAAAATCAATTCACATAAAACACTTAAATTATACCTTGCTTTATGCATGAGATCACACAAGGCAAAATAAAATAATCAATATGAGATCAATTAAGAAACAAAAATATATAAATATATCAACAAAAATGTTATTAATTAGATAGTATCTTAAAATCTATTTGACAAATTTAAATGTGAAGTGTAAGTGTGAGTATATGTTAGTGAGTGTGAAATTGGGTTTGTGTGTGTATTAAACCGTAACTTTGCATAATTTACCTGAGTCCTTTCAGCATCAGCCAAAGCTTCAAATGCCTTGCCAACAATATGCGGTGGTATTCCTTTAAGTATTTCAATAGCGCCGGGGTTCTTCAGGGTAACATTGTAGGTCAACTGTTCAATATGCATGTTTATGTCGATCACTTTGTAGGCGCTCTCCATCAGCTTGGCCAGAAGTGTGGAATAGAACAGTACATCGTGTTTTGTTTTATTTGGAAGGAACTTGTTGATGAAGTTCATTACTTTGGATAAACTAAAATATGAACCGGTATCATTAGTGTGTGTGTGGAATTGGTTTTTGTTTTTGACGCCTTAAGAGCATTCATTCCACGCGGGCTGGCAACAACGCATTTATAGTAACTTTTCCTGATTATTTCATTATACTATACAAGCACAAGTACAATTTTTTTTCAGCCTAGCACTAGATCGTTGGTATTTATAATTACTTTAAATATTTATTCTTTAATAAAAACATTTAATACTAAGTAATACAAGTAGACAATAATTGACGGTATGTCGATTTTTTAAAGTAAATACTAAAATAATTGTAAAAAAATAGCATACAAACAAAATACCAAAGATCTAGTAAATGGCTGAAAAAAGTGATTACTTTTGTTTGTATTATGAAATTATCACGAAAAGCTCCATAAATGCGCCGTTGCCAGCCCGCGTGGGGAGAACGCTGTTAAGTCATTATATATTGGGTAAATAGTACGTAATTTTGAAGTTTTCTACTTACATACTGAATGCATCAATCGACGGATCCTTTTCAATAGCTTCTTCAAACACGTTAGCTGCATTGTGGAATAAATTAGATACAGCTTGTAAACCAGTTTCTTTTGTATCAGCAGCTATTAGATGATGGCGTTGTTTGGCAAATACTTTGTCCATATACTGAAGTCCAATGACAATAGCGTCAGTAAAATCTTTAATTATTTGATAGGATTGAGTGTCACCAAATGTTGGTTTAAATAGATCCATTAGTTTTGGTATTCTGTAACAAACAATACATAAATAGTTGCGTCAAGGGGCTTAACAACAGATATGTTATAACAACTATTTGGAAACTTACAAATTTAGCTGTATGTAACTGAAATCCGCTTCTTGACCTTGGAAGATGGAGACCAGCTCCGGAGGCAGGAAGTTCTGGAGCCTCATCATCCGTAGCACAGCCGTCAACATATCGCCTAGAGTATTTAATCTATTGTCTCCTGACATTTTGAAGTACATATCTCCTAACTGAAACATAATGGAATCATGAAGGTTGTTACGGCTGACTTTTTAAAGTAGTTAACTAAAAATATTTAAATCAGCTAAAGTATATAGTCCAGCAGCGGTTTATAACTCACCATTGTCATATATTTGCTATAATCTACTTGGAACAGTACATCAATAAATATCTTTTGTAGGTCCTCCATTGACATCGAACACAGCTTCTCCACTAAGATTTTCATATGTTCATGGTTTCCCATTACTATGGTTTCATTTAAAGAGGTTATGCTGCACCTGTTCACGTTGCTTTTTAATAACTGTAATTGAAAAACATTTTTAGATAATTATTATACATTTTGACTAATAAATTAGCTTTTATCTTCATCTTTTAAAATCGTTAATCGCAGTTAATTCTGCTATTATTTAAACCAGTATTTTCTGTGCACGCTATTGCCTTTTTTTCATCATAGTGTTTTATTGTTTCTTTAACAACAAAACAACAAGCAACACCAATTATTCTCACCATTCAATTTACATTCATTATTAATGTATTAATAATTAGTAAAGTAGAATTTATTTCCTTTTACAATTCTAGCATTAGTCAATTTGCTTAATCCCACACTTGTGTTACATGTTACTCTTCTTCTACTGTAATTATATTATAATTAATAGAGTTATTTCCGGCTAAACACAAACTTACACCTTGAAAACTGAGCTCGGCATCCATGACGCTCTGTGCGACATCATCGTTCAGCTGCAGCTTATCTGATACGTAACGTTTTATTCTTCGAGGTTTCATGAATAAGTCTCTCACTTTAAGACCATTTTCTGTAAAAGAATATGTTATTATTGCTATGGTTCTAGTCACAATATTACTAACATCATTCATTCAAAACATAACATTTTGCTTGACTTTTGAATACACATTCAGAAGGTAGGTAAGGTATAAACACAACCCGGTAGGTACGACCCGAATAAAAACTTCAACTGATATGTTGATACACAGCGGTTTAAGTTTCTCTCCGGGGTGCAATAACAAAGGTGACAAACATCGTAATGTGAACAACTGATCACTATTATGTCTCTAGGGGCAGACGATGTTAACAATTTGGAAATGGTCATAGCACACACATAAGAATTTCTACGAAAATCAGTAGGTTAATCTTCTTCGTTACATTTTTGACGTGTTATAACTGGTACTTACTACTAATGTCTATAAATGTTGGCTCGTCCACCACGTCTGCAAGTGTAGCCAGGAGTTTGATAGCATCTGGTACGGAAGCAGCTACATCCAGCACTGAATCATTAAACATAGGTGCCAGCTGTCGCTGCAGATAGGTTAATCTGTAAAGATTTTCATATTAATAACTTCTCTTTAAAACTAGTCTTTTACTAATATTTAAATAAATTCTCCTTTATATTTACTACAACAGAATGCATACACATCTTTTACTTTAGAAATATATTTAATCTTCTGAAAAACGATGGATAGTCTGCGTGACAGATGATATCGCTAGAAAGGGCACTATCGAAATGATGACTGATGGAGATGTGTGGAAGAGAAATATATGTTGCCCGATCTCCAATAAATTGGAAAAAGGGCAAGAATAATGATGATTTAATTGTCTGAATACACGCCATTGTAGACATCATCCATCGCTTGCCACCAGTGAATATCGAGATCAAGAATGGGTCCCTGTTTTGGACGAATACATTTCATAAAGTTTTCTGAAATAAATGCTGGTTTATAAAACTTACTTTGAATTCTCATAAGTGGGTAGTTCGTCAAATTCATCTAAAGGTAAACACTCGTTGTTGACACTGCACATTAATGACTGCATAAACTTCATCATACCAGCGCTGGGTAGCGCGCGCGCAGGGAACCCACCTAAACAAGTAACAGAATATAATAAAGAAAAGAAAAGAAATAAGGAACGTTTAATGCGGTAAAAATAAAACGCAAAGAAAAACACAATAAGCAACAAGTTGGGGGAAAATATGCGTCACATCCACGCAAAGCGACCGTCGTTCAGCATAACGCTGCGATTAGAGCCACAGTGCTGGTTAATAATGCTATTCAATTATAATTTAAAAAACACTACATCAATTTTAACTAAGTATGAACCTAAATGTTTGCATGTCACATTATTATGACTCAGTGTTCTAGTGACTTAGGATCTCTATACTTAATTTATTATTTATATTTAAACCAAAATTGTTCCAACACTTATGGCAATTTTGATTTGATAATGCGATCAGAATAACCAAAATGTTGTAAGGAAAGCATTACATATAAATATGGATGGCTATCTTAGAGTAGGAGAAGAACAAAGATACGATGGCCTGTGTGAAAGTTTATAAGGCTAGAAAGGGGCTGACTACTTCTAAGATGGCTAATAGAGATGTATCGAAGAAGAAGACTGCAAAACAGGAGAATTATTAACGCAGAAGAACGCAAGAGATATTTAAGAAAGTATACTCAAATTTTTACACCTACAAGGTTGTTGAAAAGCAATTCAATATTTAATCTTTACCTTTATGGAAAAAAAATCATCCAAATTTTCAGTTGAGGTTACAAATTCAAATCACATTATTGACTAGCGGATTATACTGAAATTCAGTACAAGATTATTACCTGGCTAGACACCAGGGCAATAATGACTTACTTGAGATTAGGTTTGCATGACATATAATTTGACAAAATCGAGCAGGAGGTGTGAACAATAATAAATACATATATCGGCAAACCGATGCATGGTAAATAACATGGTAATCAGATTAACATTGAACATATAGAAAACATCGAAAGTTAAAATTTCGTCATCACCGGACGATCAAAGAAACTTGAATCATTTAAAATTGCATGCATCTCGCGTTTCAAGCGAACGCCTGATGTTTGTTGATGAGTTGTGATCAGCACGTTTGTTATTCACTGTCAGTGATTTATTATTCTGGTCAGTTTGACAGGGAAAGTAATGAAAAGAAAAGACGACTGTTGTAAACATAACATAACAGTGCATAATAACAACATCAGGCAAAAGAGGCAAAAACGGGCGCCGCCAGTAGGGTCTGGTCATCTCTTAGCTCCCACGGCTTGTTTTAATTTCTGAATTGTTATTTTATTTTTGTTTTAATTACGGACGCTTTTAATGTGCACGTCTTTTTACATCGTTCTCACATTGATAATTTCAACATAATGATGTAACCAACTTTTTGTAACAATACCATGATCTTAAAAAGAGTCCATGGAGTTTCTTGTCCGTTCTTCTCCATAGGTACCTACGCTTTGGAATGGGCAACTAGCTTCATCTTTCTAACTCACCGACCTTGACAATTTAAAAGTGCCTGCAATTGGTTTATTTGAAATAAATGCTTTGAGTTTGAGTTTAAAAAGAGTTCGTAAGAATCGTAGCAGGTGGCGTTCTGTGAGTAGTTTCTGCCAACCCCCGGGAAGAAAGCGTGGCTTTACGTATATACGAGTATGTATATGTAAAATAACGCCTGTTTTCCGAAGTCTAAGTTTGATGTACCTATAGTACATCTACATTTCACCAGTGATGTTTAAGTCTGGTGCAATAGAGCCTAGTGCCGTCAACACAAATCCAAATAACGGGCCGCTACTCGCTACTGACATATTCCTGATAGAAGAACCCAATATCATTATGGCAGATCTGGAAATCGAACTCAGGATCTCGTGCTCAGCAGAAGACCAGTAAGGCAATAGTTCGTTAATCTTGCGTGGTACAAAAAAGGATTGCGTTTTTGTGCGCTGAGTTGCAGTTGCACATTGAGTTTGTTGCGCCACTTCTTCTACCCAGGTAAAAGAGTGCTGAAGAAGTGGTGAAGGGTGAGCGTTTTGCGGGACTTTCTGATGTAATTTTGACGTTTGAAAACTGCTAATTCTCAGCCTAATTTGAATAAATTACTTTTGGTGTTATCTTGCATGCTGGCAAATATCTTTACTATGACACGAATCGTTCTGTTCGTGTAAAAACGAGAGGAGAAGGACTGTGATACTTACATGTGGGATAGTCTTCATTATTTATGTTCAGCCTAACTACGTATAAACTAAACATTATAGCCGACGCCCATATGAAGCCCATTAGTGTGATCTGTAACAAAGCAATGTAGTTGTCAAACAACAAAGTTAAAAATACCTACACCATCTGCACTCCCACTATATTGAGACCTTAATGATTGTTCGTTCATAATGAAACTAGTAATATAATTTGATTGTGTATAGCATAGCGTGGATTCGGCCGTTGACAATTAAAACTATGCCGCCATACAAGCTAGTGCAGTTAAAATATAAACAATATTTTTATTTGAAGAGTATCCATGGAGTTTCTTCTCCGTTCTTCTCTTTATAAAACTACTACGCTATGGGCCACTAGCTTTCTGTTTTCTGGCTGTCGTCTGACTTCTTGACCACTCAAAAATCCTCGTTGTTGGGTTGATTGAAAGAAATATTTTGAGATTAAAAGACAACTGACCAGTTTTCTCTTTCGTATGAGGTAGTCCTTCCACAGCAGCAAGCGTAGTTGCTGCCCGCCTGCCATGGTGCCGCGCTGTTAGTACCACGCGACATTCCTGCAACAAAACAAAGGGTAGTTGAATTATATGTTGATCATGCGATCATCGTTGGAAGACATATTAGGTCATTTGTAGTTGGGATATTGGGAAGACATTACCACAATTACATTATCATTACCACAATGGCATTCTACCGTGTCCGCACTGTGCACGTACCTTTACAGTCAAGATAGATTACATTAGGCACATCAGAAAACACGCTCGTTACCTATAGTTGTCGAAAACAAAAACAGTCACCGGAGCCGAAATCGGCATAGGATTGGGATTCATTCATACATTCATTGGGAAGACAACTTACTTGTGGAGATAATAGTACAAATGTTAATAATAAGAAACTATGACAATACTTGAGATATAATATTATAAGATATTGAGATATATCTAATACTTTTAAACGAGCAATTCTTGTATATATATATGTATATATACAAAAAAAATCAGCTCTTTCATAGAAAAGTGCAATCAATACCTACGCCATCAAAATGTACGGAACTGATTTTATTTGTATAACCGACGAAAAATTTCTGCACTGGGGGTCTAGAATGATATGCTGAATTCATGGTTACAGTTTGCGCACTGGATAAAAAATTATCCTGTACAGTCTGAATCTCGGAAACGGCTCCAACGATTTTCATGAAATTTAGTGTGCAGGGGTTTAGTAATCGCGTTAGCTAGGTTTCACTTTTAGAAAACGTCAAAAAAAAACCATCCAGATATTATACGTAATGAGTGTATACGATGCAGATAGAAAACTTTGAATTAAAAGCCTGTTAAATTATGTGAGTCTGTCTGTGATGTACCTAAATAAGTAAAAATGATTTAAACCTTTCAATAATGTAACTAAAGATGATGACCAGTGATCGGATAATGGGCGCTGATATACCTAAGCTTCACTATTATTACCACGAAAGAATAATACGGACATACCTTGCAGAATCCCAGATCACGGAATCGTTCGTATAAAATACAAGATCTCTAATCTGTTAGACAGATAAATCAATTTCCAGTACTTGCGCCCGACTACCTACTCACTGATGATGACTGACAAGGCTGTTTTAAAAACGTAACATAAATCAAACGACTAACCACATAGCTCACTCAATTTACAGATTACAATTCAGTTTCAATTTCAACACAAAAAATCTTTACACCCAATTGTGTTTCAACAAAATTGAATGTTAATGAGAAGCTTCCGACTCATACATTTGGCTCATACATTGTACAATGTACGTAATGAATGACAATCACAAACAAATGTTATATGTACAATAGTCACAACATTGCATCGTTTTAGGGAAATCCGTTTCAATTAAGTTTCGCTTTAAACTTTGATAAAGATCATACCAAATTGTTTAGTTGTGCAGTTTTAATTTTACCTAGGTACTTAAGTGCCATCTAAGATTATAGGAATTCCCCATCTCATCATAAGCTTGGAATCCTCCACTGTTGACATGATCAGTGGAATCATTGCAATAATTACCTCACTTGAGGATTGATTGGTGATATTTCAAAGAAGGAAGATATTACTAACTATTTCTGTACCCGCTTCTTTACTAATATAATATACTAGTTTTTGCTAGAGGTTTTGCCCGCGTGGAGGTCGGAAATTATCCCACGGGATAAAAGGTTATAATCTATCTGTGTGCCAAATTTCATCCAAATCCGTTCAGCCGTTACTGCGTGATTGAGTAACGAACGTCCAAACATAACTATCCAAGAATATGATATTAGTAGGACGCTACAGTTACTCTGTCTGTTCCCTGATCACGCCTTAACGGCTAAGGGTTGGACCTCATCTGGCAGCACGGAATCGCATTTGTTCCGCCTGTGCTACCATGTGCTGCAGTATGCTGCCGCATGCGAACGCGCGCTGTCGCATTCCGCAGACAAAAAAGGCGATCGCACGCGTCGAGGATGGACGATCAATGATGCGTTAGCATGCTATCGCGCGCTTCAGCGTTCCGGAGTCTCCCTGCCGACCATTGCATTTTGTCCGTGATTCCGATCGCCTCGAGGATTCCGCCGCGTGCTATCGCATTATGCTTTCTGTCTCGGTCTAGCAAATGGCAGTTCTAAGCGACAGAAAGAGAAAGGGCGACGGAAAAAGGCGATTCCGTGCTGCCAGATGAGGTCCAACCCTTACCGCTCGTGTGCACGCACACGAGCGGTAAGCGTCAACACGTCGACGACAACAGGCGTCAACGGCAACACGCGTCGACGGCTGCAGTTGCCTATGTCGTTGGCGCGTGTCGCTCGGGCGTATGCACGCTAAATGGATTTCGATTCGAGGTTAGGTTAGACGACACTGTTTATCCCCGACATTTACGCACGCGAAGCTGCGGGCAAAAGCTAAATGATAAATGATTTTATTTCTGTAAGTAGGTTTGTGCAAAACACTTTTACACGTCCATTATATTTTTTAAACTAGATTAGGTCGGCGTTTCCTATCTGACTACTCTGAGAAGAAAGGCTGAGACAAACTCAGAGGTCACAGTCTCTTGAAGTCCAGACATAATTTTGGTCAGATCATGTGAAGACCATGTCATGTGGCCAGTCCACATGGTCTTTTGAGGAAAGAACCACACAGATTGAGTGGACCTGTCCAATCTCCCCTGCCATCTCCATGACTCAGAACTTGATGATTTACATTATAAAATTAATATAAAGACGGCTGGTAATCTATATTAACAATCTATCTGCCTCGTTAGTCTAGTGGTCACGTGGTGCTGAGCATGAGGCGCTGGGTTCGAATCCCGGGTTGGGCTAAGTGTTGTTGAGTTTTTCTGTATGTAATTTCTCAGTAGCAACCCGGAATGTTGACGGCAATAGGCTCGCCCCCTGTTACATGGGACTTAAACATAACTGGCGCCGTGTGGGAGTACTATAAGTACACCTCCCCCCACCCTAAACGTTCATGTATGTTGTTAAAGTAAATGTCACCGTGCACACCTAGTCTAGGAACTTAGTACTTCCTAGCTATTGGTTTGTGTTATTTATTATTTAGCTCGTGACTACACGGACAAAACCATCATTCCCAACTGCTGTACCAATTATTATAGGTCTACGCAATCTCTATTAGTCACCGTCTCAGCAGTCACTCACTGTCTAGTTTCTTTGGTCTTCTCTGCTGAAACAGGCAGCAATAGAAAATATCAAGCTACCATTGCTATAGTCTGTGTACAGAACTTTGCAATGGTGAGTTTTCGACCGTTTCTTCCGGCACATGTGCTCCGCTGTTATGTCCAAGAGTGTACTCTATCTGGTTTAAAATAACAGTCCCAATCAGATCCGGTGCTGCTTCCATTGTCAACTTAGCATTACTTCGTGATATATAAATAATGTCAACGTTTGTTGCTACAATTATCAGTTGCAAGGGCATTGTGATTACAATGAGATTCGAAATGATTTTGATTGTCATTCAGAGCCGTCATGACCTAGTATTCGTTGAGAATGGTGATTCAGTTTAACGGTGTCTACAAACAATATTGTAACGATGTGCGTTTGAACAGGTTCACTTAATTCTTTAGGATATGTATAAAATATAGATAGGTGCTAAGAACAAAAACAAAAATCAGCTTTTCTATACATTTTCACCGTGTAGGTATTGTACTTTTCTATGAAACAGCTGATTGTTTTTGTAAAACCGACGTAAAATTTCTGCGCTGTCTAGAATGATATGCTGAATTCATGCTTACAGTTTGCGCACTGGACAAAAACGTATCTTGTTTACCTAATATTATTATTATCTACAAGTTAGAGTTTCACTTCCGCTCTTGTATTACAACCTCACCTCCAATACTTGTAAAAGGACCCAGGTAGAGTACCATCCACCTATGTCCCCAAAATATTAATACATTTTGCCTAAAAATCACCATCAAAATCACACAACTGAAAACTAACGACTTACCTACCATTGAAACATTTAAAGTGCTACCTCCAAATCTTGTATAAACATCTTACAACAATGTATTGTTTCAGTGGCGGCCTTCGAGACGTCTTGTATAATGAGTGTTCGTGTTTGGTCGCATCCTGTCACGATGTCAAGCGAAGCCGCGTGATGGGCAGATGTCACTCTGATTACACGTTTACAGCTGAGGTAATTGATACGGTAAGGTGCACGTAAAAGGTTTGTGGAGGGTCACGTTAAGTTTTTAATCATAAATGTGGAGCTTTATTAGTTTTGACCAGGTCTTGGGGTCTTAGCCCGATCATAAAAGGTCTCATCATGATCATCTTAGTCGCCTTTACCCAACTATGTTAGGGTCAGCTTCCAGTCAAACCGGATGCAGCTAAAATCCAATATTTTACATGGGGCGACTGCCTATCTGACCTCTACAACCCAGTTACTGGGCAATACGATACGCTTGGTAAGACTGGTTGTCCGACTTTCGGGCTTCTGACGACCCGTAACGATCGCCAAAGATCCACGAATTACAGTTGGGACCAACGGCTTAACGTGTTTGCCGAAGCAAGGAGGGTCTTGATACGTCAAGATAGGTGACCATCATCCACGGACCAACCGCGGCTAGCGAAGCTTAATCTGATCGATCGACCCGTGTTCTGTTATTACTTCGCCACAAGTCCCTGTAACTAGCTGCATACCCGCACGTACTTAATACAGGATAGTAGTTAGCATTCAAGCATAAAAAATGAATTAGAAGCTCAAATTAGCACCCGCATGGTTATAATTCATTTCCTATTGCACTCTATGCAGACCTATTTGTATTTTGTAAACTTATTTACAAGTTATATAGCAAAGGTCACAACATGATTTAGCACTTCAATTTTGCGTTAATGGTAGGTATGTATATTTTTTTGGCACCAAGTTGTAGCTACTTATTGCATGTTATATTCTGCACACTTGGCAAATGAGAGATACACCGAGAAAAGTGTAATTTATTATGGACGCATTTTTCGGCATCTTTTTATTTAACTTATTTAGTACTAGCTTTTGCCCACAGCTCCGCCCGCGTGGATGTCGGTTTTCGCCTATGTCCTTTCTCATATCCCAGGCTATATCTCTGCTAAATTTTATGACGATCGGTTTTGCGGTTTAGGCGTGAAAGCGTAATAGACAGACAGAGTTACTTTCGCATTTATAATATTAATAATATAGTTATAATGTTAATAAAGTTATAATATTAATATGGTTTTAATATTATTAAAGTTATAAGATTAATATAGTTAGCAAGGATAAATATCTACTGCTTCCTGTGAGAAATTGAGAATGTGTTCGACATCCAACTGTGGCAAAGTGTTACATATTGGGTTGGGGCTCCACCGTAGATCAAGATATTCAAATTCGCTTACATTTTTCATTCAATTTGCACAGGTTTAAACCATTGAATGAGAAAAAGTAATTCAATGGGATTATATGAACTTAGAGGCGTCTATTGATGATTATAATGATTATGATTCTGTAAAGCTATATTTGCTACGCTCGCGTTGCCAGGCGTCCGGATAAAGCCGGACACGGTCAGGCTTTTTGGTTGCGTGTGCGGCCAAATTATATGGTGTCCGGCCTGTCCGGCTTTTTTCATTTGACAATTTTTAAACATGTGTTGGATTCCGCTCCGCCCGCCTAACCTTGTATCGCTAGCACAAGCGAGCGGAGTAGCACTGTACATAATAAACAAGACTGATTCATAAAATTTTGTTATTGTTTTATTACAATTTAAGATTATTTTATGGTAAAAGATAAAAAGCCTAGTTTTACTTTTCTTTTAATTGTAGTGTTAGTATAAACTAACACTAAAAAATTAAGGGCGTCGGCCTTTTTACCCAAATGTCCGGCTAAATAGACTGGTCTGTCTGGCTTTTCGGTTTTAAGACATAGCAACCCTACTCGCGAATAATATTTTAATCAAAATACAGCTTGACACTGACCTGAAAATTGTGAAAAACGTTAGAAAAATTGACATTTTCGCGCTACCTTGGCTCAGTAGCAGCTCGGATCCTGTATTTGGATGCGGTCGCCCCTATCACGTGGGAGTTAAACATAATATATTAGGCATGTTGGGATATAACAACTTGGAAACGAAGAGGGATTTAGCACTGGCGTCTTATATCCTTGGAGTATTCCGGGGTAACATAAATAATCCGGGTGTGCTACAAGGGATAGGCTTGTGTACGCCAGATGGGTACGTGCAGCGCCGACTTCGCCAATTTGTTTGCGGTGCCGCGCGGCCGAACTAAACTGTTAGACAACGTCCCCCTGACGCGAACAATGCGTACACTAAATTTGGTTGCCGGCACAATAGATATTTTCTCATGTTCACAGAGCGAGTTCGCAAGGGTAACGTTGCACGTTTTATGTTTTTTTAATTGTTAAATCTTAAGTGGCATTGACATATATGTTGAAAATAAATACATAACAAAAAGTAAATTGCAAGTACCTGTGGTTAATTAATGACACTACCGAATTGGGGACACTGTAACGGTAGTATATGTATGTAAAAAAAAAAAAAAATAACTGGCGAACCTTTTATGTATACACGTCTGCCTACCCTCTCAAGAATGCAGGCGTGATGTTCTGGTATTTTGCTTACATAGTAAAAACTGACTAACTTATCAGTAACTGTTTGATGGCTGTATTATTGAATATTTTGTCACGTCTCAGCCGTACTGCGATCACGCGCCCGCGCATCATCACGTACCTACTAGAGGTATTCGAATTTAGATCGAATTTTGCAGATTTTGTTACAATTAAGAAGATTACCAACGTGTATCTAAGGGTTGATTTTTCAATGGTCTAATAACTTTTATCTGAGGAATGAATATGTCGATTTGACAACTTTTATATGGAAAATATGCCAAACTGTCAGATTTATTCTTCGGATAAAAGTTGTCAGACTACTGAAAATCAGCCCTTAATTGATTAATTTATTTAATGAAGGTATCAGAGGTCATCTTCCAACTTAATCGGATGTAGCTGAATACCAGTAAGTACCTGTTTTACATGGAGCGGCTGCCAGTCGGACCTCCACAGCCGGGTTGCCAGACTTTCGGGCTTCTGACTACTCGTAATGACTGTCAGGGATCTACGAATGACCAACCGGGACAAGCCGGGACTGACGGCTTAAGCGACACTTGTAGAATAATTTCCATGAACTTTTCGTAGAAATTGATCTACGAGTGTCGTCGCGTCGCGATGTCGCGCCGCGCCTGTTTGAAGAAGCCTTTAACGTGCTTTCCAAGGCATGGAGGAGTCAACTAAAATCCCTGGAGCTTCATTTATTTATACATACATACAGAAGCTAAAATGTCTTGAACATAATTTGTATACTTCTGTATTTACCCCTTCTTAATTACGCAAGAATTAATTGCCACTAAAATAAAACTATTGAATGTCAATCATAAAAATATAGCAAATGATCTAAGATTCTCAACGAGCGCACCCGGCTGTGAAGAGTACATAATGTGGGTACTTAAGTTGTTTTTATTGTACTTAGGTACAAATAAAATAATTGTACCTACTTGCTTTTAAGTGGCGTTATGTTTGTCTGTGGAAGATTCCGTGTTTTTTGGACGGACAACGACGAACTTTTTGGAAGATTTTTTTGTCAGCTCGACTGAGGGATTTTGTTATATTTTCTCTCACATTTGAAACTTCAGATTCTGCGTTTTTTTTACGTAATCGTCACCCCTTAGTCTCCCGAAGCATTGGGGACCGGTGTACCTACAGTACACCATTTCATTAGTTATATTTAACTCCCATTGAATAGGGGGTGAGCCTATTGCCATCAACCGGGCATAACACTTGGCTCGACCTGGGATTCGAACCCAGGACATGATCCTGCTCCCACCTCATGTTCTTGCAACCACTACACCAACGACGCAATTTTTGTTTAATTTGAAATGAAAAAATACCTTCGTGGACGAGATCAAGAACATCACAAAAGTGAGGTTTGAGTTTGAGTTTGATGCACCTCCAACTGTTCCGTTAAAAGTATAAAACTGATCGCAGATGTCAAAAAAGAAAAAAAGAGTTGGCCTAGATGAGACATACATCTAGTTCTCACAACTCTCTACAACGGCTCTAACTGCACAATTTGTTTTTTTTTTTAATTTCATGATAAAAAACTTTTAAATTCTTGAATCAATCTCTTTTCCTAAGTTAGTTTTACCATTTTTCCTGAGGAGTAGTCGGATAGGAAATGTCAACTCCAGGAAACGTATTTTTTTTATGACGTGTAAAATTGGTTCCTATTAACAGAATACACCTTATCATTTCACGTATTTACCACATTCGGTTTTGAAACACGTAAGAAAGTAGTAATTGCACATAGTAAAATTAGCACTTATATTCAGATCAATTGAAGTTAATTCAATTAGGTGCTTCCTTGTCAAAAATTGTGTAATGTCGCTATATCACATTAGTTAGTATTAGATGAAATCTCCCATCACTCATTACTCCAAATTGGTTCAAGCCATATTATTATATCTACATTAAATTAGCTTGCTTTTCAACAGCGTCCACATCGTATCACAAGCTGTCATTACGACCAGTAATTTCACAAATGCTTGCTTGATTGCTGTGTGAACGATGATTTTTATTTTTCACAGGAAACGCGTGTTTTTCTACATCTCACGTAATTAGTGAACTGAGATTGGAACTGGTATTAGAATAAGACGTAAATATTGCGGCGCAATTTAATCGCGCACTGGATTTAACTCTCGGTGTTGAAACGAGCATTGAGGATCCCACTGAGTGTATACCAGCGTCGAAAACACACTGCTCGGTGATTTTAAACACTCGATTGCTTAGGGATCTTTTATACGTCCGTGCGGCTGCACTGCAGCCCACGGCTAGGCTACGCACGAAATAAATGCTGGCAAACAAATGAATCGCGCAGCTAACGTGGCAAATGTCTCCGTGCATATCCTACGTAGCAGTGGACGGTCAACTTTACCTAACGATAATTTGATATGAGTGATACTCATGTTTTGTTCTGTGTGGTACCGGGCGTAAAGAATAGCACCATCCCATCTCTTCCCGTGAGTGTCGTAAGTGGCGACAAAGGGACTTACTAGAGAATGGCCAGCAGCGTTCTTTAAGCATTTTACCACGATATTGCGATCCCCAACCCGCCTGCCAAGCGTGGCGATTATGGCAAATCCCCCCAAATTTGGGGACGCTTATGTCCAGCAGTGGACGTCTTTCGACTGAAATGATGATGATGATGATAATACTCATTAATTACTTCGTTTTTTAGAACGAAGTTCTTAAACGCAGTTTCCGGTAGGTAAAAATCGTCACGTAAGGAAACAGCATTATGCCCCTCCATGCGACTATTAGTTCATCTTATATATATCTATAAATAAAAAGAAAAGTCCTGACTGCCTGCCTGACTCATCAACAGCCAGCCAAACCCTTGGACATAGAGAGCTGAACTTTTTCTGAGTTTCCTTTTATACTGTAGACAAGAATTAATGAAGGATTTTTCAAAAATCAAACCCTAAGTGAGTTAAATAGGGGATGAAAGTTTGTATGGAAAATCGTCATTTTTGTAGTTTAAACCATGAATTTAGCCTTTTGGTTGGTAATTAAAAATAAAATGTATCAGCGTTTCAAAAAATCACCCCAGAGGAGGGTAAAATAGGGAATGATTAATTAACCTAACCCATAAAATTGGTATTAAAAGCCTTTTGGCGTTTTTGTAAAATCATCCCCTCAGCGGTTATAAACCCTTACTAGCTCATCATCGCTCAGCCCAACTTTCACAATCGCCAAAAACTCCTTATTAATAACTTTACTAAGGGATCCAATGAGTAATTATTATTATTTTATTTATTATTAATCGTTTATTTCAGGCATTAGCACCCATAAAATTAAAATTGAAAACTTATCCTAAAACAAAACAAAAGATAAACTAAACAAACGAATATAAAAAAAAAAAAAAAAATATATATTAATTTTTCTTTATTTCCGTACCCGTGGTAGAGGCCATTATATTTACTGGCTGTGCTCGAAGTGAATCGGTGTATATATCGCGTATACCAATAATACGAGTTTAAAAGGCTATAGTTGCCCCTTAAGGTAAGTTCCGCAATGACGATTAATAAGTCTCAGGGTCAGTCACTGACAACAGCGGGAATTGATCTTAGGGACTGCTTCTCTCACAGCCAGTTTCACGTGGCCTGCTCGAGGGTGAGCTCATCTAGCAGCCTGGTTGTGTTAGCACCTGAGGGCAGAACCCCTAATGTAGAATATAAAGATGTACTTTAATTATAAATAAAAAATATATGGTCCTGTGTTTTTCAGGGAACTATTTACCTTAACTTTACCTTTTTTTTTAGGATTTTAATTTCCGTGTTACAGTTGCCTTCAAATTAGCCATTCAAGATGGTAATTTACCGTTCTGATATGTATTCCGTTACTATTGTTAGATTTTAGGATTTGTTATCCTCCAGCAAACATATATGTCAATCCACGCGCCGCACCTCGGATACTATAATAAGCAATGGGAGAAGACATTGTTTACCTGGATTAACAAATAGGGTACTTTTAATCCCGGTAGTACGTTCCCGTGGGATATTTTCCGACATCCATGCGGGCGAAGCCGCGGGCAAAAGCTAGTACAATATAAAGAAACAGAGAAACACTGAGATAGATTTCATGTCTTTCGAGGGTGCTGCAGCCAATATTGAGGAAAGTCCAAGATGGCTGCTGCGGAAATTTTCATATTTTTAATCGTCGGTGTCATTTTCATTTTTAACTGACTTCCAAAAAGAGGTTATCAATTAGGCATTTTTTTTTAAATGTATGTTCAGGCATAACTCCATCATATATAAACGGATTAGCAAAATTTTTTTTTTGTTAGAAAGGGGTTTATTCCGAAATGACCTATTTAAATTTCATATAGATCTGATGATGAGTTTCGGAGACAGACAACGGTACTCTTAAAAAAATGGCAGCAAATCAACCTCGATTGCTGCTATCGCGTAAATATGCATTGTTGTGATTTGATTGACTTTGAGAATACCCCAAAGATGATGAAATTTCGAATTGGTGTGGCTTTAAAGTTTTTATTTTTAACTTTATCTAAAAAGTTAAAAATAATAAAAACGTTTTCCAAAAAAAAAAAATACTCCCAAACACCACAACGTGAAAAATAACTATAATTTCGGAAGGCGGTGACAAAAAATTAAATACCCTTCACCGACTTTAAAGTCATTTTTCACTTTGTATTTTTTTGTCGTAAGTCGGCATTTTTTTTTTGGAATAAGTTTTTATTTTTCAATTTTTATTTATTGAAGGTTGATGAGGACAATATTCATAACCTTCTACAGTTTAATTTAATTTTTTGTGTTTCAGAAAAACCTATTCAAGTTATTTATGAGCAAATCTTTAAAAAAACTATACAGACAAATATTCCGAGCTAAGTAGGTACGAAAAACGAAATAATAAAATTTTTGGGTTTTAATTAACAAAATAAAGTAAATATTTTGTTATTTGTTTTTACATGTTTGATTCCTGTTTAATTCAACAGAACAGGTGGAGCAGGTCGTTAACCTGTGCCAATAAAGTGTTTATCATTAAATTCTAGAAGAGCATCTAATGTACTGACTGACATACTTAGCAGTGACATCACTGCATCTTTTTATTATTGGATATTTAAGGATTTGTTTAAATGCCGGCCGTCATTCGTGGATCTTTGACAGCCGTTACGGGTCGTCAGAAGCCCGAAACTCTGACAACCAGTCTTACCAAGAGGTCCGTGTTACCTAGCGACTGGGTTGTGGAGGTTCGCTCCATGTGAAATACTGATATTCAGCTGCATCCGGTTAGACTGGAAGCCGACCACAACACAGTTGGGAAAAAGCTAGACAGATGATGATGCATTTGTTTAAATTTACCTATGATTAATCTTTTATGATTAACTGGTTTCTGCCTCTTTGATAATTAACTGCCCAGTCGGTCTAGTGGTCGCAAGTGCTACTGTTGAGCATATGAGGTGCATATGAGGTCTTGGGTTCGATTCCCAGGACGGGCAAAGTGTTATTGGGTTCTTTCTATCTGAAACTTCTCAATAGCAGCCCGGGGTCTGAATTTGTGCGCGGTGGATGGCAATAATAATAGGCTCGCCTCTATTAGGTACATGGTTGTTCTAAAGGTACACCTCTGCCCAACCCTTCGGGGAAACAAAGCGTGATGTTATATTTAATGTAATCTTTTCTGAACTCTGTTCGTAGTATTTGATACGTGTTACTGCAGTTAGCTTGGCTACAAGCTAACTATCAACAAAAACAATACAAGCAACACACTAACAGCCGCGCTACTCTTGCTGCGGTCAGTTCGTGGATGGGTGATCATCCATTACATAGCGAGACCCCTCCGTGCCTCGGAAAGTAGGTATGTTACAAATAACGGCTTCTGACAGAGTTTCCGAGGCACGGAGGGGTCTTACGATCTCCGGCTGTCATTCGTAGATCTTTTGCATTTGCTACGGGTAGTCAGACGCCCAATAGTCACCCAGTAACTGGGTTCTGGAGGTCATATAGACAGTCGATATAGTCATAGATAGAAGAGTAACGGTGAAGTTTCTTGCCCATTCTTCGCCATACGAAACTAAATTTAGGAAGGGGCAAGTAGAATCAATTCTATTTTAATGTTAATGTAAACTTTGACTTTGAGTCGTTCCATATTAATTATGATGTTCAGCTGCATCCGGTTAGACTGGAAGCTGACCCCACCTTAGTTGGGAAAGGCAAGCAGTTTTTGTTATTTTAAATTTAAAAACTTGTCTTAAAAACTTGATACGCTCCATTAAAAATTGTAGAATTTGTTAAATATTTTGTTTTTCAGTAGTTCGGTAATTTATTTATAGTTTGTTTCTATTAGAAGGAAATAAAATAGTATTACTTTTATGAATAAATTAACCATTCGGAAGGCGGTGACAAAAAAATAAAATACATATCCAAAGTCACCGAATTCCGAAATTAAAGTTATTTTACACTTTGTAGTGTTTTTCCAGAAGTCGGTTGTTTCTTTTTTGGATTTGTTTTATTGTATCCAAATATTAACAAATGAATAAATAAACCTGAGTAATTTTAATCAAGAAATAAAAGGGACCTTTATCTTATATTTTAAAATTCAAAATCATTGAAATCTTTTGGGTCATTGTGTCATTTACATCAATATTTCCAGTTATTATGGCCGCCAATTAATTAGCATCTGTCTTACAGTATTTGTTTTACAAATGTCGCTTTTTGTCAGTAATGTGTCAAGTCTGTTAAACTGTTGTAATGTTTTGCCAGTGTATTTGTTTGTAAGATATTAACAACGTTTGTTGCAATTGCCGTAGTGTCAACGTCTTAACATGTCGAAAGGGACAAGGAGCAGCGAAGTATGGTTCGTGGAATAAAACGTAGACCGGTGCGACGCGACAGCGCTGGCAGATTAATATCCCTGAAGTTTACATACAAAATATTTTTTGTAGGAGAGTCGCGTTGCGTTGTCGCGTCGCACCGGTATACAGGAGCCTTAAAAAAGTGTAATTCTGTTATACCATGCTCAAGTCTGCTGGGGTGACTGTAGGGTTAGTAGTAACTTATGTAAGCATATGATTGGCAATCACGACCAGTTTCTTACTGGTCCTCTCCACCTTACAAGCCTCCCGGTTGTGAAAATAAGCATATTCGAAAACCAATCCGAATATTCCGAATACATCATGAGTTTTTGTTGTGTCCTGAAAATAAGCTCAAGTCAGACTTGCACACGACGGGTTCCGTAGGTCTATCTGCCTAGTGCTCCACCAACTATGTTGAGGTCAGCTTCCAGGCTAACTGGATGCAGCTGAATAATGGAGCCAGTGGAGTAACTGGATAATATGATACCCGTTGGTAAGATCGGTTGTCAGACTTCCGGGCTACTACTACCCGTAACGACTGTCAAAGGTCTACAAATGCTAGCCGGGACCTTTTCTGAGGTATTACCGAGGAGTCTCGATATGTTATGGATGGTCACCCATCCACGAACCGACCGAGTCGGCAAGCGTAGTTTAACCCGTGCGGCTGTTATTAAGTATTACTAATTTTTCGTTCCTGTGAATCAATCTGTGAAAATTGCAAGTGTCTACCTGTTACGGTTCAAAAGATACAGCGTTGTGACAGACAGACGGACAGCTTAGCTTCATTAATCCATATTACTAAGGCTAAGCTGTCCGCCAACGTCATCGCCGGCAGCCATTGGGCCCACAACCTTACAAACATGTCGCCATGGCAGATAGGTGCAGCCAGAAAAAGAATACTTCAAGAACGTACATACCATAAATATAACATCACGCATTCTTTCGCCGAAGGTTTGCTCAGAAGTGTACGTACACCCACATGCATACCTACTTCAAGATAACACAAATAAATAAAAACATGCTGAATATTTCGTTTAACAATAATTTATTCGCGACTACTCAGAAATCGAATCCCCATAAAAACGTTAATCAATTATAATTTTTTGTATAAGTATTTAAGACGCCTTAGAGGTATTCGTCGTATCTAATATAAATGCAATAAAATAAAATAAAAACAAAGATTTATGACCAAATAAAACGTATAGCTAAAGGAATTTGATTTACTCGAACTATATTTTTTTTAAGTCGATTAAGTTGTCGTGATAGCCCAGAGGGTAAGGTATCGCTTGCCGTACGAGTTTGTGGGTTTAAATCTGTTTTAAATCCTGGCAAGTGGCAACCGATATGACATTTTAAATTCGTAAGTACTTCTTTTGTATATCTTGGACATTACTGACATCGGTGAAAGAAAAATATTGTGAGGTAAGTTGGACGTAACTAAAATAATTTTTAAAGGGAAGACATTTTTGTATGTTTGTTTATTACGCTTTCACGCTAAAACGACTGAACGGGTTTGGATGCAATTTGGCACATAGATAGACCATGGTATAGATTTGGACACAGGATACTTTTTATCCTGATATATTCACGGGAGCGAGACATATGCGTCGGTCTGAAATCGCCAACCCATCTTGAGCAAGCGTGGTGATCAATGCTCGTGCCTTCTGTGTATGAGAAGGTCTTTGCCCAGCACTGGGACAGTAATAGGCTTGCTCTATTTAGTTGATAGAACTTATAGTTCTTCATACTTATTTACAGCTATGTATGTTACTTGAGTTTCTTGAAATTTTTGTCGTTAGGTATTTCAAGGAATGCACTGACGCACTGTATAAACGCGAATCGCGTAAAAAATGCATCGTTAGAAGTTCTAAGTATACTCAGCTGTTTAGTAAACAATAACTATGTTGGCGAAGTGGTTAGTTGTTACGATTGTTGTGGCGATAATGTAATTGTAATACTGTAATAATGGCTCGTATGTAAATATAATACTAGAGTATATTTTTGTGAAATAAGTATTGAGATGCCTTAATAAGATGTTAATGTAAATCTTAGGACGATTATGAGAAGACAAGGGATTCTTGAAGGAAAAGGAATTCCTGAAAGCCACGCCTATTTAATTAGGTAAATATTATACTAGAATGTCTAGAATAAGTGCGAGTCGGATTCGTTCACGAAGGTTTCGTATACCGGACAATATTGAACACTAAATATTTTTAACACGTTTCCTGTATGGAACCTTAAATCGGTCATTGTTAGTACACAGTTTGTAAACATTTCAAGTGTAACTATATTACGGTTCAAAAGATACAGCCCTGTGTTAGACGGACGGACGAAAAGCGCAGTCTTAGTAATAGGGTTCTGTTGGCACCCTAAGGTTACGGATCCCTAAATATGATAAAATGCAAGGAAGATTCCATTACCTTCGCGTGAACTGTGACGTCATAAGTTTTTATAAACAACGGAAGGACATTATCATTATACGCGTAATCGTCTGTAATTCTAGATAATATGCATTTTAAGCGGATACAGATGACGGCAGAAGTGTTTTGGTTGGAAAAAATTGTTTTGAGTCAATGTAGGTACTTATCCATGCAACAGATGTCTTTAACAAGTTGAAAAATAATTAATAATTTATCTATTAAAGTTAATATTTATTTTTTAATCTTCTCCAGCTTTTGTTTAATTTTATTCTTAGACGGATTAACCGCTGATGTACCGATAACGTATTATGTCACAAACCTAAAAAAACATTATTTGGACTTACAAGTTCCAAGCTTAAATTATTTAAATTTAAAAAATATCGACAGGTACCGGGTGACAAACTAAAAAAAAAACATTAATTTGTATTTGTAAAACTTACGACCAACGACACTTAACTTTTTAAACTAAGTGGCGACGTAGTTAGCAAATGCAAATGCAACGTAGAAAGTACTACTTAACATGAAATGATGATTATTTGATAAATTGCGATTTTAATTTCATTTATAAAGAATCTATAGGCAATATAGCTTACGTGTGCAAACTAAATATTTGTTGATAAAGTCGAAGTTTGTTTGAAATACCTGACTGGAATTCTGCCTAGCTATTTGATTCTTCGTCCTAGAATGTAAATTCTATTGAAGAATGGCTTCGCGAGTTCTACGAAACCGATCCGCGATCAATTAATGTTTGTTTCGTGGCACGATTCGCACGGCGAGGCTCTGAAGCAACATTACACCACGAACTGTGAACAGCCAAGTAATTCTATACTTTAGAGTTTTTCTTTGATTGATCTAAACAAGTTCCACACGCTAGATTTTCTGCATCATGGTTGCAGTGTATGATTATTAGTTTTAAATTATTTTTACTGTTTATTTTATAAACACAAATGAATTTTATTTTTAAAAGTTAAAAATGTTAGAATATAACAAATAAGAAAAAATTCAAAAAATATACTATTACCCACATAAACGGTTCTTTAAACAGCAGATCCGATTTTTTATTTTTTGTAGCCTAGTTTGGAAGGCGCCGGTGTCTATGATACAATGATTTTTTCATTAGTCAGACATCAACGATACACTTTTTTCTTCAATGTAATTTTTTTTACTGAAAAAGTGTTATTTTGAACTTAAATGTGTGTATTCTGAATAAAATTATTTATTATTGCAGTAACAGATGGTAGGGTTTTTATGGAATATACAGAGCTTAATACTCTATTTGAGTACTAAAATACTCTATTTTGTGTATTATAAATAAACGTTTAAAATATCTCATGGTTTTAAATTGAAATACAGCTCCAATACAAAATCCTTACTGACACAACACAAAACCTTTGTATGTAGACAGTTAATCGTATTCACTGACTGCATCAAAGATGAGTCTATACACTAATATAACCGGATTCTCGGATTTCTCGGTTTCCTCGGAGTTTTATTTTAACATTAACGTTTACAAAAAGAGTTCGTTTTTGTCAGCATTAGTAAATTCTAAAAAAAAAATAAAGAAAGAAAGAAGAAAGGAAGAACGTTAAAGAAGTTGTTTTTGCTGAAACGTGCTAATTTCTGAAACTACCAGTCGTATTTGAAAATATTTAAGAGGTATGAGAAACGGTTGCGTTCACGCAACCTCTATATCCTTTTTCATGCGCGATGCAGGTTTTTGTGTGACGTCAGTGTGATATATATATATAAATATTATTCAAAAGAAAATTATAAAAATGTGGTTGTTATTTTAGTATATTGTGTGTTATCTTACGACTCCCACGCGAACAAAGTCGCGGGCAGAACCTAGTAATAAATATACGTGGGAAATATCTCACGTGCTTTAGAATAGAATAATATTTATTTGCTGTAAAACATGGTATAAAAAGATGGTAAAAAACAAAATAACAAGAGGTTCCATACAAACTCGTACCTAACTATGTGGCATAGCCTTACTGACAGTTGTCAAAATCTTACTGACAGTTGACAAAATCTTACCCCATATAGCATATGAAGGTTTTTATTTAGATCAGGTTTAAACTACCAAACCAGTTTTTGAATTAAGAACCCAATATGTAGTTCTTTTTGTTCTTTTTACAAAACTGACATTTTATTCCGGTGCTACGTTGTCAATTTTTATTAACAGCTTTACCCAAATCGAAATAAAGTTGGAAATGCAAAAACTGGCTCAGAGCTTTAGGCGAGAACTAAAGGTTCGCGTTTTGTAATAAGACGGTTAATGTTTAAGTGTAAACAATTAATCAGAATCCCTTACTGCACCAACAACAGCAATCTAAAAATCAGCCTGTGTTGTCTCTGTCCCACCCAGGGTAAAGGCCTCGCTTGCCCTTTTCCACCAAAAAGGAATGAAATAAGAAAATAAAATAAGTATTGGGCTCTTACGACTACGTTGTAGCTTTAGGTATAAGTTGGATGCGCATCTCTTAAGTAATGACTTCATCCTTCAACCGTCTTACTGCCTGTTATTTATGATGATCACGAATATCACGGAATTTATGTCGAAATATATTGCGTAATATTTTTATTATATTTTTCATCAAAATCATCTCGTTTGGAAGTATTACCAACGTTTTTGCTAGGCTGCCGGTTTTTTTTTTGTAAATTGAATATACACTGTTGGTTCCAGGTTTATTTATAAAGAAATTTCAATGATATTGAATAAAAATTGCTTCATTAAAATTAAGTTAGCAAAATACCTATTTTGTATTCTTTTTCCTGGCTAAGATAATGGCACGCCATATCTTATGGGCAGCGTAATTTTACACATTAAAATTAGTCGAATGGGCGTCAACATTATTACATTTTAACAAATGAATGCATCCTCGCAACTTAAAAGTCGTGAAGACAGTAATTCAAAATGACTTGAAGAAGGACCAAAACCTGTTAAAAGCAAACTACCAAATGAATTAACGATAAGTTTTTTTTACATTTAGAGAAAAAAAAAACAACCACTTTTATAATAATACCCAACTCAAGCCAGTATCAAAAGTCACTTCATTTTAAATCGCATCTCAGAAAAAGATTACGTAACCCAAAACGTTTGCACGCGAGTGTACTGTCAGGACAGTTCTTAAAGCTGACACACGCCTGTCCGTCGTTTGTGCATTCAGCCTAACTGTCTAACAATAGGGACTATAGGAAGTGACCGTCTGTTTGTCCGTACGCACTCGTATTGGTAATGAATGGCATTTCGATGCTCTCCGTGTTTTTAAAGTTAAATAGCTCTTTTGTGTGACGAAGGCTGGGTAAACCTTGGCAATTTCAGGCAATTAGACAGAAAAATTTAAAGGTGTGGGAAAATTGTTGAAAAAGGTATGTATTGTTACGCTTTTGTTAAAGATTTGACAGGTTTTACAGAATTGGAATATATTTATAGCTTTTGGCATTCGTAAGATGTTCTCGTATCATGACGTCAAGTTCAAAACCAGCGTCTCTAGTGCCTACCAGGGGCAGCTTCTCGAACGGAAATTATCACAAAATTAATGTGACAAATGATCAAGCGCGCGGAAACTGCTGTGATTGAATTATTTATTAACAGCCAATCGCAGTAATTTAAGGTTCCAGCAGACAGGCGAGACAACAATTCTATGAAAAGTTCATGGAAATTTAAGTCAAGCTGTTGCGTCGCGCCCGTCTGGGGGTGCTTCTACGCGCGCTTCACAATTTGTTACCTTTACATACATACTTACATAAACTCACGCCGTCTTCCGACGGTGGTTGGCAGGAAACATATGAAGCAATGGATTAGCAATTTCCTTCAAAATCGTTCTGATGTACAGTGTGTTACGTAATTTGTGGCTAGGCCTGAGACACGATGTCAAGCTTCATATCCAATGAACCTGTTAATTGTTTTTTTAGGATAGACAACGTAAATTATCCGCGGAGTCACAAGTGATACATAATGAAATTAGGTCATAGGATGTGTTCTATGACCTATTTTTTATAACAAAGGCGATTATATTAGTTTTCCTAAATATTTTTATTTAGTTCCTATTGTTCATTTTACAGGCATCTACAGTTATAGCACTTTATAGTGACTCTTCTCACGAGCAAGAATTATAATCGTATGTAGGTATGCATAATTGCGAAGTGAACTCAAAATCTATTGGGCACGCCACGATTGCGGCAGCAAGTCCCCTCTTTGAGGAGTGGATTGAGAGGCGCCACGGCGTGCTCAGCTTCCGCCTGACGCAGGTCCTCACCAGACACGGTTGTTTCGGGAGTAACCTGATTCGCAAAAGGCTGGAGAAAACGTCCGGGTGTTTCCACTGCGAAGATCGCACTGAGGACACGGTGGAGCATACGGTGGATGGCTGCCCGGCTTGGGCGGAACACCACTGTGTTTTTGTGGAGGCAATCTCTCGCAGCCGGCCCTGGCCCAGGCCATGGTTCGGAGAGAGAATGCATGGGTAGCCGTCTCCTCCTTCTGCGAAGCAGTAATGCTTGCGAAGAGGGAGGCGGTGCTCGTGAGGGAGACGCAATCTATGCGCCTCCACGGCTCTAGTCGCCGCAGGAGACGCCCTGGGCGTTGGGAATCCCAGGCTGATTCCCGGCCTCCATAGGCGCGGGCACGCAGATGGCGAGTAATGGGTAGTTTGCCCTCCGGTAAGAACCAGGCCCGAGTCGACGGCGCGTTGTGTTCCACTCGCGCCTCAAAGAGATGGTAGCATCAACTGGTGGAGTCCGCAAGGGCCGATGCCTGCCAGGGGTGCGGGTCGTTCGAAAGAGATACCGTTGCCCCTGGTACACAGGCAACTGAAGGAACACGGGTGGGTTTTAGTCAGTAAAAATATGACATGCCCTCCCGCTCCGCCCAGAGCGGGAGAAGTTATTTGATGATTTCCCACCCAAAAAACTCAATATCTATCACACAAGATTACGAGATAAGTACTGTTGCACTTTACCACTATAGGACCTCTGCTTAACCCTGTGGGGATTAAATGCGTGAAGTTATGAACGAGTAAAAAAATACGAAATGTTTTTGAAAGTCCAATTCCCAGCTGGTTTTTATGGCACTATGCGTACCGAGTCAGTCCCCTTCAGTTTCATTCAAGACACTTCTCTGTCAAAATTCATCTCAAGTAAGTAATTGTTTAATGTATGAAGTGTCTCCCGCAGGCAGGTGCGACGCGACACGGCACGACGCGACTTTGTTCAAACAATTTTATGAAAACTTCGTGGAAATTGTTCTGCTGAAGTCGCGTCACCCCGTCGCATCGCGCCTGTCTGTTCTGTGTTCAGTTTTGCTGTTAAGACAGTGCGACGCGATTTTAATCGAATAATTTTTATGAAAACTTCATGGACATTGATGTATTGATGCGCCGTCATGTCACGCCGGCCTGTGGGAGCCTTTAAAGTGTACCTACGAGACAGACAGAACGACACACGTTTGCAATAAGTAAATGTTGACTCAACAATACTCCACATGCGTAGATACCTAAGTATTGTCTCCTCGCATTCTTCTTTAAGTTCGTATTTGCATCTTATAATAAATATTAATATACGTTAATTAGTTATTTCCTTCTATGTAATAAAACAAGTGTTCGTAATTAATTATTTGTTGTAATAAATTCATACTTATGTAAATAAATTCCGGCAAGTCCTTACGGTGTAGGCAGAAATTGTACCTACTTACGTGCTATGATTTAATTATGGAGTAGATAATATTGAGTGTCAGCTAAGTCATCATCTGCCTTTTCCTTTTTTTATGTTGGATTCAGCTTCCGGTCAAACCTGATGCAGCTAAATACCAGTATTTTATAAATGATAAATTAATTTATATCTGTAAGTAGGTTTGTAAAAAACACTTTTACACGTCAATTATATTTTTTAAACTAGATGAGGTCGGCGTTTTCTATCTGACTACTCTGAGAAGAATGGCCGAAACAAACTCAGAGGTCACAGTCTCTTTTAAAGTCCAGAAATAATCTTGGTCAGATCATGTGAAGACCATGTGGACTGGTGTCTGAAATGGTATTTTGAGGAAAGAATCACACAGATTGAGTGTACCTGTTCAGCCAGTGCACGCATTTGTCAGTAATCATGCTGCTCAACTCAGAACTTGATATGAAGCGTCTGCCTATCTGACCTCCACAACCCAGTTAGGTACTGGCTAATCTGACGCCCCCTGGTAAGACTGGTTGTCAGGCTTTTGGGCTGACGACCCGTAACTTCCGGCGACTTAATTATTACATTTAACTTGTTTGACTGTACTGTTTTTGGCTTGAACACCAGACTTTGGTTGGTCCCAGTCACCGGAGGAAAAATATTAAAATTAAATGGATCCGGCAACTGGGGCCGTGGTTCTAGTTAATTAGGATCCCAGTAGCCGTAAGCCTCACTAGTGTTCTTCGCGTATTCCTGGCGTTTACACTCACATATGCCTTCAAAATATATTTTGTTGGTCGCCTTTCAATTTCATTCATCCTCTCACATATAAGAAATTCTTTCCAACTGCTGGGACACAGGCATACTCTCAGTGAGAGGGGGTGGGCCATAATCCACCACCACGCGGGCCCAGTGCGGGGTGGTAGATGTCACATGTCTTCGAATTTTTGTTTCTAAGACATGCTGGTTTCCTCACGATGTTTTCCTTCACCGTTTTGAGAGCAGTGGGGATGAAATAGTTTACACATAGTAAAGCGCCTGCCTGGGGTCGAACCCACGAGCTAGAAGTCGTAAGTCGCGGCCCACTGTGGCCACCACTGCTCAATTGCACACCATTCATCATTTCAACATGGCCTGACATTTTAGCTACTCCCACTGCACAGCGCCTATAGATACTATGTTTATGTAGTAACAAATTTAAAGGTAGGTAGTAATAATGTTTTATGGAGGCACGAGCTTCGAATATAAATAGCAGAGCTTAGTCGTGTGGTGGTGAAGCATCGCCCGGGCAATGAACCTGGGACTACACGCCGTGAAACACAGTACGTTTATTTGCTTTACTTGAACGCTTGTCTAGTCTACGAGCTTTTGTTTTTGAAATAGAAAAGTAAGCTTTCGCTAAGATGGAGATGTTTGTTTGTAGTGAATCTTGAGATCTTCAGTGACTCTTAAATGGGCATCTAATTAAGTATCGCAAACCTCAAATCAATAATTATGTAGTTTGAGGTCTTGGTAAAATTGTTCCTAAGTTACTTCTGTTTATTTTTAACTAGCTTTTGCCAGCGGCTCCGCCCGCGTGGAGGTCGAAAACTGTCGGTACCACGGGAACGTTTATTTAACGTTTTTTTACGTACGGGAATTTCATCCCAATCTGTTCAGCCGTTTCTGCGTTATTGAGTAACAAATATTCAAACATTTAAACATCCAAACATACAACCTTTCACATTTATAATATTAAAATAGGATAGTAGGATTTATGTAAATCAATTACTTATTTCAGTAAAAAAATATTTATGGAGTACGTTTGGCACATGTTACGAGTACGTTTACAAAATATAGTTTATCATCTATACATAAATCATAAATATTTAGTAAAAGCTGTTAGATATGCTGTGACTAGCGAAATGTGGGATTAAGGTAATGGCTTGGATTACGTACCTCCTAGCATACCATAGATACCTAAACCTGTGCTTAACATTTCGAGGAAAGCGAGCGTGACGTTTTGTCTGCTAGACATCTTGTGACGGATACTACACACGTAACTTCACTATCAGAAGGTAAGAGGTTATAAACAAGTTTTATGCCTACCAGGTAAAGTCAATGACCTACTTTCCGAACTACAGCGACGAAGATGAAAACAAAAACACTCTACCATATACAGTCACAGAAGGTTCTAATTTTACACAAACATATTGCCATGCAGTTTAGGAGAAACATTCCATATATCACCAACACTCGCGAGGACGTTCTTAATCGTAACCTTAAAGTTAACTATAAGTTTAACTGAGCCATTAATTGAGCAGTTCCCTATGGGGGTCAAGGTACAAGTTAACTGATCAAAATGTCTTATGTAATGCAAGCTCGCGCTTTGTTTAAACCTGTTTTTAACGAAGCGACTGATCGTTCGTTCATGCGGTCGATAGGTCGTGCGTACAAATCCATGCATTAAGGCTCCCACAAACAGGCGCGACGCGACTCACATAGAACAATTTCTATGTAAACTTCATGGAAATTGTTCAAATTTCGGTCTTAACATAAAAAACTATACAGATCCAAAATACTTAGTCATAATCCTGTGACATGCACACATTTGATTTTTTATGTAGATTTGACTAAATTATACTATTTGGTTTATTGTTATAATTCAATTAAAATTAAAATTGAGTTGCAATAATATTATTATGATTAAATACGTTAAAAAGGCAGAGGGTAGATTATTATTATTCATTTTTCAATCTCTTATTAAAAATGTTTTCTACAAGTGTCGCGTTGCGCCTCTTCGAAGAAGCCTTAAGGCTCGTGCAGACTAGCCCGACGCGACGGTCGCGTCGCGACACTCGTAGAACAATTTCGATGAAAACTTAATGAAAATAGTTCTACAAGTGTCGCGTCGCGCTGTCGCGTCGCAGCTGTTTGAAAAAGCCTTTAAGCGTTATGCACGGAAACATAACATCACGCCTGTATTCCCTGAAGAGTTAGGTGGCGATGTACCTACCTATAGTAACACCCACCTCTCAGTAATGTATAACTCCCATGGAGTAGGAGCCGAGTCTGTTGCCATCGACCGGCCAGAATTCCAGACTGTAGGCTGCTGCTGAAAAATTCCAATTGGTCCGACCTGGGAATTGAACACAGGACGTCATGTTCGGTCGATGGGGCAGAAAGAAAAAATAAACGTGTACCGGTCAGTCGCAGCAGCTTCACACTAGCACTAAAGTAATATATGTACGAATTGCAAAAGTTTAGGCTCTCCCAAATGTCATTGGCAGCAATGTCAATGGCACAAGAAATAGCTGGCAGGATCCTGTTGTTTCTTAGATCTACGTACCGTAGTGCTTCTTCAACAGTAGTACCAAACAGTTATGTGAGCTAAATTGAGGTGCTGGTGAGGGATGGAGGATACAAAGTTAGTACGATCGAATTTAGGTCACGTTGGCCAGTCATCAGTCAGTCAAAGGCCATTAGCTAGGTGCCCAGGAGATACTATAGTGCACAAGTGGAATGCGGAGACGGCAATCCGACAAGTCCGAGGAAAGATCAGGCGAAAGACCGACGGCTTAACGTGCTTTCCGAGGCACGCGGCTTAATGCCACCAATTCCCTAACGGGCTACTATGAAATTGCATTGCCTGGGAATCTAACCCCGTACCCAACGATCAACTGTCGCGCTTATAACCTCTAGGCCCACAGACCAGTTACAGACGTAGGTTATGGAGATGACAGCACAGAATAGAGACTAATCAATTATCCGTCTACTTTTACGGTTAAACACTGGGCTATGGAGAACAACCCTTCAAACAGCGAGTACTAGTATATAACTACCTACCTGTAGCAAAATATCTAACACCCCCATCATTCAAAACAGCTGTCAAAAAACGAGATTTATACTTATCTATTAACGCCCAATATAGATACATAATATATTATGCAAATTCCCCCAATTTTACTGGTTTAGAATTTGCCACACTATTAGCAAGGTTGTCGAAGATTTTGTAGTGCCGGTCATGGCCGAGACATTGGCCCAATTTGGCCAGCAATGGCATCATATGTGTAAGTTGTACACCCAATTGCCAGACATTTCTGGTTTCACCTTTCACGTCAGAATGTTTACATTATTTCCTCGTTCCTCCAATGTCATGAATTATAGCAAAAGTATAAAAAACTCGTTTTAAAAGGTTGATTAAGTACGTACGTAATTTCGGTGAATGAACTAAAAACATGACAAGTTGAGATAAAGATTCCAAATGGTGGTTGAATTAAAGTACTTTGTTGGTCTGGTGTTCGTCCTGGGTTGGATTCCCGGGTCAGCAAAAGTATTATTAAGTTTTTAGTAGCAGCCCGGACTCTGTATTTGTGCCCTGGATGATGACAATAGGCTCGCCCCCAATTACATGAGGCTTCACCATAACTGGTGAAGTGTGGGTGTACCACAGGTACACTTCTGCCCAACTCTTCGGGTAATGAGGGCGTGATGTTATGTTATGTGTTGAAATTAAATCAGACCTGGTAGAAGGTAGAGATGATGTTAGCAACGCATGTTTATAACGTGCAAATTAAGTCAGACCTGGTAGAATGTAGACATGATGTTAGGAATGCATGCTTATAACATGAAAATTAAGTCAGACCTGGTAGAATGTAGACATGATGTTAGGAATGCATGTTTATAACATGAAAATTAAGTCAGACCTGGTAGAATGTAGACATGATGTTAGGAATGCATGCTTATAACATGAAAATTAAGTCAGACCTGGTAGAATGTAGACATGATGTTAGCAACGCATGTTTATAACATGAAAATTAAGTCAGACCTGGTAGAATGTAGATATGATGTTAGAAATGCATGCTTATAACATGAAAATTAAGTCAGACCTGGTAGAATGTAGATATGATGTTAGAAATGCATGCTTATAACATGAAAATTAAGTCAGACCTGGTAGAATGTAGACATGATGTTAGCAACGCATGTTTATAACATGAAAATTAAGTCAGACCTGGTAGAATGTAGACATGATGTTAGGAATGCATGCTTATAACATGAAAATTAAGTCAGACCTGGTAGAATGTAGATATGATGTTAGGAATGCATGCTTATAACATGAAAATTAAGTCAGACCTGGTAGAATGTAGACATGATGTTAGCAACGCATGTTTATAACATGAAAATTAAGTCAGACCTGGTAGAATGTAGAGATAATGTTAGGAATGCTTGTTTATAACATGCAAATGCAACAGTAATTTGTAATGGTTGTTAATCTTATCGCCGTTGTAAACTTGGACCTGGTTCAACATATCGTTTAAAATGCTCTTAGTAATGGTCAAACAAATGGGGAACAAAGAAACTTGGGTATAACTACAGTAGTTATTAAGTGGTGTAAATGAAATGTGATATTAATTTATGTAAGTAGGTTAATAGATTTATTACAAACACTACACGTCAATAATATTTTTAACCGACTTCAAAAATGAGGAGGTTCTCAATTCGTCGTTTTTTATCTAAGTTCCCCGATTACTCGAAACCGCCTGAACAGATTTGGAAAATTCTTTTTTTAATGCATAGGGTATGCGCTTCAGGGGTGGTCACATATAAATTTTATTAACTTTGCTTCGGTAGTTTTAGCGTTAGCCTCGATAATACGTTTTTAATCCACTTTATGTACCTCGATGACATTCTGCTGCTTCCTGTTACTGTTGTTTACAGAGCAAGTAGTGGTAACTAACTTTGTAAATGGTAAATAACTTTAATTTCGGAAGTCGGTGTCTTTGGATATGTATTTTAGTTTTTTGTTACAGACTTCCGAAATTAAAGTTATTTTACACTTTGAAGTGTAGAGTTTCGGAAGTCGCTTGTTTTTTTTTTCTATTTTTCTCCTTTTAGTTATGGTGCCTACCCCACACCAATTCCTATGAGATCCTAGATGACGTCGGCTTTTCATATCAGACTATTCTGAAAAGAATCACCGAAACATTCAGAGGTCAAAATCTCGTTTAATGTCTTGTCATCGGTCAACATAATCATGATCAGAACACGTGATAACCGCATTACACTAGAGTTGCGCGAAATGTGTCAGTAAAACGAAATGAATGAAGTAGTATATCTTTTCGCATTACGAATTAGTCCACTCATCAACCGACCATTAGGATGTAAATTATTTTCATTCAAAAATTCGCCCCTTAAGCGGAATACGCAGAACCTTCGTAACAAATGGCTAAAACAATAAAATTTATAAGTATTTTTGAATTAGACGTTCACCATTGCTATCTTCATAAATGCAGTTTTGCATTCACTTAACGAGCACAACCTCAAAGTCAGTCAAGCAATCATATAAAATAAAATACCAACTTATATAACTTGATATCTCATTTCGCGGAGCTTGCGCAGATCTGATAGACGGTTTATGTAATATGTAGGTAATATTTATCCTCATTTTTTTATAATTCTTGACCTTTTTCTTTAAAACTGAATGTACTGGCATAATACTAGTGCATACCTAATGCTGTGAGCCCATGTTTTTTTTTAATTCATGTGTAGATTCTGACTTTATCTTGCACGTTAGTGGCATTGGCGAAGGAAATCATCGTGAGGAAACTAGACACCCTAATTGCGTAAATTGGAATCTGAATTTGTTTGAAAGGATATCGCTAATCCATTGCGTCATTTGCTCAAAAAATTTGTCTGCTCAAGCCCATTAATTTCAAAAATCTCTTGAGATTTCAATCCCTCTTTTGTCAGATTAATCACTTTGGGCTTAAACATGATAAACCTAATTTATTTTAAGACTACAATTCTAAATGACATTTCATGATGAAACCCTTTTATATCGAGTTTTTTAGTTTGGACACTTCCATGTAAACCTTTGTTTCTTCATGTTTATACGTATGGCCCAGAAGATATTGTCTATGCCATCGAGCAGACGGGTTATAGGTAGGTATATGTATTTAGCGTAACGTACCGTAAATCTTTTACAGTCGTTACGGGTCGTCAGAAGCCAGAAAGTCTTTCAACCAGTCTTACCAAGGGGTATCGTATTACCCAGTAACTGGGTTGTGGAGGCCAGATAGGCAGTCGCTCCATGCAAAATCCTGCTATTCGGTTGCATACAGTTAGACTGGAAGTCAACATAGTTAGAAATAGGTAGGCAGATGATATACCTAGGGCACAGACAGGCTACATATGTTCAAAATATGATTTTATAGGAACAATAATACGCAATGTATATTAAATTAGTAATGTCATAACTCCATACTTAAGCCATAGAATTAATCGGGCTTTCCTTACCAACTGATAATTTGATGTTGGTCCCATGGAGAGAGTTGTTCAGTTTGTCTGTACCACACCATTCTAACGCTGTCTAGATAATATGTTAAGAAAATGTTTTGAAAAAAGACGATTGTTGGTAGCGATAATTAACACTTTTTGTACAAACATCAAATCGAGATGGCATCCCTCATAATTTTCAACACAAAACCAGCGTTTACCAGTAGCGATAGTGGAGTAGTAAGAAACATTGCCACACGAGCTTATGTAATGTTTGTCGGCGACAGTCGCGAGACTGTGCTGCAATTAATAGTGGGAACGATTGTCGCTGAGGCTATTCTGGCGGTTTTTCTTGGTTAAGCCTTCAATATTTAGTACTTTGCGTGTTTCATTTGATGTAGCTTGAACTGTCTGTTGTTTTATAAATATTCATTGTTTCTTACTTTTCTTTAATGTTCTTAATGAAATTCTCATCAATAGAACTTAAGTTGTTTGCATAAATAATTAGGGTTTTTTGCTCTTAAATTAGTATCCTCTGTTTTTATAGGTACCCAGAAAATCAGATTTATCAGACCTATTTTCGGGTCAGTTGTGTGACTTGGTAAAACATATTTTTGTACCACAAATTTAATGAAAAAATCTCAATCTGAGTCGCAGATCGCAAATCTGAATCGCAGTCTTTAAAAAAAAACATCTTGGTTAAAATTATTTTGCAAGCAGCGTTTGTCAGATCATAAAACTGGTTTATTTAACTATAAAGTTGCAATCTTTGCACTCTACAGTTGATACCATCTAGTTCTAAACCAGGTATAACTTAGAACAATAATTAAAATCGTTATTTTTTCTAGGTACGCCCGCATCTGGGCGCATACGCAGTAGGCACCTAGGTACTACATTGCGAATGTAGTAAAAAGCCACACAACATACACACTAAAATAAAAAGCCATTAAAAAGTTATGAGCCAACAAAGATTAGTTTTTCTTGCTAATTTAATCTAACTTTGGGTGTGTTTAAGTAATAAAAGAAGTGTAAAATCTCCAAAACCAAGTCGGTATCCCAAAAGCTCAAATATCGAAAAGTTCAATAAACTTTGTTTTTCATTGATTATGCAGTGGTTTTTCATAAAACCCGATCTTACGAAGGACTTTTCTTATTTTTTTAGCAGCGTGTTTTACTATAACTGATACTGCATCTCACTCAATAATGTTGTACGTGTAGACTAGCTTCTAACTGCTCATCACTGATACTACCTCTGACGGACAAGAAGGTGAGACAGTGTGCTTTTTTAGCCAGGCCCATCAGTGAGTTCAAGCCCGCGACTAGGTTCTCCTTAAGGTGATGGATACGTTCTACATAAAAACCCTTCTTCTATATCGGTAACCGACTCAATCGTCATTACAAATGATTTAATACGTCATTTGAAGACCTTATTACTGTGACGATTCCTAGTAGCGATGATTATCGTAATGACCATCACCTCGACTATGCTCTCTCTAATTTTGTGGCGCCATTGTTCGCCTGAGAACATCCAATGTAGTCTGACGGGTTATTACTGGAGCTTGTGTCCGTTGTAAGAGACGACACGGGATTATGAACTGATTTAATTGTTAACATTAACAACAAGGCTCCAAAGGCTGTCCAACTTAAATTTCACTAGATGAGGCATTTATGTCGCATGTCGGACGAACGATGGGCTCAAATAGCACAGAGCTAGTGCCTAGACAGCGAGGCGGCGCGGGCGTCTCGGCAGTCGACATAAGAGATGGACACATCTTGCTTCTCTGAATTATTTCGCACCAATTAAAAATGAAGCCAATTGTAACACGACTCGACCATTGTGCGCGGTATGCCCGCAGGCAGGGTTGCCATGTAGGAATAGGTGTGATTGAGTACACAATGTATAATACTGGTCTTTAATAGCAAACCATTCAATATAGACTAAGACTACTTACACATACAAACATAGACATACATAGTTCTAGGACCCTCACACTACAGCAGGACCAAATGGACACACATACTTTGCATCTATTATTTACTAGTTTATTTACGAGTACCTACCGTTCTTCATTAGTTCGTGTAATATAGTATTAAGATTAAGTTGTATTTCTTATGATTCATTTTGAGGAATAAATGTCTTAAGCCGTATACTCGTATTTCGCCAAAACTGCAGCGAGAAAGCGCGGAATCACGAAGATGGAAGGAGTAAACGGAAGGTTTGTCCAGGAGTGGAAAGAACAGACTAGCGTAAAAATATACCTAATTCATATTTGGAAATTTCTATAAAGGAAAATTGTAGTGTACCTACCTCATATACACATCTGCATACCACTTCTATAAAAGAGCAACGTAATGACGGAATGTTCTAAAAAAGTTAAGTGCATTGTAAGACCCTGTAATGCGGTACCAGACAATATAGACAAAAAATAAATACCAGGGTTATAATAGGTAAAAAGAAAACGAAGACTGCAAAACCAATTTAAACATCAATAGGTCGACTGTTGTCCATCAATATATACATCGATAAGACAATTGAATTAACAAAGTATCTCAAATCGACTGACATTGTGAGAAAAGTAAACACGCTCTACTTGTAATGGTAGCAATTTTTTTAACTTTAGACATAACATTGTATTTATTAGCACATCTATACTAGTAGCAACACAATGAAGACAGTAAAAAGGCAGGTAAGGCAGTAAAAGATTACAAAACAGAATTGTCACAATTACATGTTTGTCCAGAGAACCAAGGCAACAGACATACCCCAAAGAATTGCCAAAGTGCCAGTGGGCAAGGCACATTGCTCGCAGAACAAATGGCTGATGGAGCCGAAAGGTTCTGGAGTGGCGACCGTGTGCCGGAAAACGTAGAGTTGGAAGGCCTCCCAAAACATGGACCTTCACGAGGTCATAACCTTGTGAAGGTCCCAGGAATCCGTTGTATGCGGGAAGCACAGAACCGGTCGAAGTGGAGGAGTTTGGTGGAAGCTTATGTCCAGCAGTGGACGTCTGTCTGCTGAAATGAGTATGATGATGACGACATGTTTGTATGTTAGTTTCACTTATTAATATTAAAGTGCCTCGCTGGTCTAGTGGTCGCAAGCGCTGCTGCCGAACATGAGCTGGTGGGTTCCATTCGATAAGCGGTGTTAGGTTTGTTTATTAAGAATTTCTCAGTAGCAGCCTGAAGTCTGCATTTGTTCCCGGTTGATGGCAATAGGCTCACCCTTATGGGGTTTAGGTACTATACATTCCACACTTCAGAAAACGCATTTAGCATTGTTTTGGGCACGGGACCCTAAAGGTCCCGTGCCCAAAACTTAGTAAAAGGGTCCCCTATTACTAAGTCTGCGCTGTCCGTCCATCTGTCAGCGGTCTGTCTGGGCTGTATCTCACAAACCGTAGTAACCTACTACGGTTTCACACACATGTGAAAATTTTCTCATGTCTATTTCTATTGCCACTATAACCACATGAGTAGACAATAACAACAAATAATACAATTTTAAATAAACGGGGTCTCCATACAAGAAACGTTAAAAAAACGAAAATGTAAAAAAAAATGTAGTGTTAAATATTGTACGGTAATAAGGGAACATTTCGTGTGTGAATAAAAACCATATTTATGATAAATGGCAGACAAGTAGGAACCTACGATTTTTGATTGCACGGAGCCTAAACAAAGTGACATTCTAGTAGCGATAAAGATGACAAAAAAGTCAAGAATGTATTGGATTGACCTATGCTAGCTACCGTCGATCATGTTGATAGTCGTTGTAGAAATATAAACGAAACGATTAGCGAGTGATTCCCACTTGCTTAGACTGTCTTTGTTGTTATTATTACAGATTACAATCTGATCTCACTGTTATTTCTTTTCTTTTCCCAGCACTGTTGATAAATAGATCATAATATATAAATCCACCGATTCCCACGTGCGCTATTGAAAACGAGACTGATGACGTCATGGATTGGCTAACCGACCGGCGGCGGCGCGAGAGCAGCTTACGACACACTGTGTGAACTGTCGCACATTAATACTTAGCTTCTTGTGTTTCATATCAATACTGATTTTTAAATTTTTATGATCTAAGATTGGCTCAGGGAAAGATATATAGAACACTAAGTTTCACCATTTTGTATTGCAGAATATTCAGAGATGTTTATCTGCTTTTAAAATGAATAAGAGTTAAAGTACATCGTTTCACAGGCGCACATCAGCGGACCAATATCTGTAACGTTAAGAACGTTCACATTGTGATCTCATCGTCTGCCTAGCATTTTCCCAACTATGTTGGGGTTGGCGTCCAGTCTAACCGGATGCAGCTGAATGCCAGTATTTTACATGGAGCGACTGCCTATCTGACCTCCACAACCCAGTTACTGAGTCACACGATACCCCTTGGTAAGACTAGTTGTCAAACTCTCAAGTTTCTGACGACCCGTAACGACTGTCAAAGATCCACGAATGACAGCTGGGACAAACGGCTTAACTTGCTTCCCGTGGTACGTTTCAGGGGTCTTGGTATGTAAAGATGGTCACCCATCCACGGACAGACCGGGGCTTACCCCGGTCGGTCCGTGGTTGCTACTCTTAAGTAGCTTAACCTGATCAATCGACTCGTACGGCTATGATTATTTAGCCACAAGCAACTTTTACAGTCTGATCTCCGTCTCAAATATACCTCTAGTTTCCCTACATTCAAGACAGGTTTTTGACATTTGATTGTCGCCGAGATGAGACTGCGACTAGATTTTGATAATTTTATATTACTGGTCTTGACTTTGGTTAAAGGACTGGTGATCAAAATAATTGTTTTATGATCCTAATCATGAAAACTTTGGCAACTTCTATAATTTTATTAATGTTTAGGCATTTGTCTAGTAGAACCAAAAGCTGCAGAACAAGAGTTACATGTTTAAACGACATCTCATAGGTACTTCCTAAAACTTGGTCCACCATGGATTCAGTACGCGATTATGAATCCCCTGCGTAAGAAATAAAAAATAGCCGTTCCATACATTTTGAACTAGTAGGTTGCGCTTTTCTATGAAGCAGCTGAGTTTTTTTATACTGACGTAAACAGCCTACACTGGGGGGTTTACAATAATGTGCTAAATTCATGGTTACAGCCTGCCATCCTGTATAAACATAGTCATAACTTTCTCGTTTATCCTAATGTATGTCATTCTCGGATGGTGCAAGAAGCGGCCGTCGTCGTAGGGATTATATCACAGATCGGCAGCGTATGTCGATATTAGTAACATCATTTACTATTAAGTAATCTGCGATCGCACTGAGATCGTATATATGCAGCAATATATTATTTTATACTTAGATTTGCGAACGCCTTCGTCCACGTGGATGTCTGAAATTATACCACACAAACGTACTACCGAGATAAAAAGTATCTTATGTCCTAACCCAGATCTTGATCGACCCATATGTTAAACAAACTCAATTTGGCATTTATAATAATAGTTACGACTAGGAAGTCAAGATATTACTTTGGTTTGGGCTCGCGTTATCCGGTAACTGGGTTGTGGAGGTCAGATAGGCAGTCGCTCCATGTAAAATACTGGTACTCAGCTGCATCCAGTTAGACTGGAAGCTGACCCCAATATAGCTAGGGAAAAGGCTAGGCAGATGATGATGATGATGGTGATTTTTATGTCGATGAAATACTGTGTGACACATATTAAGAATAGCCATCCCAGGAATGTAAGTTTTTTTTTGGTTATGTCATCCATATGCATATCCAAATGCAGCGTCAATGCATTTACTTAAACTAGTGATCGCCAAGTGGTCGAAATTCAACCATAATTACGTTTCAAAACTTAATGCATTTCTATTGCATTAGGTATTATATAAAAATATTAGCTTTCTGTACTCCTTCCACATCACCATCATCAACATTTTAGCTGTTAGACGTCCACTGTTGAACATAGGCACAAAAAACAATTGGGAGGCTTGCACAAAATCGCCACGCTTGGCAGGTGGGTTGGCGATCGCAGTATGGTGGTCAAATGCTTAAAGAACGCTGCTGCCCATTCTCTAGTAAGTCCCTTAGTCGCCTTCTACAACCCCCAGGGGAAGAAATGGGATGGTACTATTCTTTCCGGCACCACACGGAACACGGAACTCCTTTTTCATAATTGTAAACTTTAAATGTGCCTTCACACTCCTCCGCCCGCGTATTTTTTACAAAAAGGGGTACAAAGTTTTTGCTTCACGGATTAATAGTATATATGTGTTTGTTAAACACGATCGAGATATAAACGCTTTATAAACTTCCTGGCCATCGTTCCCATACAGAGAAATGACAATAGACTTAAGACCAGTTTAAATAAAAGACCTTTATGAATAGCTATATTCATTTCGCCAGTGGTCCAAAAATCAATACCAGTGGCGTATAATGGGCCATTGAAAAATAATAAATATTATTTTTAATATTGCCCATGATAAATTACGTCTTTAATGATTAGAATAGACGTTTACTTCTCTCAATTCAGAGTTTGTTTTTTATTGACGAATTAAAAATGTTAGTTCAGACCGGTTCTCGAATCTGGTTTATTATTACTCACGGTGGCGGCGGTATTATGAATACGGACATAACACAATATGCAACCAGTACACTTAAATGAATGTTCGTAACATATAAAATAGGATGGTAATACTGTTTGAAATACAAATAGGGGTTTTTATTTTGTTTTTATTGCAAGAAATACATACTGCGTAATTTTTGGATAATGCGCTCGATTGTAAAATTCTTTTCCTACTTATTCATGCAAAAATAAAATAACATACTGGTTTTGAATGGATAACTTGTTGATTCCGCCACCTTATTCAACGAAATAATTGTTTACACCGTACGTTGATACCTACGCGTAAGTAGTAAAGAAACACTGCCCTTTTTACTGGCAGGGACATAAAAGTAAAATACACGTATGTCAGTCACTACCGCCAGAATGTCAGTTTTAACGATTACCAATACTTATTTACTCAAAATTGACAGATCTATCATTGGTCTGGTAATAAAGTAGATTATGTACGTTCCGGTTTCAGAATTGATAATATGAAGCTGAGAACTTGTCTGAGTCTACTTAAGGTAATGTTATGATTATTACATGAAAAACTCATTCAATGGAATTCGAGAATGACACATACATAAACAGATAACAAGATTATAACAGAGAAATAGGTACAGAGGTAATGCTTATTTCTAAAGAAATCTCTTCCAGCATACCTGCGATAGGAAAGAAGATAAAGAGATGTAGACAGCGTGTGAAAGGGTAAAAGGGAAAATAAACTACATTTGTAATCAAAAACAATAATTCACTAAATAAATTAAACAAATAATATGGGAATATAACTTACAAACATAATTACAAAGATACATAAATACATACTTCTAAATAAATATCACTAAAATATTAATAATAATATTGTATATAATATAATACTTACGAACTTCGAGGGTTGTATTGATGATTTTAATAATTATTACACTAACACTTTATTTGCATTATTTTTAGTAACAAAATGGATCATGTTGTTGGAAATATAAATTATTATTATATAATTCTGTAAAGCCATATTTGTTACGGTCATGAATAATTTTAACCGTCTTCAAAAAGAAGGAGGTTATCAATTTGTTGACATGTTTAATTTTTTTTTTTTTACGTATGTTCGGGCATAACTCCGTCATATTATAGACGGATTTGCCAAATACTTTTTTGTTCGAAAGGGGTTTATGCCGAAATGGTCCAATTTATATTTTATTTTGATCTGATGATGAGTTTCGGAGTCAGACAACGGAACTCTCCAAAAAATCACAGCAAATCAACCGCGATTGCTGCTATCGCATTGTTTTGACCCCAAGGATGATAAAATTTCGAAATGGTGTGGGGTAGGTACTATAACTAAAAAGTAAAAATTATAAACTTTCTAAAAAAAAACAACCGACTTCCGGAAAAACACTACGAAGTGAAAAATAACTTTTAATTTCGGAAGTCGGTGACTTTGGATATGTATTTAAATTTTTTGTCACTACCTTCCGAAATTAAAGATATTTCGTCGAACCAGAAAAACTATAATCGAAATTATAGTTTTTCTGGAAGTCGGATGTCTTTTTTATCAACATGCAACCTGACACTGGCCTGTTAAATTGCTCCTTAGAGTAATAAGCCTGGATTGAGAGCCGCCACGGCGTCCTCACTTTCCGCCTGACGCAGGTACTCACCGGACACGGTTGTTTCGGGAGGTTCCTGTTTCAGATAAGGCGGAGGAAATGCCGGGTGTTACTAATGGGCAGATCACCCGGTGGACACGGTGGAGGCCATGGTACGGAGCAAGGGTGCATGGGTAGCCGTCACCTCCTTCTGCGAAGCAGTGATGCTCGCGAAGCGGGAGGCGGCGCACGTGACGGAGAGGCAGTATATGCGCCCTCACGGCCTTAGTCGCCGCAGGAGACGCCCTGGGCGTCGCCAGTGGGAATGCCAGGCCGATACCCGGCCACCGCAGGACGGGCACGCGGATGGTGAGTAATGGGTAACTTGCGATCCGGTAAGGACCAGGACCGGGTCGACGGCGCGATGTATTCCACGTGCGCCTCAAAAAGATGTCAGCACCAACCGGTGTGGTTCGCTAGGTCTGATGCCTGCCAGGGGTGCGGATTGTTCGAAAGAGATACCGTGGCCCCTGGCACACAAGCAACTGAGGGAACACGGGTGGGTTTTAGTCAGTAAAAGTCTGATACGCCCTCTTGCTCCACCCGGAGCGGGAGGAGTTATGTGATGATTTCCCACCGTCCAAAAAAAGAAAAAAGTAATAAAACCGTAAAATCCAAAATTACATAGAAAAAAAAATAACGGTGGAGGAATCCCCTGCCACCCTTTATAGTGGTTTGTCAAGTTCTCTAACTCAAATTCTCTGTTGTGACACGTGGTGCTACATATTTAATTTTTACTTTATTCTTGTTTTAAACTGCACCAAAAATAGTTTCGGTATTCATCAACTTAGCTTAAAGTTAGCCTAGCACCAACTGAACACACATTCATAGCTTCTACAGGAAAACTCACAACGTCGTGTCTGTCCTTGTCCACATAATTTCCTTTGTCAGTCTCATTAATCTAGTCGTTCATATTCCTCTGTCACGGCTGCCACGTGCGCCGGCGCCAGGCAAATCCAGATTGTAAGGATATTAGATTACACGTGTATAACGCACTTCCTAGTTTTTACGTTGATCGTGAGATTGTAGACGTGAGAGTATCATAACATCTGGATGTATTTATAAGTTTCATGATTTTGTGAAAAGAGAGAGCAGAATTGTTTAATTTATATTAAATGTTAGTTGAATTTATTGTTTTTTGTTGTAGTATTCCATTGACGTAATAAAAAGGATTCAGCTATGATTTTTTTAATAAATCTACTAGTAAAATATATCATTGGTACTCGATAAAAGTTAATAACCAAGTCAATTAAAATTTGATAATATTAGAACACACGGGTTAAAAACTTGTACGTTATGTTAATTAAACGAATGGGTTTCCCCCGCTTATATTGTATATGGATCCGGTTTAGGTTAAATATGCCATTTTCTATTTAAAGAACTACAGGAATGCTAATGAACTCAACCTTAGACGAAAAAAAAACAAATTGTTTAAACCCTTGTTTACAATGGGAAATCGGCCGCCTCGTATTTGATAAACGATAAACGGTAGCTGTATAATCAAGCAGTCAACCATGTTCTTCAAATTTAACTTCGACTGCGCCTTTATTTCCGAAAATGTCCGAAATGCGTTCAACTGTACTTAGGCACCGCCGATTTTACACACGTGCTTGAAATACTTGATCAAATATAGTTTCTTTTGGTCAAAACGAATAAGAAAGTAGACAATTTTATCGTGTATTACATTGTTCATTCTGTATTTTAAGTAATTGTAAAATTAATGGACAGTTACCTACTTATTAATAGATGTCTTGAGTAATTCGTGACGTTAATGTTTACGACATTACTATTGTTAATATTTCGGGTATGTATGACTTCTTGGACTCTAACGTCTAAACATATTTTGGTTATGCATGACTCGAACATTTTTATAGGTCCGTCTTATAACGTGTATTGAATTCTAAATGGCTATAGCTCAGAGGAGGGCCTCCTGTCTTACGAAAACCTTCTTACGAGGTTGCAGATTCAAGCCAAAAGGGTAACTAATTACACAACATACTTACAATTCCAATTTGGAATTTGAACAACATTATAAACGATGTCGAGCTGCAAATGTATCAAACATATGAAGCAATGGATTAGGAATATCCTTCAAAATCCTTCGGATTATGAAAGAGTGTGTGGGCAATGGGTGTGCAAAGTGCTAGCGCGACATAAATATTCGACATTTAGGAACAACATAGTAATGAATGAACTAACTAGCGTCAACAATTAAAAGTATAGAGTGACCAACCTTACATCATAAATCATTGATAATCGATCGCTATTCAAATTCACTAACACCTGTGTCTAGCTGAGTCAGCCTATTCAACTAGTGATATTTAGTACTAGTAACTACCTATTGTTATAAGTGGCCGGTTTACATACTAAGTGTTTTTGGAAATTACTTCCGGTGCCAAGACCAACATTAGCATTGCAATGTCATGTTGTACAGGAAAATTGCAAGTTATAGAGTTATTTGTGAAAAAAAAATGGTATCGTAACATATAATGTTAGGAGAGAGGTGGGCGTGTTAGCAGACCAACAGCCAGGTGGATGGATCACCTGGCTGCATAGGATCTGCATGGGATTCGTACAGATCTGAGAAGCATGGCACATAATGGAGGAAGCCTTTATAACATCCATCATGCAAGGCTGCAACATGATATTACCCGGACTTTGAACGGGACATCACAAAGAAATCACGTCTCCAAAGCAGCAACCCGCTTCATCGTAGCGGTCTTTGCAGCAACGAGACTGGAACTGCTACAGCTGGGTAGAGACTGGAACTGCTACAGCGAGGGAGTCAGCCCGATGCCACGAATCATTGGGACAAAGGACATGCACGCAGCCTGACTTAGTCTGTATATGTCTCGATCCCGTAGGTATATCGGGTTTAAAAGTGTCCTATGTCATCCTAATCCAGGTCATGGTCCACCCATGACCCAAATTTTCATTCAAATCCGTCCAGCCATTTTGCCGTGAAACATGAACATACAAATATAATCAAATCATAACTCTTTATAATATTGGTTCAGAAAACAACCGATTTAACTCTTTTCACATTGTCTTATTTCTTTGGCATTTTGTAAATTTTTGACTTCATAACATCGATCGTCAACAAGCGGTGTTATGGTAAATATTTGTTGATCACACAGATGTATTGATTTTCCTTGTTCCTACACATTCAAACTATATCTAGCCGTTTCTTTAGCAAGAGTTCCTAGGTGGGAATCCCATGTTGAAGAAGGTATACTTGACCGCAAAGCGTGATAAGTCGTTGGCCCGGTCCCGGATGTCATTCGCAGATCTTTGACAATCTGTACCAGTCAGAAGAGAAGCGCTTAGTCAGAAGCCCGGAAGTCTGACAAATAGTCTCACAAAGGGATAGTGTACCCAGTGACAGGTTGTGGGGTTAAGATAAGCAGCGGCTCGATACAAAGTACTGCAGCTGCATCTGGGTGCGCTGGGAGACGACCTCGACATAGTTGGGAAAACTAGGCAGATGATGATGATGACGAAACCGAAGTAATTGTTTATGACAAAACTGCTCTGTCATTTGCAGTTCCGAATATAACATCTAAAGTCAAATATGCAATCACAATAACGAAGGACATTATCAGGGAAGTTAAAAACAATAGACTCGCGAATATATATCCTGTACTTAATGTGAATGTCATTATAAAAAGAGTCGTATCATTAAATATCATTATTGAAACAAAAATGACCTTTGAGTTGGAGGTTTTGCGATATGTATCTTTATAAGATAGTTAATAAGCAGTTAGGAACGTTTTTTGTCTGAAGTGGATTTCAATGGTGCGTTAGTGATGTTTCTAGATTCGTTTATCAAGAATGGCACTTAAATGCCTGAGAATATTTTATCTAAAAATCATAATAAACATCTAGAAGAACTTACTTATATAGTAAAGTGTATTTCTTTCGTGCGAAAGTAATAAAGACTTAGATATTTACATAACATAAATAGGATAAGCCGAAATTCCCGGAGGGGTAGGCCCAAATTATAGGAGAAAGCCTATCGCTAATTAACCGGACACGAATTCAGAATTCCGGCTTTCAGAACTGAATAAATGCACAGGCCGACCCAGCGATATAGCCCAGCACCCCAAGCTACACTAGTTAGTCTAACTAGCCCAAAACTAACTATCCCACTAATATTATGAATGTGATACTTTGTTACTGAATCACGCAAAAACTGCCTAACGAACATGGTTCAAATTGGGACACAGATATTTTATAACCTAGATTACCACATAGGATAATTTGTTAACCTGATAGTACGTTCCCGTGGGATAATTTCCGACCTCCACGAGGAAAAGGCGCTGGAAGAAGCTAGTTCTAAATATCAGTAGAAGAAATAATAAAGTCATCTTGGATATCTACGAGAACATAGAAGGCCCATAATACACTGTTGCAAATTATACGGTGTCACAAAATTATCGTTCATTTCCGCGTCTCGTTGCAATATGTGACATCTAATAAGAAAACCAAACGAATGGATTACACGTATTTTCCGATGACGTTTGCAAATAAAGTGTAATGTAATATTTATTCAAACACTTACGTAATAAAGTTTATTTCTGTTTATTATATACAGGGCGACCGACGCTGCCGTTTGTCATGAGTCATGACAGGGCAGAATATAATGTTTATAATTTAAAAAAATGTAATATTGAACATTTAGAACAAACAACAGGTTTAAAAATAGACCTACTGATCACTTAATGAGAAATGGACATCCCAGCAACCAAAACAATGAGTGCATGCAGCTCGCACTGAGCGGCTCGGCTCGCTGCACTGACTACTGTAACGAGTTAAGAAACTTGATATATTACAAACACCGTTGCAACCCAGAGAGGAGTGCTGGCTCAGTGGCAGCAGCCGTAACTGACGCTCGTAGGCTTCGATAACAGGCGCTTTACTTTGTGTAAATTATTTTAAGACCACTTCTCTCAAATCGGTAAAGGAAAACATCGTGAGAAAACCGGCATGTCCTACTCGTACAACCAAAAAATCGAAGACATGTGACATCTACCACCCCGCACTGGGCGTGCGTGGAGGATAACGGCCCACTGCCTCTCACTGAGGAGGCCTGTGTCCCAGCAGTGGGAACATTATAGGCTGATTACGCAAGTAAGTCACTAGTCAGTGTCCTCCTGTACAGTAAGTTCGCTGTTCCCATGCGCCTGCACATTCAGTATGCCCATGTCCGGCACACTTTTTCACAATCGCCGGTCATTGGATCTGTTGTGAAAACAGTCCGACGTTGTTCTTCGTGTGAGCACGACTGCCGCGTCTTTATATTCGCACTCTTTTATAAACAAGCTGTGCGTCAGTGACGTTACCTACACCAGTTCATATTATGCCTCACTCCTGCCCTGAGAGACAGCTGTGGAAGTGTGGGCACCTAGCTGGCTTCCAAACAACAGAATATTTTACAGGTACGGCTACGGTCTGAACGCGAAATCGTATCAGGCGTCATATCAACACTTCTCCGTGTCTCCAAGACACATTCAACTATCGGTAACATAACTCCACGCCTTGTTTCGCCGGAGGGTTGGGCAGAGATGTTTCTATATTACCCTCACATTACGATAGTTATATTTAAGTCCCATGGAATAGGGCCTTTTGCTATCAACCGGGCACAAGTACAGGCTCCAGGCTGCTACTGAAAAATTCCGGGTACAAAACCCAATAACACTTTGCCCGACCTGGGAATTGAACCCAGGACCTCATGCTCAGCAGTAGCGCTTGCGACCACTACATCGACGAGGCAGTTCTATCGGTAATGGTTTTCATAATGTAACTGATGCAGTCGTAGCCCGGAATTGTACAAGAATCATGATAAACATGTCAACCTTAGTAGTTTGATAAAAAAATTAAATCGTCAAGATTTGAAAAATTGCTACTTCTTTTTTGCATTCATTCATTTTAACTTAAGTCCAAAGTTGAATTTCATAAATTACCGTATTTATGGAAAAGTCAAACATGTATGAGACTGGCAAAAGCTAACGGAAAGCTTATTTGTTGCAAGTTTTTAAAACGAAATATGAAACGTTTTGAATTAAAACTTGTCTAGGTCTTCTGGTTTCTGGACACAGGCTTATTCTTGGAGAAATAGAGCGGGCCGTAATCCACCACGCCGGCCCAGTGCGGGGTGGTACATGTCACATGTCTTCGAATTTCTTCTTCTAAGACATGCCGGTTTCCTCACGATGTTTTCCTTCACCGTTTTGAGAGCAGTGGGGATGAAATAATTTACATAAAATAAAGCGCATGCCTGGTTTCGATGCGACTTAAATAATTAGTATGTTTTCGATGGTCTAGCTTTAGATTATTAATTAAGGTCAGCCTGGCTATTGGTGATATTTTTTTATAATAATAAGGCCGTCAAAATAGGTGCAAGGATTGTACACGCCTATATTATTTTTCAAAATTTAATGAAGATTAGGAATCCTACAAAGACCTTCATACAATCTGGAGGACTTTGTAGGATTGCCAAACATTGATTGGAAATGTATTACGTAATTGGGTTGTTAGTCATGATGATTTGCGAAATTGAAAATAAAGTGGATATTGATTCAATTAAACCTAAGTTCAAAGTCGAGTTTCTTATAAAGTTTGCACAAAAAAGATCCGCGAAGGATAATAAGAATACTAAACACGTGCACCAAATCTAAGCATAATGTAACAACTTTGTGATTTGTTAAATATCAGGCCTGTACACCTATGGAATTTCGCTGATGATATTGTTTATTGCAAAACAAAATGCATCTTATTGTAATGTGAATACAGATCACTTTGATTTTGACAGTGATGCAAATTCAGAGGTAAAAAGGAGATAGGAGAAAGATATTCCATGACAGAGGTCCCTATTGTTTTCTACGGACTGTATAAAACAAGTGGGGGTTAGCTTGTAGAGTGTTTGTCATAGTACAAAATATTGTAGACGTAACGTATGTGTGTAATTATCATTTGGACTCTAAAAATATGTTTTTCATAGAAATACCTCTTCCACAGTACCTATTAACATCTGCACTACTTGAACGTATGCAAAGCAACAGAAATTAAACAGTCATGGCTATCTCATGAATGGGACTAGTACTTTTATGGTCATTCCTTGATTAAATGCTTACGATCTTAAGGACATAGGCAAATAGGCAATGGACACAAATGTTTGCTTGCTGTGTATATCAGTTCCTAGATATGTCTCGTCTACTTACAACTACATCACTAACTACCGACTCAATGACTCTGTCTAGCCTTTTCCCAACTAAGTTACTGTCGCCTTCCAGTCTAATCGGATGCAGCCAGCCTATCTGACCTCCACAACCCAATTAGTGGGTAACACGAACCACCTTGGTAAGACTGGTTGTCGAACTGACTGCCCGTAACGACTGTCAAAGATCTACGAAAGTCAGTAGGGACCAACTGCTTGACGTGCTTTCCGAGGCACGGGGGTTCTCGATAAGTAATGGATAGTCACCTATTTCCGAACTTACCGCGGCAAGCGTAGCGACACCTACGATCGACCCGTGCGGCTGCTGCAGCCCTATTATCGAAATGACTAAAGGGCCATTATACTTCGTAATTATGAGTTGATGGTGGCAAGAGCGTTCTTTTACAAATCTTGGTCTCAACTTGGTAATGGTTATTGAACCCGCGAGCAATTGTAAAGCAATTAAATGCATAGGTTTGCTTAGTTAGCAATGGTAGTAACGGTCACTAATAGTAGTTACTTTGGAATAGTTATTTACTGATTGGATACCTGTACTATTATGTATTCTGTGGATTGGGTAGAAATTATACGTACTTTTACTGATTTACTGCCGCGTTGGTCCCGTGGTCGCGAGCGCTACTGATGAGGAGGTCCTGGGTTCGATTTCGTGGTCAATCAAAATGTTATTGACTTTTCCATCGGGAAGAACCATGTTTCAAATACCATATTTTATGTTAATAAATATTATTTCTATTTACATTTCAGGAATTTCTGAGTCGCCTGTTTCGTGAGCCCGGAGACTGCATTAGTGCCGTTGATGGCGATAGGCCCACCCTCTATTACGACTTATCTCCCTGCCTCTACTGCTTGGACTATAACTGGCGATATGTGGGAGTACCACTTAACGGGAGTTATATTATGTCATTATTTATCGGTTGTAAGACATAGGAAACTCCATAGCTTGTCAGCTTGGGAGTGTACCGGCCGCGACTTACGAGTTATCGATCGTAGGTTCGAACCCAGACAAGTGCTTTACTTTGTGTAAGTCATTTCGTTTATGTTAATCCAGGTTATAAACTATCTGTGTGCCGAATTTAATCCAAATGCGTTCAGCCGTTTTTACGTGATTGAGTAACAAACATCCAAACATCTAGACGTACTAACTTTCACATTTATAATATTAGTTGGAGTAGCGCCACTGTTCTCAACGGTGAAGGAAAACATCGTGAGGACACCGGATTCGAAGACATGTGACATCTACCAACCCGCATTGCCAACTGCCGTGGATTACAGCCCACTCCCTCTCACAGAAACGGAGTCTGTGTCCCAGCAGTGGGAACGTCACAGGGTGATTATTTTAATGCCTAGCTTGTCATGATGTTTTAGATCTAAACCCATAGGAAATTCACTAAGATTGCTATGCGGTACGGCACAAAAGCAAGTAAGTAGTCATCTACCATTCAGATCAGGTCCTAACGAAGTCATTACAGGGTCAGTGAGTGAATACATAGCTTTTAATTATTAAAATAAGTGTCTTTGTTAGTCACCGTCTGGTAAACACATGGGCTGGAATACCACTACCAAAGCTCGTGTAAAACTTTTAAAAGTTTTCCACGAGCTTTGGTAGTGGTATATTTTCAACTGTGAGCTTAAGCTCACAGTTGAAAATAGCTTGATTTATGAAGGAAGACCCCGCCTCTTTAATTTTTATTCCTCATTCCTCGAAGATGACCAAAATATTTTGTGTTGTTTTAACCAATTCACCATTTTATTTCAAACTCGTCAAAAATCATTAGGTCATTTATCCCACATAACAATAGCTACTCGTACACTCAATTCATTATACACTATTCTGGCATTTTATACAATATATAACATTGATAATGATCAGGCAGAGGCCACAGTTCCTCCTCATTCTTGGTAACCAGTCTACTTTAGCCACCCAAACCCAATATAATTTTTTTCTACACCAAGCGGGGTTTATCATTGGGTGCACTTGTATAGTGCATACAGAGATAAAAACGTCGGTTGGTGGTTCATTTAATTTAAGACGTCTAATGGGCCTCTTCGAGGTGGGTCCGGCGCGTAAGTCTTCCAAAGGCGAGGACCTTTGGAAGGCTTACGCGCCCAGGGTTACGAGCTATGTCACGAGAAATATACTCATCAAATAAATTATGCCGACCACGAATAAGCGAAGATTCTGATCTTCGCTTATTCGTGATCGGCGAGGTCAGGTTCTGGTCTGCCTAACAAACAGTGATCTAGACAGTTCTGTTTACAGTGAAAGTATCACTATGTTTTATTCGATACTTTCAAAGAAAATTATCACAACATCTTTTTCGCAAATTTTGCAGTATGTTCTATTGAGGTCAAAAGCATAATTAAAGACAAGGTCAACAACGATTAATGATGATTATGCTAGAAAGGAAACGTTTTAGCACAGCTTATCTGGGGTTGCCAATACTGCAAGACAAAAGCTAAACGAAGGAGACACAAACATAGCCAACGTAACTAATACTATATTCAATAACCGCGGCATTGTCTTCACACACTTCATTACCCTAATGATGAGAAACCACACGATTTTCATTAACTTTGTAACTCGAGAGGCAAATGTTAGGAAATCTAACCACGCAGACCGCAACGATGAATAGCTAAACGAGAAGTAATTTGTTGTCATCAAATATGCGACTGATGGTACTGATCGGCTGTTTGTCATGCTGAGGGGATCGTGGCTCAGTAAGCGTGGGGAAGCGAAAACGGGGGTTATGATTTTAGCCAGTATGTATGTATGTTCACTTATTCCCTCATAACTTCTAAACTTCTTATCATAATTTTGCAAATGAAGTATTATTGGAAGCGTCTTGATCGTCCGCTGGTTATAGGCTATGCGTTACGAAAGTTGCCACCTACCATAACAAAACAATAAATATATAAATACATTGTAACAGTAGTCAGCGATCATAAGGTAAAATGGCCAACGCTTTCAGATGAGGACATTTTCTTATTTTATACTTTTAATAGCGTGACTTTTTATCCCCCGACGCAAAAACGACGCGGTGTTATAAGTTTGACGTGTCTGTGTGTATGTCTGTCTGAGGCATCGTAGCTCCCGAACGGATGAACCGATTTTGAATTTGTTTTTATTAATTCTGATCGTGATCGTGTTATTCTTGTTTGATTTCACCAATGAAACTGAACGCGATCTGCACATCTACACTGCCACACAGCTGACACGGACAACACTTGAACGCAGTTCATTTATCTGAACTGCGTTACTGCGTTACTGGCTGATAGAGAGTTTGCCCTTAGTTGTCATACGCAAAATTAGTTACTATAACAATCTTTACTTGTTAGCCAAAATCCCGGCCGACAGACCAGCAGATTTACCTGGAGGCTTGATATACTCTAAGTAAATTCGTGTTCATTTTAAGTAACTTTTATCAAATGGTTCAAGCTTGTTAAAAATCCAAGCATTAGATACAAGTAAAGAGAACCTGCTGAGGTGGAGATTCACAGATGACTCCGCCATGGAGTGCAAATGTGGTGCTGTTCCACAAACAATGGGGCACTTAATATTGATTCCAGCGTGTCCTGTTGTCTGCTCGCTACGTGAGCTGATGGACGCTGGAAGACAAATTCTGCGCTGACTCTATTTAGAATGCTGTCGACACGCTAAGAAGAAAAAGATCAAAGTTCCTTTGTAGTTCAAAATCCATTGACGAAAGTCCCATTAATTATTATCATGTCCTAATCTTACAAAATGCAAATAATTCCGCCTGCAACGGTAATTTTATAATTAGCATCGAACAAATGAGACGATGATGAAACTTCCACAATTTTAATTAAGAGCAGGGACCTTGATATTCAAGACGTGTCGTAGTGATGCCTAGTGCTAGTGCTAGGACACAGTCGAGTTAGACGTGTCGTAGTGCTAGGACACAGTCGAGTTGGGGGCCTTGACCTCGTCTTAAGTAACGTTAAGTCGAGTTTGGACATAATCCGAAGCAACTGATTTGGTGATAATTTTAACTCTGTATTGAAAGTCGACCCTCACGTAGTTGGGAAAAGGCTCGGCAGATTGATTGAAAGTATTGTTTATTAAATATTTTACAGTAAATACATGCACACACACACACACAGATACATTGTGCAGTACATGTACAACAGTTCTTACAAAGAAGGCGATTCTTCGGTTACGATCTCGTCTTTTAGGGTTATTAAAAGGGACTAAAAATAAGCCCTTGATGCCTTTTAGGATACCCAGTTCGACGTCCTCTGTTTAAAAATACTTTTCCAAGTCCGGCGATTATTTATTTATACTTTATACCGCAGTGGGCAGTACGATATGAAGCGATAATGACGATGGTGAAATAATTTGCAGTATTTCCACTTAACCGTTAACATTTATTAATTAATTTCCAATTAAGTGAGTGATAACAAACAAAAGACAGACTGGCGCAAACAAAAGTTGCGCTCTGATCATAACAAAGGAATGTGTGCAAAATATAGCGCAATGTGAATCATCATTCAAATAAATTCACAAGTTATGCAAATACTCATGTGTAATATTATTATTTAAATATTAAGTGAAGCGTTTGCTGATTATGATGGAAAAATCATGCGTTCATTATGTTATTGTGTTACCAACACTTTTTCATGTTAACTTCAAAAGGACGTAAACTGCTAATGGCAAAGTAATAATAATCAGCCTATAATCTTCCCACTGTTGGGACACAGGCCTCCTCACGGTGAGAGGGAGTGATCTCCATAATGTCCATATAATCCAGCACGCAGTCCCAGTGCAGGTCGGTATCATTGGTTCAGGGACATCCCGCACCCAAATTCAATTGCGCAATTGCGTAACACACTATTAACACAAAATACAGAGAGTACAGAAGTCAATCACATGTATGTACTTCACTTTGCATACCTACGCTCGGCGGTCGCGCTAGGGTTGTCAACTTTGGCTTATGCACAAAAAACTATCGTGGTAGTGGCACTCGTATCTAGGTGTTTGATTTATTGTTAAGAATGAAACAGGAAGATAGGAAATATTAACCCATAATAATAAAAAATATTTAAATTTTAATGCTATTTTACAAATTTGTCACAGAAAATATCTTGCGACGATTTCGACATTGGCGAAATATACAATCGCCGAGCAGTTTTATCTTAACTATTTATAATGAGGAAGATGAGCGTATTTTTTAGTTTATAGGTACTACAATAAATACTTAATATAAATTGTAAAAATATTACAAGGCCACAAAGTCACGTTCGCTTACCTACAACTTACTATTCTGTGTTACGTTAAAACGAACCATCGAAACACAAGCAAATACCTAGATACTTACCTCTCTGAAACAACTGGTAGCTTAAAAAACGACAATTCACAGTTTAATGTGGAATTTAAACAACCGTCCACTGAACTGTTATAAGAACTTTTTTTTTTGTTGCTCCATTTTTGCACTTCACAGACGCGTGTGTCAGGGGATGGCACTCGCGCTCGCACTGGTCCCAACCCGTCCGAGATATCGTGTCCGTGAGCGGTGTCTATGTATGCGTTGCTCGAGTGCACTTTGTATGTAGATTGACTTCTGTACTCTCTGTTATTTGTGCTATTAATCAGAATCTAGATCATTTTCATGATTATTGCTAATCCATTATTTAATGTGTGAAGAAATGGTCTGTTAAACAAAGTAAATAACGCCATACATTTTGTGGAACTGTCAAAATAAAAGCGATTCCTACTGATACTGTTTTACGCAATAACCTCTCTGGTTTCCTCAAGACTTTTCCTTCACCGTTTTGAGAGCAGTGGTTATGAAATAATTTAGAGAAAGTACAGTAAATAAGTAAACAAATAATATAATCATTAAGTTTTATACAGTCGTCAAAATCTCGCTATTATATTTGTATATTATGGAATATAGACAAAAATCTTTAAAAAAGAAGTTGATAATCTTACAGCCAACTATGTGCAACAATATTTTGACACAGCGTCGCAACTATTGGCTCAAATCGATGTTAATAAAGCCAGCCAGTGCTAATGCACCAATAGCAAACATGTTTGCACGAGGCAATGTCTGTGGTGACCACACATGACTTTAGCATGTACTAGCCGTGCTATCTTTAACATGTTATGAGGAGAATTATTGCTTCTTATTGGGGCTTTAGAGCACGGGTAGTCAAGAGCTCGCAAGTCTGACAACCGGTCTTACCAAGGGCTAATGTGTTATTATATGTTATTTTTACAGCATTAAAGAATTTATTGACGGGATTTTTTTTTTAAAGTAACTAATAATATTTGCATGCTATGCTATGATATAAGCTAAACATGTGTGCTCCATAATGTATTTTAAAACCAATTTCATATACCATGTTTATGCAAATAAATGTTATTTTTATTTCTACCATTAGCTGGGTTGATGAGATCAGATCTTTGACAGTCGTTACGGATCGACAGAAGCCCGAAAGCCTGTCAACCAGTGTTAACAAGAAGAATCGTAGTTCCCAGGAAACTGGGTTGTGGAGGTCGCTCCATGTAAAATACTGGTATTCAGCTGCTTCCGGTTAGATTGGAAGCCGACCCCAACATGTTAGGAAAGGCCAGGCAGATGATGATTGGGACTATCGAACATGCTTGCGTTCAATGCAACTCCTTATGATATTTTCAAAACAAAAGTCAATTACTGTTTTTTCTTTTGTGTGACACATTCATTTGTTAATTATAGTTTAGGTTTTCAAGTCGTGCTAAACAGTATTGTGTATCGGGTTCCTGTAATGTGGTGCTGCCGGCCCGTTAAATATATGTACATACTAGCTTCTGAATGTCGAAAATTTTCCCCAGGAACGTGCTACTGGGACAAAAAAATTCCCAGGTGACATCTATCTCCTTTTAAAATTTTGCCGAAATCAGTTCAGTAGTGAAAGCGTGAAAAGGTAACGTATAGACGGAGTTACTTTCGGATTTAGGCCACAAACAGGCGCGACGCGACTCTCGTAGTACAATTTCTATGAAAATATAATGGAAATTGTTCTACAAGTGTCGCGTCGCGCTTGTCTGAAGAAGCCTTTTATAACATTAGTATGGATAGTTCGAATTGTGTCGAGCGAAACCGTAAGTACAGTACAGTGCCAGTGACCTAATCACCTTCGATGGCATTCATTTCTAGAAGAGGTTCCTCTTAATCATTTGCATTGTTGATACTGCCACTGTCTTCTTATTCTTAAACGTATTCAATTTCTTTTTGTTGGACGGTTTTGGTTTCTTTCTTGACATTATTCTTATTTGCAATCAGCTTTGCTATATATAGCTTAACGTTTCCGGGATAACTGTTCTTGCGATAAATGGGAAGTGTCCTTTCAGTTCCTTTTAAGGGATTGTTTACAATATGACTGATATACCTACAGCTTTTATACAGATTTGGAACAAATAGTAAGCTACGAGGTCAAGTCTGCATGTAAAGCAAGGTCAGGGCAGGATCATGCACGGATATAATAGCATTACGTTCCTTCATTTAAGAAACAAAGATGAACCACTTATATAGTTGTTAGACGAAGACCTAGTACAGTGTAACGATGAAGTGAAGACGGTCAATTTGTTAATATTATTTGATAATATATTCAATACAAGGTGAATTTTTAGTCACCGTTTAAATTTTTCAGGGTAATAGTACCCGTGAAATTGAACAACTTTCTCCAAATAACAGGTCGAAATAGGAAAAAAGAAATCGGACCTCCCATGCAAGATCAATAGTCAGCTGATCGATTTTGTATGGAAGGTCCCTTTTTTTGTGAAACCAACAATTGAAATCATCGACACGACGAAGCAGAAGAAGATTGACCCATAGAATACTCGTGTACAGACTCTGGCAGTACCTAAGCCTTGAAAATAGTCTGCCAGGGTGCGGGTTGTTCGAAAGAGATACCGTGACCCCTGGCACACAGGCAACTGAGGGAACACGGGTGGGTTTTAGTCAGTAAAAGTCTGACACGCCCTCCTGCTCCACCCAGAGCGGGAGAAGTTATTTGATGATTTCACACCCTCAAAAAGAAAGTCAAAGTGAAATTGGGTTTTTTCATCAGGAACTTGTCATTAGTACTCCGGAATCTAGACTTGTGCCTGGCGGATGGCAATAGGCTCGCCCCTTATTTTATGAGATTTGAAAACGTAACTGACGATATGGAGTGTAAGTACACCTCTGCCTGTCCTTTCGAGGATTACAGGCGTGATGTTATGTTATGTAACTTCAAGTACCTACAACATTTTTTTTCTAAGATCAATATTTTATAGCTGCTGTAAACAAGATAGGCAGTAAAAAACATAACTTGAGATTAACTTGTCTATTTTATATTTAGTTTTTACCTTCGTCCAATTTTTGCATCTGGGTTTATATTTTTTACATGCCTTTTAAATTATGGCTGAGAGTCGTGTTTATTTAAATAAGTCAAGAGACTTTATTTTAATTTTAATTATAAATCAAAAGTAATAAAATTAATTGGTAACATAAAATCAGATTGTTAGGATGTTTTTGTCACATTATTATCACACAAAAATAAACTCTCAGGGAAATAAAATAACGAATTATTTATTTATTTTTATGACAGCCTTAATAGGTATAGCTTTGCTATTTTGTATTACCCTAGGATATTTAAATATGTTAAGCACAAACGAAATTAAATAAGTCAAGAATAACCCTGCGGACGCGATCGTGTTAACAGCTTCAAACAAAAATGAACAAAAAATTCACAAGGTTTTACCCACGTCTTCAGATGCGAGTAAAAAAGTTATTATGATCCTTGTGACGTCAAATTTTTAATAGGTGCTATTTGCGATACTTTTAGGGTCATTTATAAACATAACATTCCGATATGGGAAAACTACGCATTGGCCTTTAGCCCAATTGTAACTTTCTTTCATTGGTCGAAATGCTTCTGCCCAGGAATTCATCTGTGAGAACTGAGAAGTTACGGAGCCGACTCACCTTGTCGCATACCATCGCCCGCTATTTCTTTGTTTTCGCTTTGCTTTCGTTTTTTTTTGCCAGACTCCTCAGGGCCTTAGTATGATGTTAAATAGCCTTAAACTTTTCTTAAGAATTGGGCAATCAAATGCAAAAAGGAAAACCGACTAGTAGTTCTAGAGATTAGCGCGTTCAAACAAACTCTTTAGTTTTATTATTTAGTATAGATTACGAGCCGTACTTTGAGCGTGGGTATACAAGAACTCTTTTCAAATATAGGCAGTGGAAAGACAGACTATTGATGCACTTGAGGGTAACACTAGGCAGTGAAAAATTCTAGTACTTTAGGACCAAAAGTATAAAAGACCAATCATGTACAAGTAGGTTTTGCCGCCTAAATGATTGCCGTTTAAAATTAAACTTACTCAGGTTACATTTTTGAGTCTAAAATGACTAAAGCAAAAACGTTAACGATTTTTTCACCAAATAGTCATTCAGTGCAATCAAATGAATTTAGAGGATTGTATTGTTGATTTTAATAATGAAGTACTTTTTATTTTATTTCGCGGGTTAATGTAGAGCTTCTGCCAGGGGTGCAGGTTGTTCGAAAGAGATACCGTGACCCCTGGCACACAGGCAACTGAAGGAAGACGGGTGGGTTTTAGTCAGTAAAAGTCTGACACACCCTCCTGCTCCACCCAGAGCGGGAGAAGTCATTTGATGATTTCCCACCCTCAAAAAAAAGAAAACCTGGAGCTTGCACCTTAAACGTTAGCTTAAAGGCATAAATAGGCGCGACGCGAAGAACAATTTCCGTGAAAACTTCATGGAAATTGTTCTACAAATGTCGCGCCGCGCCTGTCTGAAGAAGCCTTTGACGTTTATTAAAACAATATAAACATTCTAATGAATGGTCATTTGAATTTTCATATTTTTTCTTCATTAAAATTCGCATGTTATATTGATTATTCATAAACTGAGCGAATTATGAATTTCGTCATTTTTTACCTTGCAAAAAAGTAATAACATAGGTAATTAACATTTGCCAAAATCAGATCGGAAGGATTTTATTAAGATATTAATGTTCTAGTCTTAATATTAGACCATTATTTCTTCATTGCTATTTATTCATTGCATTATTCTTCTATACACAATATACATTAAAGTCGCTTTATGTGTCTGTCTGTATGACCGCGTTATTTTTCTTAACTACGCAACTGGTTTGAAAATGGATTTCACCATCATTTAGTGATTTTTTTCCGGAACGTTTATTCAAATTCAAATTCATTTATTTAGCTTACAAGAGTTTCTTAAATATACAAAGTGGTTTTACATGGTATTAAATTTTCACTAACAGAAGACTTACACAGATTAAGCAGCGGGTCCCAAACTAGGCACAGCCTGTATAATGGTGACCCAAACAGTGCACAAAGTTAATAATTCTGCCAGCGCAAGATTGTTACAAATTCAGAAGTTCCCCCTATCGTTTTTAATATTTACAACTATGTGAGAACAAAGAACATTATACATATGTATAATATATTAATATGTACGAAGCTTTAAAAATAATAAAGAAATCTCGATGTTTGTCAAGTTGTAAGCCGTGCGTGGCGATCGCTAGTAATTAATCACCTGGAAAATACCAAAAAACAAAAAGAGATTTTAAACGATGTCCTGGTTTTAAAAGCTCGGCAATGTCTAGGGCATAAAGTGCGCCTCCGTACATTTGTGTGCTTAAAGTACAAAATAAGTACTTAAATGTTTTTGTTAAACTCTCCCTAATTAATTATAAATAAAATGTTCACTTTTAATTGGATATTTAAGATTTCGGTTTCTCCGATGTTCTTAAAGGTTTCCTACGAGAACAATGGTAAGCAAAAAATGTAATGATAAGAATTATATAACGACAAAAACAGACTTATTTATAATGCAAACAGCTCCCACGCTCATCTAGCTAATTATTTTAAGAAAACATTAAAGTATGGTAACAACTTAACCTATATTATATGTTTATTAATATTTAGCTAGTTTTTAGAAGCTGAGATTGTGCAAGGTGATGATTTTATATAATAATTGATATCAAAATAAAATAAACCAAATAAAAGAATCAGCATGTTTTGACCGTCACCATCTCCTAGTACTTTAGCGGTAGAAGAAGTTCCGCAACAAACTCACCAGTAGAAAATCTGTCTGTTCAGATAGAAGGACTTGATTCTATATAATAGTACCTATCCATTAAAGAAATTAGTCTTCATAAGTTATCTCACGGAGGTCCCAAAAAAGAAGGAGTAGGAAAATATGAACTAGGTTCAGGTAAAGTTAGCGATAACAATTCTTGTTTGTGGTAGGTAAACAACAGACAGAAGGGTGCTACTGCCCACCCTGATGTAATCAAAGTAGTCTGTGAGACTCATATTTTTATTATTATGATTGAAATGAATCAGAAGGCCAATTCTCGTATTTAAAAAGGTTCAAATCAATCACAATCTCATTTTAGCGACAATCAATGTCAAAAACTTGTGAGAATGTCATTGTCAAAAGTCGTATAATTTACATATGTATTACCGCATTGCTTAAGTAAATTATACTATTTTTACAGATTAATACAGAGATTAGAATGCGACCTTTCTTAAAAATACGAGACTAAAATTGCCCCTCTGATTTAAATTCCAAAGCATTGAAAAGTTATATCATATTTATTAGTAACCCTCGAGCATATTTTTGAAGGCTTCTAGAGCAAGCAACTAGAGCTCTCATTACAATCCCACCGCAAAAGGATCTCAATTTAGTCAGTAATTACTTGAACCAGATCTAGGTTTACATGAATGTCATAAGTGTTCGGCGTCCTACACGCTTGTTCGTCCTACACGCTTGTTCGGGTCGGCATGATTTGGCTCGGCTTGGATGACAAAATATAAGTACTCGATTGTGCCGATCCGAACCGATGCGTAAAACCCCGTAAAGCTGCGCATTCTGAAAGTTGTTAACGTCATAAGTAACTGTCAAATATTTTACTGTATTGATTAATTTATCAATATTACTAATTAAAATGATAGAATATCGCTCTGTGGTGCACTAAAATATGAATTATGAATCCACACTGAAACTCAAAGCGTTTATTTCAATTAAACCATTTTAGAATGGTCGAGGAGTTGGTGAATCAGTAAATATGAAGCTAATAGTTGCCCATTCCAAAGTGTAGTAGCTACCTATGGACGGACACGGACACTCTTAAATCATGTTGTTACAAAAATGTTAGTTACATCATTATTGTTGAATTTATAATTATGTATATGTGAGAACGATGAACGGTGTAAATAAGACGGAAACAGTACCTACACGAAATAGAAGCAAAAAAATAATAATAAGCCGTGCCACTAATGAGTCCAGTCCCATGGACTAGCTCAACCATTTTGAAAGAAGCTAAATGACCCAACGAATTGCAGTAATATTGTCATTGAATTCGGTTTTGTGACAGTTTTGAGTATTAAGAATAGCATTTGGAAGGTTTCCAAGTGCTTTTTTACAACTGAATTCATAATCAATGTTGTAATACTGTATACAGCAATATTGCTTATTAGATTATTTATTTAAGTTCTTAGGAAAACTTACAGCAAAACAAAACATAATTAAAATTGTAAGTGTAACTGTTAGTCCATTACAATTAGTCTTCACATAAAAAATCTAAAAATAAATTAATCAAATCCAGACAGCCAGCCAGCCAGCCATCTACGACGTTGGCAACTTTCAGAACGCACGCTCTTAAACCAGCTTTTGCTCAAGCGTAAGTTCTTAACGAATCTAGGTGAACTCGATTATATCAAATGGACCACCCAAAATAAGTTAATACTAAAACTTTGCGAAGGTTTTCATCTAACATCCATATTCATATATAAAATCTTGACATTTGGGCCTTGCGAAACCGGCTAGATATTTGCCGAATGCATAATGTATAAAAACTAGTTTCTTAATAATAGTTTTGTTGCAGTATCAAGTGTTGTTGGAGTCGTTGAATGAATGAAAGTCGATTTTTTTAGTTTTTGAGTTGTTTAATATTGATTTCTATTTCGTCTATAACATTATTTATTAATTCAACTTTATCTAGAATATTATTTCGTTTAGTCTACTCTCGGCCCCTCGACCTCGAAAAAAGATTTATTTATTTGTTTCCTCTCAACCCCTAAACATAGGTCATACTCGACCCCCAGCGGGTGAGATTGAATTTTCATACAAGGGACAGGTATACCTCTTCCACTTTCGTCCCCAAGTTCGGTAAGTACCTAAAATTAATGTTTCGGTACAGTAAGGTACAGACTACTTTGGGGGTCGAGAGGTAACTAAAAACTTGGATGATAAAATTCATTCTAGACCTCCAAATGTCGAGAATTAACAATAGTCAGGGGTACAGTGGACACATTATTTATTGGGGTTGAGGCGCCGAGAGTGGACTAAACGGATTATTTATTGATTAAATTTTCATACCTACATCACACATTAATAGTAATAATATTTCTAGAGTAGTCTTGTTTGACTAGTTTCTACCAGAGAGCGTGTCAGAGTCATCTTTTATTAGTAAATAAAAGATGACTCTGACGCTTCATTTTCTTTCAGGATTTTATTGCAGTTTGGTTGTTATTAGTTTACCGATATCTTTTTAATCTATCATAGGCAAGTGTGAAGATTGTTTTAAAATTAAGTTTAATTTTATCATTTATTATTGAATTGGATATTAAATTTAACTCGTAATGTGGATGCAATGTGGAAGGTATGTTGCTGCGATATTTTATGATAGCTTTTTCACGATAATCTATGATTTTAAGCAGCAATGTGTCCTAATCGGTATCTTTAAGTGAACCACCTTGACTTCCAGCTAAGTGCTCAGTTGCATCAATAAATTGCATCCGAAGCCACGGTGTTATGCATGAGTACAATTGACATTAAAACTCAGTATTAACTTCAGTGCATCCGGCCAAGGAAGCGTGCTTGACTGTGCATACAAACATACACTTAACTGCGAGCTCAAATTGCCAAGTTAAATTGCAAGTTAAACGTCAACAAGGAGTATTCTCTCGACGAGATGTTGTAATCACAGATCATGAAATCACGATCTTATTTCAAGGCAAATCTCAGACAGAAGCAATAATTTTCCGATTGCTATCTCAAACATAATTGCATTGTCTTCGCCCAGTTCGAAAAAACAAACTACCCTACAAAACAAAATAAAAAGTTGACATAAAAACAAAAATGTACTCACACACACAATCCTCCTTGTGAAAACCCTCCTTTTTTTACACTTCACAAAACAGCACTGTTGTTTAATTGTGAAATAAATATGTGTATTATTAATTAAATATTAAAACACTCGCGGTTTAATTTGGTGGGTGGCGCTACAGACGTGCGCCTCGTGCGAGGTGCAAACGTGAACTGAGTAGGTATTGAGAAATATCGCAGGTAATGAGTCGCGAGGGCTGGTGCGTGTGCGCAGACGAAGGCTCTTCTCGGCTGTAATTGATAAAGGTTAATATAATACATACGTCATGCGCGAATGATCTGTTTATGTTTTAGGTATTAACACATAGGCGTTACGCATCACGCTAGCAGTAGTTTGAGGGGTAGACTGATATGTAGGATCTGTTGTATAAATGCATCTTGTTGTTTATATGATTGTCGAAAGGTGAGTTACTTTTTCGGTTTGTGCCACTGTAATTTAATTATTATTTGATACTTGCCTTATTTGTTAAGTTTTGTATCATTTTTTATTATCAATAATATCTGGATGACCGAGCTTTGCTCGGTTATATTTTTGGTTTGACGTTTTCTAAAAACGAAACCTAGCTACATTAATTTATCGCCCCCGAAACCCCCTGCATACTAAATTTAATGAAAATCGTTGGAGCCGTTTCCGAGATTCAGATTATATAGTATATACAAGAATTGCTCGTTTCGAGGTATTAGATTAGTTGTTTGTTTTTAGTGAAACTTAACTGAGTAATAACTTGGATTTGTCTGTAATAGTGTGCATGATTTTCCCAAATAAATAAATAACCAAGTAACCGGATTTGGTCATACCTTATTGATTTGTTGTAATATGGATAACACTGGGTATGAACCGCTGTTTAGTAAATAATTTGTTAAAAACAAAACAATAAGCAAGTACCTACTTAGTTTGTGTGTTAAAGTTGTTATAGTACTATATTTGAAGTTCTAAAAATGTTCTCATGTACTTGAAATACTAATTTCTGATTGAGAAATATATTTCTTTAGCCACAATCAAATCCTTGGTCTAATAGATGAAGTGTTTATTCGCCTTCAAATGCTGAAGCTGTGTTTAGGTTATTATTTAATTAAATTGTTTGTATATTAATTGAAGAATGTGTATTCTTAAACGAGTTATGCGGAAGAAACTGTCATCTCGTTAGATACAAAATTATTAATTCAGCCAGAGGGAAGTTTAAACATTTACCTAAGCGAATTGACCATGAAGATTTTAGGAATTAAGTTGTAAAAATAGGAGGTGGTAAAACAACTTTTTAGTGCATAATATAAAAGTTCACATTATTGTAGTAACTAATTATATATTTTATTATTATATTAACTAAATATACAGTGTTATGCCTCGGTAGGCAAGCTTTAAGCGTTAAGCTCGGTAGCTTGAGGACGTTTGTGGGAACATTTTATAAGACTTGTCTACATAATTATTTGCCTATTCATTCTCGAAAGTATGATCTTTGTTAGCTGTGGTCTTTCTTTCTTTTTAGTCTTACCAGGGAGTATCGAGTTACCCAGTAAATAGGTTGTGGACGTCAGATAGGCAGTCGCTCCATGTAAAATACTGGTATTCAGCTGCATCCGGTTAGACTGGAAGCCGACCACAATAAAAGGCTAGGCAGATTGATTGGTCTTTCTTTCTTTTTGGCCGTTGGGGCCAAAAGGTTCTGAAGTGGCGACCGCGCACTGAAAAACGTAGCGTTAGAAGGCCTTCCACAAGATGAACCGATGACCTGGTGAAGGCCGCAGGAATCCGCTAGATGCGAGAAGCCCAGAACTGATCGAAGTGCCGGAGATTGGGAAAGGCCTATGTCCAGCAGTGGACGTCATTCGACTGAAATGAGGATGATGATGCTAATCTAGCCGGTGGGGTGATAGCGCACCACACCAACAGTAGGAGTGGCTGTCGTTTTGACAGTTACACAACATTCATTGAGTTGTTAACGTTGTTGAGCACACATTTTTCAAACAAAATAATATGAACCAATGGGTTAGCAGTATCCTTAAAAATTATCTAGATTCTGATTAATACTACAGACTCCACAAAAGCAATTTGGTGAGACTTTTAGGTAATACGGCGTAGTAATAGCGTCACAATATTGTTTAAATATAAATATATTAGTGTTTAATCTAATACTAATAATATTAGTAGTACAATTTATAGTACCACCATCAGCTTGGTGCACCACAAATTGTAATAAAAAGCGATGTAGCAATACTAGGTATCGACCTTATCTCATAAGCTCATAATAATGAACCAATTTGAATATATTAAGAACTTGCTTGCATTGCAACATCAAACGCAGATGAAACTGTCATTGTTTGTTTTATAATTAGAATTGCATATTATAAGCAACCAAACAGCTCTAGGTTACCCAACCAGCCACGCTGGGCTCCGACCACTGCAGGCTTCAATAAGCGTTTACCCAACTACGTTGGAGTTAGCGTCCAGTCAAACTGGATGCAGCCGAATGAATACCAGTATTTTACATGGACTGACTTCACAACCCAGTTACTGGGTAACACTGGTAAGACCGGCTTTCGGACTTTTGGGCTTCTAACTACCTATAACGACTGTCAACGATCTATGAATCCACATGGTCTTCACATGATCTGACCAAAATTATGTCTGGACTTTATAAGGGACTGACCTCCGAGTTTGTTTCGGCCTTTCTTCTTACAGTAGTCAGACAGGAAATGCCGACGTCATCTAGTTTAAAAATATTGTTGACGTGTAAAAAAGTGCTTGTGCAAACCTTTTTACAGAAATAAAATAATATTATATCATTTACGAATGACCGCGGCCTGAACTGCGGTTTTTCTACCAGAGATGTGCTATCCAGCTATGCTGCTAGGATGTGAACCCTAAGCTACGAAACTATGTGACCTTGTGTCTATGTGACCGTTTCCACGAATCCTAAGCTATGTAGCGGAGCGAGGAAGATGTGGTATGAAGATGCGCCGCCGCGAAGTAGCTGTGCGAGGAAGATACCCAGCTCGAGCTATGCGAAGCATTGACAGTAGGAAAGAAAAGAAACGCGCTCCTACTGGAGGTACGGTATTGTGGTTTACACATAGTACTATATGCCCTTCTAGGGTGACCCCTCGCGGCGTTTTCACTCACATCTACCTTGCGTAAATAGCTTTTGTTATAGGGAACGTGCACGAACTATAGATGGCAGCACAAATCGACACGAGAGCCACGGTGTGGTCAAAAAAAGCCGCCAGTGTTTATGTTAATGTTAACATTGTCTTTAAATCGTTTCTAATTATTGAAATTATAAACTAGGGTTTCCGGCATGGCAACATTATTGAGTAATTTCTAAATGTTTTGAAACTCATGCTCGCACATATTTTTTACTGCATTTATCGTTTATCACGTGACCAAGGAAAGTAAGTAATATCCGTGGGAAGTAATAGAATTTCACACCATTTGATTTATTTTGAGTTTTCTTTGGTGTTCAAGCATCCAGAAACACAACGATACATTTTTACTAAGTAATTATGTTTTTTTTTCACTTCTTCTAAGAGATTATTTTATCATGTGAAGTGTCAATTTCAAGTAATGATTCCAAGAAAACTTCGGATTTGCACCACTAGATGGCAGACCCTTCGTCGTGCACGTTCCCTATTCTCCTTATATTCACCCTCTCAACATGACCAGGATAATAATAAGATGATTTGACTCCCACGTAGGGTTATCATAGGTGGAGCCACGGTCTTCGCAGAGTGACGAATGGCAGCTGGATGAAAGTGGCTGAACATCATCTAAAATGGCGTGTGATTTGAGAGGCGTATGTTCAACAGTGGACTTTAGGCTGATGACATTGACATTTACGGGTAGAGATGTGATTGATTCTATCCTACTTTTATTTATTTATTTAACCATTTATGTACACACATAATATGTATTTAAACAGACATGAAGAAAAAATAGGTACAGAGGTGATGGTCATTTCTAAAGAAATCTCTTCCAGCATACCTGCGATAGGAGAGAAGATAAAGAGCGTGTGTAAGAGTAAAAGAGCAAATCAAATACTTATAATAAAAACAATTCACTAAATAAAATTAAACAAATAATATGAGAATATGATTACATACATAAATACAGACTTCTTTAATAAATATCACTAAAACATTCGTTAGTTTTAATGCGGCAGCTATCAGTTGGACCCTTTATACTACAGTACTCCACCACTAGCACATTCTTAGCTCCCATGCATAACACGCATGCTTCCATAATAAAACAGCTTAGTTGAACCCGCTTCCACCAGTGCTATGCGGAGTGGACCTGCTGGCCTACTTAGTAAACATTTCACCGTGAAATCTTAGGTGAAGTGAACTTGAAGTAAGCTGTCTATAGTGTCAATCCCTAGCGTCAGGTGCAATGACCGCTCACTTGTAGTTCACTTCACCGACGCTATCACGGTGAGATTTTTACAGAATAGCGCTGCTGCAACCTAATTGCGTAACACACTATTAATCAGAATCTGAATTATCCAGAAGGTTATCCATTCTTTCATATGTTCGAAAAAATCGTCTGCTTGGCAATAGAAACGACGCCATGAATGTTGTGTAACTGTCAAAATGAAAGCGATTCCTACTATAGGTAGTGTATATAGTGTATGCCCCTCTGATGCTAGGGATGGACACTATTGACAGCTCACTTCAAGTTCACATAAGTTTTCACGGTGAGATTTTTACAGAATAGATCAGCTATCAGATATCAAACGCATCCATAACAACGTAGCATTGCTGCATTTCCATTAGAGATGTGCTCATCTCTAGTGGAAATGCAGCCTTAACGTGCTTCATTGGATGCTTATCAAGTGTTATTGTAAGAATTATGAAATAATGGCTACGGTCTGTGGAGAACTAAAAATAATAATCAAATATCATGCGTGAAGATCTTTGATTATTATTTTAATTACGTTTAATAAAATAGTTGATATGCAACCTAAAAAAACAAGGTCAAATGTGTGTAGCTGCACTATGTAGCTATAGTATGATCAATACGTACAGTAATGACATAACATCACGGCATGTTTCCTCGAAGGGTTGGGCAGAGGTGGGTTGACAGGCCGATTAGTATCCGAGCAAGCCATTTTCCAGACATTCACCGCATCGGTCAAGCACGGCACTTTTTTCCCAGCCAACTTTTCAGTGCTCAGAGGACAGGAAAGCCGGTAAGCCTAATACTAGTAATATTACGGACGCCGCGGTCACTAAAACGGATGGGTAGTCTGGCTTGAAGCCACGTTCGGTCGTCCAAAGCCACATTTAAAGTGGATGATGGTGTGCTGCGAATAATTTGGTCAATTTTGTCCAAGAGCTGTGGATGCTTCCATAGAAGGGAAGGGAGTAGAAAATATAAAAAATGTGGACCAAAACAACAGTATCTAATCAGTGTGAATGCCGAGTGTAAATTTATTTTAGAGAGTCTTTCTGAAATGTCGTTGATTTTTTTAATTTTATCGTCGGTGAATAGAGAAAAGCTGTCTTCCAAAATTGGGGAACCTAGGAGTTGCGGTGAACGTTTTTTCTAGAATTTTGATTTGTGGGGCTATTGCATTACATTTTTCTAAGGTCAATTCAGTGTATACGTAGCGTTGCCAAACGAGAGCATTACCAGACGGGCGCGACCCGATTTTCCTTACTGATGACCTAGATAAACCCAGAAAGTAGGTACATTATGAATAGACAAAACCTTATTGGTACTTGTCCGGATGAACCCACACCCTCGTCATCATGAACTCAACAAAAAACAAACTCGTGGAGGCTGTTTTAGTTCCCCCATGTGGCTGTTGTTATAGGATGTTAGGCATCCTGGCGATTGCTTATGTTTGAACTTGAATCTTGATATAGGTGTCCAAATAACAATAGACAATTGTTAAGGCACTATTTCCTAAGGATGACACTATATTCTCACTCATTATTTCATTTTGTTTTTATTCACTTATATCCCTGTTTCATTAAATAGGTACATATATAGTTCCTTAATGTTTGGTTCCTATGAACAAAAACGAATCGTATTGGTTACCAATGCTACGGTAGCATTTGTTATTGCCAAACTGGGCATATAAATAGACTGCGGTAGTTACTTCCATATTAGAGGGTCTACCATGCAAAGCTATGAGGTCTTTGCTTCATTATTGGTAAAGATACAAGTATTAATTTTAACGGTTCGCAAATTATAGGAATCAGCCATTAAAAACGAAAAATACAAACGTGTTGAATTTTGACATTTGATTGACACTTATTACGTAAAATTGCTCTGACATTTATGTCATATAATTAAATGCTTTTCCTGTACCATTGAGCCAATTTAATAAGTAAGTATTTTTTTTGATGCATACATACATTTTTATTCGCTGAGACACAGGCCTCCTCTCGGGGAGAGGCTGTAATTCATTACGCGGGCGTAGTGCGGGTTGGTGGATGTCGCATTTTTTTAATTTTTGGTTCTAGTAAATACATAAGTTAAGTTAAGGCTTCTTCCAACAGGCGCGACAACGCGACGTGACACTAGTAGAACAATTTCTATGAAAAATTCATGCTAATTCTTCTACAAGTGTCGCGTAGCGCTTTTGCGTCACGCCTATTTGAAGAAGCCTTTACGGTCGCGTGGTCTTAGTTACAGTGTGACAGTGGTACAGAAAGAGTTACTTTCGCATTTATACCAATACTAGCTTTAGCCAGCAGCTTCCCCCACGTTGAAATCGGTGTATTATACATACAAGCCTTCCTCTTGAATCACTCTCTCTATTGATGAAAACTGCATCAAAATCCGTTGCGTAGTTTAAAAGATCTAAGCGTTCAAACACGAAAAGCGACTTTGTTTATACTATGCATTTAAAGAAAATAACAATTTAAATTCCCAAGAAGAGCCAGCAAATCCAAGCAATAACAAGTAATAAAGCCTTCACCTTAATTTAAACCTACAACACAAACTCAGTGTGTCATACCATTGGTCGGTCCGAGCTCTGTGCGAGCTCAACAAACATTAGGACATCTTCAATGAGTCCGCAACAGGCGTGACCTCCGACCGGCAAAGTACCCAAGACTAGAGTATTTCGTATCTGTGTCTAAGAAGATTATGATATATCGCATTGCTTAAACATTACACAAACCCTATGATAAGTTAATGGCATTCGGCAGGCGTATGAAGAGACGGGAGCTTGTAGAATGCCGCTAGGAAATAATGATAGTTGCTGGCAAGTAAAGGAGTTGGTACCTAGGCGTTCTGAGAGCTGGAGTGCACAGTCTCTAAAGTATAGTCTATATTGTGTTCAAAAACCTGAAGTTAAATAACTGCCGAACTATTCTGTAAAAATGGTTAAAAGATTAATGATTTTATTTCTGTAAATTATAGGTTTGTACAAACACTTTTACACGTCAGTCATATTTTTAAAACTAGATGTGGTCGGCGTTTCCTATCTGACTACTCTGAGAAGAAAGGCCGAAACAAATTCAGAGGTCAGTCTATTTAAAGTCCGGACATAATCTTGGTCAGGTCATGTGAAGACTATGTGAATTGGTGTCTGAAATGGTCTTTTAAGGATAGAACCCCACTATGATTGAGTGTACCCGTCTAATCCATGCAAGCATTTATCAGTAATCATGCAGCTCAACGTGAGGTAACGGCAGTAGACTCGACCCCTGTTACGTGGGATTTAAATATAACTGGCAAAATGTAAGTAATTAGTGTTTATCCCTAGCATCAGGTGGAATGACAGCTCAGCCTATATTGTTCCCACTGCTGGGGCGCAGCTCTTCTCTTGGTGGAGGGAGTGGGCTGTAATGTACAGAGTGGCCCAGTGCGGGGTGGTAGATGTCACATGTCTTCGAAGTTTTGGTTCTAGGACATGCTGGTTTCCTCACGATGTTTTGCTTCACCGTTTTGTGGGCAGGGGTGATGAAATGATTTAAACAAAGTAATGCGCCTGCCTGGGTTCAAACCCACGAACTACAACTCGTAGGTCGCTATTCTTATTAGATAGTAAATGATGTGAAGCAAAAGATGACATACACGTAAGGTTGCCCTGATGACATTATAATTTGATTGTCAACTAATGGCCGATTCCTATAATTTTCGGACAGCTGTAGGTTAAAATTAAGACATACATATCTTTCCCAATAATGAGGCAAATACCTAAGAATACCTTCGCATAGCAGACCCCCTATTTGTGAGTAGCTATCACAGGTAAAATTAGCTAACGAAACTATAGATTTGCCCAGTTTGGAAATAAAAATGCGACCATTGGTAAGCAAAACGATCCGTTTTTATTTATAGGAACCGAGCGTAAGAAGATAATGCAAAATGCATCCGTGATGAGGCCGCCACGTGGGAGTTAAGTACAGAAGTTGCGTCTCACTACTGTGGATCATTGAGCTAAGTAACTTAACATCACGTTTGGTGTATCTTTTGTACAGTTCAATTCGCCAGTTACGTTTAAGTTCCATGTAGGGGCAAGCCTCGAGCCATCAATCGTGCACAGATCCAGGACTTAGGGCTGAAAACAATAACACTCCCCGACCTGGAAATCGACCCGAGGAACTTTTGCTCAGCAGTAGCGCTTGCGACCACTAGCCGGACGAGCCAGTACATACTACATACTCAAAAGTTTACAAACTTCTGTGAGGTCTTTAAACCTTAATACATAATTATTATGATGTCATACGTGTTCTTGAATGGTGCCATCATATATTCATCATTAACCTTTTGAACTTTTGCTCAAGAGTCACCAGCAAACATATTTATTTATTGACCATTGACATGTTTGTTTGATCAATTATAGTTTATAAAATAGGCGTAGGCGAGCCCAATTGTGAGCTTAAATTGATAATACATATATATATATGAGGGCCTTGTGGCTAAGTAATAACAGCCGGACGGGTTGATTGAAGGTTAAGTCACGCTTGCCGCGGTCGGTTCGTGGATGGGTGACCATCCATAACATATTGAGAATCCTCCGTGCCTCGGAAACTACGCTAAGCCGTTATTGCCGGCTGTCATTTGTGGATCTTTGACAGTCGTTACCTGTCGCCAGAAGCCCAAAAGTCTGACAATCAGTCTTACCAAGTGATATCGTATTACCTAGTAAGTGGGTTGTGGAGGTCAAATTTTCAGTTCCGCTCCATGTAAAATACTGGTATTCAGCTGCATCCGGTTAGACTGGAAGCCAACCCCGACGTCGTTGGGAAAAGTATATGTATCTACATATATACGTATATAAGTATCTATGTATTAGTACCTAGTTGTTCCCGATCTATCTATACCGTATGTTGGAACTGCCATGTTTTGTCTCGGCGTCTCGCTAAGGTTGACTGGTAGAACATTCCTCAGGCATTAAGTCCGCCTTCGTACAGTATTTTTGTACTTATGTATAAAGTTTTAATAAATAAATAATGTTTTGAGTAAACTGTTCACGTTCAGAAAGAATCAACCAGTGTGTCTTAGTCGTTATGACATACGGTGCGCAACGTGGACATAGACAGTTGTACTGGTCCACTTTAAGGTCACTCAGCGCGCTATGGAGCGGGCTATGGAGCGGGCTATGGAGCGGGCTATGGAGCGGGCTATGAAGCGGGGTATGCTCGGAGTTTCTTTGAAGGATAAAATCAGAAATGTTATAATCCGGAACTGGAGTTACCGACTTGGCTTACAGAGGAAGCAAACTGAAGTAGCAGTGGGCCGGTTATATTTGTCGGAAGACCTATGTCTGGTGGAGCAAATGAGTCCTGGAGTGGGTCTCCACTCCAGGACTCATTTGTTCCACCGCTTATCGGCAAGCATAGTGGACACCCCCGGCTAGATGGACCGACGACCTTAAAAACGGGACTAGGACAGACTGGATGTGGAAGGCGGAGAATAGAGTGTTGTGGCGCAGCCTGGGAGAGGCCTATTCCAGTCCACTGACTGGGATAATTTTATTTGATTGAATCAAAAAGACTAAGATTAAATACCTTTATGCCTTAGACAAAAATCTCGCATGCACATATACCAAGAATTCGTGCCCGAAATTGAAATCGCGACCTATTATTGCTCAATCACTAAAACAATCAATTTTTAATTTAAGTAATTAAGATGACATTTCTTCAAGGAAATGAAACACTCCATTTTTATCAAAACCGGTCTACCAATACATCTGGCTAACAATAATACTTATATCAAATCGACACATACCATCACGCTGTTACGTAAGGCACTCAGTAGAACAATACGCTCTTCGGCTATGTTAGGTAATACTGCACGGAATCGAACCGGTCGACCGTGGACCGCATACTTTCACGGCTAAGCCATGGGGCTAAGGGCCGCTTGCAAAAAGTCGCTCGTATCAATGAAGTTGTGCAATCGCTGGTTGATATGCAAGAACTGTTATGTTGTACCTTATACAATGTTAATAGTTTTGCTGTTTCGCTTCATTGAGCTGATAGTGGCTACTTGTTGATTTTTGTTGGGTAGGTTCAAAATACTGGTTATGTTAATCTGAGCTTATTTAGATTGTTGATTGTTTATTGTTAATTGAAACGGTAAGACTAATTACATTAATTAACATAGAAATTAAAACAGGTACAGATAACAAAAATATTTCAACTACTAACTTATAATAGAGGACAACCTATCAAAACATTACACATCCACGCATAATTCTGCTCCATTCATCAGCAAACAGATCACATTCAGGATAGGTGGTCAGGAGGGTGTTAAGCATCTTTAAAGTAGGTACGACACACAGGGACTCAGGTCTGGCGACAGTTTTAGATAACAGATTGCGCCGACGGCTTTGACGATGACCGATGTATTTATCGGGAACAACTAGTCGAAAAGATCGAGGAATTCGGGACAATCGATGCGTCCTCCAGGAGCTTTGCAGGCTACTGAGAGCTGTTGAAATTCTCGTGTAACCTTCAACGAGTTGAAGTCCAAATGCCCAGTGGCACCGGCCGCAACTTACGAGATGTAGGTTGTTGGTTCGTTCCCAGGCAGGCGCTTTACTTTGTGTAAATTATTTCATCACCACTGCTCTCAAAACGGAGAAGGAAAACATCGTGAGGAAACCGGCATATCCCAGAACCAATAATTCGAAGACATGTGACATCTACCAGCCTGCACTGGGCGTGCGTGGTAGATTAGTAGTATTAGTAGAGTGTCCCAGCGGTGGGAACTTTATAGGCTGATTACGTATGAAAGGAAAGAAGTGAAACGTCTAGATAACCTTTAGTACATATACCAGGCCACTCAGAAAGTATTGCGGAAAAAAGTTTTTACGAGTATGTATGAGAGACTGGCCAGTTATAATCTATTTTGAAAATATGATTATTTGTAAGTAAAAATAGGTACGTTCCAACTTTAAAATTTCCCTCCACATTGTTTGCAAGCTAATTTAAATGATCGTGTGTCATAAAAAAGGGATCTGCTCCGGGAACATTTTTGCGGTACGATTTTTTACGATTTCAAGTGTCGCCTGAAACCGGAAATCGTACGATAAATTTCAAATAGCGTCTATGGATGAAGGCCCTTCTAAGGCAACCGTGTATCGTTGGTAAAACGAATTCAAGCGCGGTCGACTAACTTTGGGGGATGAAGAAAGAAGTGGTGACCCTTTGACGGATGTTACGGAAGAAAACGTGCTAGCAGTGAGAAAGGACAATGCCAGGAACTCTATAGAGCTTTGACCCATAAAATAAAAGTTGGTTTACAAGCATGCCACATATAGCTTTCTATTGCTGCATTATTAGTGATAACTGAAATAATGTTTAAATGCCTTTAGAACTTGCCGTTTCCGTTTAAATCTTTAAACAATTATTACATTTAGGTTGGCTACCTTAAGTGTAGGTTACTTGCAGTTATAATAAGGCGAGTAGGCGACTTCGAGTCAGTGTACAAAAGCAAAAATCGTCGTGAAAATAAAATTGTAATAATTGTGATCGCAAAGAGATTAGGGAGCGTAAAATATAAACAAAAATGCAAAGGTAAACAGAATAGAGCGAATGTCAATGATCTTTTGACATTGCTATTAGCTCGTCAATGACGTTTCGTTACACCTAATGACCTACCTACTAATACTAATACTTGTCTGATGAGCAAAATAGGCACATTTATAATTTAAATATGTTAATTTTTAATAGGACAAGTCGCCACAGTGACGCCATTTTATTTTTTGATTGTAATCAATTTATTTTTGATTACAAACTGACAAATTATACAATGTATTTGCCACCTAGTTGTAGGAGACAAATTGCTAATCTCTTAGCATACAATTTACACCATGACACTGGTACCAGTAGTTTACCATCGCTTACTGTTAGTAGTGCTACTAACACTACTTTTGATACGCCTAGTAGTTTAAACAATTAGGTGCGACAACAGATAAACCGCATATTATGTTGAATGTTGTTCATCAAAATATGCAGGGTCTATCCGGCAAAGAGCTAGAGTTAAGCTTATTTATGGAGAACCATGATGTTCAGGTGTTATGTTTAACTGAACACTGGTTGAAAAACGAACGAACAATGAACATGAAGTAGTGTTTATTAATGATGATAATTTTACCGTACAAAGTGCATTTGTAAGAAAAACTGCTATTTGCGGTGGTTCTTTAGTCCTTGTTTCAAACAAGTTGAAATGTAAACAACGTTTAGATTTAGTTAACTTTTCTATTGAACGTACTATTGAGTTGTCTTGTGTTGAACTCGAGCGATACGTTATTATTTGCGTTTATCGACCACCCTCTGGGAATTTCATTAGTTTCGAATCGGGAATGGAGGAGGTACTCAATAAGTTAAAATCAAGTAATAAAAGTATAATTTTATGTAGAGATTTTAATATTAATATTTTAGATGTTACTCCATTATGTATTAGACTTCATAATCTGTTTAGATCTTTTAATTTAACTAACTTGTTTTTAGAACCTACTAGGATCACGGCTTCTACGTCGACTTATCTTGATACTATATTTAGTGATTTTGATGCCAAAAATAAATTAGTACTAACTGACTTGACGTCTGACCATTGTGGATTATTGGCTAGCTTTCCTTTTCCATTACATAAAAAACCACATAAAGTAGAATGCAGGCCTTATACTGCTAGTCGTTGCAACAAATTTAAAAATAACATAGCTTATAGAATTACACCATCTATAGCAGAACACGAGAATCCTAATAAAATCTTTGGATCACTTTTTGATGTTGTGCAAAAAGAATACCAATCTACTTTCAAGACCAAAACCATTAACATTAATGGCACCTCCGTTGGCTTCAACCAATGAGCCACTCCAGGTATTTATAAAAGTAGAGCGAGACTATACGAGTTATATGGTTTGAAAAAGTACAGGTTTGATAGTCCTTTTCTAGAGTATGTCCGAAATTATTACAAATTATTTAAAAAAATCTGTGTTTTGGCTAAATCAAAATTTTTAAGCAATACAATAAAAAAATCCAATAATAAAGTAAAAACTACTTGGAAAATTATTAATAATGAAACGGGTAAGTCGATTTAACAAGAAAAACAACTAGAGATAATGGTCAACAACAAATTAGTTACTGAAGCAGCTGACGTAGCTGAGGCATTTAATGAATTTTTTGCCAACATACCTTTAACTACGACTAGCAACTTAAATTCATCCCCGTCTAAAGCGGAAAACCTTCTGCATAGTAGTGTGCCCAAATGTAGTCGCTTATTTAGTTTCGAACATGTAACGCCTCGTGATGTAGTTAGTATTTTTAACACACCTAAGTCTAAAAACACTGGTGATTACTGGGGCATCTCTATTAAACTTTTAAGTAATATAATCGACATCGTAGCCCCCTATCTAGCTATTTCTTTTAATAAATGTGTTGACTTAGGAACTTTTCCCGACCTCATGAAGAGTAGTAAAGTCATACCATTATTTAAATCAGGTAATAAAAATAACGTTGGGAATTTTAGGCCCATTTCTATCTTAACGGCATTTAGTAAAATATTTGAAAAGCTAATACTCAAGCAGTTGCTAAGACATTTTAATTTTAATTGCCTCTTTCATGATGAACCATATGGCTTTACAAAAGGTCGTTCAACTACAGACGTGGGCGTTGCTCTGCTGAAACACATATTTAACGCATGGGAGAATTCACAAAATGCAAAATATTGGAGTTTTCTGTGATCTTTCCAAAGCATTTGATTGCGTGCACCATGACACGCTATTGCGTAAACTACGTCATTACGGTGTTCAAAATGAAGCTCTCAACGTAATAAATTCTTATTTAAATAATAGGCACCAATGTGTAGATATTAATGGTGTGAAATCATCCGGGCTACCAGTTCAGTTAGGTGTACCTCAAGGCTCAATACTGGGTCCATTCTTATTCTTAGTGTACATTAATGATTTACCATTCTATTTAAAGGGTATCTGTGACGTTGTACTGTTTGCTGATGATACCTCTCTTATCTTTAAAGTTGACAGGAATAGTCAAGATTTTTATGTAAACAGTGCACTCTCAAGGGTTACGCATTGGTTTACCACGAATAATCTAGTTCTCAATGCCAAGAAAACTAAATGTATAAAATTCGCTTTATCGAATGTAAGAAATCTGGGACCCAACATCGTCTTAGATAATGAGGTGCTTGCAACTGTAGAATCGGCCGTTTTTCTTGGCATAACAGTAGATGCCAAACTTCAGTGGGGATTACATTTATCAAGCCTAGCGGGAAGGCTCAGTTCGGCCGCCTACGCCGTCAGAAAAGTAAGACAATACACTGACGTTGATACAGCTCGGTTAGTCTATTTTAGTTATTTTCATAGCGTTATGTCCTACGGCATTTTGCTGTGGGGTAAAGCCGCTGACATTCAAAATATTTTTGTTCTTCAAAAACGAGCTGTTCGTGCAATTTACCAACTAGGTTCTATAGTTTCTCTGAGAGAATTTTTTAAGGATATTGGTATTCTCACGGTGGCATCGCAATTCATCTTCGCTAACATCTTATATATAAGGCAAAATATACATTTAGCCTTATATATAAGATGTTAGCAAGGCAAAATGTATATTTTGCCTTATATATAAGATGTTAGCGAAGATGAATTGCGATGAATCACTGTTTTTAGTGTATAAGTGTATACTTATACACTAAAAACAGTGATATTCATAATATTAATACTAGAAATAAGGACAAACTACGTGCTCCCTTTCACCGGCTTCATAAAGTTCATAACTCATTTGCTGGGCTTGGTATAACCTTTTATAACAAGCTTCCCTCTTCTTTGCTAGATTTACATTTTAATGCGTTTAAAGCGAAAGTAAAATCAAATCTTTGTTCGAAGGCACACTATTCTATCAACGACTACTTAAACGATAAGAATTGTTGGTCGCTGAGATTAACTCAAGACAACGTTTGTGTTCTTTCACCAGAATTGGCTTAACTACTGACAGGTCATATGAATTACTTCATATCATTGTTTATTTAACTTGACTGCATAAACCCTTTTTTTAATTTTTATCAATTAAATTTTCATTTATTGTTGAATGTTAATTATATGCTATTATTGTATAGAATCAAGTTCTTCTAACATAACAGACAGCTGTGCTGCTGGGGAGTTTGTTGCGCCACTTCTTCTTCACAGCTAAAGCACTAGGAAGTGGTGAAGGGCGGGCGTTTTGGGGGACTGTCTTATGTAATTTTGACGTTCAGAAAGTGCTGACTCTCAGCCTAGTTTGAATAAATGACTTTTGATTTTGATTTTGATTTTGAATGCTCAAATGCGAAAGATTTATTAGAATATACATTCATAATAATATTACATAGACTTTATTAACAAACATCATTTTCTTTTACTGTGTGTATTTAAACCAAGTACATATAAAATCCGTACATAATAAATAAATATATGTAAAATAACTCGTTTAGTTCCGCGTGTATGCTCGTTACTAAGTAACGCGGATGGTTGCGACAAACACAGGAAAAAGGCTTTGGGTTTCAAAATTCCTTTTTATCACTAACTTTTTATCTGCAAGTGTAACAGAATAACAATTAAGTAACAAAGGGTCATAATTTCATGCGAGAATTTTGATTAAGTTACATTTCCTGTAAATTGATAAAAGGTGGGGCAGGATCTGGCATTGTCTAATCCATAACAATAAGCGAGTTACGTATCAAGAGATTCAGTACAGGTTGGATCGGGAAGCCTTCACGAAATTCTACACGTGCATCTTCGCGTGAGGAGAATAGTTTTACGCTGGGTGCCGCACAACCTGACCGATGATCAGAAGCAGGCCCGGGTGAAATGGTGCCGTGACATGATAAACAAATTTGAAGCAGGCTCGTCTCAGCGTGTTTACGACATCATTACAGGTGATGAGTCTTGGATTTATCAATACGATCCAGAAACGAAGCGCCAGTCGACGGTTTGGGTGTTTCAAAACGAATACCTAAGTGAACTACTAAAGTGAAGCGATCTAGAAGCGAGGGGAAGATTTTGATTGCGAGTTTTTTCAATTTGACTGGCTACTTGGTGTCAATTTCTTTACGGAACCAAAGAAGCATCAATGCTAAATGGTATACTACTAAATGCTTGGCAGAAGTTTTATTTTTTGTGAGCAACAAGCGACCAAACACAGGGCTCCGTGGGCTACTGCTCCACCACGACAACGCGCCTTCGCACACCGCGCTCAAAACGAGGGACTTCCTGGAGTGTACGCCGGTCAAACTCCTCGGTCACCCTCCTTACAGCCTTGACCTAGCCCCGTGTGACTTCTTTTTATTCCCGAAAATAAAAAAAATCCGCTCAAAGGTATACAATTTTCGTCGCCGGAAGACGCGCGTCAGTGTTCGAGCAGGATGTAAACGAGGTGTCTCAAAAAAAATGATATAGAGGCTTCTATATAAATTTTCATACGTCTGAACCAGTTTTAGAAACTTTTTCCAGTCCGCCGCATACACCTCGTTTTTTTGGAGAGTACTTTGAAAAGATTGAATAAAAAATATTTACCGATAGAACATTTTTCTTTTTTCGCAGAACTTTCTGAGTGTCTCACGTATGATTTGCCTGCTTCGTTGGTCTAGTGGTCGCAAGCGCGACAGCTAAGCTCCTGGATTCGATACCAAGAACGGGCTACGGGGTGTTTGAGTTTTTCCATCTGGAATTTCTCAGTAGCAGCCTGTCGTATGCTTTTGTCCCCGGTTGATGGCAATAGGTCCGCGCCCTATTACATAAGACTCAAACATAACTGACGAAATGTGGGTGTTACTAAACAGCTCCTACAGCCTACAGCTCTGCCTAACCCTCCGGGGATTATAGGCGTGATGCTATGATGCCATATTCAAGCTGGGTTAGGCGTGTGCTAAGCTCTGGTACCATGATGCATGCAATCGGTATAGTAGCTCTAAAAACTTGATTGCTCTTAAATTTCTTTTTACCTACGCTTCGACCATTAACGCCATCTAGTGGTTGGTAATGTTACTAACTACAGTATATAGCTTCATTCTTATTGAAAGTCTAACGAAAGAAAGGGCTACGCTACTGTTGAACTGGGATTTGGTAGACTTACGCGGAAGACATTTCCGCGAAAGACACTTGCGCGAAAAGACTTTTGCGTGAATGGACACTTGCGCGAAAAAACAGTTGTGCAAAAAAGTTGCAGAAATTAGATTTTTTATATAATATCACGCCGGCATTCTCAAATGGGCTGGATAGAGTGGTGTACTGTGTATTATGTTCAAATTACAGACAATCCGGAAAATAATAATTAAGTAAGCTTCAATAGTTAATTTTTACCGTCGTAGTTAATTTTTACCCGACTACGGCGAAGTTTTAAGAAGGGTTATGATTTTTACAGATATGAATGTATGTGGCCATTGTTCTTTTAAATTGAGATCATATGAAAAACTAAAAAAATTACGAGACGTTAAGATTATTTATTAAAATTGTCTACATAATAAATATAAAATACAAAATAATTCCTCTGTTTCCGAAATCGATTCTCGAGAATCGATTTGTGTTGCATACGATGAATAGCACTAATCGCTAAATTGACAGAAAAAATCTAAAAGCGCCTGTAGATACCTACTCCGAAACCGAAGCGATATGTGATATTTGATATTCATCATTTGTTAACACAGAACGTCACATCAACCGCTCCAAGTAAAAGCCGAAATGTATTACGAATATGCAGCATGTTTTCGATGACCTATGTTTTTCTCACATTTGATATTACTATGGGTATTAGAATAAAAATAATTGATTTTAAAATGAATTACGCTTAATACTAATAATTAAATTGCTTACTGATGGAAGGAAACATTAACTTTCTTTTATCTGCTCACATTTGTGCCGTTTAACAATTTATTACGGCGCAATTAGGCATTTTGATTTTTTGACTGACGTCCCACTAGCTAGGCGCACCGATGCAGACTCAGCGCGACAGTGGCCACGTTAAGCATTTTATGCTTAAGCCCGGCACGCAAAGTGGGTGCTCTTGCGTTATCTAGGTCTAACTATATCTGTGACTATATCCTATTTAATTAAATATTTAATAACAAATTACAATAGCTCAAGCTTCAGGAAGAAGAAAAATATATTTTTGAACATTTCTGCTACTGCGTTCAGATGCTGCGGCGTTGTACCATTTGGAAAACATGAGATTGTGCTATGACAAAGGCCAAACTTGGTCATAAAATTATTATAATATTCATCATACTGAAAATCAATGCCAGCATTCAAGGACTCCATTTTTAAAAATTCCAAAAACAGCACGTATCCTCTCAAGAATTCGTTTTGTCTATCATTCTGTTCAAAAAGACTGTGCACATAATCTAAAAAATAATCAATTTTCAGGGTTTCTTTAACATAAAGATTCTTGAGTTGTATCTTGAACTTCCAAAATGTGTTTAAACATGTGTCCTGTTCAAGGCTAGAAAAGTTTTCTAGCTCGTACGCTGGTCCAAAGTCTTCTTCTAAATCAGATTTATAGGGATGGAACGGCCTGCTTGTGATCCATATTTTTTGCTTACGAGGATAACTCTCCACGGAGTCCAGTAGTGATAATACTTCATCTTTAAACGGCATAACAATTTCAAAGCCATCGAAGAGAAATATCAGTTTTCCTCTGTTATAAAAATTTAGGAACATTTTCAACTCAAATACTGTCCATTTAGCACCTGAACATTTTTTTACGGAAATATTTCCATTCGTTAATTCTTCCAGTTCTATTATTAGTTCATCAGCAGGTGAAGAGATAAGAGCAGTTTGAGACATAAATGTTAAGCTTTCCAATGTATTAAAAGCATTATCTCCCTCCCAATCATTGTGATCTCCGATCTTTTTCCCGTGCTCTGGTAAGTTTATTCTTACAATCCAAACTGCAGGATCGAGTTGTTTTGTATTAAGTGACAAATGAGTAAGTAGAGTTGACTTACCCATTCCCGCATCTGCTGTTATAAGTACAATGTCGTCTTCTAAATCATAAAAAGTTTTTAAAACCTTGCCTTTGACATCGTCAAACTTATTGCATTCTTGCTTTTTGGTGCTACTAACCCTTCTGTCAATATAAAACTGATTTTCGTAATTATTGTAAATAGCCGTATCACCAATTTCGATAGTTTCGTTATTGATAAGTTTATTAAAAACATCTTCGTCAATAAGGTCCACAGACTCATCCTCTCCGATTATATCTAAGCTTACGTCTTCACCTTGAAGTTTTATTTTTGAAGTCGCTAAGAACTTCTTCTGCGATTCAACGATCAAGTCGGTGAACACACTTCTTTCATCGTTCAATACTTTACTTGCCCGTGAGAAATATTGAGTCACGATATCAACTGAAGTCTTGTTCGTAATAACTATTACTTGTTTCCCTTCAACAGCTTTCGCGATATTTTCAAGCCTTTTACTTTTAACATTTTTTGGATCTTGAAAATTATGGCAAACAATTATAATTATCATCTCCTTAGTGTCTTTCAACTCTTTACACAAACTGTTGTGGTTCTTCAAGGGCAGATTGAAAATGTCCTCTAAGTCTAACACAGCCTGGTTTTTATTTCCTAGAAATTGTTCCACCTTACCAACTGTTAATTCACAACTCCCTGTAGCAATAACAGTTCCTACAATTTGGCCATGCAATTTGAATCGTTTTAAAGCGTTTTCATTAAATTTATAGTTTCTAAATTTAATCTTATACATTATGTTTAAAACACCCATTAATGGCTCACTCATGGCATTCGTAACTGCTTTCTCATATATTTTGCTTTTCTTTGTGAGATATGTTCCTACTTTAGGCGTCATCCACAGTTTTTGAATTTCGTCATGATATTTTAGAAATATCACGTCAGATCGAACTCTAAAGTTGTTTACGTCGCTGCAAGGGTAATCTTCTATTTCTCCTCTCAAAATGTCTTCTACGACATTCTGACCAGCCTGGTTAGTGTAAAACAGTAATTTGTCATAGAAATCTCTCACCAAACTGACGTCGTATTCTCCTCGTTCGAATGAAAGTTTTGGAAACTTTTTAACTTTTACATCCAAATTATATTCGTGCAAATTTTTTATTTTACTTTTCAATTTTTCATACCATGTTTTGGCAAGATTGCTTAGTGATTCACAGTTGTCTGTAAACTTCAACAGTTTTGAACTTTCATCGTACACAAGTATGTTGCCAACAGCAGAAGCTAAGCCTCCATTTAACTGAAGAAATCCATCTCCCTCACTCTCATCTATAGTGACGATGTAATTAGGATTCGATTTATCTAATATTTCTTTGAGTTTTGTCGTTAAGTGGTCTAATCTCTTTTCAATTTTCTCATCTTTGCCTCTGATTGCTAAATCTTTGTTGCCAAAGAAAGCTGGGACTTTAAGCTTCAGCTCCAGAGACAGTAAATACTCTTTAGTAGCCAATTCTGCTGCTTCATAAACCGTCGATTGAGAGACGTTTGCTTTGTCGAGCTGTCGTTTTAGATCGTCTGTCATCGATTTGCTAATAAACTCAAGCTTTTCGTTTTTATAAGTAAAAACACTTCCTATCAGTTTGCTTAGTGTCATTACTTCAGACGGTTCGCTAAGGAACTCCAACAATAAACTCTGTACATCAGTCACTTCTGACTTCCGGTTTTTGAGAACCTCTAAACATAATTTATTTTTGAACAGCTCAAGAAATTCTTCATTGGTTGTAAAGAAGTCTTGTCTAAAGTTGGCAATCCGATGTCCTTCAGGTTGGATTTCAGAAACGTGTAAAACATTTTGTGCTAGAATGACATGATAGCGCAATATTAAATCATTGTTCATCGACATTACGCTATCAGATTCATCACAAATAAACTTAGCGAATTGTTCAGCGAGTGTTGTGATTTGTTCTTTCATTACTATTTTACACAAAAAGTCCAAGCCTTCATCTGTGTATGATGGTTGTTTGCAAGAACCTCCCGTTCCTATGAGTTCATTCAAATAGTCAGCAAAACCACCTTCGTATGATTTGTTATTGGGATCGTCCTTCGCTGTAGTATACATAACGAAAAAGCATTCAGTTTCTTCAAACTTTCCTCCAAAAATCACATCTTTCCTACTCGGTTCAAAAGCGCGTCTAATTTCCAAGTAACTATCAAAATATTTGGCCAAATCAGTTTTACTAGTGAACGTTAGAAGTTTATCGTTCTCTCTGTGCTTGGCTTGAATAAACACAGCGACTGGTTTTTTAAACCCCTTTATTTTTGCTTTAAAACATATATCATCGAAGGCACCTACGTCGTCTCTATTGGTCGCCAAACTAAACTGTTCAACTTTGTCGTCATGTATCATTCTAAAATATATTAGACTAATTAGTTTAGTCTCGTACAGCTGTCCCTGGATGCCTGACGTACCTGCACGCTTATTATACATTTTAAATTTCACGGTTTGATGGTAATGGCTTCTGTTTTGTCACACGATATCCAAGTAATTCAAGCATTAAAGTCACCGTTTTCTTTTTCCTTTTGGTCGTTTAACAATGAATCCCATTGCATGTCACATCTCGTTGAGCCTCCTTGTCGGAATGAACTTGTCAAAGTCTTGTCTTGCCTTGTCTTGTCTTGAGTCTTGTCTTCGGCTGCTGATGATTAGTGATCTGCAAATATATGTTTATATTGTATTTTTCGTAACTTGTCTTAAATGGTTAAAGGAGATGCGCTTAGTTAGCTTACGTAATTATTATTTTTAACGTTTTTTCGCAATTCACGGGTTTGTACCCTGATACTGATCTCGCCTACCAGAGTGAGCATCATTGAAATTTCCAGACTGAAAACGCTTGAAACAATTTTGTGCTACTCGACACTGCGTTAGATAAGTTCATTAACGTCACATTTTTTTCGCGGCTTGTATCCAATTGTGTCGCATTTTTCCTTTTTTTGTTATAAAAGTTATAAATGTATCGAAACAATTTAAAAATGGCGGGAAATCGTTTTTACTTTTATTTTTTAGAATGTCATCTATTTAATGGCAAAACCAGCCAGACACAAACAGTACAGCCAAAGAGATTTTACTATAATTATACCCAAAAAATAAGAAAACAGTTTTTCCCCGACCTATTATTAACTTGTTTATTCATGCGGCGAAGATCAGTGACGTAACGTCTCGGGGAATACAGACGTTTAAAATGATAATTAGAATGTGTGGCATAAACCACCATATCAGTATTTTGTTCATTGCACTTGTTATTACTTACCTTATTTCTATTAATTATAATAAAACAGTCACAGAGGTGTACCTACATATTGTACACCTACTATTACAGGTTATGCCGTATTTGCTGTTATCACAGTCAGTCGTCCAATATTATTATCCTCTAAGATAAGAAGCGACCACTCAATAATTCACGAAGTTTTTGTTATAAATAAGAGATACAGAATTCTTTGTGTGTGGCACAAGTGTTAGTATCGTACTAAACGAATGTGTGTAGATTATGAATCATCGACTGTTTATTATTATTTATGCTCTTTGGTCATTGAACAACAGTGTATGCCACAGAGTATACGTTCTAAAATACTGGTATTGCCATGTAAATAAATCCGATCGGAATTACTTATTTATACTTTAGTTATCTACTAATACTTTTCTTTGTTTTTACTTGATTTTTCATTTACTTATGTTTATTATTGTGGAGGTCAGACACGCAGTCGGTCCATGTAAAATACTAGTACTCAGCTGCATCTGGTTAGACTGGAAGCTGACCCCAACATGGTTGGGAAACGGCTAGACTAAGATGGCGATGATTTATATTTGTTACAAAACAAAAAAATAACACTTAATCTCATTTTTTTGTTTTTAAAATAAAAAGTCATGTAGGTATCTACTATTAAAAAAATTGAAAAATTGTTGTACTTACTAGTTTTTTATTGTATCGTATCTTTTTTAGTTTTTTTATATATTCCTGGCATGGGTGTTATTTTCAAGGTTTTCAAGATTGCCCCAACGAAAATTTGCAAGTTTTTTGTCATAGGTATAATTTTCATGGTTATTGATGGCGCTGGCAAATAAAATGGGTTCGTTTGCGACATTAAAATAATATTTGTTTTGTTAACTTACAGCAAGGTCAATGTTAGCGCATTCTCACAACAGGTAGATGCATTAAATAACCATTAAAACGTTTATTTGTGATTTAATGGCACAATTAGTTGACACCGCAGTCGTTAATAACTTGGTCCTTGACTATGCATTCTTTATTTTAGACAAAATATAATTCCTAAGTAGGCAATTCGTTTCGATGGTGTAGTGGTCACAAGCGCTGCTGCTGAGAACGAGGTCCTAGGTTCGATACCCGGATCGTAAAAAGTGCTATCGGGGTTTTCATTCAAGAACTTCTAAGGAGCAACCTGTCAAAGTCCGAATCTGGAATTGTACCCGAAGACTGACAACAGACTCGCACCTACTACTGGGGCTTAAACATAATTAATAACATATGAGCAAAAGTGGATCAATGGTGACCGTAGGTTCGAACCCAGGCAGGCGCTTATTTCATCACCACTGCCCTCAAAACGGTAAAGAAAAACATCGTGAGGAAACCGACATAACCTTGAACTAAAAATTCGAAGACGTGACTGTCCCGCACTGAGCCCACGTGGTGGACGTTATAGGCTGATGAATGAGTAAATAAATAAATAGATTGTGTAAATATAACTGGTACACCACTGCCTAACCCTTCGGGGATTACAGGCGTGATGTTATGTAATATTATAAACTGTTATTGAATTGTTTGATGTGCCTATTACCAGATAAAATAAAATATCTCAAAAATCCCTACAAATATTTTACTTATAAATGCGATAATAGCTCTTTCTGTCTGTTACGCTTTCACGCCTAAACCGCTGGACCGATCGTCATGAAATTTGGCAGAGATAGAGAAGGACACAGGCTCCTTTTTTACGCAATAACCGACATCCACGTGGGAGAAGCCGCGGGCAACAGCTAGTCATTTTTATTTCTACATTCAGGGACAGCGCGAAGTAATTCCAGTACCTACCTACAGTAATTTGAATGTAAAGCCTTAAAAAAACTAAATTTATAAGCAGATATATTAATCAACTTAGGTCCGAGTGCTGATTAAAATGTACCCACCGACTACAAAGAGTAATTTTGGTCATTATGTAAACCTAGGCATTGTCTAAATTACCAGTTGTTAAGTAAAATAAGCATAATATTAAGATTATTTTATTTAAGGCTGATAGGTAAATAATTGAAATAATGTTTATTTATACTGATTTTATCATTTTTATTATAACTTTTAATGTTTTGAGTCTTTTCTCATAGCACTTGATAAAAACTGAAAAATATGGTGGGCGTCAATGTCCTATAGATTCTGAGGACCAAGAAAAAGATTACTTACGAATAATTGATTTAATTCAAGTTAGTTTTCGAGATAAAGGTGACAATCGTCTACAATTCTACAGTACAAGAATCATCGCAATTTCGAATACAAACGAGATTTCCTCCTATTTTTTAATAAATTAAATTAAATTTAAAGAGTATTAACCACTCTATATACTTCCAAGTCGATTGAGAGCGTCCGGTCTGTACCAAGTGCGAAGGGCAACTGATAGAAAATATAAATCCAACGACTGACGGAACACGAAGTTTGCCGAGGGACATTAAGAAAATAGTTGTTCTGTAAGTACCTAGCCTTTACGTAACGGTGTTGGGATCGGCTTCCAGTCTAACTAGATGGTGCAGGGCAGATAAGCAGTCGCTTCGTGTAAAATACTGGAACTTAACTGTATCCGGTTACATTGGAAGCTGCCCCCAATAGAGGTGGGAAAAGGCTAGGTAGGTGATCGTTCGTTTGGACCGCGTAGGCATTACAATTTTGCATTGTGGGGCTTGTGGCTTAGTTTTTACTAAACCACAAGCCCGCAAACACCTACGCAGGTCGACCGTTCAAGATAAGCTTCACTTGCCGCGGTTGGTCCGTGGACGGGTGACAATCTTTGTCTATGGTCTTGGTATGACCCGTCCGTGCCTCAAAAAGCACGTTAAGCTGTAGGTCCCAGCTGTCATGTGTAGATCTTTGACCGTCGTTACTAGTAGCCAGAAGCTCGAAAGTCTGACATCCAGTCTTACCAAGGCATATCGTATTATCAGGAACTGGGTTATGGTCAGAGGTCAGATAGGTCGTCGCTCCATGTAAAATACAGGTTTACAGCTGCATCCGGGAAAAGGCTAGACAGACGATGTGGCATTGCACTTTTCTATGAAACAGCAGATTTTTTATTTCGATAACTTACGATTAATTTCAGCTCCAGAAATATGTACCATCTGATCTACGGTAACGTGTTGCGTGTCGATTTCCCTGTCACCCTGTACAGATGAAATTACTTAATTCTAGGTAAGAAGTTGGTTGCGAAAATAAACAACTAATAAATAAGTAAGTATTTGCTGCCCTTGAAATCCTAAATATTTTTTTCTCAATAATCCAAAACATTTTCCCAATACACATCGACATGGATCGATCTACCTTGACCTACAATACCACATATTTGATCACATAGTATTTGCGAGCGCTTATCAACGACAAACAACGCCCCGTATCAGGTATCAGTGATAACGTTGAAGATACCATGATTCATTTAGTGACAAAGAGACCAACAGCTCCACAATACTTGGAAACTGTTTTGTCGAAACCTTTTTGTTATGTACCAGTAAATAGAAACAGATCGTTTCATTTAAAAAACGGTGTTGGAAACAATGTTGCTCAAGTTTTAATAAATATTGCTAGAGTTTTAGTTCATAATAATCTAATAATTAATAGTGATTGATTAATCTAATGTCCTGGAATTGTTTTATCAATAGACACGCTTTTATCTTTCTGGTTGGTTAAGTTTCGGTTCAAGTGTTGGGGTGAGTAGAACTGGTGTTAATGACAATTATCCTGAAAAATATTTAAGTGGTCCTTATTTGCAAATTGAGGACTGGACTCGATTCATTTTAAAAAGGTAAGATCTTTATTGTCAATTGGTAAATATGTATTTGGCAAATCTGTGATTGCCGCTCTCGCTCTATGATCACTTTTAAGTTAGACATGGGTCTACACAGATCTGCACTATGTGGTAGACCAATTAGAAAGGGTCCTACAAAGCTATAATTGAGGCAATCGGTGACAATGGTTGTAAGAAGGTACCTAGTTATCTTAATTTTAGCACTAATCTACATGATAACCAGATGATTATGTTTTAATTGTAGGAAATTGTGATTATAAAAAAAAAATGAGTATGCTCGACAATTTAACCCCGATACAAAGAGTGCTAACTTCACTGGTTTGTTTAGTGATTAACTACATCTCATACTTAATAGCGCTGTAGTGATGTCACTCGGATCAAAAGGGTGTGGTATGCGATTAAGAAATAAACATATTTCCACTGTAATGAAATGAAATGTTTATTTTGTAAGTAGATCTTTTGAGACACTTTTACAGATCAATATTTTAAAACTAGAGGGTGCCGGCTTTTATCTGGCACGATGTTTCTGCCAGGGTGTTATAGATCACTAATGAAATGTTTTGTGACGACGCATGATTAGCAACAAAAAACTGTAATTGCCCATCCACCAAATTTTTAAGTTCTTATTATTCTTTATTTCAGAAGAACATATGGAGCAATCATGACATGACATTTTTGACTAAAGGAACATACATAGCGACATCAAAATGAGTTCTAACAGCTACAGCCAGAGCCTCGACGCAATGATGCACAAGTCTAAGGACAGCCCATGCTACTTCTGCAATGAGATGTTTGAAATGGGACAGTTACAGGTAAATAGTTGTTTATAATAATAATATCCACACGATCGAATTTCAGCCATGACACGCCATGCCATGACAATAGAGATTAGCCAAGTACGCAGAAGATATTATAGTGCACAGATGTGTGCGCATACACAGGGGATTTTTTGCATAACACACTAATAGTAGGAATGGCTTTCATTTTGATAGTTCAACAACATTCATTACGTTATTTAAGTTGTTGAGCAGACACATGTTTTGATCATATGAAGCAATGGATTAGCAATAACCTTCAAAATGATTTAGACTCTGATTAATAGTGGTGCAGGTGCACTCTGTGGGTACTTTTACTCTTAGTCCGAATGTAGTCGTAAATACATAACAGTTAACATATACCTAAACGTAGAATAATCGAAAATTACATACATTCGATTTTTCATTGCATTTAAGCAACGTCCAAAGACACGAAGCCCCTTAATCGTAGCATTTAAATGTCAAAGTATTAAAGTCATAAATGGGCGAAGCGTTTAAAAGTCTTAATGGTTCACGGCAATGTACTTACGAGTTTACCATTTGTTATAATTATATATATCTATTTGCCAAGATAGGTGAAAATGGCAATTTTCCCTTTATGTACCTAATCTTTCAAGAACGAATTTGGAGATCTACCTTCAGCAGTGGTGGAAAATCTCAATCATTCCAGTATCGGTTGAAATACCTAAGTAGGAATGTGTATTTTGGTACTTCCGATTGAATTTCTGTTTGTGTATTTTCAAGAGATAAGATCTCCGCGAGGTATTTGTTATCACATGCCTATCTATTGTTGATTAAAGTGGCAATGTTGTAACACCGGGACCGGCCGTGTGGATGTCTTGATTTTATTTTATTAGGATACAAGTCCCCGGCACGTAACTTGGCAAGGTTTTAGGATAGTGGGGGTCAGTTCGCGCATCGTGCACTTAGTGGAACAAAAAAGTGGTCACTTTTATTGCCTGTAATTATTCTATGGTTATTGCCATCATTTATTTTTAATCATGAAGTTAAAGAAAGGAGAGGAATTAGTGTAATCGGCTTTATTTTATTCCTCTTTTTTCGCGATGTCCTAAAGACAGTGAGGAATTCGAAATTTCTACCATCCTTGACTATACGTCTAACTGTTCTTTCTGACGTTTTAGTAGCTTCTGAAGTCTGTTTTACCGTCTCTTTTTCAGTTTGAGCATCTTTCTCCATGAAACAGTACACATCGTATTCCATTTTTCTGGCATGTCTGCGTAAAACGGTATTTGGTCCTGGCATTGTAATCAACGTAAGAAAAACTAAATTTAAAACAATAGTAACAACTCGTAATAAAAATTAAATTTAAAACAAAAACAACAACTTGTAACAAAAAGTCAACAAAAACAAAGGGTACAACTTTCGTGCACGCAAGTGTAATCGGGAGCGAACGGAATGTAGACGCGGTGCGGGAGGCAAGGGTCGACTGACGCACCAATCGCGCGCTCGGATCGGCGCTACCTCATACCCCGCGTCCCGCTTGACCACCAAAGAGACCTAAAAAACGATTTCTGCGCATCTAACGACTCTTGCCAAGTTACATGCCGGGAACTGTACTTAATCGGTTTTTGATGCAAAACAGATTCGCTATTAGGTATATAATAAACAGAATGTTTAAGAATATAATAGATATTATGTATCTATCTATGTATTTCCGTGTCGTGCCGGATGTAAAAGAATAGTACCATCCCATTTCTTACCGTGGGTGTCGTAGAAGGTGACTATGGGACTTACCTACCAGAGAATGGGCAGCAGCGTTCTCTATGCATTTTACCACCATACTGCGATCACTAACCCGCCTGCCGAGCGTAGTAATTATGGCAAAACCCCCCTTTTGGGGGAGGCGTATGTCCAGTAGTGGACGTCTTTCGGATGAAATGATGATGATGATGATCTATCTACCTGTATATAAATAAAAAAATAGTTTAAAAAACTAAAAAACACGCTTTAAAAACCAAACTAAAAAATTTGAAAATAATTTAATTCTATTAAAAAGCGTGGGGTGCTTGATATTAATTGATTATAAAAATACCTCAAAAAGCACCCCACGCTTTTTAATAGAATTAAATTATTTTCTAATTTTTTAGTTTGGTTTTTAAAGCGTGTTTTTTAGTTTTTTAAACTATTATTTATTTACAATTTTTTAGTTCTGCTTGCTTGAAAAGCGTGGTTTTTAAGTGTTTTTTGGTTTTTTTTTTTAATTTTTGAATTGTCAGTTTGAAGTGGGTCAAAATAGCGTCCAAAGAAGTCGGTTACATACAAACATACAAACATACAAACAAACAAACAAACAAACATACAAGTGAAGCTAATCTAAAGCGTGTGAAAAGAAAAGTCCTGACTGACTGACTGACTCATCAACGCCCAGCCCAAACCCTTGGACCTAGAAAGCTGAAATTTTGCACAGAGGTTTCCTTTATAATGTAGACAAGGAATAAAAAAGGATTTTTCGAAATTCAACCCATAAGGGAGTTAAATAGGGGATGAAAAATTTGTATAGGAAACCCGTAAATTTAAAAGCTTACCCATAAAATTGGTATTAAAAGCCTTTTGGCGTTTTTGTAAAATCATCCCCTCAGCGCGGCGGTTAAAAACCCTTACTAACTCATGGCTCAGCTCAACTTTCGCAATCGCAACTAAAAACATCTTAGTAATTCTGAGAACAATAACTTTACCAAGGGATCCAATGAGTAATAACATTTAAATTTCCCTTATTTCCGTACCCGTGGTAGAAGCCATTATATTTCCTGGCTGTGCTCGAAGTGAATCGGTGTAAGTATATACCGCGGATGCCACTAATACCGTCGGAGTACCCATTCTAGTTTAAAAGGCTGCAGTTCCCCCTTAAGGTATGTTTCGCAATGACGATTAATAAGTCTCAGGGTCAGTCACTCTACGCGGGGGTCGTGCGGGCCATGGCCCTATACGGGGCACCGGTGTGGGCGTCTACATTGAGGCGCCAACCAGCACGCCGGTTGAAGGCGGCCCATAGGGTCATGGCCATCGGGATGGTACGGGGATGCCACACGATCTCCTATGAGGATCTGGAGGCAAAGGTCCTCGCGCACACCTGGGACTGGCGCGAGGAGGCCAAACGCCGGGGCGTAACTCCGCTGCCGCGAGAAATCGCGGCACAGCGGACAGAGCTCCGGCGGGATCTCCTGGCGATGTGGAGAGTGCGATTGTCGCAACCCAGTGCTGGGCACGCCACGATTGCGGCGGTAAGTCCCCTCTTTGAGGAGTGGCTTGAGAGGCGGCATGGCGTCCTCACCTGCCGCCTGACACAGGTCCTCACCGAACACGGTTGTTTCGGGAGGTTCCGGTTTCAGATAAGGCGGGAGAAAATGCCCGGGTGTTTCCACTGCGAAGATCACCCTGAGGACACGGTGAAGCATACGGTGGAAGTCTGCCCGGCTTGGGCGGAGCACCACCGTGTCCTCATGGAGGCGATCGGCGGCGGCGATCTCTCGCGTCCGGCCCTGGGCCATGGTACGGAGCAAGAGTGTATGGTTAGCCATCACCTCCTTCAGCGAAGCAGTGATGCTCGCAAACAAGGAGGCGGCGCACGTGAGGGAGAGGCAGTACATGCGCCCTCACGACCGCAGCCTTCGCAGGAGACGCCCTGGGCGTTGGGAATCCCAGACTGATTCCCGGCCACCGTAGCCGCGGGCTTGCGAAGCGCGAGTAATGGGTAGCTCGCTGTCCGGTTAGGACCAAACCCGGGTCGACGGCACGTTGTGTTCCACGCGCGCCTCAAAGAGATGTCAGCACCAACTGATGGAGCCCGCAAGGGCCGATGCCTGCCAGGGGTGCGGGTTGTTCGAAAGAGATACCGCGGCCCGTGGCAGATAGGCAACTGAGGAAATACGGGTGGGTTTTAGTTAGTAAAAGTCTGACACGCCCTCCCGCTCCACCCAGAACGGGAGAAGTTATTTGATGATTTCCCACCCAAAAAAAAAAAACGGTCAGTCACTGAAAACAGCGGGAATTGATCTTAGAGGGGACTGCTTCTCTCACAGCCAGTGTTACGTGGCCTGCTCGAGAGTGAGCTCATCCAGCAGCCTGGTTGTGTTAGCACCTGAGAGCAGAACCCCTAATGTAGTATATAAAGATGTACTTTAATTATAAATAAAAAATTAATGGTCCTCACCCCCTGTGAATAACAATGTAAGTAAAGGCGTAATTTGAATTATTTAACTTGTTTTTTATAGGATTTAAATTTCCTTTTTACAGTTGCCTTGAAATTAGCCATTCAAGTTGGTAATTTTCCGTTCTGTTATGTATTGCGTTACTATTGTTAGATTTTAGGATTAGTAATCTTCCAGCAAACATATGTCAATCCACGCGCTGCACCTCGTATACTATAACAAGCAGTGTGAGAAGACATTGGGTACTTTTAATCCCAGTAGTACGTTCCCGTGGGATATTTTCTGACATCCACGCGGGCGATGCCGCGGGCAAAAGCTAGTAGAATATAATTTATCATAGTCATAATACACAGAACCATCACGCCTCTATTCCCCGAGGCTTAGGCAGAGGTGCACCGGTGTGAAATGTGCAGGTACATTTCGCCAGTTATATTTAAATTCCATGTAATAAGGAGCGAGCCTTCTGCCATCAACCGGGCACAACTCCAGACTCTGCGCTGCTACAGAGAAATTCCTAACGTAAAATCTCAATAAAAGTTGTCTATTCCTTGTAACCGACTGATTAAAGGGATATTGAAGATCAGTTTCAATGTTTTACACAATAAAGTACAGATCGCGGCACGTAAGTTGAACAAAAGTCGGAACAAAACAACCAAAGGTAGGAGCGCTTGCTCTCGTTGCCTCGCACGGAAAAAGATTGAGGTCACCGTCTAGCCAAAGCGGCGGATTTTTGTTCAACTTACGTGCCGAAACTGTAGTAAGTTTGATAATGTACACGATGACATTTATACGATATTAAAACTTCTGATTTCTCGCACGTTGGATCCAATCCGGCTCGAAGGACCAAAATAAGACGATTCTATAACTGATTAATTTATCATCAGGCCCATCTGAAACTATGTGGCAGCATACTGGAACAGTGCCCACTTCGCTGTGGCGCCTGGATTCAAAGGAAGCATAAGGAGACACATGTCAAGGAGTGCCCTAAGATGGAGAAGGTAAGAAGTTCATTTCTAATGTAACTAGTAAACTAGTCTACAGTTTTGTAAATCATCTGAATTGTTTTTCAATTATATTCTATTTATGACCACATTCTTCTTATGATGAACGACTACATTTTTTGCTCAAACTTAAAAGAGATTCTGATCAGAATCTACGGCTACACCGCAATAGTCAAGTTAATATAGAAAAATACATAAACTATAATATCTACGATCAACCGCTTGTCGTCGCGTTCATTAGTGTAACACAAAAACCAGTTCCATTTAGCCGAATCCAGTCGTCGGAATTCAGACGTCTTTTCAAGGATATTTCGAAGCTTCTGTAATACACACTACACTGAGTTAGTCCCAGAATTCATCTGCTCATTGAAGTGTGACAGAGACGGACGAATTGTGACCTTTCTCCTTTTTAATTGTGTAACTAAGTAGCTTACTGCCATTAGACGACTAAAAGCCAATTGAAATAAGCCCTAGGTACCACTTTGCTTTCAAGGTCCAACCATAACCATTGAGGTGCAGCTTGTAAATTTCCTCATCGTCTCTTGACCACAGACCCGCACGTCGTCAAGTCACGTGAGTGTGCCTGCGCCGGCGCCGCCCCCACCCCCCGTACCGGTCTCCAACCACACGTGGTCACCCAAACGAGTGCCTCTCGACGACTGCGTGTCCTATCTGGAGAAGGAAGTCGCTTCTATCAAGTAAGATATGTTTAAACCTAATCATGGAGTATAAGATTTGGTGCGTAGATTTCTATGTGCGAATACCTAGGCACAATCTATCAGACATAAATGAAAAATTTGAAACGATTTTGTTTATAATTAACTACCGGATAAGAAACTGGAACTTATCCGGAGATATAAGTTCGAGGAGCCGATGATTGAGGGTCATTATGTAGTTTCAAGTAGAGTGAAGAAGGCTCTTACCTAGTGAAGCCGAATGTTACTTAGTATACTTCTTTGGAGATTCTAACCCGTACTATTGAGATACTAGCTCCTAGTTTTCAGATATCTGCTAGCTCATCGTTGTAAGATATTTTTAGCTCATTGTGTCTAAGTAATACAGCCACACGGCTCGATCGATCAGGTTAAGCTACGCTTGCTGCGGTTGGTCAAGAGATGTGTCACCATCTTAACACACCAAGACCCGTCCGTGCCTCGGAAAGCACGTTAAGCCGCTGGTCCCAGCTGCCATTCATGAATCTTTGACAGTTGTTACGGGTCGTGAGAAGCCTGAAAGTCTGACAAACCAGTCTTACCCAAATGGTATCGTATTACCCACTGACTGGGTTGTGGAGGTCAGATACGTGGTCGCTCCATGTAAAATACTGGTATTTAGCTATGTCCGATTAGGTTGGGAAAAGGCAGATGATGATGAGTTTTGAGAAACTAAATCTTTATCGACGAGGTAAATACATCAATGCACCCTAATGTTCACAACTTTACTATGAGCTGCTGCGTAAAACCCCGTTTTAATATACCCACATTTTCAGACTAGTCCTAAACGAAGAGTCGGGTCGCCGCGACGTCCAAACGACAGAGATAGAAAATATTCGCTCCAAGCTGGTGCTGGTGGAGGAGCGCAGCCAGCACTTCCTGTCGACCCTGGTCTCCTTGAGAGCAGCCGTGGATGACGAGGCCGAGCGGTCTGCTAACTGGGCCGCGCAGTTCAAACATGACTTGGCCAATGTGCAGTTGGCTATGCAAGTATGTTTTATGAGCTGCGTATGTAATCTAGATGGTGGTTCTATTCTAGATTTTTTTCCTAATCTTTTTACCGGTAACATCTTGTGTCGTGGTGATAATATAAGCCAGTAATAAAAAATAATAGCGCGACTGATTGTCCAGAATGGTCCGCAAGTTTTAAGTACCGCTACTTGACGGAAACACAATGAATAGTTTAAAATTTTTAAACAATTAATACTAGAAAACGCACATGACTACATAAGAAATTACTTTCGACTTAGTCAATTCCTTATTCTTTTAGTCTTAACGTAGTGTTGAACTTTTGGTTTTGATATACCGTCTAGGTGTCTTGTATCTTATAACATAATCAGCCTGCAATGTTGCCACTGCTGGGATAGAGGACACCTCCCTTCGAGAGGAAGTGGTCCGTAATGAGGTGCTGCAATGATTTACACAAAAGCACCTGCCTGGGTTCGAACCCTCGACCTCGGTTTAAAGAAATTTATCTCTCAAAAGAACAAACATGGTTCACTTAAATATGAGAAACTTATCGAAATATCTTAAGTAGGTATAGGTACATAGTTGGTCATTCGATCTACCGAGTTCATACAGTGGTTAGTGATTTATTTTGTTAGTTACTTTGCTAACCTCTTTTTTTAAATGTTCAATCTCATCTCTTTCGGTAATTTATTATAAAGCTGCGCTCCCTCAAACTGGACAGTTCTTCTTCCGTAGAAGGTCCTAACTGAAGGCAGTTCTATACTATCCCTGTTCCTAGTGTTGTAGTGGCGAATTTCTGCGCTTGAAAGTGAATTGTGAGTGTATTTTGTTTGTTAAAATTTTCTTTATTTGTAAGCATGTGTGATAAGTATAAATAGTTTAGTTTTACCGTAAATGACTCTGCCTACAACTTATAAGTCGAGACCATTACTACTGGGCCATCACTGCTCTCAGGTTTACAATTTTTTTATACCCCGACGCAAAAAGGGGTGTTATGTTTTGCTTTGAGTCCCTTCATATATCTATTCGATCTAGTTGTGTCTTGGGTTCATACTAGTAATAAGTAATCATCATAAAACTTGAGAAGTTATTTATATTTCTCAGGAACTTCAAAGCCAGCAGCTGACGACGGTGATGCGGCTGGAGAGTGCCGTCAGCAGTCTCATACACGAACAACATGAGAGGGAGCTGCTGGAGCAAGCTCTGACGCAGCATGACAACAGGATTCGGGCTGTCAATAAGCTAGGTAAGGCAATATTTTTATTGAGTTACCAGTGCTGAAAATTGGTCTTAGCCATACAATATGAAGGGCGTGCGTTTTGGGGGACTGTCTTATGTAATTTTGACGTTCAAAAAGAACTGACTCTCAGACTAGTTTGAATAAATTTCTTTTGACTTTTGATTTGATTTTTTTATAATCATTGATTTATTCTTTAGGGTCCCGTACCCGAAAGGTAACCAACGACCAACCCTATTACTAAGCCTCCGCTGTCCGTCTGTCTGTGTCAGCGGGCCGTAACTCATGATCGTGAGATAATAGGTAGACAGTTGAAATGATCACAGAATGTGTTTTTCTGTTGCCGCTAAAACAACAAAAGTAACAAATAAAAATAAAAACAAAGTTAAAAATTTAAGGGGTCTCCATACAAGAAACGTGTTTTTTTCGCCGTTTTTTGCCTTGTGGTACTTAACTCTTCGTGTGCGAGTCGCACTTGGTCGGATTGTTCCTTTTGTTTTTCGTTGCGATAGCAATAATGGCGAAAAACACAACACGATCGCAATATTAATTAAACGCATAATAGGGTTGGGCTCTCCAGTAGTCTTCCATTTCACCTACTCTAATTTCTTATCCATTTACCTACTACTAAAACGGGAAATCACGCCATTTGAATTCTATATAATAGACTCTATAAACATAGCTCGTATAAAAATGTTGGGAAAAGTAAATAAAAGGATGAATGTGTATTTCCAGAGGACGTGATAGGGTACATAAAGCAAACAGTCGAAGAAGAACGAGACAGAAATGCAGAGAACCGTGCGGCGTTTGAGGCCGAGCTCATGGAGGCCAGAAGGTCTTCGGAGCAGCTGGCCAATCTGTCAGCATTGAGAGTGCAGCTCCAAGCCACATCCAGCGAAAGACCGGTGAGTAGTTAGTCTTTACTTTTGATGCCAATAGTACCTAATCATGTAGACTAGATGTCAGTGGTGTTCATGAAGAACGGTCACTATGGTACTTCTTCCTTTTAGCGTGTCGATGGCAAAAATAACATGAAAAATGTATGTATACACATGTAGTTTCCTAAATTTGTTTGGCCTAAAATTTAGCAACGCGAATACCGTTCGCTGACGCTGCCCTTAGGTCCTCACGTGTGCAGGTGACCTGGCATGCGGCCCAAGATGGAAGGTGGCCCATTGTATGTGGCGAGTGTGCCACTTTAGTACTTGCCAGAACTGACATACAGTGACCAAAAACATTCTGATTTGAACTTGAAAAGGCTGATCAATACTCGTGCCGTCTTTGGATGTAAAGAGGCCTTTGCAGCAGGCCAAAGAGTAATAGGCTAGAATCCTAGAATCATAATGTAGACCTTATTTCAGTCCTACATTTTCTAATACCCTGCTCAATTTCAGGCGATAGATCGCGTAGCAGTTCTAGAGGTAGCCACAGCAGATTCCAGAGCAGAGCTGTCAGAGCATTCTACTAAAGTGGACGCCGTACTCCGAGACCTGAGGGCGCTCACCAAGTCTTATCACAAGCTGAGGAACGAGCTCGCTGACTTCCAGGCCAGAGTCACGTTTGATAGGAGTGAGATGGGCACGGATGATGGTATGTATGGCGTGTGTTATGATGAGGGACGGTACAGCTGTATGATATGGTAAGGGTCGCGGGAATCCATTGAATGCGGGGAACACAGGAATGGTAGTTAATACGATGCTTGGGGGAGGTCTATGTCCAGCAGTGGACGTCCTTCGACTGAATGATGATGACCTGTGATATCGAAAAACATTCTCTGAGATTGCTTGGTACTTAATCAGTTCGTAGGTAAAACCCACAATCAGGTACCTACTTGTAAAATGAAAACCCCCAAGTTCATAGAATTCGACTGAATAACTATGAAAAAGTAATGCAATCGAATTTTATATTGATTTCAATGATTTTTATGTAAAGCCATATTCGTTACATACTAACTTATAACCTGGCACCGACCTGCCAACTGCAAAAATCGTAAGAAAAGGAAAGAAGTTCACAGGCTTCGCCGGCTATTTTCTCACAATTCTTACTCTAACGCACGGAATTCTGTTTTGAGCATCGGTACAGTACTGATAATGATTAAAAATATAAATAGTACCAACAAGTATTACTGGTACCGGTATCGCATCAATGCTAAAGGTACCGGTTCCCAAAAATACCGGTATGTAAAGCTCAGCGTGCGATCGACTGTACGCCTATCTTTGGTTTTGAGATTTGACAGTTTCAATAAACGTTCCAGGCCACTTCATCTGGAGGATAGACCACTTCCTGGCGCGAATGAAGGAAGCCAAAGAGAATGACACAGTGCTCAGCAGTCCGATGTTCAGGACGAGCAAATATGGATACACTTTGAAGGTATTGAGCAATTGTACCTACTGCAGGGTCAAATTAACTAACTTGGCAACGCTTCGCAGATGTGATGGGTATCGATTTCCACGATAAAACTAATATAATTACCATAATTACTCATTTTCAGTTGGTGCCAAACATGCATACTTATAGGCACCAAGTAATAATTATTTGTCATGCAAGGCGGCAAAGTTGTTTTTTGGCGCTAGTAGATACTTGTATTGAAAGCTGAGCGTAGCGAGGATTACAAAGGTGCGAGAGGCAACTCACTACGGTGAGGAAAATACTAGGTGCAACAAAAATAGCCTAAATGATGTATTAAATTTGTGTATTTCAATTAAGTATGATAGCATTGCATTGTAGTCTAAGCGTACATTGAACAAATTGTACGCTTTTATGTACTTTTCGAGCGATTTTTCCGAAAGATAACTGAATTCGGCATTATGTTCCGCTTGCATGAACTCTGCAAGTGTTAAATTTAAATCTTCGTCGCTTTTGGACTCTACGATTTTATCAAAAAACAAACCAAAATTATGGAAAGTGAATTGAATAGACGAAAATTTTTAATAGTTATTTGCTATACAAGAGTGCAAAGTTACTTTTTAACCGCGTGCTCAATTTTGATGACCGAGCAAGCGAAGGATTCTAAAATTAAATCACGAGCGCAGTGAGTGATTCAAAAATTTGAATCCTGAGCGTTAGCGAGGGAATCAAAAGAGCACGAGGTGAAAAATCTTTGCACTCGAGTGCAACACGTAACTCGTCATCCCACCTCAGCGAGGATATGACTAAATGCCGTTACTGGTTAATACAATTACGATGCCCGCTGGAAAAATTGGTTGTTAGACTTTCGAGCTTTTGACGAGCCATAAAGACTGTCATCCACAGATGACAGCGGGCACTATCGGCTTAACGTGCTTTCCGAGGCACGGAGGGGTCCTGGTATGTAGAGATAGTCACCCATCCAACCGCGGCAAGCGTGGCTTAAACTGAACAATTGACCCCTGCGGCTGTTACTACTTAGCCACAAGCCCCTTTATGTAAACTATTAAGTATATCTAATACTACTTAGGTAAATACCGACTTCTATTGAATGTTTCCAGGCAGAATTAAACCTGAACGGCATAGGCAAGTGGAAGGGGCGCCACATAACGTCCACGGTGCGGCTGGTAGCCGGGCCCTACGACGCGCTGCTGGAGTGGCCCTGTGACCTCAACATCAACATCGTGCTGAAGGACCAGCCCAATAATAGGAGTCAGGTGAGTCTTCAGCATCTTTAAAGAGTAACGGTGGAGTTTCTTGCCCATTCTTCGCTATACGAAACTACATTTTGGAAGGTGCAACTAGATTATTTTTTTTTTGTCAATTTTGATGTTCAAAAGTGAATTTTATTTGCCTATTTGAAATATTTGATTTGAATTTGACTTTATAGTTTGAATAGCGCCGATGTTTCAACTGTTCTATTTGACGTAGGTACTGCGCTCGCTAATGTCTATCCTTCTAGACGACGCATAACCTTCGTCGAATAGTTGTTGTAACATGTAAGCTTACAGAGTCAGTTGTTAAGAGTTACGTATCCGAAGAGTAACCAAAGGGATCATTACATTACTAAGTCTCGGGTGTCCGTCCGTCCGTCTGTCAGCGGGCTGTAGGTATCTTATGACCCGTAATAGGTAGCCAGTTGAAATTTTCATTTGTATTACTGTTGCCGCTATAACAACAAATAATAAAAATATAAACAAAATTAAAAAGGTCACCTTACAACAAACATGTTTTTTTCGGCGTTTTTGTGCCCCTTTGTGTGCGCGTCCTACTCGCACTTGGTAGTTAGCAACAGACATAGGTAGGTACTAGGTCGAAATTCCATTTTGAACGATTTAAATTTTGTTTATTTGTATACTTAGATTCATTTAATAAATAAAGTTAAAATAAAATTAATGAACAAATTGTCCGTTTGTAATGTCAAAATACCAGTTCTTTACTAAACGGTATATATTAAAGAAAAAAACTGTTTTTGTTTAATTTTGCCTTTCTCTGTCTGTTTCTTCCGGCTAATCTCCGAAAAAGCAGGACAGATTTTGGCGTGACTTTCACTGGCAGATAGCTGATGTTGTAAAGAGAAACATACTTCTTGTCCCGGAAGCGTGTACCCGTAGGATAATTCCCGAAATCCACGCGGGCACAGCTAGTAATTCGTAATATTTAATAAACCAACAAAAATACATATTGGTGGGTGACTTACCTGATAAAGTTGTACAAGCGTCGCTGACGTAACGCCGTCCTCAGGTTTTAGTCAGACACAAAACAATGAAAAAATTGTTGACGATAAGGTTCACCGACAGTGCCTGGAGCGCCAAAAAAGGTCCTTGTATCGCTGTACCAATTGAATGTCATTTTTTTCCACTAACCTAACACTTAATTCCCAGGCAATGGACATAGTGAAGTCCCTTCAACTCCGGCGCAAGTCATCGTCAAAACGCCACGATTACGACGAAGGCGACGAAGAGAAGACAAAGTCCTCGGATACCCTGGACAAGTCCGTGACGCAAATGAAGAGGCAGTACATCTTCATACCACACACTAGTTTGGACAAATTCGAATATGTCAAGAATGATGTTATGTTTGTCGAATTTATGGTCAATCAGTGAAGTAGGAGGGTAGTTACAGAAAGTTTAGATAACAATAAATGAGAAGCCGGTTACACTGTTTCAAGTTAGCCAACATCAGATAAATTTAAAAATGGAATAGTATTCGTTTGACATTTCTGATCATAGACATAATGGATAGAGTGTTCCATATTGAGCTGTGCAGTGAATACAGACCGAAAAGTACGAGAGACATTGCGAATTTGCGGTCAGTAGTTGTCTCCTTCTATTATTCTAATTTTGAAGACTTGAATTTGACAAAATTAAATTTTCTTTTACACGCTTGCAGAAAAGAGACTGGTAATGGCCGCTAGTGATGGCAATTAATGCGATTTCGCATACATTTCATTAGCATGCGAATTCATGAGTCTTACCATGCTAAATGCTATTGCTATGCTATTTGCTAATATGACGATAGTATGAATTTTGTTAATATGCGAATTAAAGGTCGTCTTAGGACGTCTCCTAGCGAGCGTTTTTAACAATTTAAAACCTTTCATTGTTTAAAATTGTATGAACTTTCCTTCATACTTTATTCAGGCTTAGGACTAGCAGTAAAATGTTCTAAACGGGCGTATTTATAAGTTCATTTCATCGTATTTACATGATTTCGTTTTTGTATTTTACACATGTACACTTTTAAACACAGCCAGTTCTCACTACTTTTGACTACCTCCTATTATTTACAGGTAGGTAAATCTCAGTTTTACACTAGGGATTATCTATTTTAAGTACAATTTTAGGCGTAAAACGAAAAAATATAATTATTGTTTGTACGTAAACTAAACACTTACCATCACATGCTATAACGTACTGAACTTTGACTTATTTGACAATAAACGAAGCGCACCACGCGCGTGCCGCACAAAGTACTTTTAAGTAAACAAACACACGCATTCATTCAATATACGTTCCTAAGTACGAGCTAATAAAAGATAGTAAGAAAATAATTGCTTGACCTCATTCTTAGCACCACCCTGCTAATAATTTAAATTTAAACAATCACATGCATTCATTCAATATACGACCCTAAGTACGAGCTAATCAAAGGCAATAAGATAATAATTGCTTAATCTCATTCATCGCAACATCTGCTAAATTGTAATAATTTCACTTGCGAACAACGTCAGGGTCACGTGAAACAAATAGATTTGTTGTTCCCGCCTTCCCGCGGGTGCTACGAAGAGCGCACACTGCCGCTGCGTGCGTCGACGCGTATGATAGCTATGAAGTACGAAGCGATGAAAATTCACACTTCACAGAATTTCGCAACTACATTTCATTTGCTAAATGCTAAATGAGCATTCGCATGCTAACTATGAATGCGAATGCTAATTAATCCATTACTAATGGCCGCACAGTCGCTCTCTTTCTAGAGAGTGGTTACACGAAGTTAAATAAGCTAGCTATGGGTGGGAAATCATCAAATAACTTCTCCTACTCTGGGTGGAGCAGGAGGGCGTGTCAGACTTTTACTGACTAAAATCCACCCGTGTTCCTTCAGTTGCCTAATAACATTTTCTTCAGTTTCCTAAATAAATTAAGTAATCGGGAAGTTGTTTCTAGTGAAGCCAACAATACAATCTAATCAGCTTGTGTGCTCGAGCTGAGAAGCGATAAGGGTACCTAATCGATAGATATTCGAATTAGAACAACGGTTTCGCGTATATACATACATAGGTACAATTAAGATGGAAGTACCGAGGTAACCTACAAAAATAAATTTTTCTTACGTTTTTTGCAATTTGCAGGTCAGAGTCAAGCTGTATGTTGAACAAAATATCATTCGCGATCGTAACACGTGTGTATTTACGGAATTATAATAATTAAAATCATCAATATAACCCTCTTAGTTCATGTAAGCCCACTGAATGTTTTTTCATGGAATAGTCATTCAGTGTAGAGGTGTGTAACTCTTTACGGAACCGACTCACTGATCCGGATCATTCAAGTGGTTCAAAAGATTGATTCAGTAACAACGTTTCAAACGCATCGTTTGGATCTGAAACATTACTTTGCTCTGTGCTCATTCCATACGCGCGACGCATCGCTCGCGACGGAGCAGTGAGCGAGCGAGAGAGGGAAACTGAGACACAGTGAGTTACTTATCGATGGGTCGCGAGTCGCGAGTGAGCGGGCGAATCACAATCTATACAAGTCAGAAAGAGATCCCAAATTAGATGTGTTTCACTCATACTCTCAGAGTTTCGTTGTCGTTATCCATGCACGTAAAAATGACCACTAAGGCGTGCGTAAAAATAAATGGCATATTTTTTAAACTAAAAACTCAACTTCCTCCAAGTGTACTGAAAAAAAAAAGTACTAAGTATGAAAATCCGGCGAGTAACTTAAAAAGATAGGTAATTTTATTGCAATTCCAAAATGGTATAACACTTATTTGAAAAATTCATACTAGTGCCATTTATTTTTTTAAATACCCAGAGGGGATTTATTTTTTATTTTTCTGGTGACCCTTGTGAGCACACCTATCACCCCCCTTCCCAGCTACGTAACCTTTTGGGACACCCTGTATATAAGTATATAAATGTAGGATAGTATAATATAATTGTTGTTATATAAAATCCTAGACTACTACGATGTAACAATACTATTTTTTTCACCAAAATATTCTAACATAATTGTTGTTACATAAAATGCTAGATACTAAGATATAACAATATTACTTCTTCCACCAAAATACCACAACGTTTTACAACAAAACATGAGCATTGCGTATGTGTAAATACTACTTAACCAGATTGGCTAATGCTTTTGGCCAATTAGATTACAGCATTTGTACCTGTTTATGTGTTGTTACGATAACTCTTCCACCTTAAAAACATAAGACTCTTTGAACAAACTCTCTCTACATTGTACAATGAAATTATAATTAAATAAAACTATTTTTTCTGTATACATATTTTTATTTAATACAATCTAAGTATTTTATACTTATTACATAGAATTCATGAAAAAAATCAATAAAAAATATCTTTGACAAATTATAACATTTCACACACAATTGTTTTAAAGTATTTAAACCTATTTTTTTTTTCTAATGGCACTACTTTACAGTCGCATAAATGTTGACTGCTGTACGCAATGATATTATAAGTATAAGAGATCTTGGTTAATTAGCCTAGTTACGTATCGTCTTGTCTCTTTTTCTCTCCCGATAATTACGAAATGCCGTCCTACTTACATCTGTCATCCAATAGCGTAGCAGTGTGCCGACGGCCGGCACGACACATCTGCTGTTGCACGCCTCCACGCACGACCGTGCTTGCGTGTTTTAATAACCTTGTAATTTTATACCGATGTAATTTCATATCTTGTCTTCTTATACAGATAAACAGTCCGCTACTACTTTCATTTTGCTTCACCATAACCTATCTCTTTTTTACTTATAATATCGTTTGCATGTTCATAGACTATTCAAAGTTCATAGTTAATTAGAATGAAATTCTACCTTACAAACTATTGGGCACATGTCTCTACTTTATGTGAAGTTCATCAAAAACTGTTTAGCCACTACGGCGTGGTTAAATACAGACATCCAGATATTGAATAATATTAAAGGTGATTAAACATCAATATTATTTGAGAGTATCACAAAATTGTGAGATCCTATTTGATATAATGTGAGTCTATGGTAATGTCATCATTAAATATTCTAAGTCAAAGTCATCACATATTGTGTAGCCGCTACGGCGTGGTTCAATACAGACATACAGATATTGAATTATATTAAAAGTTATACCACATAAATAAGTACTTCATTATTTCTACTTTTGGAGGAGTAATACCCTCCAATAATAGAAATATTTATATATATTTATAATTTAGGCTATTTGGCTAGTTTCTAAAATCCGTCTCATATTATGTAGTGGTGTATAAGGACCGTTCAAATAATATTTATTTTCAAATATTTCATTTAAAAAAAACATCACAAAATACACTGATTATTTAAGCTGTCAAAACGCTTGGTACACCAATATGGCGTCGGGTCAGTCGAATGACGTCATATATTTGTGTGAACGGAAAACAATGATAGATTAATGTTTATAGAGGTGTGACGTCACAGGAAATTGAGCCAATCAAAACCGTGTTTTAACGTGTTAACAGCGGGTAGTCTTCTTATCTAGAAACCTTGTTATCGACGGCATGTTATTTAATCAAAAAGTCTTCAAGATGGCGTCCACTACGTGACGGGCCTGAGCGAAAAAACAATCGAAGGTTTTGTGGATTAGTTGATTGAGGTTCTTAATCCAATCTAGCCCGTTCCTTGCTGTCTTTCCCTAGAGACGCCCTAAGCCAAGGCCTGTACCCCACAGGTTAATGCAAACTGCTTCTAAAATCCTCAATTTACCCGGATGTCAATAAATAATTCATTATTTTTAGTGTCAAATAGCCTATGAGAACCTATTTGATAGAATGTGAGTCTACGGTAATGTGATCACTAAATATTGATTGTAGAATGACTCAGTTATAAATACATAAACTTCTTTTGGCGCGTGGGAAAAATCTCAATTGACGCCGCCATCTTGTTTTTTCAAAACAATGAAAAAAATTTTTACCAAGAACGAACCGTCTCATTGTCATTCAAGCGCTGAAAGATCATCAAAACACTGTACGCGCGTTTAGGCACGTTCTAAAATAAATAATTGCAAATATAATATGTGCGAACAATACGAACGTGTAAAAACGTCGCTTCACCACCCTCTCAGTATGAGTTTGTTCTAACACATACCCAGACGTGCTACACGGTTATTCGGGTCGGCATGATTTGGCACAGCCGGACAGCTTCTTCTTCGCCGTGGAGATGGCACGACAGTGTATAACATTTTGTCCGCCACTTCCACAGCATCATCTGTGGCAGTGCAGTGGTTGGGTGGAAATTAAAAAAAGTGCTGTTCCATACATTTTGACCGCGCAGGTCTTGCTTTTCCATGAAAGAGCAGTTTTTTTATCCTGTACACTTTGCCGCCCGGCTGTGCTGAATCATCCCGACCCTGCCTCACGCCCTGGGCTGTCCCTGCTCACTATATGGTGGCGTAAGGCTTATACACTGACAGACACTACAACTAGTCTATTAGTCGATTATCACGAGATACAAGCTCGATTGAAGTTAATACACATCGAAGTTACACAATTCCATACAATCATGACTGGTACATACAAATTACATCGATATTGATAGATTACAAGACACGTGTACAGTTGACAAAAGAGACAAGATATCATAGAAAAATCGGTGTCAGAAAAAATACTCGCTGAAAGTCTGTTAAAAATACTACGTCGTGCGTGTTACTGTGATTTATTTTAAAATCGTGCAAAACATTTTGCTTGTGTAGTGCAAAGAATCGTGTTTATTTCTTCCTTGCATAATCAACTCTTTTGTAAACTGTACACTATTAAACATCGTATACATTTAAATCGTCAAGTTCAGGTAAACTTGTGAGAGATCGTCAGATGTCTTGGCCGCTTTGATTCTAACGCTTGAATGTGTGAGATATTATAACCATTGCAGAAAAACATGTGCAAAGATTGTTCCAAAAGCATCTGCTGAGAATGTAAATAGATCTGTAGACGTACCCGTGGATGTCACGTCATAGTGCCATTTACAAACTGAATGCTTTAATTCGATTATTTGCATACTTAAGACCCGGAATTCCGGATTACTAACAAAATATGTTTTTCTGTAGACAATTGAGGTTAATTTTATAACTCAAGACTCAAATATTGTTCCCTCAGTTAAATAACTTCAGACGTGTTTTATCACTAGCACGCCCCGCGTGTTTATGTACATTCTTTCACAGGTGCCATAAACAGGCCTCGCGACTTTTGATACTTTCCTTCGAATTTTTGTAACTTAAGCTGTATACCCTATTCAAAACCACAGGGTAATTAATGAAGCGAATAATGATTTATTTGAATGTAAATTTTAATAACTTTGTGAAGTTGAGATTGTAATTTCTGTAATTGAATTTTTTTTACGTTTCTGTTCTTCTCCATATGAAACAACTAATTGGAACCGTTCACCTAACTTCTGACGTTTCACGTAGGTTTATGATGTGATAAATTTGAATCTCATTATACAGTGCCAATAAGCCAGCACGGCGAGTTTGTACCCGATTCTAAATCTTGAAAATAGAGGCAGAAACACGGAGAAAAGGAAGAAGCGGAGATGCTGCAAGGCAATTAGGCCGTCACAGTGGGCGGAGCTGAAAACCTTAGTTTTGCTTGAATCATCATCACGATAGGGTCTGCTGTATTTTGATAGTTTTTAATAGTTTAATTGTTTTAATAACGAAGTGCGCTGTTTCTGAACGCAAAATGTAAGTCCCTAAAATTAATATTTTCAATTTAGATCACATTTTCTCGTTTGATTCCCAGAATGTAGCTAGTGACATCTGTGGTCGAAGGGATGCATTCTAACCACTTCTCAGCAATTTGGTGTTTTTATCATTATCAATGCATATTATGACTAATTTTCGAATCAAATAACTTGCATAGGTTTATATACCTCGCTTTAATTATTTAATAGAAAAATTACATACCTGGATATATGAAACGCGATTAATTTAAATTATGAAAAATGCGCCATCTGGCGGTAAGTAGTCGGTCGTAAGTGATGAATAGAAAAATGAGCATCATGCCAGCAAGCTAGACCCTATTGTATCGAATTTATTATCTTCAGGTAATTTATTGTGTTTTTAATCCTTACTTATTTTTTCTTCCCATTTTAGATTCCCTGTTAATACGTACGTACGTATTTTAAATAAACCTAACTTTTTTATTAAACTACCTACTTACCCTACCTTAAATAGGTATCCGATACGCCCCCCACATGACACTATTAAGAAAAGAAAAAACAATTACAAACGGAAAACATTTCCGTTTCAGTTGGGTATAAAATAATGCGTTCCCGCCATACTAACGTACATAGAATGTTCTGGAACAAAGCGTCATACTTTGTAACGCCATAGTGGCCAGTAAACTAAAATGACAAACAGCTATAATAGTTCAGTTTTTTGTCATATTTCCCTTCACCGCTAGATGGACTTACAAGCAATGGGCGGGTACGTCGTACCCCGTCCCCGTCTCACCCGCATTCAGGCGACGCCACTTTCTACAGAGATTTTGCTTTGCGCCATCTCCGCTTCTTTCTTTACTCCGTGGGCAGAAATGATTGATGCAAGTAATGCTCGAGTCTCGAGTTAGGTTCTATAATTGTGAGTACACATATGTGAAATGTTGCACGAACATACCGTCTAAATACAATGTGTAACTGAATTAATGCACATTATGGAAGTAATCGTTTACTGTATCGATTTCTGTCATTTTTAATAAGTATAGGTGCTTTTTTATCCCCAAAATAATGAAAACTACGTAAATTATAGCCACACTTCCGGTGTACAGTAAAAACAAACTAAAATGGACGAAGTACCTACTACGGTACATCCTTATACGTGTGCGACTGTGTGCGTGCATAGATTTGTAATGTGACCACAATTTCCTCCTAACTAATTTAATAAATGAACAATATTTTATACACAATACTTAGTAAAATTATTAAAACGTAGTATTTATTTATTTATTTTATTATCTAATTGGGGTGTTTGGTGGCGTGCATTAATTCCGGGATATGTTGTATATGCAATGCATCATGACTAGAGATCGGATATTCGGATGCATATTCACCTTAAGTTGCGATGTTGGCTACAGTGGAACGCGCTTTTGAATCGAAAAAATCTTAATTAAATGTAAAAAATATATTGTGTTAACTAACACACACCATCCCTTCTCTTACAGACTTACACCCTACATACACATTTGCATCTTGGTTTATTTTAAATAAATATGCATCTGAATAGTTATGAAGTCGTTTCCATACTATACACCTGACTAGTTATGCATTCCTGGTGTTCCTGGCATCCCGGGATTTTAACTAAAAATTAACTTTAGGTAAATATGCATCCGTTTATCCGATCCCTAAGCGTGACATTTAACACAACAACCTAGCGAACTGGTTTCAACGTGTGTGACATTCCACATATGTGTACCCACCTTAACATCGGTCCAAGTGTGCTGTGATAGTGGATTCTACAGCAGTGACTTGTACTGCACGAGGAATTCCTCTTCCTCAGCAAGGGACGTGTCGAGGTAGTCGTCTTCCTCGGTGCGTATGGTCGCGTTCAGGCGATGCAAGGCTAGCTCGCGCTGTTTTCGCCTGAAAATGTTAGAATAGAATAGTCTTTATTATGTACAGCATTCGATTTACAGATGCGTACATAATGGGCGGTCGTCACCGATCGTTTAAAGAAAACCTATGGATGGATCTAAAGGGAGAAGGCGATACAATACTGCAGTTAGTCTGTGTTGTACCATTTACATAAATTATATTAAACAATAAATGGGGGAGAGGGGCTTGTGGCTAAGTAATAACAGCCGCACGGGTTGATCGATCAGGTAAAGCTGCCCGCAGGGGTCGTAAAAAGCCCGAAAGTCTGACAACCAGTCTTACCAAGAGGTATCGTGTACCCGGGTTCACCTTTATAATATTAGTGTAGATTAGTTGAATTTTTGAATTGTTTTATTTTTTATTCTGTTAGTACGGACGCTTTCAACGTTGTGCATCGTTCTCACATGTGTAATTTCAACATAAATGATGTAACCAATATTTTGGAACCACATTTTGATTTAACAGTCTCTACAGAGTTTCTTGCCTGTTCTTCTCATTAGGTACCTACTACGCTTTAGAACGGGCTCCTTAACCATTAAAAAGTGTCTGTAATTAATTGGTTTATTTGAAATAAATGCTGTAAGATTGAGGTTGACTATGGAGCCAAGATTGAAAACGCAAAAAAAAAAATCAGCTGTTCCATTCAGTTTACCGAAGTATGTAAACACAAATGTATGGGGCAGAGTGCCTGATGACTATTTTCATCATGTTTGTGTAAATGGTAACATACCTCTTATCCCTTTTGTGTTTCAGCGTCTTCCTCTTGCTAACCACTCCGGCACTCGTAGATGGATCCTCCTGGTCGTCACCTGTAGTAGGAATAAGGTTACGTATCACAATTCACTTTGAAAATATAGCTATTGTCTCAAACTCAAGCACAAAATGAGCAAACACAACATAGCATTAGATAGCGTGCAAAATAATCTTTTTTTTTGTTGTATTATAACAAAGTTTATGCATTTTTTATCTTGTACCATTCATTGACAATCCTTAAATAACTATACAAGGTGTAACAGAATAAACGCAACATCTGAAAGTGGTTTGTTCCTAATTGACTACTGAATCGATTTCAGTAACTTTAAAAATTATTTTTTGATTGAGCCAGAGGGAAATGTTATCTTATTTCAAGGATATAAGACTCAATTTTTTACTGATTTCAAAAAGAAGGAGGTTATCAATGACATGTTTATATACAGTGGTGGTCATATAATAAGAACGCTTATTTAAAGGGAAGATTTTTTCAAAGTAACAAGTATAACTAATTGCATGTATTTGTTTTGTATTTCTCTCGGTATCGCAAAACTTTTCCATACTAGCGGTGCATATGTTGATACACATGATTGGCTAAAAATATATAGATAAAGTTATACATTAGATCTGAACCTAGTATTACTACTTACTGGCTGGTCACATAATTAAGAACGCTGAATAGTTTATTTTTTTATTCAAATTTAAATAGAGCACACTCTGTGGCTCTGTGGTTTTTGGTCACTATTCGTATAATTTTGGCGCTATTTAGTGCTGTAAAAGTCTTAAAGGTGATTGCTTCATATGAAAACGATGGGGAAAAATAAAAGTTACGATAAATCTAAAAGGGAAGTAATTATCAAACTTCGCGAGAAGTATTGGTCGTATAAAAAGATAGCCGGCCATCTGCAATGCTCAAAAACGATGGTTTTTTACGCTGTGAAGCATTCTGCCACGTATCAAACTACTTTAAATGTTCCGCGTGTACCTAAACAGAGCAAGTCATCTCGTCGAGATGATCGTAATACCGTTCCTTTGGCAGAACAAAATCCTTTTCAAGGGTCTAATGAGCTGAGAAAAGAATATTTTGGTGAAAACAACCCTTCAGCAATCTCTGTACGCATTATTCGAAGGCGATTGATAGACGAAAAGTTGCACGGAAGGATAGCAAGGAAGGTGCCCATGTTGAAAAGGAGCCATAGGTAAGCCCGGCTTGCATTTGCAAGAAGGTATGAAAACTGGACGATTAGACAGTGGAAAATTTTTTTTTTTCTGGTAAGACAAAATAAATAGGGTATGTTCTGATGTAAAACGACATTACGACGCCCTCCGAATAAAGCTTTCAACCCTAAGTACACAAAAAAGACATTAAACCATGGTGGGGGTAATGTGGAAAGTTGGGGGTGCTTTTCTGGACATGGTGTTGGACCTGTTAAGCTGATAGAAGGAAAAATGGATCAATTCCAATACAAGACTATACTGGACGAAACTATGTTACATTATGCTGAAGACGTGCTTCCGGTTATTTGGACATTCCAGCACGACAATGATCGAAAGCAGACTGCACGCACCGTTAAGGAATTTCTCACATCGAAGTTAGTTTATGTCTTAGATTGGTCAGCTTGGTGCGAAATTAGGAAAAAGGTTTCAAATCGATCGTGTGGCAATTTAAGAGAGCTGTACGACGTTTTCTTAGAAGAATGGAAATGTATCTTTCTTGCGAAATGTCAAAAATGTATAGAGTCAATGCCTCGCCGGCGTAAAGCAGTAATTAAAAGCCGTGGACATGCTACTAACTATTAATTTTAGTTAAATACGTATTTTATTGCTTATTCCTTTACCTACGCACTTCATATTAATGTGTTTTATTTAATCTAATTTTCATATAAAACAACTCTCGAGCAGTTTAATAAATCGTTCTTAATTATTTGTCCAACATCATTACTATTTGAATTTGATGCTTTAGAGAATATATAAAATTTGTATAAAATTGTTCAGTAGCAATTTCATTATATATTCCTATTCCCGTTTGCTCTATTCATATGGCTATTTCATAACATAACTTCGTCATATATAGATGGATTTGACGAATTCTTTTTTTGTTCGAAAGAGGTTTATTTTGAAATGGTCCCATATTGAATTTCATATAGATCTAATGATGAGTTTCGGAGACAGACAACGGAACTCTTAAAAAATGGCAGAAATCAACCGTGATTGCTGCGCTCGCATAAACATGTATCGTTTTGATTTGATTGACTTCGTGAATACCCCAAGGATGTTGAAATTTCCAATCGGTGTGGGGTAGGTCCTATAGCTAAAAAGTGAAAAAAAAAACTTCGACTTCCAAAACAAGACTACAATGTGAAAAATAACTTTAATTTCGGAAGTCGGTTTCTTTGGATATGTATTGGAATTTTTTGACCCCGCCTTCCGAAATTAAAGTTATTTGTCACGTTGTAGTGTTTTTTTGGAAGTCGTGTTTTTTCTTGAAAAAGATTTTTTATGTACACAAAGTAATGCTAGGGTCAAAACGTTCTTCTTCATAGTAACAGTTAGCTTTAAAATAATTAGCATTGGTCATTGTATTATGCTTTTAACTCAACAGTCATCAGGTCTTGCGTTTAGTATGTTACATGTTGGATAGCAACAAAAAACTAATGTAAATCCAGCTCAATCTTTTATGTATCTCTAAATCAAAGGCCTTCAGTCAAAGCTGCTCATACAAAACATGCTTCGCAGTATTTCTGATAACCGCACGTCTGAGTAATGATAGCTGTATGAAAACCACTCTTATTGCTACGAAATAATGCCGTCAAAGTCAAATTGATACCACAGACGTACGGTTGATTGTACTTAATATGCTCTTTTATAATTTCTAACGTGACGATAATATCGTAGACGTCCACGGCATCACGATATCACAGGGAAGTAAAATGTAAGCAAATAAATATAAAGACGCTTTTTTCCGTCAACGATAACGTTATTACGCACGTATTTCCATACGTTTTATGGACGTGTGAGGCATGTGGCTTAATAATTACAGCCGCAAAGTTCGATTGATCAGGTTAAGCTACGCTTGCCGCGGTTGATCTGTGGATGGGTGACCATATTTACATACCAAGACTCCTCCATGCCTCGGAAAGCGCGTTAAGCTTTTGTTCACGGCTGTCATTCGTGGATCTTTGGCAGTCGTTACGGGTCGTTAGACGCCTGAAAGTCTGACAACAAGTCTTACCAAGATGTATCGTATTACCCAATGACTGGGTTGTGGAGGTCAGATAGCCAGTCGCTCCATGCGGTTAGACTAGAAGCCAACCCTAACATAGTTGGGCTAGGCAGATGATGATTATGGTCGTGGACATCCACGACAATATCGTGACGTTACAAATTATAAAAGCGTACATTAGGTCCAGAGAAAATTCTCTAGCAAAAAAAAGTATAATTAAGGTAAGCTTAGAATGCAAAATCTTTTCTTATTTTTTGAAGTGAAATCGAAATCCAAATTTGTAGACCACTTTTTGGTCGACTAACGCCCAGTGGCACAAAGACAAACATTAATGCCACATTACATTAACGCTTATGATTTTATTAATTAGGCAATAATGGTGCTCGCTTTGTGCAACAAAAACTGTGACAGATTGTTTCGTTTGACACCTCATTATTTAAATTTAAAAGATAATGTTCGTTTCTGCAACTGGCTGTAAATCCTTCGACATCGTCTTTTATGGACTTTTTATCATAGGTGTATATAAATAGCATTGCAATTCAGGCCGGCCATGCTGTTTCACTATGATTATACTACTTACGCTGTTGCCTGGCGGCGTCTAACATGAAACAAGGGTACAGGGAACGTTAGCGGTTTAGCACTTAATTAGCACTTAAATGTCAAGACTGGTGGCAGTCGCGGTCATGAAACGTACGAGTAGGATAGTGCAGAAAAAAGTGGCGCTGGGATTCTATCGCGCACTGAATTTTTAGCTCCTGGTGCTGATTGGATTCCAGCGCGTCAATAAATCAAACTGTTAGCATTTCTACTCTCGACGCTCAGCAGACCGTTGAAAATCCTGTGTGCGAAAGTCGCCGCGGGAATAAAATGTTCTAATATTTTTTTAAAGCATTAACTTAGTCTCGTGTCATCTTGCTCTACCGTTTCATGACCGCGCCTGCCATGAATGTTTTAATTTATTTGTGGTCTGCGATACATATCTTCTTCTTCCATACATATATTTGCCGTCATCTCAGTATTCACCCCTTTATCATCTCACACAGTCTATCCATCGTTTCTTAGGTCTTCCATCACATTCATACACAAAACTCTACTCACGGCATATGCCTCATTCTTACTAATGGGTATCGTGTTACCCAGTAACTGGGTCGTGGAAATCTGTTTAGCGTTGTAAAGGAGACTAGTTACTAAAATACTATAAGGTATACTGACTGAGCACAATCTTGCCGCCGCCCGCCACCAGCCTGTCCACAGCGCCACTGATGTGGTTGCGGGACAGACGCAGCGCTGTCTTCGCCTCTTCAGGGTCGTAGCCCATCGATTCCAACTGTGGAACATATCAAAAACATAGACATTCATCTTAAACATGTGTTTGTTTCTGTGTGTAGTTTCTGCCCACCCTCGTGGGAAGACGTCAGTTTATGCATGTATGTGGTCTTACCTCGGCGACTAATTTGTTGTCCGGTGTGATTGCAGAGTCGTCAGAGCTGAGTGTAGACGTGTCGTCTGACGACTCTTCGCTGTCCGCTAGCTGTAATGATAAATTATTTTATTTCTGTAAGTAGGTTTGTACACGCCAATCAAATCAAATCAAAACTAGATGAGGTTGGTGTTTCCTATCTCAATACTCTGAGAAGGAACGCCGAAACAAACTCAGAGGTTACATTCTCTTTTAAAGTCCAGACATAAAGGTCATGTAAAGATTATGTAGATTGGTGTCTGAAATGGTATTTTGAGGACAGAACCACACAGCTTGAGTAGGCCCGTCCAGTCGGTGCACGCATTTATCAGTATTCATGTAGCTCAGAGATGAGCTGAGCTGAGAGCAGTGCTGGCCCAGTGGTACCGGCCGAGACTTACGAGTTGTAGCTCGTGGGTTCGTACCCAGGCAGGCGCTTTACTATGTGTAAATTATTACATCACCACTGCACTCAAAACGGTGAAGGAAAACATCGTGAGGAACCCGGCATGTCCTACAACCAAAAATTCGAAGACATGTGACATCTACCACCCCGCACTGGGCCCGCGTGGTGGATTACGGCCCACTGCCTCTCACAGAGAGCAGGCCTGTGTCCCAGCAGTGGGAACTTTATAGGCTGATTGTGTATGTATGTATGTAGCTCAACTCCGCACGTCAGGAGCTCAACGATTCGACGAACAATAGCAAAGAAAGAAAAAATAAATCATTTAATTTTGTTGTTATTTTTGTTGTTGAATGTTGTTTTTAATGTTAATTTATCTCACGTAAGTTAATTATTACTCATAAGGAAAATAAAGATCTCGAAACACATGTTGGCAACACATTTAATTATGTATGTAAATCAATGTCATAAACTTCGTTATAGGTTAAGTAAGATAGGTAAACATCTTCACTTCAGTTTAGCATCTTTCATGTTATTAGGTGGTAAGCAAACGGTCTCACTGATGCTAAGTGGTCACCACCTGATTACGTTTGCAATACCAGAGGCATTGCAGGTGCGGATTCAAAACGGAACTATCAAATTGCAGAGTTGCCAGCTGCTACCTTTAGTCAGTAATTAGAAATTTTTATGCAATTGCTACAAAAAGTAGCTTAAAAATATTTGCTACAAGTTTTACTAAGTTTTAGCTGCCTAACACCGAAAAATGCCTAGATCTTTATAAATACGGGCTGACTGGTAGAGAATACCTTAAGGCATTAAGCAAGGCATTTTAGGCATTAAGTCCGCCTTTATATATTGTTTTTGTGTGCGAAACGTTTAAATAAATAAATAATTGTCCTTCTGATCTTCAGATTCTGAGGTAACTGATAACTAAGCTCACCAGCTCTGGCTGATCCTGTATTAGCCTGACAGCTTCCGCGACGTGGTTGTTGGAGTTCCTCAGCGCGATGGCGGCGAGGCGGCGGGTGTAGCCCATGCTCACCAGTGCGTCTACCAGCTGCTGGCTGACCACCGAGCCGTCCATGCACACGCCTATGGCTCGACGTTGCCTGCAACCAAGATTATTGACATTTTACCTGGAAACAAACTCAGAAGCTTTATTTCAAACAAGCTGACCGGACAGACGTTGTCCCTTTTCCTAGAAATCAATCGCAGCGCCATCTACCTGGTCCAATTTTGAATTTAAACCGTCCAAGGACTTGAGAGGGATCACACATACAAAAGTCATCAATATCGGTCCAGCAGTTTAGGACGAGTTCAGTGACATACACAAGGACAGAAGAATGATATAAAAAGGAACCAATAACAGGCATTTCAGAAACTGTGAACGGGTCGGTCAGCCAGAAAGATGAAGCTAGTTGCCCATTTCTAAGCGTAGTAGGTACCTATGGAGATGAACGGGCAACAAACTCCATGGACACTGTTTTGAAACAAAATATAGTAACGAAATATTGGTTACATCATTCATGTTGAAATTATACGTGCGAGCACAACGTCGACCATTAAGGACGTCCATAATAAAAGATAAAAATTAAATTAAAACATTATATAAAATTAAATTAAGCCGTGGCAGCTAAAACCGCGAATCGGCAAGCGTAGCGTGGGCGTCCCCAGCTAGATAGACCAACGAACTAAAGAAAGTGGCTGCCTGGATGCGGAAGGCGAAGGACAAGATGTTGTGGCGCAGCTTGAGAGGGGCCTGTGTCCAGCAGAGGACTGCGATAGGCTGACTTGTGTGGCAGCTAAAAGATGACAAGTCCCTACTGACGAATATGACGTAAGGATCAGCACAATTCAGCTCAACCATTTTAAAGGGAACTTAATGATCCAACACACACGCCACCACCAGCGAGACATTTGAGTAAACATGACAAACTCTCAGTTGCCAGGGCAATGAAAGACGTATCCAGTAAATGGTAGCTTTATAGTAGGAACATAGTGCTCACACATATGCTATGCAATTATACAATACTAAAAGATTGAGTTTATACAATGCAAAGATATCTAGTTTTACAATCTTCAGCAGCTCCAACAATATTTTTAAATGCTGATCAAATTGCTTTTAGCGACCTTGTGAAGCAGGATAAGTACTGTATAGCCAGGCATTCTTGTCTGCGATGTAATCGCCTAACTTTTAATATGCTTGGCTGTAAAACAGTGGTCCATTAAGAATGATTTAACACATTCAGCCTTAACTTTAAAGTTCCCTTAATGATCCAAAACAAGTCACCATCAGCAAGATATATGACAATCGACTGTTAAAACAGGGTAAAACTGAATTAGCTAGCGAAACTCCGTAAACGGATATCTAAACATAATCAAATTAATAAAAATAAATAAAATGACTTTTTGGGATCATTACCCGCAGGGAGTGTCACTTCAGATATCAGTGTTCTTTGTGTATGGATATCGATAAAAAATAAAAACAGATTTTCTCAACTCTTACTTAAAGTAACAACACCACCAGCGGTCGTTGACCCATTTTTTTAATTTTATTGTTTTTAGATACCCATCAAATCTGCGGGGTTTCGCTACCTAATTTAATGTGACCCTGTATTTATGAAGTAAGTCGTCTTCATAATTCTAAAAGGTAACGTATGCCATCATCATCTACCTGCCCTCATCACAATTTCTTTATTTCTTCTTTGGGGTTTGGGCAGCATGTGTTCTTCTTTTACACACATTTCAGTATTCACCCCACTCTTTTTATTTATATCACCGTTCACATAATCCTGTACATCGTTTCTTTCGACTAACTGTTATGAACTCTGCTGTTATAATCTGTTATGAAATATGAGGTCCGTACATGAAATTCGCGTTTTGTGTAACTGGCCACTTTGATCTCAACTTTCTAGCGTATGGTTAGGAATACCAAATTCAAATTTATTTCAAATTTAGGCTTGTATATTTGTGTTTCGAATTCAGTGATTTATTTATCTTAGCGCCATTAATACTTAAAATATCGCGTTATTTACGAATATGAGTTCCACCGTGGCGCCAGCGCTTCAGACACAGCTCGAAGGATAATGATGCGTATGGGGAAGCTACTGTAAAAGTAAACACGGGACGTTTTTGGTTCCAACGTTTTCGTTCTAGAAATGTTGACCTACAGAATAAACATTGTGGGCAGCCGAAGACTCTAGTTGACACTGATCGTAGTAGCGGATCCATCGCAATCCACGTCAGAGTTAGCGGCAGGCTTTGGTGTGAGTGATAGAACCATTTTAATTCATCATATCAGCTGAAAGACGTCCATTGCTGGACATAAGCGTCCCCCAAAAGGGGGAGTTTGCCCTAATCGTCTCGCTTGGCAGACGGGTTGGCGATCGCAGTATGGTGGTCAAATACATAGAGAACGCTGCTGTCATTCTCTATAAGTCCCTTAGTCGCCATCTACGACACCCACGGGAAGAAATGGGATGGTGCTATTATTTTACGTCCGGCACCACACAGAACCACGGCGCAATTAATGGCACCGTTAATTCACTTAAATCAAATGGGAAAAGTGAAAATACTACAAAAATAGTACCGATGAGCCAGTCAAAACCATTTTAAAAGTTTCTATCGATTCTTGCTACCCAAATTTTTTCAGCAAAAGAATCAACGGATTACTTATAAAATGGCGTCAGTACATACCTCTCCACCCTGTGCGCCTCCCGCGCACGGTCGCGCTGCACCCTCCTGTCGGCCAGGTAGTGGTGCGCCGTGTCCGTGCTGCCGGCCGCGGCGCGCAGCCCCGAGCGTGCCGCCGCGCGAGACCAGCCCAGCTCCATTAGTGTTAGTACAGAGTTCTCGTCCACCTGCCCCAAAATATACACATAAAATCAGCCTATAACGCTCCCTCAGCTGAGACAAAAGTCTCCTCTCAGTGAGAGGAAGTGGGACGTTTTCCAGTGGAGGTTGGTAGGTTTTCGAATTTTTGGTTCTATGACATGTGGTAAAACGCTGGCAAGCGACGCTATACGACGGGGAGGTTCGGGGAGCAAGAAAATGCACGCGGTCGAAGTCCCGGGCAGAAGCTAGTACCATAAATAACTAGAATGCCAGTAACCTGCTGCTACAGCACTCTAATATAATATTCATGTCACAACAAATTTTGACATCTGCGAGGCTGTCTTGGCAATTTTTGATAGATTTAATTTAATTAAAGTATTTATAAGGGCTCTTTTTTCAATAGTCAAATAATTTTTATCTGAAGAATAAATCTGACAGTTTTAGATATCTTACTTCCTACTAATATTATAAATGTGAAAGTTTGTATGCTTAGATGTTTGGATGTTTGTTACTTGTGGTGCATCGTCAGTAAACGGTTGTATGCAGGTCAAATATTATAATAGTGAAATAAATAATTTTCCATGCCAGGTACGAGGGTCATTCAATAAATACTTAGCCTACAAAAAATAAACGAAAATTTTGGAAAAGTGGGAATTTATTTTTCAACATAGTCTCCTTTTAGTTCGATACACTTAGCCCAGCGATGCTCCAACTTTTTTAATCCGTCCGAAAAATAGTTTTTGTCAAACTCTGCAAAATAGGCCTCCGTGGCGGCGATGACCGCCTCATTCGATCCATATCTATACCCGGCGAGTGATTTTTTCAGATTAGCAAACAGAAAGAAGTCACAAGGGGCCAAATCTGGAGAATACGGTGGATGGGGCAGCAATTCGTAGCGTAATTCGACCAATTTGGCCATGGCAACGGCAGACGTGTGAACCGGTGCGTTGTCGTGGTGAAACAGCACTTTTTTCTTCGCCAGATGGGGTCGTTTTTTCTTTAATTTGGCGTCGAATCGGCCCAATAAATCGGCATAGTAAAGCCCTGTAATTGTTTTACCCTTCTCGAGGTAATCGATGTAGATCACACCTTGTGAATCCCAGAAAACGGTGGCCATAACTTTTCTGGCCGATTTTACAGTTTTCGCCTTCTTTGGAGCACGTTCCCCGGTCTGGATCCATTGTTTTGATTGCTCCTTGGTCTCTGGTGTGTACCAGTGGATCCAGGTTTCATCGACGGTCACAAAACGACGCAAAAACTCCGCTGGATTCCGCTTAAACAGCGCCAAACACGTCTCCGATGTGGTCTCACGGTTGCGCCTGTTTTCTGGTGTGAGTAAACGCGGCACCCATCGCGCCGACAGCTTTCTCATGCCGAGTTCCTCGTGAAGAATATGATGCACTGTTCCTTCTGAAATGCCTACAGTCTCAGCTAGCTCCCGAACCTTCAATCGGCGATCTGCCAATACGAGATCATGGATTTTTTTAATGTTTTCCTCCGTAGCAGCTGTTTTAGGTGCACCTGGACGTGGTTCATCAAAAACCGACGTACGGCCACGTGCAAACTCGTTGAACCAATTCTTGACGGTGGCCATGGATGGAGAAGAGTCACCGTACACAGCACCCAAGCGCTCTTTGATTTCGATGCGCGTTTTCCCTTCCAAAAATAGGAATCGAATCACCGAACGATATTGCTCTTTTTCCATTTTTGTAAAACCGATCGACACGTTCGCTTCCATAAGTTGTCAAATTAAAACAAATGAAGGGATTGGAATGAAAATTTGAAAAAAGAATTAAAAAAGAATGTGCTACACTGTGGTAAAACTCTTTTGAAACTACAGCGCCCTCTGGCGATGAGGCTAGGTACTTATTGAATGCACCTCGTATGTGTTAGCGCGGTACTCTTCCCTTTCGCCGAAAATTGTTTGCCAGACTTTCACTAGCCAAATAACGTTTCGCAGAATTTTATTTTGCCGAATAATCATTTGCCAACTTATCATATGATTTTGTTTTATTTCCCAACCTCACAGTTACCAACTGTACCTACGTTTGATCTGCTTTTCATAGCGACATTTTAAAATGCCAACTTTCATCATTAACCTAACTTAACTGTTTCCATTTACAAAAGCGATTCGCTTCTGGCACATCGCCGGCCGCTGCCGCGGCACGCTCGCTTCGCTCGCTCGGCTCGTACGTTGTTTGTCATACTCCAACCTAACCTATCGTAACCTAAGATTTCTGTTGCTATACTTATTTAAAAAAACGTTTTTGTTTTAGGCAAGTTCAAGACCAGGGTTTCGCCAAAAGATACGCAAGCGACATACAGTTTCATAAAGAGGTAAAATGTTTGTTAGCACTCAGTTTTCTGGAGGAATCTGAACAACGTCATTCGTCTAATAGTTGTGTGGCCTAGTGAAATGTTTGACAAATGATAAATGTCCGAAATGTTTTGTGTCATTATAATAATCAGCTTAACAATAATTCTACCAAATGAAACGTTGTCATACAAAATTTTGCTAATCATTAGTTGTCAAAGTGAAACATCGGCGAAACGTTGGTTGGCAAGTGATAATCTGCCAAAGAATTTTCGGCGAAAAGGCAGGATACCGCTAGCGCTCACAGAAAACAGTTGTTTCATTAACATGACTCACAACGCCCATTAAACACGTACGCAGTAGGTACACGTACATACTCAATCACGAAAAAACAACTGAACGAATTTGGATGAAATTTGGCATAAAGATAGTTTATAGCCTGGATTAACACATAGGATACTTTTTATCCCGATAGTACGTTCTCGTGGGATAATTCTCGACCTCCACGCGATCGAAGCCTCTGGCAAAAAGCTAGTTAACCGACTTCAAAAAGGAGGAGGTTCTCAAATCGATTGGTATTTTTTTTAAATGTATGTTCACCGATTACTCGAAGATCGCTGGACCAATTTGGATTTTTTTGTTTGAAAGGGTATACTTCCCAGGTGGTTCCATGATCATCAAGATAGGATCTGATGATGGGATCCTCGAGAAATAAAGAGAACTCTTCAAATGTTATACACTTGAAGCGATTTGGGTAGTTTTTGGAAGAGTACTTTCTCGGAGTGGTCCCATTTCAATTTGGTGAAGATTTGATGAAGAACTTCGGCCTATCGCAACGGAATTCTTCAATGAATGATAGCAAATGGACTGGGATTGCTGAAATGTCATGTCTGTCTATCATTTACACCAGTTCATAACATAACATCACGCCGGTACGCTGTGAAGGGGTAAACACATGTGAACCCTAAAAAGTGAAATTTTTTTTTTTTTTTAAATCAACCGACTTCCAAAAAACTCTACAAAGTGAAAAATAACTTTAATTTCGGAAGCGATGTCAAAAAATTAAAATACATATCCAAAGTCACCGACTTCCGAAATGAAAGTTATTTTTCACTTTGTAGTTTTTTTTGGAAGTTGGTTGTTTTTTTTAAGTTTTTTTTTGCTATATAACGCTGTCAAACTGCAATATTTATTCCTCAGTTAAAAGTTATCTGACTATTGAAAAATCAGTCATAAATGTTATATTTTTTCCTCAGATAACAGTTATTTGACTTGATAAACTTGCCCTAAGTCATCAGTCTAAAAATGCTTACTTTTCCCATATTTCACCAAAATTGTTCTTTAAATTTCTCTTTAAACATTTGAACTATTATTAACATTTTAATTTAAGTTTCTTAGTTGTTAACTTTATAGTGCATGTTGTGGACTCCTATTAATGAAGATGTACACCTAATGAATACCTGTTGTAGCCCATAATATTGTGTATTTAAGATCCGATATTATAAATGTGAAAGTGTGGATATTTGGATGTTTGTTACTGAATCATGGAAAAACGGCATAACGGATTTCGGTGAAATTTGGCACAGGGATAGTTTATAGCCTGGATTAACATATATGATACTTGGTATCCCGGTAGTACAGTCCCGTGGGATAATTTCCTAGCTCGACGCGGCGAAGCCGTGGGCAAAGGCCAGTCCTAAATAAATAAAAGAGAGTAAAATAAGTTATCTTTTCTAGACCCTTCTTACAAAAGATTAATGAAGAAAACTCACCCTTAACGCGTTGAGTTCTGTCTCAGCTTTGTTGAGCAATGCCTTGGCTTCGGCACGCTTGTTCTGATGGTACGCCACGATGCCCTGCAGCAAGTACAGGCGCATCAGTAGCACTCGCTCGTTGGCTGAAAGGAAACACAAGGTTAGCAACTTGGATTCCAGGTTTGGCTTGTTTAGTTTGCTATTTTGGTTGTTTGCCAAACAAAAGAAATTGGTCCGTTCATAAATTTTGCCAATTTTTTTTTGATAGACTCACGTTTGACCACTATCTTGCTACTTGATGGTAAATAAAGATACGGTTGAAGATGGCGCACGTGTCTACAAGCATCTTATTCACTCGAACCGCTCATTGCGCCACTAGTATGTATGCAGATATTGCGAAGAGCGAAGCCCTAGGACTTTAGAAAAACCAATGAAGTGACGGATAGCTGCTAACGTATATTTGTGCAAGTCAAGATGACATATTAATACTATAGATCAATCAAACTATTTAAACAGTTTTCACTTCAATATGCCTAAAGTATCCATCATTATGTATGTATGTATGTATGTAAATAAATAAATAATAAATAAATAAAATCATGACCCAACCGTTGAAGGCGCTTCGTTTCCGCTTGAAAGATGACTAATTAATACCCTCTTCAGGCGACCAACTAAGCGCTTCTTCAACTATTATTTTATGTCAGCAACGTTAATACCTAACGCTTCTGGCATACCCAAATACTTATAAAACTCAAACTCAAAGCATTTATTTCAATTAAACCATTTACAGGCACTTTTGAACTGGAAAAATGTCGATCAGTTGGAAAGTTGGAGCTAGTTGCCCATTCCGAAACGTAGATCTCTATGGAGAGAAACGGGCAAGAAACTCCAAGGACACTCTTTCAAAATCAAGTTGAATATTACAAAATCTTGGGAACATTATTCTTGTTACTTCTGTATGTGAGAACAATGAAAAAAATAATTATAAACAATTCTAAATACAAGATAAAAATAACCCCTGGAAGTTAGGAGATGACCAGTCTCAACCGATAGAGCCCGTTCACGAACTTGACGCGTGGATCAGCACCATCCAGCTCAACCATTTTGTAGGGAACCGAATGATCCAACACCCGCGCCACCATCAGTGAGACATTTAAGTGAGCATGACACTCTCAACTGCCATGCTTGTTCAAGTCAACGTACATCAAAACAATACAATAAACGGATGCATGGTACTCACATTCTCAAAAATTTAAACAAAATGCTTCTAAATTATACAAAACTATAGTTTGCAATCTATTTGAGATATTAATAAAATTTGATTTCCTGAAAGAAAAACATTGAATATATATTAAAGTATTCAATAATTAACACGTGGTTCAGCAAAAATAAAACATATTCGTAATGTCACAAAAATTATAATAATAGGAACAAAAATGTTCGTAGTGTCAGAAAAAAAGGGAAGCTTCTCTTTCAAATATTAAAATTTTAACTAGTATGCCCAGGTGGCTGTGGAACAGGACCAGCATTATGTCAACCGTTTTTATCTACGATATAATCATCTAACGTATAATATGCTTGTCTACATAGTGTGCGTTTAATGCATGATTTAAATTTCTTTTCATTTAGTTCAAGAATATCGACTGGTATTTTATTATAACATTTTACACAGTACCCCATAAAAGAAGTGTGCACTTTAGACAATCTGAAACGTGGTTCGTCTAATTTGTTCCCATTTCTAGTGTTAAAATTGTGCCTGTCACTTATCTTACAAAAAACATGTAGATTTTTCCGAACATGCATAATATTTTCATAGATATATTGACAAGGTACCGTCATAACGTTAATTGTTTTGAACAGTTCCCTTAGAGATTCACGTCTGCGGAGGTTATACATTTGCGTCGTCGAACAGACGGTTTTCCTGGGGATCACGCTTGACTCAAAGCTACAGTGGGGTCCTCATTTAACATCACTTGCAGGGCGGCTAAGTTCTGCCGCTTACGCTGTTTGGAAGATCCGCCAATTAACAGACGTGGATACCGCGAGACTGGTCTATTTTAGTTACTTTCATAGCATCATGTCTTACGGTATCTTGCTATGGGGACGGGCTGCGGATATTGAGTCGATCTTTATTCTGCAAAAGAGGGCCGTCAGAGCCATCTATAACCTCCGCAGACGCGAATCTCTAAGGGAACTGTTCAAAACAATTAACATCATGACGGTACCTTGTCAATATATCTATGAAAACATTATGTATGTTCGGAAAAATCTACATCTTTTTAGTAAGATAAGTGATAGGCACAAGTTTAACACTAGAAATAGGAACAAATTAGATCAACCACGTTTCAAATTGTCTAAAGTACACACTTCTTTTATGGGGTACTGTGTAAAATGTTATAATAAAATACCAGTCGATATTCTTGAACTAAATGAAAAGAAATTTAAATCATGCATTAAACGCACACTATGTAGACAAGCATATTATAAGTTAGATGATTATATCGTCGATAAAAATGCTTGGCTTAATGCTGGTCCTGCTCCACAGCCACCTGGGCATACTAGTTAAAATTTTAATATTTGAAAGAGAAGCTTCCCTTTTTTATTTTTTCTGACATTACGAACATTTTTGTTCATAATATTATAATTTTTGTGACATTACGAATGTTTTATTTTTGCTGAACCAAGTGTTAGTTACTATATATACGTCAATATATATTAAATGTTTTTTCTTTCTTTTAGGAAATCAAATTTTATTAATATTTCAAATAGATTGCAAACTATAGTTTTGTATAATTTAGAAGCATTTTGTTTGAATTTTGTAAATGTGAGTACCATGCATCCGTTTATTGTGTTGTTATGATGTACGTTGACTTGAAAAAGCATGGCAGTTGAGAGTATGTCATGCTCACATAAATGTCTCACTGATGGTGGCGCGTGTGTTGGATCATTCGGTTCCCTACAAAATGGTTGAGCTGGATGGTGCTGATCCACGCGTCAAGTTCGTGAACGGGCGCTGTCGGTTGAGACTGGTCATCTCCTAACTTCCAGGGCTTATTTTTATCTTGTATTTAGAATTGTTTATAATTACATTTTTTTACATTGTTCTCACATACAGAAGCAACAAGAATAATGTTCCCAAGATTTTGTAATATTGCAACTTGATTTTAAAAGAGTGTCCGTGGAGTTTCTTGCCCGTTCTTCTCCATAGAGATCTACGTTTTGGAATGGGCAACTAGCTTCAACTTTCCAACTGATCGACTTTTTGACAATTCAAAAGTGGCTGTAAATGGTTTAATTGAAATAAATGGTTTGAGTTTGAGTTTGAGTTTGCGTACAGCGAGGTCTGTTCGCTCGCTTCACATCCAAGTTCTCCTAGTGACATTGTTGTCTTACCACGTCTAGATGTGTAACTTTCGGATAATATGATGGTTCAGTGTGTAGTTATAGGGAACTAAAAAAAAGGAAAAGAAGTGAAACACATTTACTTAATTTTATACACATGCAAAATACATTTTAACAATTCCTCAAAAGGGTCTAATTCATTAATGGTTATTTATTCGACACTTCCATGAAAATTCTTTGAGCCAATCAGAAAAAAAAATGTTTATAATTCTCCTTGTGGAAGGACCTCTTAATTACACGCCAGTTTCTATCCCCTGTGTGTATCCCGTCTGGTGCCACAAATCTATTTTCTCTGTCACTATGGTTACCTTTTTTGTGTGTATAACCATGTTTGGAGAGGCAATCATATGCTATCCAAAAGTTAGTGTTTATAATAGAGCCCTCCCGAACATGTTTTTAATTAGTGGCACCAATCTATCAGCTGATCTTTCATTATCAGGACACAATTCGACACGCAGATCATCAAGGTTGAAGACAGGAGGTGTTCGACCATTCCCAACACCCACTGGCCTTCCACTTACGTCCTCTGTTGTATTTTCTTCTACCAAAAAACTGTTAATTTTTGTCATCCTTTGTATATCGTTGCACCGCTTCATAAGTTTCGTTGTGGCCAAAGGCAAACATTTATTCGAAAACAGTTGGTATTGATAATCGACAGTGTCCAAATCATGCCCCAGCTGCTCTGCTTTGTGCTTTCGTTCTGCAGTTACTTTTGCGGCAGCAGTAGATCCCCAGTTGTCCATCACCAGAAATCGCTCTAAACGCCATGGGACGGTGGTGGTACTTACAAATCTTTCCCAGGGGTATCATTCCTCTTTGCTCGGCAAACTCCTCACAAGATTCATGGGTTCCTAACCTTGAGTATAACTTCTTGTAGTTCCAAAGAACACGAATCTCTGCATTGGTGATATGATACTGCCTAAGCGAGGATCCAGAGGGCAGGGGCGGTGGAATGTCCACAGCACTGGAACATCCAAGAACCCGTTCCACTTGTGGGCACAAGCGGCTCATCAGAGTTCAACACTTGGACTACACTGTCAGCTTCGATTCGTGGTGCAGCGCGCTCAAGCGGCTCATTTGAGTCCAACACTTGCACGACACTTAAACACTTCGCGATCGGGCAAGGAAGCAGCAGAACACGAAACCGGGGAATTCTGGGACCCCATGGTGTTAATCAAACGTAGTCGCAAATACTATTACGATAGACGCTCTCGACTAAGTGTACATATGATGAATGACAACGGTCAAACGTTACCGCTACTTACATTGAATTACGTTTCGTTATCACTCTCTTAGAGAGAAATTTAAGGAGATTAATGTAATGACTGTGCCTTCACAGTATATTTTTGAAAATCTTATATGCCCATAAAAATATTAAATTGTTTAAAAATACAGTGATATCCATAGTATAAATACTAGGAACAAACATAAATTTGTTGTACCTTCAACAAGGCTCAAGAAAATAGGTGGGTCATTCAGATGTCAAAGTATACGAGTTTTTAATAAACTTCCAAGTCATGTTCAACATCTAAGTTTCAATCAATTTAAATCATTCATTAAACGTAAGTTGTGCCTGAAAGCCTTTTATACCGTTAAAGATTATATTGAGGACAAAAAAGCTTGGGATTGACCTGCTCCAATTTTTGTATACTAAATGTTGTTTTTTTGTTTTTGCAAACTTATACTCTTTGACTGGTGAGTACTATGTGGGTTATATTTTTTAATTATCTTTTGTTCTTTTTTGTTTTGTGTTTCACCTCTTTCTCGTTAGTTTTAATGTTAATCTGGCAGTTTGAGTACTTTATGCGGCCCACCCAAATGTCCTTCCTTTGGTAATGTTCATCAAATCGTTGAGCTCCTCAAGTTCTGAGTTGAGCTGCATGATTAATGATAAATGCGTGCACTGAATGGACAAGTACACTCAATCTGTGTGGTTCTTTCCTCAAAATACCATTTCAGACACAAGTCCACATGGTCTTCAGATGATCTGACCAAGATTATGTCTGGACTTTAAAAGAGTCTGTGACCTCTGAGTTTGTTTCGGCTTTTCTTCTCAGAGTAGTCAGATAGGAAACGCCGACCTCATCTAGTTTAAAAAAATGATTGACGTGTAAAAGTGTTTGTACAAACCTACTTACAGAAATAAAATCATTTATCATTTATCCACATGTTTTAGGAGTACAAAAAAAGCTTTATTATTCTTCATTTAGGGCCGATTTTTCAATCCTCAGATAAAAGTCCCAATAGTTACTTGAAGAATAAAATTATTAGACTCTTTATTCGTCTGATAAGTGGTTGTCAATTTTTCAAATAATATTTATCCTAGAGTAACTTTCGGACGGAATATCTCATCTGTGAAAACGGTAACTTCAGGGAGGTGAAACAAATATACAGAATACACGAATGTTAGAACGGGACGGACTATTTCTTTGATTATTGTCACTGCCATTCAAACAGATGGCAGCGTCATGTTACTTTCAATACGTTAAGAGGTTGTAAGTTTGGACTTGTATTTGTTATTTCTAATTTGATTGAAATAATGGAAAACAAAAAGAGGCAGCGTTCAGCAAACTTTAATAATGCTGAGGTTCAATTACTTGTGAGTTTAGTCGAGAGGTATACCTAAGCAAATAATAGAAAATATAATAACTGACGCTGTTACAAACAAAGACAAAGAATCTGCATGGAAGAACATATTATTAATTATTTAAACTTTTAAAACACGAAGACTAACATCAAATTTATTAACATCAACGTCATTTATCAATGGAATAAGCGGTTATCTGGCCGTCAAAGAGGCAAATAGATTTATTCCTCAGATAAGTGAATTATTCGACGATCAAAGCCTATTTGACGATTGAACAACAGATTTTTTTGCTATCTACCGAATAAACCCTATCTGTCTGTTTATATGAGGATTGAAAAATCGGCCCTTAATTAAATATATTTTTGCTTCATAATGCAGTACATGGCGGTAGCAGCTATTTAAAAAAGAATAAAAGTTTAAAACTTTCAATATTTATACTAAAACTAAAATGTCAATTTTAATATGAAAATAAGTAGAATTTTCAGAAACTCATATTTTTTTCTCTGAAAAACTAGACGTTTGCAAAGTGTGAAATTCTGCGAAAGTGTTTTACTTACAGACATGTATACGCTACAAAATCATGAAGCTCCGAACGAGCGGGAGGAAAAGTACGGTGGAATCCGTATTCATTTTCGCTGTTACAATGGAAGTAAGAAGTTTATAGACCGTCGACAAACATGTAATCGGTCTATTATTCTTGGGTTCTGCAGGACTATTTGACATATGGAGGTGGATAACGCCTGTTATTAGAAACCGCGACCAGCGACCCAGACTCCAAGGATGTAGTATTATTATTGATTACCTATCGAGTGTTATCATTTATTGACACACTAATTCAATGTTTACCCTAAGTGGAACATTTTGCAATGCGTTTAATATCGGCACCGCCCGCGAGTATGACATGTGTTAGCTTTGAGGGCCTAAGCAGATTTCCGGCCCGAAAATAATGATGAGAAACCGCTTTACGAATTCCGCTAAGTAAGTAAGTCGTTTATATGCAAATATGGGTAAAATACATGGAGATAACTTGATAACGAATATGTTCAGCCATATTTTACCAATAGGCATGCAAATGTATAGCTTGACTCTTAAACAGTAACGACAATTATAAGATATATTTAAGAGTTTTATATCACAACGAAACGAAACAACAAAGAAACTTTACTACATAATGTCGCGATTCGAGTATAATAAAATCATGAGAATCACTTTGATTGTGGCAATTGTGCAAAATTTCGTGGAATTCGACTGATAATACAGTATATGTCTACTTCAGATGTTTTCGATTTGTTTTTTCGTTAAATCAACATCGATATTACAAAAACCTTTCTTTATAAACTTGTCGACTGCCACAGATATGTTCAAAACAAACGCGGCACCCCAGCAAAATAGCGGGCTGTGCGCAGAGGTGTAACCGTCTTCCGAGCAGAAATTTGATTCCGAGAAGATCGGCGATATCACGCGGGAAACAGATAGAATCATAATCAAATTTGTGCGTTAGAAGAGCCAATTTCGCTTGTAGTACAATGGACAAGTCATGGCGGAACTACTGCGGGTTTGCTGCTAGTTTCGCGGCGGAGATAAGATAAGGCATTACGTCCGCCTTTGTACCTTTTTTGTGCGAGAAGTTTAAATAAATACTCGCCTTATCAACATCCAATAGGATTGTGAAACATTATTTGAACCTACTCACCAGCACTCCCCTTGAGCGCGATGAGCCGCTGCAGCTCGTCGCCGTACGTGAGCTTGAAGGCGCTCTCGGCAGCTGCCAGGCGCGCGGCCGCGTCGCCGGCGTGCGGTAGGCTGCGCAGGCACAGGTAGCACCACGATACGTCCAGCTGCAGCACGGCCCAGTTGTCCACTGTCTTCAAGATGGACGAACTGCATTCACTGCGGAGGTGACGAATGTTTTGTCATGAATGATGAAAACACTGCATGTCCTAATTTTTAACATAATCGGGGTAAATATAAAAAAACAACCGACTTTCAAAACCCCGATTAAGCCCATGACCAATTATGATGACGAGATCAATAGACGATTCGACATATAGAAAGAAACAGCGAGAGAACTATAGTTTTCATGGTTTTCGAGGGTTCAGGAGCCGATAGTGAGGTCAAAATGAAATACAAGATGGAGAATGCAATTTTTTTTTAAAGTTTTTTAATTTGTGTCCTTTTTTCATGGTTTTACAGGGTGCGGAAGCCGATAGTGAGGTAAAAATAAAGTTTGAGTATATTAAAGATATTCATCACCGCTACATTCGGAGTTGAAGAAACAGCGAAAGGAAATTTGTTCCTGACGGCGGTACCCCCGACCCCATACGCAGTTTCAACGCAGGGTGTATAAGAACTATGTACTGAATCCATGGTTTGAGTGTGCGCGTCCCTGCTACCCTTAGACACAGGCTGGTTTGAAAGCCTTAGCAACTCACCTGAGCTGCCTATCAGCTTCAAGCAGCAGCACCAGTGCTAGTGGGTAGTCATGCTTCTTGGCGGCTGCCCGGCCGCGCTCGTGTAGTGCCAGCCCTACCAGCAGTGAGCGCCGCTCCGCAGTCGGCAGCTCTACCGCCTTTCCCGACTGGTCTTCTAGCTGTGAGGAATTAAGTCTACAGTGACATGAGAACTGATAGTTAAGGCATTTATTTTAATAACCACATTTTTTTAACTTTCATCCTGTTGCTGTCCCTAATGTTTTTATCTATTATGGTATGGTAATTATATTCTAAGTGCATCGTTTTCGCATAAAATTATATAGTTAATATAATTATGTAAAATATTGTAAAACATTTTAAAAGAGTACCTAACGGTGGAGTTTCACAATTCCAACCTACCTTTTGGAAAAGACGACTAGAATCAATTCTATTTTAATGTAAACTAGCTTTTGCCAGCGGCTTCGCCCGCGTGAAGGTCGGTGTATTATACATATAAACCTTCCTCTTGAATCACTCTATCTATTAAAACAACCCGCATCAAAATCCGTTGCGCAGTTTTAAAGATTTAAGCATACATAGGGATATAGGGACAGAGAAAGCGACTTTGTTTTATACTATGTAGTGATATTGATGTTCAAAAGTGCCTTTTATGTGCCTATTTGAAATAAAGGCTTTGACTTTTAATAGGGTTCATAATGTCTACCTCGCTATAACTAACCCTAATTTTAACAAGTTTTATTCGCTCATGCCCGCAACATCGTCCGCGTGAAATTACTTGTTCACCGATCCACTGCGTCGCATCATATCGCCCGCCCGCCCGCGCTATTACATCGTTTTGCCTTAGCGTTCTTTCTGACTTTTGTATTTTTACTCGGCTACTTGGTATCGTAGCGTGATTTTAAATAGCCTATACCATCGTCAAGAATTGGGCTATATACAGTAGAGGTCTGCCCGGATTGGGCGGAGCACCGCAGTGTCCTCGTGGAGGCGATCGGCGGCGGCGATCACACGCGTCCGGCCCTGGTCCAGGCCATGGTACGGAGCGAGAGTTCATGGGTAGCCGTCGCTTCCTTCAGCGAAGCAGTGATGCTCGCAAAGAGGGAGGCGGCGCACGTGAGGGAGAGGCTGTACATGCGCCCTTACGCCGTAGCCTCCGTAGGAGACACCCTGGGCGTCGGAAATCCCAGGCTGATTCTCGGCCACCGTAAGCGCGGGCTTGCGGACAGTGAGTACTGGGTAGCTAGCTGTCCGGTAAGGACCAAGCCCGGGTCGACGGCACGTTGTGTTCCACGCGCGCATCAAAGAGATGTCAGCACCAACTCATGGGGCCCGTAAGGGCCGATGCCTGCCAGGGCTGCGGGTTGTTCGAAAGAGATACCGGGGCCCCTGGCATACAGACAACTTAGGGAACACGAGTGGGTTTTAATCAGTAAAAGTCTGACACACCCTTTTGCTCCACCCAGAGCGGGAGAAGTCTTTTGATGATATAAGCCTCTCCCAGCTTGCGCCGCAACACCCTGTCGTCCACCTTCTGCAGCCAGTCAGTCCCAGTCACCTTTTTAAGGTCTTCGGTTCACCTAGCTGGAGGGCGTCCCACACTACGCTTGCCGATACGCGGTCTCCACTCCAGGACTCGTCTGCTCTATCGGCCATCGGTCGTTCGACAAACATGGTCAGCCCACTGCCACTTCAACCTACATACTCTGCAAGCTATATCGGTTACTCCAGTTCTTTTCCGGATAACTTCGTTTCTGATTTTATCCTTCAAAGAAACCCCAAGCATAGCCCGCTTCATAGCACGCTGAGTGACTTTAAATTTGTGGACCAGCCCAACTGTCAGTGTCCACGTTTCGGCACCGTATATCATCACGGGCAGGACGCACTGGTTGAAGACCTTAGTCTTCAAACATTGCGGTATTGGCGACGAGAAGACTTGACGAAGTTTTCCAAACGCAGCCCAACCCAACTGGATCCTCTTGTCGGCAGTTTTATTATACAGGGTGGATTTTTTAGATGGGGCAATAAGGGTAGGTACCCTAACGATGTGGTTACAGAAAAATGGTGTTAGGAGACGGTGTATAAACTTTTCCCATACATTTCATGGGAAATGAGACTTCCAACTTACGTTTTAAGGTTCCGTAACCCTAAGGAGAAAACGGAACTCTCTTAGGATCATTTCGTTGTCAGTGCGTCAAGACCCTTTTTCTCAGATACGCGTGAACGTATAAAGTTGAAATAAATGTCAAATACGCTCATAGGTCTGCGGTCTAGGGAGGACCCCGTCACTCATTTCGTTAATTTTCAAATGTAGCATCGTTTACTGTATCTTTAAAATACTCAAACTTTATTTTGACCTCATTATCGGCTTCAGCACCCACGAAAACCATGAAAACGACACACATGACGAAAAACTGTTTGCACCTGCTATCTTAGAGTTTCAGTTTGGAGGCTTTAGCACCTTCTAAAACCATGAAAAATATCTCACTCACTCTCTTTTACTTTTTATAAATTAAAAAGTCATTAAAAAGCATAACACTTTTTCGTAACACGACGATTTCTGCAATTTTACTCCTACCGCAAGCTGCGTTAGGATGCGTCCAGACCTGGCGAATGCGCCGCTCGCGAGCCGCTTGTGAACTGTGCGCATGTTGCTCGCATGCGGTTACAGCTTACGTTTGGTGCGCCGCTCTAGTGCAACTCCGGCAAGGCTTAAGTGGGGCGCGCGCGCTGCTCATACGCACATAGCTTCTTTCGCGTTTGTACTAAATATGGGTGCGAGGGAGGTGCACCGGGGGCGGCACGCGTGCACCTCCTGCGCCGCTCGAGTACGGCGCCGTACGACGTAGCTTGCGCGCGAGGGGCGCGCGGACGGCGCAGGGGCTGCGTACGAATATGAAATGCACGCGCGCAGTTCGCAAGCGGCTCGCGAGCCGCGCACTAGCCAGATCTGGACACACCCTTAAAGAACTTCGTTCCATAAATACGGCTATTTATGCGACATATTTTGATACTCGCAAATAAATCAAAACCTCTGGGGTACTTCTCGTTGACCTAAAATAATGTTGGGCAAGAAGCAAGGTTTTACCAGCACATGTAAAGGAAAACGTCCGACATTAGTTAATTTTGTTGTTTTATCACATAATAAAATAGTTTTTTTTGCGATTATAAACTTAATATTTGACCGTGACGTATACCGATGTATGGGAGATTTTTTCTCCAACTACGAACTTAAGTTTGTTCTTAGGATATCATCATCATCATCATCATCATCATCATCATCATCATCATCATCATCATCATCATCATCATCATCATCATCATCATTTCAGCCGAAAGACGTCCACAGCTGGATATAGCCCTCTCCAAGCTCCGCCACTTCGACAGGTTCTGTGCTTCCCGCATTCAGCAGACTCTTAGGATATACTCTACAATTTTTTTCCAAATCTGTGAATGGGGATCAAAATTATTATTTCCCAAAAAACAAGAGACCATTTTCTGTAATTACATCGAATAGGGTACCTACCCTTAATGCCCCATCTCAAAGATCCATGTTTGAAAAAATTGTCTACTTAAAACGTTATCAAGGCAATGAATCTCTTGTCAGATTTGAAAAAATATTTATGCATTTGATAGCCCAGTTCTTTAGAAAGGCTATGGACTATTTAACATCATGCTATGATACTTACAACACGAGTAAAAAGTCAGAAAGAACGCAAAGCGATAACGAAGTCAGCGCGGGCAGATGATGCAATGCGACGGGGTGGGTTGGGAACAAGAAATGTCACAGAGAAGAAAGTCGCGGGCAGAAGCTAGTTCTATATACAATTCATACATAAAACATATACACATATACCTATTCCCATACCAAAACACATTTCCAATCATATAACTTAATTAATATAACTGTGCTATGATATATTACCTATACAGTATGTAATCAATCTGCTAACTATGTGACTTGTTACTGCAACCTTGTGAGAATCTGTTGTTCTACGGTTGAGGAAGACTATCCGCTCGTGATACAGTTGTATACTAGTACGACCATAGGGCGAATCAGTCCGAAGACAACCTAGCTATCTTTACAATCTACCATTTCACATTCTCCATCTGTTGACCTGTCTAAATTTTAGAGTCAAAATAATTTTAAACGATTTAGGTAGGTTTTTATATTTTGTGTTCATTTTTAAGTTTTAACATTCTCTTAATCATGAATAAAGATTATTGTATTATTATTATTGTATACACCGAGAAATTTGAATGGTTGTTTTACCGTAGCTAAATGGATAACGGTTAATAGTGTTGTAGTGGTAATACAATCGTTTTTTAAACAAATAAAATATTAGAAACAAAAAATGGCAGATTAACCATTGTGAAAAATCACCACGTACGAGAGTTTATTTTGCTTTGAACATTTATGCATCGCTGTTCCCTTTGTCGGCGGCGCGTGCGGTTCGAGTAGTACTTTCAAGTTACCTCTAGTGTTACTATTGATTCTCACGTTTTCGATTTGATTAATATTTTTTTTTATTATTTTAAAACAAAAACATCTTTATTTTTTTACTTTTACTCTATGCTTCGAAAGTACTCCTTATGGCAAGTTGTTTTGCCGCAGGAAAAGGCCCATTAAAATTTCACGGTGTATAATCGCAAAAGCATCTGGGCGCAAGCAATCATTCTGAACTGTTATATTTTTAATCTGTAGTCACTGTCTCTCTCTGATGTGCTCTGTTCTCTGTCGCCCTCTTGCGCGTCCGCTAAGTTTTAGTTAATAATCCTTCATGCATTTTTTACATTGTTTATTTAGTATAGTTATTAATCCAAAGCATCGTTTAATACAACAAGAACATTCAGGCTACAAGAATTAATGAAGGTATTAATAATCTACCTGCATGCCATCTTAGGATGGCAAGCTGACCAGACGTGTATTACGCCTGGACAGAAACGGCCAGGGCCTGGTGACAGGAACCATTACGGGACACTGCCCGCTAAACAAACACTTTTACACAATAGTCATAACGGACAGTTCTTTATGCAGAGCTTGCATGGAGGCTGAGGAGGACAGAAACCTCGGGGCACCCATATCTTACACGGATGTTCTTAACAGACCAGGCGATATAATCAATTTCTAGAGGGAGGTGTACTGGTTGGAAATACCACCGATGGCCACCATGGCCCACGCACAATGCTCCACCTGAAGGACTAAGTGCGGGAACCAAACCCTCTAACAAAGCACATAGAACCTACCTGCATATACTCATCATCGTCAGCAAGCTCATCCACATATTCTGACAGCAGCATGGCATCATCTCGCACAGTCTTCATCTCCATGTACATGGTGTCCTCTTTCTTCACCTCCTCAGGGGTTGCTATTAAGAATGTCACATTATTGATGATTAATCCTTCATTAATTATAAATTTGAAAGTTTCTGTTTAAATGTTCGGATGTTTGTTACTCTAATCATGCAAAAATGGCAAAACGGATTTAGATGAAATTCGGCACACAGATAGATTACAGACTTGATTAACTCATAGGATACTTTTTATCCCGGTAGTACATTCCCGTCAGCCCGACAGTTTAATCGGGTTGCCATAATGTGAACAGCGCTACGCTATTGAAATACATATGTCAATTTTCGTCCGACACCTTTGTCGTTCCGGTAAAACTGTCGGTCCGACCTAATGTGAACCCGCCCTTGAAATTCCCATAATTACAGCCGCGGCCAATGGCTTAAAATGCTTTCCGAAGCAAGTAGTAAAGATCGTCTCCCATCCACGGGCCAGCCGCGGCAAGCGTAGCTGATCGATCGACCCGTGCGGCAGTTATTACTTAGCTACAAGACCCTCTTATAAAATGTTTAGCATAAATCAGTAAGGTTATTTTATTGGAAGGAATATTGTGGGGAAAAAGTGAAAAAAAAAAACCTTGGAAATACAAAACAACATTAATTATAATTTATGTTGTGAAAAAGGGAATATTCTAACTATCAATAATATCTACCAGTGTGTTAATTTCACTGAATTGACTGATTGTGTAATTTTCTTTAAGACATTTATGAAATTGTACTGAAGTACAGCTCGATTTAAACATTATGGTGACTTGGAACACGAGGTAAGTCACTGCACAATAACAAATTCATCTGTCTGCAGGCATGTATCAATGCTTTATTCTTCTTTGAAACTAGTTTAAAATGGTGCTTTAAAGTAGGTATACCAACCTGCCATAACAAGTGCCATCAGTGTTGCACCATTCTTCAATCCCTGCTCCTCTAAACTTGGGGTAGGTTTTATGACTTTGCCATTGAATATTAATTTCACCCTGAAAGAAACGATATTTGTGTTACAGTGGTAACATAATGAGGATTCTATGCAATCATGAAGAGAATAGGATTAAAGGATTTGCAGCAAGACATTGTGTTTTAAACTTGTGCATAACTACAGCAAAGATCGCTCATTTAAACAATTGCATTATGAATTATTTTTAAACCTTTAAGCAGATATTAAAAGGCAATAGAGCAGTGGTGGCCCAGTGGTATCAGCGAGACTTGACTTGATGGCCATGTGTTGGAGCCCAGGGAGGCACTTACTTTGTGTATTTAATTTCATCAACACTGCTCTAAAAAATGGTGAATGAAAATTTCGTGAGGAAACCAGGATGTCTTGAACCAAAATTTCAAAGACATGTGACATCCACCGAACCCCACTTGGCCGACATGGTATATTATGGCCCATGTCTCCCAAAGAGAGGAGGCCTGTGTTTCAGCAGAGGGAACATTATAGAGTGTGAAGAATGCATTATGATTTGAAATCAACCAAATAAAGAAGAAAGCTGTACTAACATACTGCTACCCAACCCTCCAGTTGATAAAGGCATGATGTTATATTTGTGTTGAGGAACCTAAGTGCAGAAAAGAGAGTCCCATCTTCATCATCATAAGTTGTGGAACACACCTCTGTTGTGTACCTTTTAGTCTGATGTAAATAAATGTAATTTCTTTCTTACCTATTCTGCTGAACCCCAATGTCTCCAGCGACAGCAGCGATTAGCTCTTCCCCCATAGCCTCCATCTTTTTCTGCATTTTCAACATCCTGGGTTTCTCCCCCGGTATTGTTGCCTTGACCCTGAAGGTCGCAAACCCAGTCTCTTGGAACTCCACATTGTCCTTTGATCTCTCAAGGGAGTGCAGTTGAAGTTCACGCAGCGCTTGAAGCATTACTTCACTCTCTAGTGAGAGATCTGTTGCATACTTTGCAACCACATCCTGTGAGAACAATCAGGTTATGTTAGCCAACTATTTGTGTAATTACTACAGCTATGGAAACTGGAACTAAGAAAAGCTATAGAATTGTTAGAAGTTAAAGAATTATTGCTACATTCAGTAGCAGCTCAGAGGCTCTTTCCCTTTGTTGGCAATAGTGTTGCCTCAAATAATACTGAACTTAAACAGCAGGCCAAATGTGTGTGTTCACCTTTGCCTAACCCTTCAGGGAAAACAGGTGTGATGTTATGCATTCAATGAAGTAGTAACATGGTAATTAGTAGATTATAAAAATTAATATGCTTAAACTTAACAAAATATTTGTCAAATGTTAAATGTTTAAATTTTTATAATAGGTCAGCGGATCATCTATCTTCTAAAAGTTGATGAATCATGATCTGTGTCTGTACGATTAAATTCGGCTTCAACAACAAAACATACCTACATATATGTTTGCAGGATGGTAAATTACCTACGGTGAAATCATTGGGAAATACGTAAATAAATACTTTCTTTGAACGAGCTTCGCCCAAATGTAAGAATTAGGCTCGTTCGAATTATTATCTATTATAAAGGTAGAAATCATAACTGTTCTTAATGAGCCGAGCTTAGAAAAACTAAAAACCCGACATCAACAAACAAATAGCGCCGTATTTCTTACATACCTTGAAATTTTGGGTAATTTCATTATCCGGTGAGATATAAGGCGCTTCCCATAATTTCACCTTTTCCTCGTTCAATTTAGCACGCAGTTTTATCAACAAATCTTCATGTTGGAGATTATTCTCCATTTTGAAATACACAAACAAAGAATTAAACAGGATGATTCGCAAAAACACAATTTCTCACGAAATTCAGTTCCGTTCGGGCCGGTTGACATTGACAGCGGCGCATACAGCTGGGACAGATAAAAAATCGGGCTTGTCCGATTCACGCAGAGATACTGATAGCGATTCAAATAAAATTGCAATGGAAAATCCTTGTCTTAGAGAAACGAATAGAAATTAATCTACATCGGTATGAATTAGAGAGCAGTGGTAGCCCAGTTGTAACGGCCCTGACTTACGAGTTGAAGGTCGTGGGTTCAAACCCAGACAGGCACATTACTTTGTGTAAATAATTTCATTACCAGTGCTCTCAAAACAGTGAAAGAAAACGTCGTGAGGAACCCAAAATCCGCAGACATGTGACATCCACCAACCGGCACTGGATCCGCGTGGTGGATTATGGCCCACTCCCCATCACAGAGAGGAAGCCCGTGTCCCAGCAGTGGGAACGTTAAAGGCTGATTATGCTATGCTATGCTACGTATGAATTAAACACAGTAGCGTAGGCACTAACCACCAACCCAAAACCTAACGACATCCCGTGGTTGTCGTAACGGAACCTGGTGGAGGATTTCCTCTGTGTGTTTATATAACATCCACCCAAGCTAAGGATGCCGTGCCGAGAGCTGCATGGCTAGAGAGGGGAGCCTAGTCACGAGCGTGCCTGTTGGATGTGGGATCCGGGATCGGGGGCCTCCAAGCACTAACATGCCTTACCTCTACATGCGGGGCTCTGTGGGGCGTTGACAGATTTTTTCCTCTGCTTATCGTGGGAATTAAATGAGTCACCAAACAAAATAATAATTACCAACTTGGGTGGCGAAAGGAGGCGGCGGTGATGTCCGCCACACACCATGTCAGTGGTTTCCACGGGGCGAAAAGCGAGCACCGGAATGTCGAAATGTGAAAGGAGGTATAAAAGATAAAATGGATGGGGTATGTGAGTAGGTGAAGGAATATAGAGTGGACTGATGTAATCACGGTTCTCTGACCGCTATTATTTTGGTCCAGTGTTCAAGACACATCTAGGGCCTGTCAGGGTTTGGGGGTTGTGCTATCCGAGCATATGATGAAATGTGTGAAAATATGAGGTTAGTGAGTTCCAGGATTCTATGGCTAAGAACCAAGGCGGGCCCATAATAACTATAACTTTAGGGCAGTACAAGGGATTTAGTGAATGGATGTAAGTTTAGACAAGCGAGAAAATTGTTATGCTGGGCGACTTTACTGGTCGGGTTGGTGTGAAGAGGAATGGGTACGAAAAAGTATTTTTGAATGTACATTACGTTAATTTAAGTTGCGGAAGAGTGGAGTGTCCTAATACAGGCATTTATTTGCTTATAAGGACACTTCTATCACTAGCTATGTAGTACACAAATTTAAAGGAAATAAATTAATTTGCATTAGGTGTACTCGTATTTCGGGATGATAGAGTGAATGAGTATGGAATGAGTTTGCTAGAGGTATGTGTACCGATAGAAGAATTTGTCTGTTATGAACACTATGTTTAATCATAGAAAGGTTCATAGGTATACTTGGAAAGGCAAAACAAGTATGATTGGCTTTGTGGTTGAGTGTAGTTACAAATATTATAGCATATTGGGGTGTTAATGAAGGAACTGATCGTTATCTATACATAAAACTGCTTATATGTCGGGTGGAGGGTCTGTTCATGAACAGACCCGACATGCAACAATAATTGACGTCACTGAATTCGAGTTTCTGGGACTAGAAAGGATAAAAGTAGAAAGACTGCAAGAATTGGAAGTAAAAGACGAATTTAAGAGGGAAGGTGGATAAATACCTATTTGATGATGCGAATGATTACTGTCTAGCTTGAAGAAGTATGGGATATAGTGAAAAATATTATGGAGTAAGTAGCCACACAAGTATGTGGTCTGGCGCAGAGGAAAAGTGGTAGTACTGGTAGTAGAACGAATAATTCCTGGGTAGATGGTAAATTAACGAGGTTGTGAGGAAGAAGAAAGAAGTGTGTCTTAATGTATGTGCCCATAAGGCCCAAAATAGGATCAGTCAGGTAACGAATATGACAGGTGGTTTGAAAAGATACTCAGAAATGAAAACGAAAGTGAAAGATATGGTTTAAATGAAAAAGGATGATAGGGAATAAAAGTATAGGTAACAGGAAGTTCTCTCATAACTTCAAGGCAAATGTTAAGCTGTTCTGGAAACAGGTAAGATTGGCTTGCAGAGTGGCAGGAACATGGAGTATGAATGTTGTAATAGCAGAAGATGGATGTTTACTAAGCGAAGAATGTAAGGTCTTGGAACGCTGGAACGGGATACTTTGAAAGTTTATTTAGTTGTCAGGATAGTACGTAAGGAGTGGGTAACTGGGTAGATTCCAGTTTTGAAGACCTAAACTCAGGCGTAGATGAAAAGAATGAAATAGAAATAAATGAGATTGTAAGAGCACTGAAAGGGATGTGAGATGGAAAAGTTGCAGGGTATGACAGAGTGTCTGCTCCAATGATGAAGAGCGGGCGTGGGGTGACAGCAAGCCTGTTGCGCCGGATATTTAATATGGTGTTGGCAGTGTGACTGACTAAATTGCCAGTCTTTTTACCTACCTAACATTATTCGTGATGCTCCCAATTACTAGAATTTGTTTGTTAATTGGGTTATGATCGTATAATCCCTAGGTATAGAAGTTGAAGTGCTAAGATGGTGAGTAACACGTAAGTACCTATATAGGTGTTGCTATAAAATATACATAATTTACCGCCAATTTACGCACTAAACACTTACACACTCAATAAAACTCAATAATTCAATGTTACTACCTACTAGGCAAATATTAATTTCCTAAAGTAATAAATATAATTTTCAGAGGAATCATGTTTTCAAGCAAGATCTGTTTGGCAAGTAAGTTTTTAATAATTTTGCCTACCTATCTAGGTCGTAAACCAAGCCTAGGAGAGCCAGAGAAAATAGGCAGATACCTAGGAAATATAGATAGATAACGGCGACCCCTCCCCATCCTTTTATCTGGGTTTCAAATGAATTTTAGCCATAGGAAATATATTATAATGGAGATACCATACTAATAACAATAACTGCCTGGTTTACCCTGTAAGGCTTTAGAGGACTATAACATAAATAAGTAGGTACCTACCTCAGACAGTACGAATTTATACTTCTCTGAAGATTTAACTTCTTTTAAAAGCTTCTGCAAAAGCAGGACGAGGCTTTTAATTTTGGGCTAAAATTGGTATATCCCGCCAAATCGAGACATCTGGCAACTCTACAAGGTAGCTTCTCAAATGAACTAGGTGTTGAATTCCGAGGTCGTCATCCATGCACGGCGGCTTGTAATAATTTTGCAACCGCTTGACCAATGCGGTGGACTGGACAATTTCTAGTTTGCTAAATCTAAATTGTAGCTCTTGGTTAGAATGTGGATAGTGGCTAGCCTTGCTTCAGGATTTACTTATGTGAAAATTTTCGCCTCGTCTAACCCTTTGCGACGACAGGTAGATAACTGAAGCAATTATACCCTACTACAGACTAGCATAGTCCCAACTCACATGGGACATTCGTGGTGAAAAGCCAATCATAGATATAGTACTATGTTATAGTTACCTACTCTTTTTCCGAGCAAAGAACATTTAGCCACGGTTAAAATACTAATGGATCGCTCGGATTGCCATAACGTAGACCAACTCTAATCAAATTCGTGGACCACACGTGTGGAAAACGTCACATCAGCAGTAGACAAACTCTCTTTACTGACAAGTCGGTGTTGGTATTGTGAACAGCTCTAACGCCATGAAATGTAGAATATTTTTATGTATTGGGATCGTCAGTTACGCCAGTCAGGCTAATCTCAAGAACCTGCAAATGAAGACAAAATATTATTATTTTGTTTTTATTCCTTCCTTTCATACTTTGTCGTAACGTCGTTGCAAGGCTTGGCAGTTCGGCACTACTTAGGTACCTACGCATTAATTAATTAGCATTTCGAAGCGCAGTCTGAATATATCATAAGAACTGTTAGCACACTTGTTGTACCTACAACAAGTTTGGTTTTCATTCCTTACAGTCTTACAGGCTAAAATAGTGGATAGCTTTGGCGGTAGTACTGGGGCCAGCGGTACCTAAGGTCCCTGTTCTACCGCTGTAGCAGGTCCCATGTAAGAGTAGCTTAATGTGTCTAAGATATAATAGCCCCACGGGTCTACTATTCACGGACACTACTTAGCCAGTGACTGGACAGCCATTCTAGTCGTCGCACCCGGGTACTCAATCATAGCCAAACGAGAAGACTATCAGCAACCTAATTGCGTTACTCACTATCAATCACAATGTAAATAATATTGAAGGATATTTTTAATCCATTGCTTCATATTTTCGAAAATTGTGTGCTCAGCAACGTAAACAACGCAATGAATGTTGTTGAATTGTCTAAATGAAAGCCATTCTTACTGTTAGTGTGTTACGAAAAATACTCCGCGGAATAACACACTCGCTACTCGATGCGCGCCGAATGGTCGCTAGTTGCTAGCTCTACTCGTATCGCTAATCGTCGGCGGATTGGTAGGAGACGCTAATGGGCAAACATTTGTACAGTGTTTGATTAATTAATAGTTGTTGTGTAATAAGTAGGCAATTAACGTAATCTTCACCGTAGTGTGTTGTCGTTCTCATGTTTTCCTACTGCCTATTCTTAAGTTTATTATGTACTAGCTGTGCCCGCGACTTCGTCCGCGCGGAACAGTTATTTTTTTATTATTTATTTATATTAAATATTTAATAAAAATAAATAAAATTTCCAAAATAAAAGTAGCCTAAGGAGTAACTCCTTATTACATCAGCTATCTGCCAATGAAAGTCCCATCATAATCGGTGCAGCAGTTTCAGAGATTAGCCGGAACAAACAGACAGACAGACAAAAATTAAAAAAAAAATGTTATTTTGGTATATGTACTGTATATAAAGTAAAAAAAGGGAAGAGCTCACTGGGCATCAAAGAATTCGTCCGCATCGCTGTCAGTGGGAAAAGTGCCCAAAAGGCTGGCAGCATTGCCGCGTTGCATGGCAATGTTGATTGTTTGACCTAAGAATAGGCCAGCCCTTTGGTCACGTGAAGAGTCGACCAACCGCTTGGCGATGTCACGAAATTCTCGATGAGCACTCGGACCCCACGGCCCTAGTGTTTCAACCCCAAACGGCTCAAACATATAGCTCCCAATAAGGTTGTTATATTTGCGCCGTTTGAGGCTTTCTGCACCTGCAGCAGCCGCACCAGCACAGTCCGCTGTGCTCAGAAGATGGGATGGCACGAGGGTGTCGACACAGGTAGCATCCCACACCAAAGGCCAACCCAACTTCCAAGGCCTTATGGTCATTCCGTCTGGCCTCTTTCCATCGTCGCGTGCCAAGCCATTGGGTTCTAAGACAGCTGGCACCCCGGCGGTGACAAGAGCCCGACGGATGATGTCATTAATGCTGGCGTGCCGTGCCAGCCGACCAGCGCTCTTGCTGCAAGCAAGGCCATGGTGTCTGAGGCAGTCAACTGCTTCACCGCACTGACAGCGATGTGGAGCCACGCAAGGAGCACCCAGACGCAGACCTGTAGCGAGCCGGAACGTAGAGTCACCCAGCATAGTACCTATGTTAGGTGACAATAGCGCCTGAAGCCATAGGCCCGACTCCCATTCTCCCACAACCAGTAGGCGGGCGCGCTCAGCAGTATTGGTGGACGTATTAATGAGATTATTCCGTACCAACCTGCAGAACGGCTCATCCCACTGTCTCTGGGAAGATGGGTTCACGGGCTGAACCGTATTCGGACAAGCCACCTTTCAGGCGTTCAGTGCATCGGTCAAACATGGCACTTCAGAGTCAACCTGAGACGGGGCTAAGATTTTTATGGTTAACTTTTGGGTGCTGTGGACCGAGGACAGGAACGGCCGGTAAGCTTACACAAGAAATTTTGCGGACGCCAAGCCCACCAAAACGGATGGGTAGTATGGCTTGCAGCCACGAGCGGTCTAAAGCGGTTTGTTTATAAAACGATTGTATTACCAAGACAAAACCATTTCGCTACGGGAAAACAACCATTAAAATTTCACCGTGTACATGGGTTATTTTCAAAATATATGTACATTGTGTTGTAATTACGTGTCCATGCAAAATTGGTAAAATAAAACAACTTACAGTTCGAAATGGAAACATATAAATCAATATTCAGATTAAATAGTAATAAAATATCAAACTTTGAAATGTTTTCTATGAGAATTTGGTATGATTTCTTTAAAAAAAATCCTGTCATAATTTTTTTCTCATAAAAAAAGTGTGCTGTCCACAGTAGCGCGTATTTAAAAAATGCAGCAATTATAAAATAATGCATGCAATAAGTGACCTGATTCAACAATGTTTTGTCAGGTGAATGGGTAAGTTATACGGAATATACTATAAAACAATGTCATAATAATAAACCACTTATTTATTTGCCCATAAACACTTGTCTCATATTCCATTCCTTTGTGTTATTCTTTCTTGTAAAATTGATATGTCATATCATAGAAGTAAATTCCAAATTTGGTATGGCAACTCTATGCGTCAAAATAGTTACGACGAGAGGGAGCTAGTTTCTTCCAGCCGCGCCATTTTGTTTTGTAACTGATGGTTTCACTTCGTGCGCGTCGTGTAGAGGACGATAAGAATTAGGTTAAAACTACATGCCAAATTACGAAAAATCGGTAACAATTACACTCTACAGTGCAGCATGTCAGTGTAGTTGGTATGGTAAATTATAGTCAAATGCATGTTTCACGAGTAATTCGAACCAAACCCACATTACAAGAATTTTCTAATGTTTTGGTTAAGGACACGTTCATTTTATTAATTTGTGTGACCATTGTGTTATTATTTTTGTGTCACGTTACACAATGGAATGGGTTAGGGCTTGTATTGACTTATGTGAATAATAATTCCATTTTCCGTTTAGGAAAGATGCCGTTAATGCCTGCTGAACGGTAAACATCTTACCGACAGCATTTAAAATTAAATCATCCACAAAAATGGAAGAAGTACTAGACCATAATTGAGAAAATATGTTTATATCGGTAAATAATACGCATAATAATATTCAAAATACGAATTAATTTAACGACATAAAAATAAAGTTGCAAGACTATTTTTATTATAATTGCAAGTATTATAATTCTTAATGTGATTTTAAGACCAAATTTTATATTTGGTTAAAAACTTAAGTATAAAATATGCGTTTAAAATAGTTAGTCATTGATATAAAATTACTTAAATGTGATTTTTTCGAATGTTTACCGTGAAACTGTTGATTGTCAAAATATTGAGAAAAGTGAAGGTTTTTTTCTACATTGTTAAATACTAGGTTTTTGAGTTAGTGATTGTTAAATATTCTGAAAATAATATGATACGTTACGCGCAAGACTGCTAAAACCGTTTATTCATTTTAAATGTGATTTTTATGACCTGGTTATGTTTTTTAAGACATAAATAGATACTTACTTTTTTATTTAGTTTCTAACACGTAATTTTGTCAAATTTTATGACGATTAAACTGATTTGTTACTATCAACTTGGTTTTTAAATAATTCGTTGTGACTCTGCCCTTACTATTCATTTGTGTTACTTTTGTGTCACTATAACACAAAATAAACACAAAAGAAATGTACATACATTTTGAAAATGACCCTGCGTGTGCACGGATGTAAAATATTGTGGCGGGATTTTATTGTGAACTAGACGTATGAAGATTACCTAAAACGTTTATTGTCCCACAGAATGTTAATGTTATGTAGTCCATTTTTGAGACTTAATTAAAATAATTTTGCAATTAAATACGACAATCTTTACTTCGGATGTCTCGCGGAGGTGTCAAATTAAATTATATTTGATTTGAGTTTGGTCACCCTCCTTCTTGCCTTTTTCCGGAAAGGTCCCAAAATAATCGTTTTAAGAATTGTCAACGATCAAAGGAATTTGCTCAGACTTACTTACCTACAGTATAAAATTGAAGTGATTGGGTTTCTTTCATTAACATATTCGACGAATTCAGAGCAAAATGTTATTACTCACCACATCACGTCTCCGGTAGGTACCTACATTTCTAATCATCCCTACTTCCCTACTAATATTATAATTGCGAAAGTTACTCTGTCTGACTGTCTGTGACATCTACGCGGGCGAAGCCGCGGGAAAAAGCTGGTAGATATTATAAATGCTAAAGAATCTCTGTCTGTTACGCTTTCACGCCTAAACCACTGAACCGATCGTCATGAAATTTGGCAGAGATATAGTATGGGATATGCAGAAGGCCACGGGCAACTTTTTTACACGATAACCGACATTCACATGGGCGGAGCCGCGGGAAAAACCTAGTTTTATTATAAAAGTATTTTTTGTATGACGATGTAGTGACAAAAATTTAAAAGAGTGCTGCTTAGATGGTTCGGTCCTGTTAAGAGGATGATTGAAAGGCGACTGTCCAAAGGTATAACTGCAAAGCAGATGTCAATGGACGCTGGAGGTGACGCCCTAAAAGGACATATCATACCTAGTCACGATTATGGTGATGTTCTTCAGGCAGGCAGGTCAGGCGCCTAGTACTCACATTATTGACGTGCGCATGACCGATGTATGAACGTAAACGAGCCAAACGAGTATGTCAGGATCGTAGCAGGTGGCATTCTATAGTTTCTGCCTACCCTGATGGGTAGAAGGTGAGACTTGTATACCTTCCTAGCAAAGTTTTAGTAGTGTTGAAAGACACACATTTTTTTTTTCAAATTACTTAATTCAAAAATAAAATTCTACGACAGAAGAGTGACGCACCATCATAAAGTTTTTGTCTACATATTTAACAACACAATAAGTAAACTGCTTAAACTTTCATTAATTATTGGACGACCTTACTTAACTAATTAAGTTTCGTAATTACTCTCAGTAAAGTCTACAATTTAAATAAAAATCTAGTTAAGATAACGAATTGCTATTCTAGTCTGAGTGCGATTTAAGCTAAAGCCATTTTGAATAAAAAATTAAGAAATAATAAGTAAGCAAATGGTTGGGTCCAAAATGGTTTTATTACTGTCTTGCACATTGTTTGGTGGGTAATATCTAACGGAAAAAGTATTCAAAATTCTCTTATTTTGTCTTTTTAAGTCTGAGTTTTTTTCGGCCTTTCTTCTCAGAGTATTCAGATAAAAAACGCCGTCCTCAACTAGTTTTTAAAATATCATTGACCGTTAAAAATGTTACCTACAGACGCAATTACAAAAATAAAATCATTAATACCACCATACCTCACAGCTAACAATAAGTAGATCTCTTTGTTGCCCAATTCCTGTGTTACTTCCTGACAAACCATTCCAGTGATTACGTAGACAATGTTTGTTCACAACGAAAACACGCGATTTGTGGTAATTCGTGTATTTGTCGTAAATTAAGTTAAGCGACAAATTGGAACCGTGCACCTAGCTTCTGACGTTTCATAAGTGCTCTGCAGGTTTTTGCCATTATCATATCAGCCGTAAGACGTCCACTGCTGGACATAAGCCTCCCCCAAAAGGGGGGATTTGCCATAATCGCCACGCTTGGCAGGCGGGTTGGCAGGTTGGTGTGAAATAAAATATTTTGACTTGATTTGATTTGAATTGTTGTTTTGGGGCTTTTAAAATCAATGTATAGACTCGATTCAACATATTGTAGCAGCAAAATATAACTAATTTAACTATTTAAAATACTTAGTACTCAGGTATTTTGCAAAGACTCAATAATAACATTGTAAATTGCTTGCCGTAAGGTATAATAAAAATAATTCAAGGTAAGGTTCATCGGGACTACATTATGCCATCATCTGCCCTTTCACAGCTTTGTTGGGGTCGGCTTTCAGTCTAATCAGATGCAGCTGAAAACCAGTTTTACATGGAGCGATTGCCTATCTGACATCCACAACCCAGCTACTGGGTAACACGATACAGCTTGGTAAGACTGGTTGTCGGACTTTCGGGCTTCTGACGACCCGAAATTACTGTTAAAGATCCACGAATAACAGCATGGATGAACGGCTTAACGTGCTTTCCGAGGCACAGAGGGGTGTTGGTATTTAAAATGGTCTCCGATCAAGACCCTAACCGTGGCAAGCATAGCTTAACCTGATTGATCGACCCGTGCGAATGTTATGTATTATGTGTTTGCAAAATTTCCGTCATTCTATTTAAAAAATACGTGATGAACAACACATCGAGTTCCAAAAATAGGTACTGCTTAGCCGAAAATCTCCTTTATCATCTCACAGCCGTGCTGCTTTCGCTCCACGCAGCGAACTCCTACATCCTGCTGACTGCGAACCTGGATGATGTTCACTCCTTAGCCAAGCAGCTAGCGTCCTCCCCAGTGGCCAACCAGATCAACGACATCATCCGCCGCGCCTCCTCCATCTTCAACGAGTACCATGAGAAGTTTGACTCGGAAAACAAGGCGCAAATGCGAACTGACCCCAAATTGGATGAGGATCGGCCTCCAATAAACGGGGAACAAGAAGAGCTAGAAGCAACTGAAAACAACCAGCCAAATCCAACGGAGAGACAGGAATCGACGAAAAAATCTGGTATGTATAAATTGTTTATGGCTCGTGAACTAGAACGATGTCCGTCTTCTGAGAGTGTCGCTAGCAATCTAAAAAGAGTAGGCCCAGAATTCAGTTGTGAGTTTGGCGCCATCAGTAGCGTTCATCAGACGTGCAGAGCACATTAAACACCATATTAAGAGTCCTATCATTTGTCGACGTCTTTTGAATTATTCAATTACTAGCTTTTGCCCAAGGCTTTACCAGTAGAAACTTGTGAAATATCTCACGAGAATGAAGTAAGGATTAAAAGCATCCTATGTGTTAATCCACCTAGCTAGGTTTAAACTATCTATGTGTCAAAGTCATTCAAAGCCGTTCATCCTTTTTTGCTTGAAACAAACATACAGACTTTCGCACTTATAATATAATATTATATTATATTATATACAGTGGGTTATATTATATATAGACTGATGATCAGTCTATAGCAGTTCACGGCCAGACATAGGCCTCTTCAATTGCACGCCACTTACTTCCATCTTCTGATACTCTGTTCCATACAATACCAGCTAACCTGCGACCATCACAGGTCCATCTACATGGCTTTCTATATTACATTTGATGTCCACTGCAGTCTCCACTCAAAATTAATTTAAATTGAGTTGTAGTTATAAATAAAGATTCATTATGGACCAATGTTTTGGAATATGGGCTTAAATTTTTTGCTATGTAATACTAGGTACTACATACTAACGTTTTTATAATACCTAATTGTCAATCTACTTCAGATGAAAAACCTGCATATAATATAGAAGTCTGGACACCGGACAAAGAAGGTAATTTTGAACAGAAACTAGAAATAAAGGTACAGAGTTAAGAACGTGTGATGTCGGGATGGTGTAAATATGCTAATTGCGTTGTTAACTTGCGCGATGGAAGATTTTGCGCGACGTCAGTGTGATGCAAAGTCCGCATAATACGACGTTGTAGATGCTGTCACAACCTCTTTCATCTTTTTCCACCTCACAAAATGAAGACCAAGATTTAAAAAAGAATAGGTTAAACTAAATGGGTATGCCACTGTAGACTGTTCTTTCTTCAGCATTGACTGCAGAACTAAACGCAAAAATGTCGGATTCCTCAAGCGGAAGTTCAGGGGAAGCCAACGAAGTAGGTGCCAAGCCACACCGCATCGTGCGGAGGAACGATCCAGATGTTGCGGAGCTGGGCAGGAATGCCAGCTTTTACCTCAAGTCTATCAAGAAAATCTTTGAGGGTTTATAGTTTTTAATAAAGTCTTTAAATTGGGTATTTGGTGCTTTTTCTTACGCCAAGGTTCGTCCTAAGGTCACGTCACGTTAAGGCTGATGTACGTTACGCTATGCTATTTCTGACGAACCACAGCAGATTGGCCACAGCTGGGGACAGTGTGGGTTGGTAGATGTCACATTATCTTCGAATAAGTGATTGGTTCTTGGACATACCGGTTTCCCCACGATGTTTTCCTTCAATGCATTGAGCGCAGGGGTAATTAAATAAAATACACGACGAAGGACAAACCCACTCGGCCTGGGTTCGAATCCACGACCTACAATGTTAGTAGGGGCGGTTACCACAGGGCCAGCGCAAGCACCTACAGTTATAGCCCCGTAGCCTATAGTAACTAATTGTCTTATTTCGCTATAATATTGATGCCATTCGACAACGCGCACTTAATTACCTTCGTTGGTGCTCTTATATGTAACAAAAGCGCCTATGAAGTTTTTAGCTTATAGCATAGCGCCTCCAGCTATGGCCACATAGCCGATAATAAGTACCCAACGAACGTAATTAAGTGCGCGCTGTCAAATGGCATCAATATTATAGCGAAATAAGACAATTAGTTACTATCGGCTATGTGGCTACAAGGAGCTATGCTGTAGTCTAAAAGTCAAATAAACTGTGTTAGATGGTCAGATGCTCAATCAGTACAGTATGAGCTAGATTGTGGAGTGAGGCAAGGGGGTTGATTTCACCCACTCTATTTAACCTGTACATAGAGCTGGTTGGTGAGCTGAGTAGCACTATGGTTGGTTGTTCTGTAGATGGCAAAATAATCAACAACATTAGTTATGCTGATGACATGGAGCTGCTCAGCCCATAAATCTGTGGACTAAGAAAGTGGTTGGACATTTATGAGAGGCTCATGGCTGGAGGTATAATGCTACTAAAAGTGAGGTGGTGGTTTTTAAAGCACATAGTAATGCACCCACGAATATACCAGCGGTGACGTTACAAAGAACACCATTAAAGGCGTCACTCAATTTAAATACCTCGGTCATGTGGCCACGGGTTCTCTCACAGATAACCAGACGCTATGCTAACAAATAAAGTCTTCAAGATAACGTTCTAGAACTCGTTACTTCATCGCGCTGTTCCAGATAGAGCAACTTTGAAAGTTAAAAAGGCACCGTTAGTTTAAGTACAAGTTTAGAACTTTCATTTTTGAACTCCTTCTAATAATTATAAGTATCGAAAGTTGTAGCATGAAGAGTACTTAAAAGAAAATATTTCAGCTTTGAGCTTTAAAGTTTTTAATAAATTGCTGTTTTGATAGCCGTAGCCACCAGCTACAGCAATTATGGACATTGTGCTGTTTTCATCATTTAAAAATCTTCCTATCTAGATAGAAAAACATGGATTCTTGATTTTAGTGTAGGCACATGTTTTTATCGACAAAATATTTATACGAACCTCGTTCCATTCGTATATAATCGTGTTTATGACAACTACTATTAATCTTATTTTTATAGAGCGTTACAACACCAATTTGGGCAGCTAATTGGTTTATTATGGTGAATAATTTAATCGACTGAAATTCTAGAAAGTTTGGATGTTTGTTACTCAATCACGCCATAATGGCTGAACGGATTTGGGTGAAAGTTGTCGAACAGATAGATTATACCCTGAATTAATACATAGGATACTTTTTCTCCCGGTAATACATTCCCGTGGGATAGTGTTCAACCTCCACGCGGGCGAAGCCGCTGGCAAAAGTTAGTAAGTTATAAAGGCGAATGCCTAAAAATGCCTGAAATGGATAGAAACTACTAATAGTCCTTAATTCTATTTAGAATAAAACATGTATAATTAAATAATTCTCAAGTTTGTTTACTATTTTAAAATATTTAACTTAATATCCGTCTAATTCATTCTTAATTTTATTGAAAGTCAGTATTTATTTGGCATGAGTAATCAACATTCAGCCAAACAGTAATCGTCAAATAATCCATAACGAAATATTTTATAGAATTAGTGCACAGTTGTCATTAATTTAATATAATGTGAATATTAATTCAAATCAAATTAATTTTGGTGACAAGAAAAACTCACCAAGTAGAAAAAATATTAAAGATGTGTTTTACACTAAGTACATTAAAATATCAACTACAAAACTTTCCCGGGAAAAAATCATAACATCCAGAGGTGCATTACTTTACGGAATTCCAAGAAGCAAAAACCACTAAATTAAAAATATTCGTTGAACTCGGCAGGTAAAAATTCACTTGGCCTTAATTAGTTTTACCTGGTAACACAGAGTACATTTTACATACCTGGTAACATTCTCGTAAGTACGCGTCAATGTCACAAGTTAGTTTGACGTTACTGACAGAAGTATTTTTCTTAGTTGGTAGTTTTATTTTACTTTTTCTCGCAAATACTCGGAATATTGTATTAAAGAACTAACAAATTTATCAAAATGAGTTCAAGATCATTAAAAATTATAGACGCACCACGGATAGGGCGCGCCGCAGAACGACGCACCACGCGCAGGAGCTTCGCTCGACTCCGGTGGCAAGTGGACGAGGGCTACCGTGTCGAGTGTGGACACGGCCAAAGACGCGAGCCCCAACCTAAAAAATCCGCTTCGCGGACCTGGAACATTGGTACGCTGACTGGACGCGCGAGAGAGCTGGCCGATATACTCTCTAGGTGCAGGGTGGCCTCAGCAACTAGCTAATGATCGTAAGTGTGCTTATTGAAGGGGTTGTGACCATTTGATAAGTGCCTACGTGCCTCAGGCTGGTTGTAGCGACACTGAGAAGGCTGTTTTCTGGGACAAACTTGGTAGAGTGCTGCGTAGCGTCTCAGTATCTCAGGACATTGTTCTGGGGGGTGATCTGAACGACCATATGGGTGAAGGGAAGTTAAAGCACATCCATGGTGGCTTTAGGTATGTAGTCGCAACGCGGAAGGGGAGGATTTCTCCGGACCTGTGCAGCTGCCTACCTTGCCATCGTGAATACCTACTTCAAAAAGAAGCCCGAACACCTTATCACCTTGGCAAAGTAGCAAACTGCAAGGTCATACCCGGTGAGAGTCTTACTGCACAGCATCGAATACTTGTCACGGAGCTCTGCGAAAAGCCTAAAGTCAAACAGTTTTTGGCACTGCCGACGCCAAATCAGATAGTGGTTGCTTGATGAAGTTAAATCCCAGGGGTTTACCATAGCTACCAGCGATACATGCGCGGGGGATTGATGGTGAACCAGTCCAGAACCACTGGGACAGGATTCAAGCAGCTATTACTGGAGCGGCAAAGGTGGTGCTTGGCACGGCTAAGGGTGGACGTAAATGTGACAAAGAGACGTAGTGGTGGATGAAGAAAGCTCTCTTTAAAAAGTGGCAAGTCTCCAAATCTTGTGAAGATTGCGACGCATACAGAGCTGCAAGACGTGCCGGTAAGAGAGCCGTAGCCAAAGCGAGACGAGACCACTTACAACCAATCTACAAAAAGCTGGAATTGTCTGAGGGGCAGAAACTCATCTACAAGTAGGCACGCTGCGGGGTGAAAGCGGCACAGGATGTTTCCAAGTGCCGCTGTGTCAAAGACCCTCGCGGCAACCTGTTATGCGAGGTGAGGACCTCGCGGTGAAGGAGAGTTGGCGCTCGTACTTTCACGAGCCGCTAAACAAGCAGCATAAAGAGGTGCAGCACCGGACCTCCCTCCAAATCAGGGACTAACGCTTGAAGAAGTGAACAAGGCTTTTCGCCGCATGAAAAATCGGAAAGCTGTCGGAGCCGATGGAGTCCAAATCGAGACCTGGAAGGCGATGGGCTCTCGTGGTGTGGGCATTTTAACCACTTTTTACAACCGCATACTCTTCACCGGCGAGATTCCTAGTCAGTGGAGACTTTTATCACTCCGGTCTTCAAAAGCATGGGATCAGTGTAAGAGAGCGGCAGCTACCGCGGTATAAAGGTTATGGCCCACATCATGAAGCGTTTTGTGCGGATAGTTGACTCTCGGATCCGACAAGAGTGTACAGTTTCGGATGGCCAATACGGTTTCCGCCCTGGCCACGGGACCATGGACCCTGTTTTTGCGTCATGGAGAAGTACAGGTCGAAGAATACACCCCTGCATTTCCTATTTTTGGACATGGAGAAGGCCTTTACTGTGTTTCTCGTGTAGTGATCTGGTGGGCACTGCGGTCTAAAGGAGTACCAGAGGGCTATATTGACATCATCCGAGACATGTGCCGCAATTCCGAATTCGTGGTTCCGTGGTGTGTTGGCGACACCAAACCCTTTCTCATCACTGTAGGCATACACCAGTGATCCGTCCTTAGTCCGTTTTTATTCAGCGTAGTATTAGACGTTGTTATAGACAGCATCAGAAACCCACTTGAGCGGCCCCCGTGGCTACTCATGTATGCTAACGATATTGCGCTGGTAGACGCGGACAGGGGACGTCTGGTAAGATGCGTTAAGGTGTGGAAGGGTACGCTTGAAAATGGCGGTTTTAAGCTCATTGTGGCGAAGACCAAGTATTTGCCCTGCAACACAACAAATCTCTCACCCATCCGCATAGGCGAAGATAAGGTTGAGTTCACAGACCAGTTTAAGTACTTGGGATCTGCACTCCACGCGTCTAGTGACATCGACTGCGATGTTAAGGCTCGTATTGCTGCAGCGTGGACCAAATGACGAGAGGAGTCTGGTGTCTTTTGGGACCCCAATATTAGTTAAGTTAAGCTAAAGAGACAGGTCTATAAATCTATCATTAGGCCTGTCTTTTTATATGGCAGTGAATCGTGGCCAGATCTTGAGCGGCACAAGCAAGAACTGCGTGTCACGGAGATGAAAATGTTGCGGTGGATATCCGGAGTTACGCGGAGAGACCCCGTTAAGAACTCACGCATTCGCGGCAGCCTTCATATCCGTGACAAGGCAGAGAAATTGCAGGAGTGTTGCTTACGTTGGTACGGGCACGTTTTACGGAAACCGGAAACCTACGTAGGAAACAAATGTCTGGCCATACCACCTCCTCCGGGCCCCGGCAGAAGGGGAAGACCCAAAAAGGCTTGACGTCGAAGCGGATGACATGCGTGCCAATGGACTGACCATAAGGGATGCAAAAGACCGTCCGAAGTGGAAGCTTAAAAGTAGGAAAGCGGACTTCGGGCTTCGAAAGGATGCAACCGGGAAAACGCGAAGATGATGATGATGGTATCTATTGTTTCACTAAGTCCCATTATTCATATTTTTATTCCCTGGAACAACTCACTGAGTACTTTTAATGAATAATTTCTAAATAAAACAATATTTCCTTAAAATACGTTTATACTTACAGAATGTAGAATACAAAGCATCATAACTATGTAAATCGATTTTTTTTTTATTGTCACAAAAAAAGCAGTTGAATACCAGTATTTTTCATAGAGCGCCTGCCTGTCTGCATCCAACAGTTACTGGGTAATACGATACCTCTTGGTAAGACTGACTGTCAGACTTTCGGGTTTCTGACTATCCGTTTTTTTTTTTGGTGGGAAATCATCAAATAACTTCTGCCGCTCTGGGTGGAGCAGGAAGGCGTGTCAGACATTTACTGACTAAAACCCACCCGTGTTCCCTCAGTTGCCTGTGTGCCAGGGGCCGCGGTATCTCTTTCGAACAACCCGCATCCCTGGCAGGCATCGGCCCTTATTGGCCCCATCAGTTGTTGCTGACATCGCTTTGAGGCGCGCGTGGAACACAACGCCCAGTGACCTGGGCTTAGTGATTACCGGACAGCGAGCTACCCGTTACTCGCCATCCGCAAGCCGGCGCCTACGGTGGCCAGGAATCAGCCTGGGATTCCCAACGCCCAGGGCGTCTCCTGCGAAGGCTACAGCCATGAGGGCGCATGTACTGCCTCTCTCTCACGTGCGCTGTCTCCCTCTTTGCGAGCGTCACAGCTTCGCTGAAAGAGGTGACGGCTAACCATGCACTCTCGCTCCGTACCATGGCCTTGCAAAGGGTAGTCTTTTTACAGTTTTACATCAGTCATCAAGTCAACAAGTATAAATGTGAAATAGTGACTCCGCTGTTCACTACTAGTCGCGATGTACCCTCTATAATTAAATGGTCAGTCTTCTTAGTTTGTTTTCAGCTATGATTTTAATTGTGCAATAAGTTAGTAAGTAACTGTGTACGTACTGATTATTCCTGAGTGTGTTTTATAATTTGTGCTGTGTGTGGACCATAAGGATACGTACTGCTTATCCTGACTGTATTAACTGTAATTAAATGTGTATTTCTTGTCCAAACATAAATGTTATTTCGACTTCAACTGCTTCTACTTTCACTCCTTCGTCAAGGGAACACCGTCACCCCCGCCTACACCACCTGACTCGCGTGTAGCTCACTAATAGATCTTGGGTTCTCAATAGTATAAAATTACATTAAAATAGTTTATTTCTCACCATTACAAGTTACAATTTTACAATAGGTATATGACAAGTATTCCACATTTTTTGTGGTGATCTTAATAAGGTGCACAGTATTGAACCTAACCCCTGATCTAGACGGGAATCTGTATCTCAGGGGATAGTGTTCAGCCTATTGAATATTCTAATTATCATCTTAGGACATTTGTGTGTCACCACTATATATAATTCGTCTTTGTTAGTATCATTAGAGAGTGCAAGGGATTGTTGGTGAGTTTGAAGATATGAGGTAAGGATGTGGGTATGTGTGTTAATATAAAGTCAAAGTCAAAGCATTTATTTCAATTAGGCACTTAAAAGGCACTTTTAAACGTCAACATTTACATTAATTAAAATAGAATTGATTCTAGTGGCCTCTTCCAAAATGTAGTTTCGTATGGAGAAGAACGGGCAAGAAACTCCACCGTTACTCTTTTAAAATGTTTTAAGTGCAATATTTAACATAGTACATTCAATATATAATTATGTGTGAAAACGATGCACCCAGAATTAAATTTCCATTCCAAAATAGGTAAAAAGAAAGAAATTGAAGCAATACAGATGAATTAATTTTATGATAGATACATGGTGCTCACATATTTACAAACATTGTAAAAGTAAGTGTACGATTTTCATAGAATATTAACAAGTAATAAGTCAGTGTGTGACTTAAAGTAGTCATTGAGTGTAAATCAATGTCATAAATACAATTAATTATTAAATTAGCAACTAGTTTGATTTTGTAGACTCTATATTGTCCTATGGAGCAGGACGATGTTCCAAGTATTCGTATCATGGAATTAATCCTCTAATTTGTAATATGCTTCTTTACAAAATTTACTTTTAATATGAGTTTTAAATTGCCTTTCATTTAATTGCAAGCAATATGAGTGTTGAAATACAGGAATGTGAGTGAATGATGTAGTGGAGAAGTAAATGAGGAAAGTGTATGTGTTTGTGTGGTAGGTTGGATTAACTATGAGTATGTCAAGAAATTTCAAATTAAAATGGTACCTGAATGTAAACCCGAATATACTCCGCACACCGGAGCGTGGCTGAAATTGGAACTACCGTCACCATCTTGTTTGTCAATATAATTTCTGTGACACAATTTCGCTAACAACGCCCGCTGTCAATGCCGCCCACGCTGTTAATGTGTGCGTGACAGTAACGTCAGCATATTACACATACATACATACACTCAGTTCCGTTCCAACTTAGCTATTGTCTCGGACGGCACCGAGAGCTCCTGCGCTTACGCACACATTCACAGCGTCACGCACGCTTTACTTTTGGTTACCAAGTGTACAAACACACTTGGCAACCAAAAGTAAAACGTGAGTCGCTTCGTGAAATAAAAAATTGTTCTACTTACCACTCTACTTTGTAAGATAATTTTGTATGATATGAGCAAACCTGGATCAGCCTATAATGTCCCCACTGCGGGGACACAAGCCTCCTCTCTTTGAGAGGGAGTGGATCATGATCTAACACGTGGTGGGCCCACGTGCGGGTTGCTGGTTGTCACATATTTTTGAATTGACATGCCGGTTTCCTCACGATGTTTTTCTTCACCGTTTTAAAAGCAGTTAGGACGAAATCAAATACTCAAAGTAACTTTACTTTGAGTATTTGATTTCGTCCCACTTCCCACGTCCCACCCAGAAAGGCACTTGCCTTTCTGGGTTCCTGGTTTCCGGGATGCCACTGGGCAACCGCTACTCTCCCAACCTGGATGTATTGGTCTAAAATCACCAAATTGCAGTAAACAAGTGTGGTGACGTGTGGTGGACTACTTACCTCTATGTGCGAAGATATCTTGCAGCTGGATGATAGCGGGCAAATGTAAATATATTTACCATCGTAATACAGACTTAAGCAAAACATCGCAATCGACGCAATCATTATAATATTATTAAAAATAGTATCGACGTACTTCAATTTATCTACAAATTATCTACACCTGCTACAACTACTTTTATGTAAAATAATGATTACTCAAAACTATTCTAATAACATTTCGCACAGATATCAGACTCTAAAACTCAAATAAAAGTGATTTCTAAAGTTGTAGACTCGTTAGACTCTAAACATAAAAAATGGCCGCCCTACGTCGTAGGTCTCCTTTGAGTGGAAGACGATTTACACAGACATCTGTTACAGGCAAGTCAGGACATCAATCAACGAATACACGAACAAGAATAGGAGAATGTCGCAGATGCTTTTTTGTTTAACCAAGATTAGCACGATTAAATATTATTTTCACCTAGGTCGCTTTTTTGTTCGAAATGTCGGTTTTTGTTGTAATACGGAGTTTTTCGTGTTTTCAATTTTTTTTTCTTTTATCAAATATAACATAATTTGTCACTTGTTTCTTATCAAGTGCTACAACAGGCTACGGCGGAGCTGCTTTGCTATGTCAGCTACGCCGTCAGCAGACGCGAGTACACTTCAATATGAGTGCCAACAGGGTCACGATTTATTACGGGCTTAGCGTTCGTTTTAGCTTATTTTCGGTTAAGAAGCATATGAATTTTTTCTTCAATTTTATTGATTTACGTGGTACCTATATATGTCACAGCCATCTGGTTAAATTAGCCGGCTAATTGGACGCCTAGGCCGTTCATTAAACGCTGGCATCTAATTTAATGGCTGTAGGACAACCTCAAGTCGTTGAGCGCAACGTTTAACCAGATAGCTGAATGTCGTGTGGTCATTAAATTAGATATTGACGAATTTTTGATGAGGACTATGTGGGTCATATTTTTTAATTATCTTTTGTTTTGTGTTTCACCTCTTTCTCAGTTAGTTTTAATGTTAATCTGGCAGTTTGAGTACTTTATGCGGCCTACCCAAATGTCCTTTCTTTGGTACTGTTCATCAAATCGTTGAGCTCCTCAAGTTCTGAGTTGAGCTGCATGTTTACTGATAAATGCGTGCACTGAATGGACAGGTCCACTCAATCTGTGTGGTTCTTTCCTCAAAATACCATTTCAGACACAGGTCCACATGGTCTTCACATGATCTGACCAAGATTATGTCTGGACTTCAAGAGACTGTGACCTCTCAGTTTGTCTCGGCCTTTCTTCTCAGAGTAGTCAGATAGGAAACGCCGACCTCATCTAGTTTAAAAAATTATGATTGACGTGTAAAAGTGTTTGTACAAACCTACTTACAGAAATAAAATCATTTACCATTTATCATTTATCATTTACCTCCAAAATTTTTTCGGCAGTCCATGGTTTTCTTTGACACCCTGAAAAATAACACTAGATAATTATGCGTCATTATAACAACTACATTACACGAATATTATTCAATAATAACAGTAAAACAACGTTGATATTGTTTTTTGTATTCAGTAAGTTTAAACTCAAATATTTCGCGGAAACTTGCAGAAGTGGAAACTTGCGTAGTATTATTTGGCAACTCCATGTTTTCATACTTTCGTGGCAATATACACTTTAATTCCACTTAAAATTGCACACAAGAACTAAAAATAACGTTCAGTTTTTGCGCAATAAATAAATAAAATTATTTTATTTCAGGCAAGTTATTACACATACACCCATAGTATTAGAAAATTTAATTAAATTTGAAATAGATATAAAATTAATAGATATTAAATTAGATTATCATTATTAGTATTATACATTCATTGGATTGATTAAAATAGTTTTCTTGTAAATGTCAGGTAGGTTTAAATTCAAACAATGTTACTAAAATTAAATGCTTATTGGTCATGTAATACGTAGTATCTCTATGTAGTCTGTGGTCATGTAAATGGGCCGAAATACAGTAGCCACACTGCTGTTTTTACACATAATCAGTCTCAGGTGAAATGACGTTTAAGCCTACGCAATACAGCATAAAAATCATCGACCCTGCTTTCGGCAAACATACCAGATGCGCTACACCGCCAGGGCAGATTAAGCATGGCCCGGAACGCGTTGTTGTATTGTACACGGAGAGTATTGTACGTACTCTTCGTGTAATTGTACCAGAGTTGGCCGGTGTAGAACGCCTGGCAGTACCTGCACCACGGTCACTTTAGCCTGTTTCGAACAATGTGCAAATCGTCTGGCGAGCATATAACTTTTAAAAGCAATGCTTCGCCTTTGAACGTCAAAGGCGAAGCATTGCTTGTAAAAGTTCCAGATCAAGATCCAGATTATCACTTAAGTCATCGGTAATAAAGCTATTGAAGCCATATTTGTTTTGGTGACTACTAGCGCTGCAGTGGAAAAAAACTGAACTAAATTTGAATCACTTGGCTGAGTCTTGGTCATTCATCCTCAAAGGGCTGACTTTCAATACGCCAAGTTGTTAAACGTTGATTGAAATTATTCTAGTTCAATGAACTATCGGCCTAGGCATCCAATTGGATGCCAGTGTTTAATAAACGACCTAGGCGTCCAATTAGCTGGTTAATTTAACTAGATGGTTGCGACATATATACGCGATGTTACAGTTAAAATACTGTATTTCAGTTAGTTTCAGATCATTTTGATCAAATGAATGAAGTCCTATAGCCTTTTACCAACTACGTTTGGGTCGGCTTCAAGTCTAACCGGATGCAGCTGAATACCAATATTTTATATGGAGCGACTGCCTATCTGACCCCCATATCCCAGTTACTGTGTAATACGATACCCCTTGGTAAGACTGGTTGTCTGACTTTCGGGCTTCTGAAGACCCGTAACGACTGTCAAAGATCCACGAATTACGTAAGATAGAATATACATTAGATTTAATACAACCTTTGCATACCACGCGTGTGGAAATACCAGGTACACCTTTGACCCCGTAGCATCGTTATCCTTAGCCGCTCGCCGTGCTAATCGAATGTCAGTCAGTTTCAATGCTCAGATCTCCATTCATGTTCGAACAGCATCCGTCTTGTATCTGACACATGTTTAGGTGATCATTATGTGGGTAGTTCAAAGGGTTAAGCCAATGTATTGTGTGGGTGCTGTGATAAATGGGACTCGATATTTTATACATTGACTTTGTTACGCTCTGTTTTTTTCTTGAAAATGGATTTTTGTATAGGTACGGGTCAGGTATGAAATATGCGGACGGTATCGGTTAGGTTTGTGCTTCTTTTAAATAATTTAAAGAGGAGGATTGAATTCGTGTATCTTAATTTATACTTATAATAAAGCTGAACCCTATTAATAATAAACACGAAATAAAGTTATACCAGCGATGACAAAGGAAACCTTACATTTTAAACCTTACATAAACCTTACATTTTCATAGGTTTAAACTTGGAATTACTTTATTCTGTGTTTATTAGTAAGAGGGGAAGATTTTTTTGTTTAGGTTTGTTTGTATGAATGCGCTAATCTCTCGAACCACTAATCGGCGTTGTTTTTTTTGTGCATTTGATAGGAAATTTCTTGAGAAAGGCTTTAGGCTGTAACATCACGCTAAACCTTGAGTAGCCGAGCAAAAAGAAAACACTTTGGCTGAGCGTTCTTTCTGAAAGCTCAGCCAAAACGAATTGATAGCTTGAGCAGGCGACGCGATACGACACACGACAGGGTGGCGGAAAATGTATGTAGCAGTATAGTATAGTCAGTAAATTATCCGGTGACAAAATCGCGGGCAGAAGCTGGTTTTGTATAGTTTAATAACAACGTAACTGGTGAAATGTGGGTGTTAACATACGAAACGGCGCGGGCTTGCCTTTCGGGCATACCTTCATAACTGTTTAGCGTCTAGTGGAAGTAAAAAAAAAACATCAAAAGATTTTACGTCACTGTAAGAGTGGCATGACCCAAAGATTATGTAGCAAAATTATTTTGTTTCAAATCAAATCAAATCATTTTATTTGTCACAATGCAGGTTTAAAGTTTATATTAGGTCTTATTATGATAATGTATGATAATGGTAATGTACGATGTTGTATGTATGTGGTATTATGTTTTATCTATAAAATCAATCTGTTTATTTAAAAATCTGTTTTTGTCTATCTGATTATTGTTAAAATGCATGTTTTAATTATTTTGCATGACTTGACTCACAGACTTAAGTCTGTGACTTGACTAGTTTTTATTAAACCATTTTAAACAATATACAAGCTACCACCAAAATAAATACATATATTATGTACAAGTATATTAAGAAAAAAATGGGGAGAGCTCACTGGGCATCAAAGAATTCGTCCGTGGAGGATTCTGTCAGCGGGAAAAGTTCCCAAAAGGCTAGTAGCGTTACCACGTTGGATGGCAATGCTCATTCGGTGACCTAAAAATAGGCCAGCTATCTGGTCACGTCCAGAGTTGACCAACCGTTTGGCGATGTCCCGAAATACTCGATGAACACTCCGACCCCACGGCCCTAGTGTTTAATTAGAAACTAATCAATTTATTTATTTATTTATTTATTTCAGACACAATATTCGTCCATAGCTACAAAACTCATATAAATAAATTCTCTAATACTCATACTTAAAATATTCAACAACTCGGAAAACTATAAAAATAATTGTCAAAAAACTTATAAAATCCGGAATCGTGTTAAAAAAATAAAAAAAAAATAAAATGTAAAATATAAAATTGTCAAATTGTAAAGTGATATAAAAATGTCAAAATATTTAAAAACCAAATAAAGATTATATGTATAAAATTACAAACAAAAGAAATTGATGATTATTTTAAATTTTTTTTTTTTTTTACTTGCCCCAAGCCTGATACACGGGTGCATGTAAGGCTTGCCAGTGCCGCAAGAAAGGCCCGTCCAACCTGGTGGCTACAACGGTAAGAAGACTGTTACCGCTGCCCCGCACTCTACTCGCTATCGAGGTCGCCCTTTTGCGCATGCTGGCATAAAAACAGTCAATGCTGACGCTCGCGAACATTTCCGATGCGCTGCAGAAGCGAGGCAGCCGCAGCAGCGCCCTCAGCGCGTTATTATATTGAACGCGGAGAGCGCTGTAGGATTTCTGCAAATATGACACCCACAGACTACTCGTATAAAAAGATGTGCAGTAGGCTCGAAACAAGGTGATCTTCACATTCTTGGAGCAACGAGCGAACCTGCGGGCAATCATATTCGCCCTCACCGACAGCGCCCTCCTCTCTCGCTCAATGTCAGCGTCGTCCTTCAGGTCGGACGTCAAAATATGGCCCAGATACTTAAAAGTATGTACCCGCTCCAAGGGTACCCCACAAAGCCTTACTGGTGGAACCTCAGTCGGACACTTAGAACCTGCATTAAAAACTATAAGCTCGCTCTTTTTGACATTATATTTTAGGCCATGTGTATGAGCATACGTTTCACAAATGCTTATAAGCTCTTTGAGTCCCCCTATTGACGCGCAATGTATTGTTATGAACTTTTTACGTATTTTTTATCTTTTTCCGAAGGTGTGCGAGGTGTATCTATAGCGCACACTCATTTCGCCAGGTATGTTTCAGTCCCATGTTATAGGGGCAACCCCATCATTATAATAACACCATCCTATTATTGTCCCATTGCTGGGCAAAAGCCTATTCTCAAACAGAGAAGGCACAAGCATTGATCACCACGCTTGCTCAAGACGGGTTGGTGATTTTCATATTATACCTTTGCATAGTATAAAACACATTGACAATGTAACAGAACAAACCATATATACAAATCCCAACCATCCTGTAATTTGTGTCTAGTAATACAAGTATAATTACGTATGATTATAAATACCTGTCTACTTTATGCGTTTGTTTGAACTTAATTCACACTGACTTCCGTACTAGTGAAAACTATATCACTGCAGGTCAGTCTTCCTCATTCACAACCACCCACAATAAATATTTGTTATTGCATTTTATAGAATAAAATTATTATAAAAAACGAAGTGTTTTACCTCTAGTGTTTTTACACTCTTTAAAAATTTCACAAGTGCGTAAAATAATAATGTGGAACTAGTGATTTAACAAAAAACATCAGTAGTTCCATCATGGAACTGTTAATGGTACTAGTGGCAACGAAGCAATAAAACATGGTCATGTGAAATGTAGGTTAGTAAATGCGTGTGTAGATGTTTGGTTGGAATAAGTATGTGTATGTATTTCTGTAAATGTATTTATGATATGGATATTAATAGCTTTTCTGTGTTATTGTAGTTCATTTAGATGAGATATTTATTTAAAGATTTTTGCAAACAGAGAGAGTCGAATCGCGTACATTGATGGTCTTTGACAATCGGATATATAAATGTGGCCCGAGATGGTCATAAAAATTACCTGAAAGTACCGTGTTATGTTTAGGTATGGAGTACACAAGATCTTTTCTTCGCCTGGTAGTGAAATTAGGTTTGGGTAACTTGGAGTGCTGAAGTAATATAGTATTGTTTATAAATATTCGTCTTACTGTGAGCAAAGATAAATTCTTATCAAAATCAAAAGTCATTTATTCAAATTAGGCTGAGAATCAGCACTTTTCGAACGTCAAAGTACATGAGACAGTCCCCCAAAACGCCCACCCTTCACCACTTCCTAGTGCTTTAGCTGGGAAGAAGAAGTGGCGGGACAAACTCCCCAACAGCACAGCTGTCTGTTTAGTCGGATAGACTTGTCTCTGACTGATGAGACTCTTTATATAATAGATGCATCGGATATCTAAATTTCCTGAAGCTCATTACTTTTAACATTGCTTGCTGAGCTCTTTCGGGACTTATCATAGTGGTTTTTGATGCACCTCCCCAAACAGTGATACAAAATGATAATACTGATTGGCCTAAAGAAAAATGAATAATTCTAAGTAGTTTGACGTCACATATATTACGAAGATTTTGAATAGCCCGAGTTATTACGGTACCGATATTTTCTCCCCAGTTAAGGTTTTGGTCTACTATCAAGTCCGGATATTTGATAGAGAATCCTTTTGTGAGACTATAGCAGGAACAGGCTACAGCACTTTTGCAAGTATGCAACCTTATTTGCAAGTTATTTGGTAGTTCGTGTTATTCCTATTACTGAAGGTTAAATATTTTGTTTTCTGAGCATTCAATGTGAGAAGGTTTTAATCGAGCCAAAACGTAACTAAAGCAAATCCTTCATTAGCCAAGCTGAACACTCCAGTCCACGTGCATCCATGAGAAAAAAGTACCGTGTCGTCAGCAAATGAGATTATTTGTCCTTGTTTCAGATTGAGACTACTCAAGCCGTTAATATAAGCGAGAAATAATGGAAGCCCAATATACTGCCCTGTGGCACGCCGAATTGGACAATTTCCTGCTGACTGGCGTAGCCATCAATTCTAACATATTGAGTTTTATTCGACATGTAGTCTTTTATAAGGTCCATTGCAATACCGCAGATATCAAGGTGTTCCAGTTTATTGAGGAGTATGGGAACAGAAACTGTGTCAAACGCCTTTGCCAAGTCCAGGAAAATTCCTAGGGAAAATTCCTCTCCTCTATACAAACTATCGACAGTAAATGATATAAGCTTATGTACAACATGAGCCATGATTTTTTCTCTCTGAATCCAAACTGGTTTTTCGAGAGCAGCTGATTGGATTCAAAGAATTTTTTAAACCTAGTGTTCATAATCCGTTCAATCACTTTAGAAAGGGATGGCAGTAATGAGATTGGTGTACAATTCGAGACACAGTCTCTGTCCCCAGACTTGTGAATGGGAATAATGACTGACTGTTTCAGAGCGTTGGGAAAAACATCTGTGGCGAAACACAAATTACAGATCCTAGCATTAGGTATGGCAAAAGAGTCGACAGCCAGTTTGAGTAAAATGGAGGGAATTTCATCCCAACTGGTTTTAGAAGATTTTTAACTCAATATAGTACTTTTAACTTCACTTTCATCCGTGGATAGCAGGAAGAGTGACTTCAGTGAGAAACATTGAGTTTGAGATTCAATTCATTATTTTGTGTTCTTATTTGGAAACTTTGAGCCAGTTGGCTAACCAAGTTTGCAAAATACTGATTAACGTCGTTTAAAAATAAACTTTCATTATTGTTACCATATATTTAATTGTCTGAAGGCAAACGTTTGTGAATTCGGCCTCTTGCAAATAGCCCGGGGATACTTAGGTACCAATCTGACACATTTCAGTGGCAAAATTACGAAAACCTATCGGAGAACTGTATAAAACTTTATCAATATCATATTATACCGGTGAGAAATATCTATTTTTCTTTGTAGGTAAGTCTTCCAATATTGCCTATCACTTTATTTGCAAAGGGTCCAATATTATTTTATTGGACTGGACTGACACTCGACAGTATCAATAAGAAGTCTTTTGATATTGATTTATCTTTTGTCAACTAGATAAATAGAATAGTCTATATTGCTCACCACATAAAGGCAAAGTAAATTAATGGTATTACATGATACATTCAGGGAAATTAATTGATAAGCAAATTGACTACCAATTTAAATTGACCATATATTTAATCTACAACGTTGACTATGAAATGGCTATGAGGTCAAGTGGTGTAAGAGGTCAATTTTTTTAATAATTAATTTCCCTAACTGTACACCGAACTGTTAGTTAACTACTATCATCAACTACTATCACTATTATCTGCCTAGTCATATCCCAACTATGTTGGGGAGTCAGCTTCCAGTCTATCCGGATGCAGCTGAATACCTGTATTTTACATGGAGCGACTGCTTATCTGACCTCCACAACCCAGTAACTAGGCAACACTATACCCCTAGGTAAGACTGGTTGTCAGAATGTCGGACTTCGATCCGTACCAACTGTCAACGATCCACGAATGACACCCGGGACCAACGGCTTAACGTGTTTTCCGAGGCACGGAGGAGTCTTGGTATGTAAAGATAGTCACCCATCTATAGACCAACCGCAGCAATCATAACTTAACCTGATCGATTGAAACGTGCAGCTGTCAATAACTAGTAAAATCTGAAAAATGCGGCACGTTTTACAGGAACTAAAGATGTCGGTACCAAGGAATAACTTCAACAGATTTTCTTTGAAACTAAAAATTAGTTTTCTCTAATTCTAGAAACTCAATGTGCAAACAGAAAAGTTGGTTCTAGGAAAGTGCCGACTGAACTCGAACACAAATTGAAAAATGCGATTCGTAATTACCAATATGCGGTACACTGAACGAAATACAAACAAATATATGTTTGTGAGATCCACGTGGCGGGATAGGATTGAACACACAACCTTTTAAGTCGCCAGCGTACAACACACCGGGCTGCAGCGCAACGCATTTTCGTATAAAAAATCAACGCCGACGCAAGCTAACGCTGACAACAAGCGGGCCGCGCCAGACTTGTCAGTTCAAAGAAAATGTACGCTAAGTGATGAAGTACGACTTGTGCAATGCGTTGCGATAAGTTGAAATAATAATATAATTAATTAATCATCATCTACTTAACCTTTTCCCAACTATGTTGGGGTCATCCACGGACCAACCGCGGCAAGCGTAGCTTAACCTGATGAGTGGACCCACCCGGCTGTTATTACTTAGCTATAAAAAAAAACTAATTCAAAATTTAATGAAATTGAATATTGTTCGCCTTAACTTGGGTCAAACGAATTTATTTTTTTGTTTAAAAAAATAAAGATGAATTGAGAACCTGCTCGTTTTTTTAAATCAGTTAAAAATATTATAAACCAGTGAAGGTTTCTTGCTCAATCTTTTCCATACGAAACTACCTTTAAGAAGGGCAACTAGTACCAATAATTCTAATAGAAAGAATATTCTTGTAAATGTGTTGAATTTGGCTTTGGTGTGGCCCGCCCTAATTTGGCTTTGGTGTGGCCCGCCCTAATTTGGCTTTGGTGTGGCCCGCCCTAATTTGGCTTTGGTGTGGCCCGCCCTAATTTGCGTAAGCCTTCACCGCCTTAACATTAAATCAAGTTAAGTATCCCATTTTAATAAAGATTGGCAAAATTGTGAGAATCGCACGATTCTTTTAATTAATGAATTTATTACCGTTTAAAGCGAGTCTCAGTGAAAATCTTAATTGAATTAATTTATTGGACACCCGCAGCACTTGACGAAGATTTAATGGTTTTGCTTTAAGGAATCAAAGTTATTTTGTTTTCTCTTTAAGTTCCTTTCAATTTCTTCTAGATACCATTTAAATCTTTTAAACGAAATCGTTTTTCTGTAAATTGAGATTACTGAAAAACTTCTTCAGTTATTTATTAACATCAGCGTAGTCGCGTTAGGGGTAAGACTAACCGACGGTCAATCTGCCGTCGTCTCAGCATTCATATCTAAGTGAATTAATTCATATTAGAAACAAATCAATATATAATTTTTTAAAGTGAACCCATAAAAAGACTCGTAAGTGTATTCAATCAAAGCTTTTATTAACTACAACTCAGAATTGTTAAGAAAACTTCATGTTACAACGCTTTTAAGAATTTTTATGAAAGCCGTTCAGACTTGCATTGAGTTGAACCGCCAGTCTCGTGAAAGACACCGCGCGCTACGGTCGTAGCCGCGTAGCAACGTAGCGCTACGATCGCGTAGACATCAACTTTTGAAGTTCGTCAAGGTGGAGTTTAGTGTAAAGTTTGTTTATTAGTTTATGATGTAATTATAGTTGATCAAAATAATAGTCTAAATAAAATTATTATTGGAAAGTTAACTTTAGGAAATTATAAATTAAGTGTAATATTAAAAATAATACGAATACTCTAATATAGAATTTAAAATACCTAATGATGAATCAAACAGTGACATAAAAACTTTCTATTCTAAAAAAAATGCCAATACTATAATTCTATTTTCAAAAAAAAAAAAAAACAAAAACAAAATAAAACATGGCGGAATTCTTTCGCATGAACGAGACAACCAGCGAGTTCTTCCAGCGCTGCACCAACCTTTCCTACTTCGACTGCTCGGAAGAAGAGATGCTGTGGGTGATGATGGGTCCCCGGACCCTGCCGCTGCAAAAGATAGTGCCGATCTCCGTGGTCCTCCTGGTGATCTTCATGACGGGCGTGGTGGGCAATGTGGCCGTATGCGTGGTCATCGTGAAGCACCCTGCTATGCACACCGCAACAAACTACTACCTGTTCAGTTTGGCGTTGAGTGATCTGCTGTTGCTGCTTTTCGGTTAGTGGTTTTTTTTTCACTACGGTCTTCTTGCTCATATATTTTATTTTCTGTCTTGAGACATTAATGGTGCTATGGCGCGGGTAGCCCTTAGCCTATTTTCCAGTGTGTAATGAATATTCAGGCTGTTCTGTAGAAATATTATAAATATGAAGCAAGGCACAGGGATAAAGACATCACGTGATTTTAATACGCATAATACAAGAATAGTTTCTTATTTTAAAAATAGCTGCGTCATCATTTCACTGTGTTATTTAATTCTCAAAATAATTTTGTTTTTCTTACTGAATAAAAATAATTCATATTTTACTTCATAAATCTCCGTAATTCATTTAATAAACTTTAAACCTCTGAACAATTGAAACTCACAGTCAGCACTTCGTGAGAAAACAAAGATTAGTTTATCTTAAATCTAGCACCTTTTGTTTTTAGTAATTTAGAACTAAGTTCTACATAATACTTGCTAATCTTCATAGAGATTTATCGCATCTGAATTCGTTTTATTAGAATAAAAAAAAACATCAAAATTAAAATACCTTGGCAGTACATCCAACCTCTTAAAGATCTACAAGATTGATACAGGTTATTGTCTACTGTTTGTGTTCCATAATATTGTTTCAATATGCAAGTTGTGGAAAGCACAAGACCGGTCGTAGTGGAGGAGCTTAGGGGAGGCCTATGTCCAGCAGTGGACGGGTTTCGGCTGAAATGGTGATGATGGTGATACAAGGTGTAACAGACTAAACGTAAATCCTGAAACAAGTTGGTTTAAAAATTGAATGCTGAATCGATTTCAGTAATTTTGTAAAAACATTTTTTTCAAAATTATGTATTTTGCTATAACTAGGTACCGCCGATTGAGGCAAATAAAATTCAATCATAAATCAAAGCAAGGAAACTCAATTTTAAATGCTTAAAGTAATGCTGGGGTCTTCATAATATAATTTATAAATATAAATAAAATTTATAAATAAAAACACAGCTTTAAAAAAGTTTTGGACATTATATGTTGCTGTCATTTCAATGGGTACTCTAATTGGAGTGTATGAGGGCTTGCGTTAATTATCTTATATATATATGTGTTGTATAGCTATAGTTAAGCACTCAATGTGTAACCTGTATATTTTGCGGCCACACATTGTCTCAATATTACGAGTATGTTCATGTCGATGTTTACATCTTTTTGACTCTGATTGTACCTATGTCTGTCGACGATGTCACAAGACATCGTCTATAATAAAAGAATCTTAATTAAAAATACCTGATACGATTCAAAAATCTGAGCTAATTCACACTAAGTACAGCCGAGGAAATTTATTGTTCAGCTTCTTGACAACCTACGTCAGTTTGCGGTGTTATAGCTAAGTATTTGATTAAACTTGACAATGCGGTTTGATTGGTTGGAGAAGGCAACACTCAGGGAAAAATTAAAAAGCTGTGGGTCCCTAATCCTCTAAACTGTGGGGGCAATGGTCACCCCTTGTGTTAGCCAGCAGTGTGACAGCAGAGGTTTAAAATGTATAGTCAACTTACTTTGTTCGCCTGACTATACAAAGTTGTTTAAAATGCACTCTCAATATAAGTATTTAGAGTGTGTTTTGAACAGCTATGTGTAGGTGAGCCGTTCAGAAGAATTTGTACGGTCACCAAAAGAGATAAGTAACGAAAAGTTCAACTTTATCCGACGACCTGGTTAATTATCTCTTTTGGTGACTGACAAGAGATTGCCAATTACGTATTATTGTTTTGTTTATGTGCAAAGCCCAATGGTACATAAATAAAACAATAATACGTAATTGTCAATCTTCACTATATTCTCACAGTGCTTCATATCTAATATCTAATACCTTTAAACGAGCAATTCTTGTATTTAAGTATAAAATCTGAGTTTCGGAAACAGCTCAAACGATTTTCATGAAATTTAGTATGCAGGGGGTTTCGGAGGCGATAAATCGATCTAGCTAGGTTTCATTTTTAGAAAACATCAAACTAAAGAAAACGAGCAAAACTCGGTCATCCAGATATTTTACTTTGAAAGCAAAATATTACCAACATCACTCAAAAACATCGCAAGAGAAATTCTTTTATATGATCTATGTTCTGTAACAACATTGATGCTATCGGCTTTCATATTGGTTCCAAGTGGCACTGGAGTACAGATATTATGTCAGCGCACATTCCAAACAGAAAACTGAAATAGGGAAACAAAAACAGCCCGGCTAAGTGCGAGCCGGAATCGCGTGCTCAGGGTTGCGTACCTCCACATTCAAATTTCCATCATTTTAACCGACGAAAAAAAGAAGAGTATGGCGGCTAAACATGAGTAACTTACATTATTTTGGAGATCAGTGCGAATAAAAGGTTTTGTTTTTTTCTCTTATCACTTTTTTGTCGTTTTGTTTTTATGTAAAAGATTTTCTACGTATTCATCATGATCGAGAGTATGAAAACCGATCATATATTCTGTGAACATTTCAACAGACTACTTATTACATTATTATTAGCATGGTCTATGATGCAAGGACGCACGTTGCAAGGAACGTTATTTGTATGCGATGAGGCGCACGCCTCGCAATGTACATTAAGAAAATAGATCACTGTTACAATCTTAGTAATAGGGTCCGGTTTTCACCTGATACGGTACCCTAGCAAAAGTATACTTACATGGACGTAAAATTACCTACATTATTACCCAATAAATATATTCTAATATCTGTAAGAATGAACTAAAATAAATAAATAGTATTTGTTCAAAGAACCTTACATAATTTCTTTAATTAAAAAGAACAAGAGCGTTGGGGCAGTACCCATCGCCTCTTGAATTTGATTAAATTCGGCAGAGAGGGCACTCGTACTTTAACACTTGAAAAATTATTATCACTTTTAATTTCGAGAATTCTACGCTGTCGGACATGCGAGTATGACTAAATACAACAGATTTATGTATATCTCGATAAAGAAAAAGACCCTTTCACTATTTCGAGATTTGAATATGGTAAACCAGCGCCTTAACTGCGTACCACACTGCCAGTCACAATCTGAAACGTTTTGAAGGAGATTGTTCGAAAAATGTGTCTATTCAACAACGTAAATAACGCAATGAATGTTCTTGACCTGTCAAAATGAAAGCCATTGCTACTGCTAGTGTGTTACGCTATTACTCCGCGGGAACTACTGAGGTAATTTAAACCCATTACTTTTTGTCATAATTATTATGTACAAGCATAACAAACATAACATAACGACTGTTTTCCTCGAAGGGTAAAGCAGGCATGCACGTCAACTCACAGTTATGCAGTCCCATGGAATAGGGGGCGAGCCTGTTGCCATCAAACCGCGCACAAGTCAAGACTGCAGCCTGAAAAATCAACGTCTAGTATAAATGTCGGACTAATTAGTTTCTGCTAGAGACAATAAAATAAATCTATAAGTAACTAGGTATAACTAGGTTCATGTAGTTGGTTGTTTTACATCATCTAGTTATAGTGAGAACATGGTTTACTTCTGTCCAAATGAGGGTAGATATAGTACATGAAAAGTCGGCTAGCAGAACGGTTACATCCTGGCTCACAAAATATGTTACATTTAGTGGTCGGAAAACTGCTCAGGTGGACATTCACAGATGACTCCGCCGTGGAGTGTAAATGTGGTGCTATCCTACAAACAATGGGGCACTTAATATCTTGTCCAGCGTGTCCTGTTGTCTGCACGCTACAGGAGTTGATGGACGCTACTGAAAGTGCAAAGCTCGTAGCCAAATTCTTGGTTGACTGTAGATTTATATAGATTGCTATCGACACGCTAAGAAGAAGAGTGGTCGTTTTATTTGTTGTGACTGTTGCAAGCTGAACAAGTAACTGATTGCTTGGAATTGGCTTAGTCGGAACCTTTGACGATGTTAGTACTTATGTCATATATTCATCTAGAGACCCGTTTGTGTTTCGAGAGTAAAATGCACGCCAGCCTAACGCTTTAGCCACTATATTACATTTTTAAAGCACGGCGTAGAGCCGAGAGTTGATAATCTAACAGTGTTTTTTTGACACGCTGGGGTGCGCTTTGATGGATTCTCTATGCTCGGCTCAACACCGAGAGTTGAAAAAGGCACTCATAAAAATTCGTCGCGTTAAAAATTCGCCCCGGCCAACTTGGGCCTATAGCTAACTTACACAACTCATAATTCATGCGAATAGTCAATTAAGAATGAATAGTTTCTAATTTGGTATTTTAATGAAAAAGTCTTGTTTTATGTCTATGTTGTTATTTTTAATGGTCAATATTGGAGCCAGACGGTGGCTGTAAATAATATGTTGTTGGAAATAAAAAAGAAAAATGATAGGTTTTCATGAAACTTTTATTTTAAAAAATTCTAATGGACATAACAAATAACTCTAACGACCTTGTCGCTGACAGGTAATCGAATTTATATAATTACTTCGCAAATGACACTAGTGTGTACTTAATGTAATATAATTATGGCCGTAATGACAGTTTACAACGAACACTGGTCTGTCGTGGCTGTATCTAGACGCCAGAGTTAGAATAGACAGACAGCTTAGCCTTTACGTATTCATTTTTTGGCGTATTACTTAACTCGCACGAATTAACTCGCCCAAACGGGCGAATCGTCAATTTTAAATAATACTTATAATATTTTTAGGCGACTCGCACGAAGTTAATTTGTGGGCGAATCGGCAATTCCAGAATCACGTAATAAGTAATTGGCGCATTTTGTATTTTATGTAATAAAGTTAGAGATATCAATTATCTTAATTTAGTTTAGGTGGTGAACAAAAGAATCTAAGTTTTCATTAATCACAACATGAATGCCACAATATTTTATTTGAATATTCTCTTAATTTATTATTACGGACACACAATTCCCTATATGTTTATAATTCTAGCATATGGTGGTGGAAAATCAGCGTGAGGTGGTTTTTTTTTTTTTGTTTTGGGTGGGAAGTCATCAAATGACTTCTCCCGCTCTGGGTGAAGCAGGAGGGCGTGTCAGACTTTTACTGACTAAAACCCACCCATGTTATCTCAGCTGCCCGTGTGCCAGGGGCCGCGGTATCTCTTTCGAACAACCCGCACCCCTGGCAGGCATCGGCCCTTGCGAGCCCCACCAGCTGCTGCTGACGTCTCCCTGCGACGGGTCAGCAGTGGCCCCGCCGCCTACCACTTTTCGGCCGCAGGGGATAGGGAAAGAGCGGCCAACGCTATGCCGACACTCCTCTTCCCCTGCGGCCCCACCGCGTCCGCCATCAAACGGTGGCGGCCCCGTCCAGGCCACGGAAGGGAAGAGCGCTACTCAGATGTACCGGCACTCGTCCTCCGCCGCAGCCTGTAACTCTCAGCCGCTATGCCTCCCATTCGACATCGCGGCCCGCCTCAGCTGCGATGCACCTCACCGCAACCTACTTTTTGGCCGCTACGTCGTCGGCTTGGAGGCACAAGCCCTGACGAGCGGCCCCACCTTGGGGTTCCTTTTCGCTTCACCGTGGGAGGGTGACCACGGTTACTGAGCCCCCCCGCAACGACAATGCGGGAACCCCACTGGGGGGGAGCGTGAGGTGGTGACACCTTGTTTTGGCATTATAAGTAATCATTGTTTTCTGTTATACTTTAAAAGTGTATTCTTTTTTGCTACACTGCCAATAAACAAAAGTATCTTTCTTTCTTTCAAGAATTGTATAAACGAAAAGAACATTTTATTTTGAAACTGAATAAAACTGCGACTTCAGAACGCCAATTCCCGTAATAAAATCTTCAAAATCTAGTTGCAATCTTATCTCGGCGACAATCAATGTCAAAAACGTATAAAAAAGTAGGCATTTGAGTTATTTTTGATTAGGATGCGAACGTTTTTAAAAATACGGGAATTTTCACTGCTGATATGTGGGTATCATCACGGTAGCCGTCCGGCTGGCTCTCAGCAGGAATGAGTCTGTGGTTACTGTGTATCCGGCTGCTTATGACTTGACTAGGTCCTCCTCCCTGTTCTCAAATAAAAGCTACACGAGCTGATTGCCCCTCTGACATCCAACACACATCTCAACTGCGGATTTTTTTAAGATAACTAGTTTGTCTATTATTGGTTTTCCAGAAAACATCTCAAACGAAGTTTATCCTAAGTTAACAGGGATCATTTATAAAGTTAAGTGTAACCGAGTTGGAGTTAGATGAACTTACTATCGCTCGCCTGCGGTTAGACAGAGCGCACACTCGAGTCAAGCGACTTTGTCTACTAAACCGAAACATATTATTTCGTCTAAACCTACATGGGCATTTATGAAACGTCAGCAGCTGAAACTGTAGATTTGAAGAAGAACTGTAATTAACGTCTTCCCGGACGCAAGAATCCATTTGACTACATTTTTATCAAACACTTTCGGGCGGGGCTTGTGGCTAAGTAATAACAGCTGCACGGGTAAGCCTTAGGTTGGGCCGACCCCTCCGCGCCTCGGAAAGCTCATTAAGTGGTTGGTCCTGGTTGTCCTTCGTGGATCTTTGGCAGTCGGTGTGGTTCGTCAGAAAACCGAAAGTCTGACAATCAGTTTTGCCAAGGGTATCGTATTACCCGGTACTAGATTGGGTAGGCAGTCACTTGATGTAATTTAAATATTTATTTTTGATGTAAAATAGTGGTAAGTATTCAGGTGCATCCAGTTAGAATAGACGCTGACCCCCTGATGACTTTTGGAACAAACTACTCTTTGAGTATTATAATGTTCCATCATTGTTTTCGTAGATCTAAGTCTGTCTAATTTATCTGCGGTCTGTCTAAATACACTTTTAACCCAGGTCTGCGCCCAGTCTTACAGCAGATTAAGGAAATTGTGTACCAAAACACGCAGTAGATATTTTTCGCAGTCACTTTACAGTAATTCGCTCACGTACTCTCCCTCTCAATCAGGACCCTCGCTAATACTATCACGTCGGGCCGTGATGCCTTTTGATGTTTTCTGTATGTTGTCGAGTATCCTTGCAGCCTTCCAATCACTGCGGGGCACAAGACTTCCTATAGAGAAGGGACGAGCGCTGATCATCACAGTTGTTTATTTATTTCATTTATTGGTACACTGTCAGCAGTACATACAAAAACATGAATGCAGCACATGCAAGCGCGGCGAGCTGTACCTTACTACTCTCTCTCTCTCTCTCTCTGCTATCTCAGAATCTGAATCATTTTGAAGGTTTTTGTGAACATATGAAAGAATGAGTTAGGAATATCTAATCCATTCTTTCATATGTTCGAAAAAATATCAGCTTAGCAACGTAAACAACGTCATGAATGTTCTGGAACTGTCAAAATGAAAGCGATTTGCGTGTGTTAACATATGGAGGGGATCCCTACACTTAGTGATATGGTAACGGGGTAATATATTGGGGTGATGAAATAAAACTGACCGCCGTGAATGTTTGTTAAACACTGTTTTATTTAAATATATCTTTACATATATTATTTGCTATAATAGGTAGGTACAAAGTACAAATGCTGTGTGTGCAGAACTGTGATGTAATATACGATATCGTACACGATTCCTACTGATAAACTATCGAAACTTATACGTTCCATGGTAAGCAGTTTGGAACAGTTCATAACTTATCTCTTGATAAATTCTGTAGATTATAAAGACAATTTCAAAAATCAGTGTACGTAGTCTTCAAATGATCTGACCATGATTATGTCTGGACTTTAAAAGAGACCGGAACCTCTGAGTTTGTTTCGTCATTTCTTTTCAGAGTAGTCAGATGCAAGAGGAAACGCCGACCTAGTTTTAAATATATGATTAACGTGTTAAAAGTGTTTGTAAAAACCCACTCATAGAAATAGAATCATTTATAATTAATGGACAGTTTACAATCTCCCGAGATAGATCATAAAGTAACAGGGTTCACCATAGGGTGAAAAAAAAATTACCTTTATGGATGAAGTTGAGAATATAATATTAAATGCTTTTGATGCAAATGTATTTAAATCTGAAATTGTAATTATAAATGGATCAGTTTCAAAGATTTCAAGAAATAAAATCCCGTGGGAGTGCTATCAAAGTATCGTTTCAATTGTTAGAACTTGTGGATAACAGGCAATTGATACTCCTGACACGTTTCTCTTACAAACAAATGAATCTCTTGACCGCAACGACTTCTATTGATAGTTATGTAAATTCTCAGCGTATAGGGAAGAAGTTAAAAAAAATGGCCCACATTTTAGCTGCTAGATATGTAAAGATTTATGTCTCGTTCAAAGGTAGTCAATAAATAAATCCATAGGAGGAATGATAGTGTTTCACACTGGTTCCGCCAACATTTCTTTGGTTTGATTGACATCCGCTTTCCTAGACCAATCTCTTTCCAGCACATACCTCGCGAGTGAATGAGAGGATTCACCCCGCCATTTTTTTGTAGCTAAGAACACTTCCGTATTGAATCGCATCGCGAACGCATTGGCGTCGGCCCCGCTCCGCTTGAAAATATTGATAACTTTTAAATTACCGCATTTTCGCCTGTAATAAGACTTATAATCATCAATTTGTGTTTGTGTTTATCGTGTGAGGACACGATAAACACAAGCCATAAATAAAATAATATAATATATAATAATCTTGAAGCCTAGCTGCCCCTGAACCTGGAAATGTGAACTGGTGCATCGGCAACGACGCGAGCACGTGGTTCCCGTAAAAGTATTGTGCTTTCCCCCCCTAATCATTTCGAGTTGTATTCTATTGTCCTACACCCACCGCAACTCGAATTAACTATCACCCAGCGTTTGTCAATCGTTTTGTTCCGCATCGCAAATACAGTCCACTAAATTAGCCCTTCGCGCCACCACATACCTTTTATCTGTAAACTGTATACCTTACTTTTATTGTGCTTATGTCGCTGACTCATTGTAATTACAGTATTTTAACCGACTTCCAAAAGGAGGAGGTTCTCAATTCGTCGGAACTTTTATTTTATTTTATGTATGTTCCCCGATTACTCGAAGATGGCTGGACCGATTTGGATATTTTTTTTTTGTTTGAAAGGGTATACTTCCCAGGTGGTCCCATGATTATCAAGTCAGGATCTGATGATGGGATCCTGGAAAAATAGAGAGAACTCTTCAAATTTTATAGGCACATTTGAAGCGATTTGGGTAGTTTTTGCAAGAGTACTTTCTCGGAGTGGTCTCATTTCAATTTGGTGAAGATCTGATGAAGAACTTCGGAGATAGGCAACGGAACTCCTCAATAAATGATAGCAAATGGACTGGAATTGCAGAAATCTCATGTCTGTTTATTGTTTACATCAGTTCATAACATAACATCACACCGGGACGCTGTGAAAGGTGCGGTATGAACCACTAAAAAGTGAAAAATGTTAAAAAAAAAAAAACAACCAACTTCCAAAAAGCCACTAAAATGTGAAAAATAACTTTAATTTCGGAAGGCGGTGACTTTGGATAATTATGTATTTTATTTTTTTGTCAATTAAATTAAATTAAAATTTATCTCACCAAGTGACACTGTACTGGTGGCTACTAAGTGTACAAACACGCCGTGTATGTGTGCGTGGCGACGAGTAACGTCAGCACATAACACACACACTGCGGACTTCGCGATTGTCTCGGACAGTACCAAGAGCTTCTGCACTTACCTGCTCAAGTAAAGCGCGCGTCGCTTCATGAGATAAAAATCTGTATGTTTGTAGTAATGTTTTTCATTAGGTATATATTAGTTTAGTATTATGTAATCATTATTTGTGTATTTAATCTTTGGACCTTAGTTGTCTGATAATAAATGAATTATTAGAATTATTATTTACTGCATGGTACCCACAATGCATAAGGTCGAACATGATATTGTACTGTTTAAATAAAACGACGGACACACTGGGCCGTGTCTACGCGTATGCATGAGACATTTGTATCCGGTTCTGCTGCATCCACACAAGCTTAACACCCTAATGTACACAAATCAATAAATCATCGCATTGTAACCACACACAAAGGACTTTTGCAATTTATTTAAACGTCAAATAAATATGAACTGTATATGGTTTGAAGTAAAAACATAATGGAGTCGTAATATCAAACAATAGAGGGAAGGACACTGAGGGTCACTCTAAAATAGCAGAAGCAGAAAGTCAGTAAACTAATGGCCAGTATAGACAGAACAAAAAAGCAATTTACTGGCTCCATTGAAAATAGGACCGTATTACCATATCCTAAATTAGAAAATTGTATCAATATCGAAACAGTCAGCCCGCGCATCGATATTTATGATTTTTTTACTTTATGCTATGGTAATACGATCCTAGTTTCAATGGAGTTAGTAAATTGTTTGGGCATTATTCCGCTCACCCTGAATTGACCCTAAAACTACGGTTACCTACATGAGCGGTGGCCGCCACATAGCGTCTACGATTTACCGGCGAAGTGACGTCACTTAAACGTTATTTATGAAAGTAACTTGTTGTGTTTTCCTAGGGAGCGTTTTCTGACACCGTAAACTCAAACCCCGCTGCTATACGTGCCATGACAGCCGTCACTGCGGCCGTTACGCTTTACTATAGCACCTAGCTAAGTGACAATTGCATTCAAAGCTATTCGAATTTTACACGACTGTTTTTCGGTAGCTATTGTCATTGCGATTTATTTTTAACTATTGTTAATCATTGTTACCGGGCTGATAGACTCTCTGACAGAGACTTGTAATTCTTGCTCTAAAACTATTTAGCATGTTGAAACTTAACTTAAAAACTTTAGTAGACCTACAGTCACTATACCTGTTTCTGTAATCATATATGGTGACGTGATATCAAGTGATATTTCTGCGTATGTTTATTTTTTCGTTAAGTTTTTCTGACAGTTGCACGACCTTTTTAATTCAGTTCACTTCAGCGCTTGGTGCTTTACTCAGGCTATGTTAAATTATTTGGTTCATGTTAACCTCTTTTAATGGTTACTATCCTAATAGAAACCTAGCTTTAAGTATGCGTCAAAATCAGTACTTTATTTGCCCGTAAAATACCGTTCGCTATAAGTCGACATCTAGGCCAAGAGGCCAGCTCTTGCAATAAAAAAATGTATAGAAGGCAGTGACACCTGTTTAATCAGTTTAATTACAGCTCAACAAAATCACGTGTTCAATTGATTCAGCTTGCCACAAACGACAAAGGTTTTTCATCCATTATGTGTTGTGAAAGGAAATGCAAAATAATACAATCTCATTCTCTTAATTTCAAAAATGGATACAAAATTACCTATGTACGTCATTTCCGTAGGGCGGAGGAATACAAAGGGCCATGAAAGGGCATGTACACTAATCGTGCCGCTAGCACAATGTCACTTTTCCTGAGCGTCACTGTTCCCGACCGGGAAATCGAACCCAGACACTTAGGCTAAGTAATCGTACCTGCTCTGCGAAAATGGTCGTTTATCTGATTATATTCTTCTGAGTATTGTTTGGGTTGTCTGCAAAAGGGCACTTTTATATTTATCTTTATACACTTTACATCTGGCAGTAGACTTTTTAAAGCAAAAGATTGTCATGGTATAATGGGCATGTCATACGGAGGAATGAGGAAAATATCGTGAGGAAAGTTTTGAGTATGAATGTCGGTGGCTATAACAGTAGGGGGAGACCACAGAAACAATGGATGGACTGTGTGAATGAAGATATGATTAGAAAGGGCATTCGATTAGTTCAAAATTGCAAAGGCGTCGCAAGAAAGTGAACACGTCCTCTTGAAGAATATAGCTAGATTTTCGCTTGGCTTTCCATTCCGGTGCCAGGGCTCGCAGAAGCCCTACAATACCTACCTAATATCTATTTAGTAGTAGTCGAAATTTAACGTTGTTCTAAACGTTCACATTTTTTCCAAATTGTTTGTATGACTTAGCAGTTTTATAATCTTTACGTCATTAATATTAGGTAATTTATGTTAATACGACGAGATCTTATTATACGACATTATTTTCAACAAAACCACTGTAATCGTCTTTCTCTGAACAAATACCTCTTTGCATAATATTATTATTAAAGAAAAGGAATAAAAGTGCAGTGATCACTGCCTGCGTTTGTGAATTCAAACCATAAAATGCAGGTTTCTTCGGTGGAAAATTTACTTCTGAAAAATTGAATCTAGGTTAACTGTAATCTATATTGTCGATTCTTATGGACTTAGGAAAGTGAGCATAAAATCCATAGTGATCTGCCCTGCTAATTGTATCTGCAGTAATCGACACTTATGAGTTTTCACTTGTTTGCAGAAATGGCATCTTTAGAGGCAAACCTATATGGAAAAATAAAAATATTTGGGTGCTGGAAGTATGTTTTTTTGATAACGAGATTCACAGCACTTGCATGAAAATTGTACTTTTAGATATCCGCGTTTTTCTCGAAACCGCTTTTTTGCAAGTAGTGCATTTACTATTAGCAGGGCAGTGATCACTTTGATAAAAAAATACCACTTGATAAGGTACAGCTTTATATGAAAACACACATATTACTTATACAAGTAAGTAATGGGAGTATGTCATGCTCACTTACATGTCTGACTGATGGTGGCGCGTGTGTGGATCATTCGGTTCCCTACAAAATGGTTGAGCTGGGTGGTGCTGATCCACGCGTCAAGTTCGTGAACGGACGTGTCGGTTGAGACTGGTCATTTCCTAACTTCCAGGGCCTATTTTTAATTTTGTATTTAGAATTGTTTATTTTTTTTACATTGTTCCCACATACAGAAGCAACAAGAATAATGTTCCCAAGATTTTGTAATATATCCAACTTGATTTATAGAAGTGTCCGTGTAGTTTCTTGCCCGTTCTTCTCCATAGAGATCTACGGTTTGGAATGGGCAACTAGCTTCAACTTTCCAACTGATCGACTTTTTT